>OX465275.1:121470710-122720710 GCA_949987645.1 Tachina grossa
AATTTACTTGGAGCTGGTATATTTAGTTACGGCCTTAGTACCTTCACTAACAGCGTGCTTGGCCAATTCACCGGGCAACAGAAGACGCACGGCTGTTTGAATTTCCCGACTGGTAATGGTCGAACGTTTGTTGTAGTGAGCCAAACGAGATGCTTCAGCGGCAATACGTTCAAAAATATCATTAACAAAACTGTTCATGATACTCATGGCTTTCGATGAGATACCAGTATCGGGATGCACTTGCTTCAACACTTTGTAAATGTAGATAGCGTAACTTTCCTTGCGTTTACGCTTCTTACCCTTATCACTTTTTGTAATATTCTTTTGGGCTTTACCGGCCTTCTTTGCTGCTTTACCACTAGTTTTAGGAGGCATTGTTTTTCACTTTTCAATTTTTATTTTCCACTTTATTATTATTATTCACTGCACTAACACTTTGGAGCGACTGTTCGCAATCTGTAAAAATTCTACCTCAAACACTCACTATATATACTTTTTTTCAATCGTAAAAACAACATCGTTTCAGCTTCGGCTACGCACAAACAATCCACCCTGCTGTATGTAAACACGACTGCTACAAAACTATAAATACTCACCGTTTTAGGCGAAACCTTAATCAGTTTGTGTTAACAGTGCTCAAGTGAAGTGTCTATTGAAAGTGAATATAGAAAACAAAAAATAAATTGAAAATGTCTGGTCGTGGTAAAGGTGGCAAAGTTAAGGGAAAGGCAAAGTCCCGTTCAAATCGTGCTGGTTTGCAATTTCCCGTCGGTCGTATTCACCGTTTGTTGCGTAAAGGCAATTATGCTGAACGTGTTGGTGCCGGAGCTCCAGTATATTTAGCTGCTGTTATGGAATATTTGGCAGCTGAAGTTCTCGAGTTGGCTGGCAATGCTGCTCGTGACAATAAAAAGACAAGAATAATTCCACGTCATTTACAGTTGGCCATCCGCAATGACGAAGAATTGAACAAATTGTTGTCTGGTGTTACCATTGCCCAAGGTGGTGTTTTACCAAATATCCAAGCTGTTCTCTTGCCCAAGAAGACTGAAAAGAAAGCCTAAATTATTTAGTTGTGAAAAAGATAGAGAATGTAAAGTGTACAAAACCATCGTACATTTCTAAATACAATAATACCAACCGTCCTTTTCAGGACGACAAATTTATTTTCAAAAAGAGAAAATTTTGTTTATAATTTTTTATATTCGGTACTAGGAAAATACATACATACATATAATAAATTCCAAATGCTAGATTACTTTTTTTATTCTAACTAGAGCATTATCAAAATAACAGCAATTACACACACACACACACACACATTGAATTTATTTTGTCTGCCTGTTCGTCCATATTGCTTTCGTTTTTTGTTGCTTTTTTTAATGTGTATTTGTTATGCTCATGATATTTTCATTTTGTTTAGAGAGCATTGCATGGCATTTTTCAACATTAAATATTTTTTTTTGAAAATTAACACAATAATGATACACGAACATATTTTTCAATATACATACATTAAATTATTATATAAGAAGTGGTAATTAAAATTTCATCTTTTTAAACACTAAATTTTAATTTCAGGCAATAATAAAACGAAATGGATCTCTTTTTTTTAAAGTTTTTGTGGTCCTGAAAAGGACCGATTGTTAGATTTTTTTTCTTTATTCCATACTAATAAAATAGCAGCATAAATATTTAACCGCCGAAACCATACAAAGTACGACCTTGTCTTTTCAATGCGTAGACAACATCCATAGCGGTGACAGTTTTCCTTTTGGCATGTTCTGTATATGTGACGGCATCACGGATAACATTTTCCAAAAATACTTTTAGTACACCACGGGTTTCTTCGTAAATCAAACCAGAAATACGTTTTACACCACCACGACGAGCCAAACGTCTAATAGCTGGCTTTGTAATACCTTGGATATTATCACGCAACACTTTACGATGACGTTTAGCGCCACCTTTGCCCAAACCTTTTCCGCCTTTACCACGACCAGTCATTTTAGATCACTCACTATTTTTTTTTATTCACTTAACACAATTCACAAGAGATGCACAGTACGAATGTGCTTTGCCGCTAGTACAACTTGTATTTATACCAAATTTAACTAAAAAAGAGAGAGTAAACATTATAGCTTCGTACGTTTCTTTCGTTCGCGATTATCAAGTCAAGCGAGAGCATCCCTCATTACACAAACAATATAGCACACATACACAAACATCTATATTAGTTTGAGGAAATTTTTCTATATAAGTCGTACATTTGATGCCGGCCGAAATTAATCGTGTGTTAACAGTGTTTCAGTGCATTTAACTTAAGTGAAAAAAAAAAACAGAAGTGAAGTGAAAAATGGCTCGTACTAAGCAAACTGCCCGTAAATCTACTGGTGGCAAAGCGCCACGTAAACAGTTGGCAACAAAAGCTGCTCGTAAAAGTGCTCCAGCTACCGGTGGTGTCAAGAAGCCACATCGTTTTCGTCCTGGTACAGTAGCTTTACGTGAAATTCGTCGTTATCAAAAGAGCACCGAATTATTGATACGCAAATTGCCTTTCCAACGTTTGGTTCGTGAAATCGCTCAAGATTTCAAGACAGATTTGCGTTTCCAGAGCTCTGCTGTAATGGCCTTGCAAGAAGCCAGTGAAGCTTACTTGGTTGGTCTCTTTGAAGATACTAACTTGTGCGCTATCCATGCCAAGCGTGTTACTATTATGCCAAAGGATATTCAATTGGCCAGACGCATTCGTGGTGAACGTGCTTAAGTTTTTTCTTTTTGTATGAATGGATAAAGTAAGTTACCATCGCTAAAATAACATCATATAAAAACAATCGGTCCTTTTCAGGACCACAAAATCTTTTCTAAAAGAGAGTAATTTTTGTTTATATATTATTTTTTGATTTATAGTAGTTAATTAAATATTTATAATAACAATATATGAGAGATAGAATCATTACCTAGCTACAAATGCCGTCGGCTAGTGGTTTTTTCATTGAAACATTTTATGTGCATGTCTTAAATGTCGGTCCTTTTCAAGACCACTAAAAGAGTAACTGGTGTTTGTATTTTATTGTTTAATTATTAATTTTGATATTATAGCTATATATTTATAATAACAATATATGAGAGATATAATCACTAGTCAGCTACAAATGCCGTCGGCTAATGGTTGTTTTATTGAAACATTTTATGTGCGTGTTTTAATTGCCGGTCCTTTTCAGGACCACTAAATCCTTTCTAAAAGAGTAATTTTTGTCTGTATTTTATTGTTTAATAATTAATTTTAATATTATAGCTAAATATTTATAATAACAATGTATGAGAAATAGAATTATTACCTAGCTACAAATGCCGTCGGCTAATGGTTGTTTTATTGAAACATTTTATGTGCGTGTTTTAATTGTCGGTCCTTTTCAGGACCACTAAATCCTTTCTAAAAGAGTAAATTTTGTCTGTATTTTATTGTTTAATAATTAATTTTAATATTATAGCTAAATATTTATAATAACAATGTATGAGAAATAGAATCACTAGTCAGCTAGAAATGCCGTCGGCTAATGGTTGTTTTGTTGAAACATTTTATGTGCGTGTTTTAATTGTATTTCTTTTTTTTTTGTGCTATTTTAATCAAATTAGTATAATTTAGGTATGCAAAATTTAGTATTTTGGTAAATAAAGATTAATTAAATTGTTTTTTGTTTTTTCTGTTCGCCAATTTTACTTACGACGACATTTTCATTTCATGCATATCGATGTCTATCAATATAATGCCAATTTTACTTTTTCTTATAATTCTGCAAATTTTCCATTTTTTTTATTATTTAATATTAGATAATTTTTAAATAATTTTTGGTAAAAAAAATTAATTGTTCATGAAATATGATTTTTTTCAATATTTAGCATTTTTCCAATGATTACTGTTTGTAGATTTTGATTAATTTCAACAAACCAATTCAGGTACTATATTTCTCAATATAAAAAAATTTCTGTTTTCAAAACTTTCAACTTTCTTAACTAAATTAATAATTTCTAAAAATTCTGTACATTAATTTCATGTTTGATTTGAATACAAATTTATAAATATGTTTCGAAATATTTGAAAAGTATATAATATTTCATGAACATTATAAATATTATCAAGTTAACCCAACTAAATATTAGATTTGATTACAGTTACGGGTGGTTCTGTTGAAAAATACAAAATTTTTGTAACTAAAAAATATACTCTACTATGTAATATTAATTTGGTTCACATTTTCATTTCGGTGAAAAAAAGCATTACAATCCAGACAAAAAGGCTGCATATAGGTTAATTTTATCTATTAATTTAATATATAGAAAACAAAAACTGATTCTTTTAACAAAATCTAAAATTTTCTTTACATATCCATGTGAGTATTTAAATTTTGATTGAAAGTATTTCAATATGACAGTAGTGGACTTTATTTAGTAGATTGTTGTATTAAGCAGAGATTATTTTGGCTATCTATTTAATGTGTTGAAAAGTAAACTATTTGTGCTATTTCATGTTACTGTTTAATTAAATTAAATTAAATTTTCATTGTTATTCATTATTATAAATTTTTAACGCAATAGGACAAATCAAAAATGCCAGTGGAAATTTTGTCAATATGAGGAAATTTTCATGTCATAGAGTAAATTTTAAAATAATTTTAAAAAATAGAATTATCAATAATATATACATTTTAAGTTTTTAATATAAAGAAAACATATAAAATTTTATTATACAATAAATTTGTCAAGCAGTTTAGTCGGATTTGCTTAAAAATTTCCATATTTTGTTCATAATTTGTAAAAGAAATTTCACAATCTTCTTAGGAAAACTATCAGAACTTTTTGCCAAATGTAGGAAAAACTAAATTTTTATTTTACATCCATTCTATAATATCTAAACTATTAATTTACAAAAGCATTCTCTTTAATTTTTGTGAAATCCTTGAGAAAAAATTGAAAATATGGAAAAACTTTTGTTAAAATTAATACATGCTCGCACTAATAGATTTGCAATATACAAACGATGACTACTATGAACTTCTCATACCTAGGATGTAAGTAAATTTATGCTTTCGAATAGGAAAAAAGTTGTGTGTTTTAAACAAAAGTGATTCAGTGATTCATTGATTATTTTCAAGTGAAATTAAACAAAAATAAAAAACAAAGTTATAATGTCGGATTCTGTTGTTATCGAAGCCACCGGATCTCCCGTAGCCGCTCCAGTTGCGGAGAAAAAGGCGAAGAAAGTTGCAAAGGCCAAAAAGCCATCTGCTGTCCCCAGTCATCCACCCACCCATCAAATGGTTGACGCTGCCATCAAAACATTAAAAGAGCGTGGTGGTTCCTCCCTGCCAGCCATCAAGAAATACCTTACAAGCACTTATAAGGTAGATGCCCAAAAATTGGCTCCTTTCATTAAAAAATATTTGAAGACCGCCGTAACCAGTGGAAAATTAATTCAAACAAAAGGTAAGGGTGCTTCTGGCTCATTCAAATTGTCGGCGACCGCCTCAAAGGAGCCAAAAGCAAAGAAGCCAGCTGCTGCAAAAAAGAAGGCTCCTGCTGCCGGCGATAAAAAGCAAAAGGCCAACAAGGCTGTTAAAAAGGCCGCGCCAGCAGCTGCAGCAAAGAAGCCGTCGGCTGTGAAAAAGACTGCCGAAAAGAAGAAGACAGAGAAGGCAAAGGCAAAAACTGCCAAAAAGACTGGTACAGTTAAGGCAAAACCCGCTAAAAAGGCACCAGCAACTAAACCAAAGGCACCCAAAGCCAAGAGCGCAACTGCAGCGAAACCCAAAAAAGCTGCACCAGCTAAAAAACCAGCTGCCAAAAAGGCCACCGCTAAAAAGTAAATTCATGTTTCCTTTAATCTTCAAAATAAGCTATTTTTCGATATTCGAAAAATATTTATTTACAAAATAAAAAGCCCTTTTCAGGGCTACAAAATATTTTTCAAAAGAGATCAAATTGCTGCAAACTCCAATACGAATACATCCATAAAAAAATCCTTTACCTAAATTCAATCTAGTGCGCATTTAAAAATTTTTTTTGTTTGCTTACCAAATGGCACTCAAGTAAAAAATACGTTTTCAAAAGAACGTAATAATAATAATAAGCACTAGATATGTATTTAAAAAATTTTTTTTATATAAAAAAAATCATTTTTATTATTCCTTCTCTTTAGCTACAAGCAAGTAAAATAAAGTTAGTAGCAGAATAACAAAAATTTCAACTTAGAGCAATATACAGGCGAAAGATTGTATACAATTTTTAAATACCTACATATGTATGTATTTTGAAAAATCATTAATTTATTTTATTAATTTGCAGATTCAACATACACACATACATACTGTATTAATTTTACCTTTATCAAAATATTTTATTATGTCTTTTCCATCAGTTTGTACACTATCTAACAGCAGCCCATTTATTGCACTATCAGTTTTGTGAATTCAAATTGCATTTTTCTCACTACCTCTGCATATGTATATTTATCCCATTTATTGCACTGCACTATCAGTTTTTCAATTTTATTTCGCATACACATACATATATTTGAAAGTATTCTCAATCTCTTTTCAATAAAAAACATTTGTGGCCCTGAAAAGGGCCTTTTGTGTTTTGGTTGTTGGAGGGGACGAATATAAAAATAATTTACTTGGAGCTGGTATATTTAGTTACGGCCTTAGTACCTTCACTAACAGCGTGCTTGGCCAATTCACCGGGCAACAGAAGACGCACGGCTGTTTGAATTTCCCGACTGGTAATGGTCGAACGTTTGTTGTAGTGAGCCAAACGAGATGCTTCAGCGGCAATACGTTCAAAAATATCATTAACAAAACTGTTCATGATACTCATGGCTTTCGATGAGATACCAGTATCGGGATGCACTTGCTTCAACACTTTGTAAATGTAGATAGCGTAACTTTCCTTGCGTTTACGCTTCTTACCCTTATCACTTTTTGTAATATTCTTTTGGGCTTTACCGGCCTTCTTTGCTGCTTTACCACTAGTTTTAGGAGGCATTGTTTTTCACTTTTCAATTTTTATTTTCCACTTTATTATTATTATTATTCACTGCACTAACACTTTGGAGCGACTGTTCGCAATCTGTAAAAATTCTACCTCAAACACTCACTATATATACTTTTTTTCAATCGTAAAAACAACATCGTTTCAGCTTCGGCTACGCACACACAATCCACCCTGCTGTATGTAAACACGACTGCTACAAAACTATAAATACTCACCGTTTTAGGCGAAACCTTAATCAGTTTGTGTTAACAGTGCTCAAGTGAAGTGTCTATTGAAAGTGAATATAGAAAACAAAAAATAAATTGAAAATGTCTGGTCGTGGTAAAGGTGGTAAAGTTAAGGGAAAGGCAAAGTCCCGTTCAAATCGTGCTGGTTTGCAATTTCCCGTCGGTCGTATTCACCGTTTGTTGCGTAAAGGCAATTATGCTGAACGTGTTGGTGCCGGAGCTCCAGTATATTTAGCTGCTGTTATGGAATATTTGGCAGCTGAAGTTCTCGAGTTGGCTGGCAATGCTGCTCGTGACAATAAAAAGACAAGAATAATTCCACGTCATTTACAGTTGGCCATCCGCAATGACGAAGAATTGAACAAATTGTTGTCTGGTGTTACCATTGCCCAAGGTGGTGTTTTACCAAATATCCAAGCTGTTCTCTTGCCCAAGAAGACTGAAAAGAAAGCCTAAATTATTTAGTTGTGAAAAAGATAGAGAATGTAAAGTGTACAAAGCCATCGTACATTTCTAAATACAATAATACCAACCGTCCTTTTCAGGACGACAAATTTATTTTCAAAAAGAGAAAATTTTGTTTATAATTTTTTATATTCGATACTAGGAAAATACATATAGCATATACATACATACATATAATAAATTCCAAATGCTGGATTACTTTTTTATTCTAACTAGAGCATTATCAAAATAACAGCAATTACACACACACACACATTGAATTTATTTTGTCTGCCTGTTCGTCCATATTGCTTTCGTTTTTTGTTGCTTTTTTAATGTGTATTTGTTATGCTCATGATATTTTCATTTTGTTTGGAGAGCATTGCATGGAATTTTTCAACATTAAATATTTTTTTTTTTAAATTAACACAATAATGATACACGAACATATTTTTCAATATACATACATTAAATTATTATATAAGAAGTGGTAATTAAAATTTCATCTTTTTAAACACTAAATTTTAATTTCAGGCAATAATAAAACGAAATGGATCTCTTTTTTAAAAGTTTTTGTGGTCCTGAAAAGGACCGATTGTTTGATTTTTTTTCTTTATTCCATTCGTTGCTTACTAATAAAATAGCAGCATAAATATTTAACCGCCGAAACCGTACAAAGTACGACCTTGTCTTTTCAATGCGTAGACAACATCCATAGCGGTGACAGTTTTCCTTTTGGCATGTTCTGTATATGTGACGGCATCACGGATAACATTTTCCAAAAATACTTTTAGTACACCACGGGTTTCTTCGTAAATCAAACCAGAAATACGTTTTACACCACCACGACGAGCCAAACGTCTAATAGCTGGCTTTGTAATACCTTGGATATTATCACGCAACACTTTACGATGACGTTTAGCGCCACCTTTGCCCAAACCTTTTCCGCCTTTACCACGACCAGTCATTTTAGATCACTCACTATTTTTTTTTATTCACTTAACACAATTCACAAGAGATGCACAGTACGAATGTGCTTTGCCGCTAGTACAACTTGTATTTATACCAAATTTAACTAAAAAAGAGAGAGTAAACATTATAGCTTCGTACGTTTCTTTCGTTCGCGATTATCAAGTCAAGCGAGAGCATCCCTCATTACACAAACAATATAGCACACATACACAAAAATTTTTCTATATAAGTCGTACATTTGATGCCGGCCGAAATTAATCGTGTGTTAACAGTGTTTCAGTGCATTTAACTTAAGTGAAAAAAAAAAACAGAAGTGAAGTGAAAAATGGCTCGTACTAAGCAAACTGCCCGTAAATCTACTGGTGGCAAAGCGCCACGTAAACAGTTGGCAACAAAAGCTGCTCGTAAAAGTGCTCCAGCTACCGGTGGTGTCAAGAAGCCACATCGTTTTCGTCCTGGTACAGTAGCTTTACGTGAAATTCGTCGTTATCAAAAGAGCACCGAATTATTGATACGCAAATTGCCTTTCCAACGTTTGGTTCGTGAAATCGCTCAAGATTTCAAGACAGATTTGCGTTTCCAGAGCTCTGCTGTAATGGCCTTGCAAGAAGCCAGTGAAGCTTACTTGGTTGGTCTCTTTGAAGATACTAACTTGTGCGCTATCCATGCCAAGCGTGTTACTATTATGCCAAAGGATATTCAATTGGCCAGACGCATTCGTGGTGAACGTGCTTAAGTTTTTTCTTTTTGTATGAATGGATAAAGTAAGTTACCATCGCTAAAATAACATCATATAAAAACAATCGGTCCTTTTCAGGACCACAAAATCTTTTCTAAAAGAGAGTAATTTTTGTTTATATATTATTTTTTGATTTATAGTAGTTAATTAAATATTTATAATAACAATATATGAGAGATAGAATCATTACCTAGCTACAAATGCCGTCGGCTAGTGGTTTTTTCATTGAAACATTTTATGTGCATGTCTTAAATGTCGGTCCTTTTCAAGACCACTAAATTTTTTCTAAAAGAGTAACTGGTGTTTGTATTTTATTGTTTAATTATTAATTTTGATATTATAGCTATATATTTATAATAACAATATATGAGAGATATAATCACTAGTCAGCTACAAATGCCGTCGGCTAATGGTTGTTTTATTGAAACATTTTATGTGCGTGTTTTAATTGCCGGTCCTTTTCAGGACCACTAAATCCTTTCTAAAAGAGTAATTTTTGTCTGTATTTTATTGTTTAATAATTAATTTTAATATTATAGCTAAATATTTATAATAACAATGTATGAGAAATAGAATTATTACCTAGCTACAAATGCCGTCGGCTAATGGTTGTTTTATTGAAACATTTTATGTGCGTGTTTTAATTGTCGGTCCTTTTCAGGACCACTAAATCCTTTCTAAAAGAGTAATTTTTGTCTGTATTTTATTGTTTAATAATTAATTTTAATATTATAGATAAATATTTATAATAATAATGTATTAGAAATAGAATCACTAGTCAGCTAGAAATGCCGTCGGCTAATGGTTGTTTTGTTGAAACATTTTATGTGCGTGTTTTAATTGTATTTCTTTTTTTTGTGCTATTTTAATCAAATTAGTATAATTTAGGTATGCAAAATTTAGTATTTTGGTAAATAAAGATTAATTAAATTGTTTTTTGTTTTTTCTGTTCGCCAATTTTACTTACGACGACATTTTCATTTCGTGCATATCGATGTCTATCAATATAATGCCAATTTTACTTTTTCTTATAATTCTGCAAATTTTCCATTTTTTTTTTATTATTTAATATTAGATAATTTTTAAATAATTTTTGGTAAAAAAAATAATTGTTCATGAAATATGATTTTTTTCAATATTTAGCATTTTTCCAATGATTACTGTTTGTAGATTTTGATTAATTTCAACAAACCAATTCAGGTACTATATTTCTCAATATAAAAAAATTTCTGTTTTCAAAATTTTCAACTTTCTTAACTAAATTAATAATTTCTAAAAATTCTGTACATTAATTTCATGTTTGATTTGAATACAAATTTATAAATATGTTTCGAAATATTTGAAAAGTATATAATATTTCATGAACATTATAAATATTATCAAGTTAACACAACTAAATATTAGATTTGATTACAGTTACGGGTGGTTCTGTTGAAAAATACAAAATTTTTGTAACTAAAAAATATACTCTACTATATAATATTAATTTGGTTCACATTTTCATTTCGGTGAAAAAAAGCATTACAATCCAGACAAAAAGGTTGAATATAGGTTAATTTTATCTATTAATTTAATATATAGAAAACAAAAACTGATTCTTTTAACAAAATCTAAAATTTTCTTTACATATCCATGTGAGTATTTAAATTTTGATTGAAAGTATTTCAATATGACAGTAGTGGACTTTATTTAGTAGATTGTTGTATTAAGCAGAGATTATTTTGGCTATCTATTTAATGTGTTGAAAAGTAAACTATTTGTGCTATTTCATGTTACTGTTTAATTAAATTAAATTAAATTTTCATTGTTATTCATTATTATAAATTTTTAACGCAATAGGACAAATCAAAAATGCCAGTGGAAATTTTGTCAATATGAGGAAATTTTCATGTCATAGAGTAAATTTTAAAATAATTTTAAAAAATAGAATTATCAATAATATATACATTTTAAGTTTTTAATATAAAGAAAACATATAAAATTTTATTATACAATAAATTTGTCAAGCAGTTTAGTCGGATTTGCTTAAAAATTTCCATATTTTGTTCATAATTTGTAAAAGAAATTTCACAATCTTCTTAGGAAAACTATCAGAACTTTTTGCCAAATGTAGGAAAAACTAAATTTTTATTTTACATCCATTCTATAATATCTAAACTATTAATTTACAAAAGCATTCTCTTTAATTTTTGTGAAATCTTTGAGAAAAAATTGAAAATATGGAAAAACTTTTGTTAAAATTAATACATGCTCGCACTAATAGATTTGCAATATACAAACGATGACTACTATGAACTTCTCATACCTAGGATGTAAGTAAATTTATGCTTTCGAATAGGAAAGAAAGAAAAGAAAGGAAAGAAAAGAAAGAAGAAAAAAAGTTGTGTGTTTTAAACAAAAGTAATTCAGTGATTCATTGATGAAAAGAAGAAAAGATTGAAAAAAGAAAAACAAAAACCAGAATATATACATGTGCTCAGAACGAAGAAATGGCGGATGACGAAAACAAATTCGCACAAAAAAGGCCGCGGGTTGTGTGTGATAACTCATCAGACGACGAAGCCGCTGAATTAAAGCTTGCTAGAAGGACAATAGCAGAATTAAGTGACAAGCTTGAAGCTTCACTTAAGAGAATCGAAGAATTGGAGCGTTTGACGGGAGCCACTTCTAATGCCGTTGAAGTGAAGAAGCAAAAGCAGCGAAGGAAGGTACGTGTGCTTACAGAAGCTGAGTGCCGTTTATATGTAAGCCAGAAAAAAGCTGATGCTGGTATTATGAATCTTGATGTTGCTGATGTGGAGGTTAGCAAGGAAAATACTTCCAGTACAAGTAATAAGGAAGAAGTTATATCCATGGACGATGATGTGCCGTGTTGCAGCAAAAACGCCCAGAAAGAGGATGTAAAATCAACAAAGGTGCCAGAAGAGGTAAAGGGAGTTAAAAGCAAGAGTGTTCCAGTTGTCACCACTTACAACATCAACATTAAGGATGTAAGTATGAAACTGAATAAAATATTGGGTCACCGGGAATACAATATCAAGATTCTCGGTAAAGATGTAGTAAACATAGGGGTCTGCACCTTGGAAGACTTCGAAAAATTGAAGATTATGCTTGCGGAGGAGGGTGTAAGTTATTATACTCACACCCCAAAAGCATTAAGACCAATTTCGGTGGTCATAAAGGGTCTTTCGGACTCTTTCGATAGTGACGAGGTTTTGGAATATATGGAAGGCCTCCAGATTGATTGTAGAATTGTAGGTCTACACGGACTGGGAGGGGATAGGTGGCTCTTTCAGCTGGCAAGAGGGTCGGATATGAAAAAATTCCGTAGTATACGGTATATACTACACTGTAGAGTAGAGATGGCGAAACATGTTCGCCGTGATGTGGTACAGTGCTACAACTGTCAACGCTTTGGGCACATTGCGAAAAATTGCAATATGCCTTTTAGGTGTGTGAAGTGTGGAGGCTCACATGGGCCGGCCAAATGTCCTGTTCCTCCAAAAGGGGAAAATGATGCAGAGGTGGTTTTGACGGATCCTGTTACGGGACAGGCCGTGAAGCGAGTAGGCATTCCGATCAAGTGTGTGAACTGCGGAAGTGACCAGCATGTTGCTAGTTCCAAAGAGTGTCCAAAACGGATACAGTTGGTGAACAAACTAGCTTCGAAGAGAGCAAACAATACTGTAATTACAAGGACACCTCCGTCCATGTCAGGGACTGTCAGGGGGGTTTCGTATGCTGCTGCAGCAAGATCTGCATCTCTTGGCAGGGCTAACCCTAATGTGGGGGATATTGATGGACGTGGGGTCACGATGGGCACGGCAATGGGCCAATTTGACCTTCTTGATCGCGACTGTGAACGGTTCTTTGGGGGCGGTCTCTTACAGTGCCTTAATAGGATTGGTGGCTTTGCAGAAAAGTATAGACAACTAGGGAATGATGAGGAAAGATCGCGTGCTCTCCTTGGAATGTTAATTACGTTAAAACATCATGGCTAATCAATTTAAGTGCATTTTTATAAACACTAATTCGATTGTCTCCAGACATAGACGACATTATTTGGACTTATTTGTGACTAGACACAGACCTGACATACTGCTGTTGGCTGAACATTGCCTTAACCAACGGCACAGATTTAATATTGAGGGGTATCATGTATTTAGGCGTGACAGGGTCGGTAGACGTGGGGGTGGTACTGCTGTTCTCGTCCGTGAGGGCCTCAGCTGTGTGGAAGTGACCCTCGATTTGGGTCCTATTGAAAATACTGCGGTGAAGATACGAAGATTAAACAATAACGATGTTGTTGTGATCTCAATGTACTGTCAACCGAGTTCCAGAGTTGAAACGGAACACCTCGAAGCACTTCGGGAGCTTTCTTTAGGCTCAAGCGTGGTTATAGGTGCTGACCTCAACGCGAGACATCCATATTGGGGTGATTCATTTATCAATATGAACGGCCGTAACCTTTATGACTTCTTATTGACAAACCCAGACCTAGACTCTCTACGGACAGAGGGTCCTACTCATATTAACAGGATCATGTCTTCTTACATTGACATATTTATAACGACAGTTGACATTGTACCAGCGTCAGGGGGACCTTTACGGACATTGGACTATGAATCAGACCATAGAGCGGTAGAGTTCACTTTCCTCTCCACTGATTTTGTGCCTAGTGAGCGCCCAACTGTATTTGACTTTGACCGAATGAACATACGAAACTTTCGGAACAGACTTTCGAGCAACCTCGATGGGATTGGACTACCAATTGACAGAAATGTGACCGATGTTGAAATTGATGGATGTATTGAGTCTATGGAAGGTGCTTTCCAGAATGCCATGGAATATTCAATACCAAGAATGCCAGAACGACAAAGGGGGCTATTGAAACTCCCAGAATTCATCCTCAATTTCATTCGACAGAAGAAGAGGACTAGGAGGTTATTGCACAGATGTGGGGATCCAGGAAGGTGTAATATTCTTAGGGCTGAAGTTAGGAACCTTGATAGGATAATTCAAGGGGCGATTGCTGAATACGAGCGCGAGCATTGGATAGAGTATTTGAGACGTATACGAGTAGATAACAGGACTTTTAGGAAGGTTAAAGTGGCAGCGGAGATAAATTCCCGCCCAACTGTTCGAAATTTGAGGAATACTGATGGAACGATTGTCTCTGACGAACCCGGAAAGGCGAATATCCTGGCAAGTTCGTTCTTTCAGGTGCAACAAGATCAATTAGATGACTTTGGGGGTACTGTGAGACAAATTGTCTCTAACCTAGATAGGACAATACCTCTGACAACATTTGGACGGACCTTTACGGCAGACGGGATAACTTTGACCGATGGAAGCTTTGGCAGACTTGGCTTTGTTCGCCCTGCTGCTATTGGTGAGGCTTTGAGAAGGAGACCTAATAAGAGATCTAGTGGCGTGGACCAAGTGCCAGACTTTGTACTGAAGAAAACTGATATTGTGGCTTGGAAGTTTATTACAATAATATTCAACCATTGCCTCAATATCGGGTATTTTCCAAAGGCATGGAGGACGGCATTAGTGGTCCCGATTTTGAAGCCGGGTACTGACCCGGAGGTGGCTGAGAACTATAGGCCAATTTCTCTTCTGTCTTCATTTGGTAAATTATTTGAGTGCATTGTTCTGGTGAAGATTAACGATGTTATTGAATCCAACAATGTTCTCAGGGATTTCCAATTTGGGTTCCGGAGGGGTCTTTCCACATACCATGCCCTGATGGCTTTCACGGATCATGTAGCAAGGGGGCTTAATAATAGATACCCGACGATGGCTGTAAGTCTTGACTTTGCAAAGGCTTTCGATACTGTTTGGCATGATGGGCTTGTCTATAAGCTTATGGAGATGGGATTTGGAACGACCATAAGTCGGATAGTTTCCAGTTTCCTAAGGGAACGCACATTTAAGGTGCGTGTTGGAAATACGGTTTCAAGCATGCGACCGATCACTGCAGGAGTACCACAGGGCTCTTTACTGGCTCCTGTACTTTATAATGTTTTTGTCTCTGACATACCGCAACCTCGGACGGGGGATCTGCTTCTTTTATACGCTGACGATATTCTCATAGCGTCTACGGGTCCCAGGGCCAGTACGACAAATGAACGACTGAACAACTACTTGACAGTACTTGGGCAATATTTTTCGACATGGAGACTTAATCTGAATTTGCAGAAGACGGTAGCCGTGATGTTTAAGGGTAGGCGCAGATATCTATTCGGTAATTGCAGAAAGTATGTGCCAACTGTTAGGATGGGTGAAGGAGTCATCAGGAATTCGGACCGAATGAAATACCTAGGGGTGATATTTCATGAGAACTTTGAATATCATCGGCACATTGATGGCATTCTCGAACGTAGTAAGAGAATCTATTCGGCGTATCAGGGAATATTGAGACGGAATGGTGGCCTTGACCGAAGGGTTCGCCTACTCTTGTATCGACAGGTAATTCGACCCATCATCTCATACGCCTTTCCAATCTGGTTTAGGATTTCATCATCCCAGATGGATAGGCTTAGGAGGTGGGAAAGGAATGTCCTGGTAGCTTGCTTGGGCTTGAGACCCCAGTTGGGGCATGACGGGGTTTTGCGTAGGCCATCGTGTCGGTCTATTTATGAGTCAATTGACTTCGGGAGGATAGATACTTTTATGGTAGGGAACGCCATTAAGTTTCTTGTTAGTGCCCGTGCCTCAGAGAACAGTTTGATTAGGCAATGTTTCGATAGGACGGACAATCTGGTAAACCTTGGGGACACTAGATATTTTTCTCCTGTAGATTTGTTAGGTCTTGATGAGGCGGGTCTTCTCTATCAAGGTGCAGACCTCCTATTTTACCATCGGAGGCTCAATACACTGGACATCAATAATACGGTGTATATTACCGCCCAATAATGTCTGGTGTCTTTTGTATATATTTTTCTACCTTTGTAAATAATTTTCTATGTTTAGCTAGTAAGCTTTGTTTGTTTTGTGTTTTAATATGAATTCTGTTTTATGTTTTATTTTTGTTTTTATTTTTAAGTATTTTTGTTTAGTATGTAAGAATTTCGAATGTCTCCCCTTTTACTCCCTTTTTTGGGGATTTTATTTTAAGTGATAAACATATCTAAGACGATGTAGCTACGCTACTTATATCTAATTAAGAGAGAAAAAGCCTTTGAAAAATACAAATAGTATGTAAGGAAAATAATATCGATTGTTAGTTCTTAAGAACTTTTAAGAAAATGTAAAATGAATGGGAAATAAAGAAGAAGAAGAAGAAGAATAGGAAAAAAGTGTGTTTTAAACAAAAGTGATTCAGTGATTCATTGATTATTTTCAAGTGAAATTAAACAAAAATAAAAAACAAAGTTATAATGTCGGATTCTGCTGTTATCGAAGCCACCGGATCTCCCGTAGCCGCTCCAGTTGCGGAGAAAAAGGCGAAGAAAGTTGCAAAGGCCAAAAAGCCATCTGCTGTCCCCAGTCATCCACCCACCCATCAAATGGTTGACGCTGCCATCAAAACATTAAAAGAGCGTGGTGGTTCCTCCCTGCCAGCCATCAAGAAATACCTTACAAGCACTTATAAGGTAGATGCCCAAAAATTGGCTCCTTTCATTAAAAAATATTTGAAGACCGCCGTAACCAGTGGAAAATTAATTCAAACAAAAGGTAAGGGTGCTTCTGGCTCATTCAAATTGTCGGCGACCGCCTCAAAGGAGCCAAAAGCAAAGAAGCCAGCTGCTGCAAAAAAGAAGGCTCCTGCTGCCGGCGATAAAAAGCAAAAGGCCAGCAAGGCTGTTAAAAAGGCCGCGCCAGCAGCTGCAGCAAAGAAGCCGTCGGCTGTGAAAAAGACTGCCGAAAAGAAGAAGACAGAGAAGGCAAAGGCAAAAACTGCCAAAAAGACTGGTACAGTTAAGGCAAAACCCGCTAAAAAGGCACCAGCAACTAAACCAAAGGCACCCAAAGCCAAGAGCGCAACTGCAGCGAAACCCAAAAAAGCTGCACCATCTAAAAAACCAGCTGCCAAAAAGGCCGCCGCTAAAAAGTAAATTCATGTTTCCTTTAATCTTCAAAATAAGCTATTTTTCGATATTCGAAAAATATTTATTTACAAAATAAAAAGCCCTTTTCAGGGCTACAAAATATTTTTCAAAAGAGATCAAATTGCTGCAAACTCCAATACGAATACATCCATAAAAAAATCCTTTACCTAAATTCAATCTAGTGCGCATTTAAAAATTTTTTTTGTTTGCTTACCAAATGGCACTCAAGTAAAAAATACGTTTTCAAAAGAACGTAATAATAATAATAAGCACTAGATATGTATTAAAAAAAATTTTTTTTATATAAAAAAAATAATTTTTATTATTCCTTCTCTTTAGCTACAAGCAAGTAAAATAAAGTTAGTAGCAGAATAACAAAAATTTCAACTTAGAGCAATATACAGGCGCAAGAGTGTATACAATTTTTAAATACCTACATATGTATGTATTTTGAAAAATCATTAATTTATTTAATTTTGCTAATTTATTTTATTAATTTGCAGATTCAACATACACACATACATACTGTATTAATTTTACCTTTATCAAAATATTTTATTATTTGTCTTTTTCATCAGTTTGTACACTATCTAACAGCAGCCCATTTATTGCACTATCAGTTTGTTGAATTCAAATTACATTTTTCTCACTACCTCTGCATATGTATATTTATCCCATTTATTGCATTGCACTATCAGTTTTTCAATTTTATTTCGCATACACATACATATATTTGAAAGTATTCTCAATCTCTTTTCAATAAAAAACATTTGTGGCCCTGAAAAGAGCCTTTTGTGTTTTGGTTGTTGGAGGGGACGAATATAAAAATAATTTACTTGGAGCTGGTATATTTAGTTACGGCCTTAGTACCTTCACTAACAGCGTGCTTGGCCAATTCACCGGGCAACAGAAGACGCACGGCTGTTTGAATTTCCCGACTGGTAATGGTCGAACGTTTGTTGTAGTGAGCCAAACGAGATGCTTCAGCGGCAATACGTTCAAAAATATCATTAACAAAACTGTTCATGATACTCATGGCTTTCGATGAGATACCAGTATCGGGATGCACTTGCTTCAACACTTTGTAAATGTAGATAGCGTAACTTTCCTTGCGTTTACGCTTCTTACCCTTATCACTTTTTGTAATATTCTTTTGGGCTTTACCGGCCTTCTTTGCTGCTTTACCACTAGTTTTAGGAGGCATTGTTTTTCACTTTTCAATTTTTATTTTCCACTTTATTATTATTATTCACTGCACTAACACTTTGGAGCGACTGTTCGCAATCTGTAAAAATTCTACCTCAAACACTCACTATATATACTTTTTTTCAATCGTAAAAACAACATCGTTTCAGCTTCGGCTACGCACAAACAATCCACCCTGCTGTATGTAAACACGACTGCTACAAAACTATAAATACTCACCGTTTTAGGCGAAACCTTAATCAGTTTGTGTTAACAGTGCTCAAGTGAAGTGTCTATTGAAAGTGAATATAGAAAACAAAAAATAAATTGAAAATGTCTGGTCGTGGTAAAGGTGGCAAAGTTAAGGGAAAGGCAAAGTCCCGTTCAAATCGTGCTGGTTTGCAATTTCCCGTCGGTCGTATTCACCGTTTGTTGCGTAAAGGCAATTATGCTGAACGTGTTGGTGCCGGAGCTCCAGTATATTTAGCTGCTGTTATGGAATATTTGGCAGCTGAAGTTCTCGAGTTGGCTGGCAATGCTGCTCGTGACAATAAAAAGACAAGAATAATTCCACGTCATTTACAGTTGGCCATCCGCAATGACGAAGAATTGAACAAATTGTTGTCTGGTGTTACCATTGCCCAAGGTGGTGTTTTACCAAATATCCAAGCTGTTCTCTTGCCCAAGAAGACTGAAAAGAAAGCCTAAATTATTTAGTTGTGAAAAAGATAGAGAATGTAAAGTGTACAAAACCATCGTACATTTCTAAATACAATAATACCAACCGTCCTTTTCAGGACGACAAATTTATTTTCAAAAAGAGAAAATTTTGTTTATAATTTTTTATATTCGGTACTAGGAAAATACATACATACATATAATAAATTCCAAATGCTAGATTACTTTTTTTATTCTAACTAGAGCATTATCAAAATAACAGCAATTACACACACACACACACACATTGAATTTATTTTGTCTGCCTGTTCGTCCATATTGCTTTCGTTTTTTGTTGCTTTTTTTAATGTGTATTTGTTATGCTCATGATATTTTCATTTTGTTTAGAGAGCATTGCATGGCATTTTTCAACATTAAATATTTTTTTTTGAAAATTAACACAATAATGATACACGAACATATTTTTCAATATACATACATTAAATTATTATATAAGAAGTGGTAATTAAAATTTCATCTTTTTAAACACTAAATTTTAATTTCAGGCAATAATAAAACGAAATGGATCTCTTTTTTTTAAAGTTTTTGTGGTCCTGAAAAGGACCGATTGTTAGATTTTTTTTCTTTATTCCATACTAATAAAATAGCAGCATAAATATTTAACCGCCGAAACCATACAAAGTACGACCTTGTCTTTTCAATGCGTAGACAACATCCATAGCGGTGACAGTTTTCCTTTTGGCATGTTCTGTATATGTGACGGCATCACGGATAACATTTTCCAAAAATACTTTTAGTACACCACGGGTTTCTTCGTAAATCAAACCAGAAATACGTTTTACACCACCACGACGAGCCAAACGTCTAATAGCTGGCTTTGTAATACCTTGGATATTATCACGCAACACTTTACGATGACGTTTAGCGCCACCTTTGCCCAAACCTTTTCCGCCTTTACCACGACCAGTCATTTTAGATCACTCACTATTTTTTTTTATTCACTTAACACAATTCACAAGAGATGCACAGTACGAATGTGCTTTGCCGCTAGTACAACTTGTATTTATACCAAATTTAACTAAAAAAGAGAGAGTAAACATTATAGCTTCGTACGTTTCTTTCGTTCGCGATTATCAAGTCAAGCGAGAGCATCCCTCATTACACAAACAATATAGCACACATACACAAACATCTATATTAGTTTGAGGAAATTTTTCTATATAAGTCGTACATTTGATGCCGGCCGAAATTAATCGTGTGTTAACAGTGTTTCAGTGCATTTAACTTAAGTGAAAAAAAAAAACAGAAGTGAAGTGAAAAATGGCTCGTACTAAGCAAACTGCCCGTAAATCTACTGGTGGCAAAGCGCCACGTAAACAGTTGGCAACAAAAGCTGCTCGTAAAAGTGCTCCAGCTACCGGTGGTGTCAAGAAGCCACATCGTTTTCGTCCTGGTACAGTAGCTTTACGTGAAATTCGTCGTTATCAAAAGAGCACCGAATTATTGATACGCAAATTGCCTTTCCAACGTTTGGTTCGTGAAATCGCTCAAGATTTCAAGACAGATTTGCGTTTCCAGAGCTCTGCTGTAATGGCCTTGCAAGAAGCCAGTGAAGCTTACTTGGTTGGTCTCTTTGAAGATACTAACTTGTGCGCTATCCATGCCAAGCGTGTTACTATTATGCCAAAGGATATTCAATTGGCCAGACGCATTCGTGGTGAACGTGCTTAAGTTTTTTCTTTTTGTATGAATGGATAAAGTAAGTTACCATCGCTAAAATAACATCATATAAAAACAATCGGTCCTTTTCAGGACCACAAAATCTTTTCTAAAAGAGAGTAATTTTTGTTTATATATTATTTTTTGATTTATAGTAGTTAATTAAATATTTATAATAACAATATATGAGAGATAGAATCATTACCTAGCTACAAATGCCGTCGGCTAGTGGTTTTTTCATTGAAACATTTTATGTGCATGTCTTAAATGTCGGTCCTTTTCAAGACCACTAAATTTTTTCTAAAAGAGTAACTGGTGTTTGTATTTTATTGTTTAATTATTAATTTTGATATTATAGCTATATATTTATAATAACAATATATGAGAGATATAATCACTAGTCAGCTACAAATGCCGTCGGCTAATGGTTGTTTTATTGAAACATTTTATGTGCGTGTTTTAATTGCCGGTCCTTTTCAGGACCACTAAATCCTTTCTAAAAGAGTAATTTTTGTCTGTATTTTATTGTTTAATAATTAATTTTAATATTATAGCTAAATATTTATAATAACAATGTATTAGAAATAGAATCACTAGTCAGCTAGAAATGCCGTCGGCTAATGGTTGTTTTGTTGAAACATTTTATGTGCGTGTTTTAATTGTATTTCTTTTTTTTGTGCTATTTTAATCAAATTAGTATAATTTAGGTATGCAAAATTTAGTATTTTGGTAAATAAAGATTAATTAAATTGTTTTTTGTTTTTTCTGTTCGCCAATTTTACTTACGACGACATTTTCATTTCGTGCATATCGATGTCTATCAATATAATGCCAATTTTACTTTTTCTTATAATTCTGCAAATTTTCCATTTTTTTTTTATTATTTAATATTAGATAATTTTTAAATAATTTTTGGTAAAAAAAATAATTGTTCATGAAATATGATTTTTTTCAATATTTAGCATTTTTCCAATGATTACTGTTTGTAGATTTTGATTAATTTCAACAAACCAATTCAGGTACTATATTTCTCAATATAAAAAAATTTCTGTTTTCAAAATTTTCAACTTTCTTAACTAAATTAATAATTTCTAAAAATTCTGTACATTAATTTCATGTTTGATTTGAATACAAATTTATAAATATGTTTCGAAATATTTGAAAAGTATATAATATTTCATGAACATTATAAATATTATCAAGTTAACACAACTAAATATTAGATTTGATTACAGTTACGGGTGGTTCTGTTGAAAAATACAAAATTTTTGTAACTAAAAAATATACTCTACTATATAATATTAATTTGGTTCACATTTTCATTTCGGTGAAAAAAAGCATTACAATCCAGACAAAAAGGTTGAATATAGGTTAATTTTATCTATTAATTTAATATATAGAAAACAAAAACTGATTCTTTTAACAAAATCTAAAATTTTCTTTACATATCCATGTGAGTATTTAAATTTTGATTGAAAGTATTTCAATATGACAGTAGTGGACTTTATTTAGTAGATTGTTGTATTAAGCAGAGATTATTTTGGCTATCTATTTAATGTGTTGAAAAGTAAACTATTTGTGCTATTTCATGTTACTGTTTAATTAAATTAAATTAAATTTTCATTGTTATTCATTATTATAAATTTTTAACGCAATAGGACAAATCAAAAATGCCAGTGGAAATTTTGTCAATATGAGGAAATTTTCATGTCATAGAGTAAATTTTAAAATAATTTTAAAAAATAGAATTATCAATAATATATACATTTTAAGTTTTTAATATAAAGAAAACATATAAAATTTTATTATACAATAAATTTGTCAAGCAGTTTAGTCGGATTTGCTTAAAAATTTCCATATTTTGTTCATAATTTGTAAAAGAAATTTCACAATCTTCTTAGGAAAACTATCAGAACTTTTTGCCAAATGTAGGAAAAACTAAATTTTTATTTTACATCCATTCTATAATATCTAAACTATTAATTTACAAAAGCATTCTCTTTAATTTTTGTGAAATCTTTGAGAAAAAATTGAAAATATGGAAAAACTTTTGTTAAAATTAATACATGCTCGCACTAATAGATTTGCAATATACAAACGATGACTACTATGAACTTCTCATACCTAGGATGTAAGTAAAAAAAAGTTGTGTGTTTTAAACAAAAGTAATTCAGTGATTCATTGATGAAAAGAAGAAAAGATTGAAAAAAGAAAAACAAAAACCAGAATATATACATGTGCTCAGAACGAAGAAATGGCGGATGACGAAAACAAATTCGCACAAAAAAGGCCGCGGGTTGTGTGTGATAACTCATCAGACGACGAAGCCGCTGAATTAAAGCTTGCTAGAAGGACAATAGCAGAATTAAGTGACAAGCTTGAAGCTTCACTTAAGAGAATCGAAGAATTGGAGCGTTTGACGGGAGCCACTTCTAATGCCGTTGAAGTGAAGAAGCAAAAGCAGCGAAGGAAGGTACGTGTGCTTACAGAAGCTGAGTGCCGTTTATATGTAAGCCAGAAAAAAGCTGATGCTGGTATTATGAATCTTGATGTTGCTGATGTGGAGGTTAGCAAGGAAAATACTTCCAGTACAAGTAATAAGGAAGAAGTTATATCCATGGACGATGATGTGCCGTGTTGCAGCAAAAACGCCCAGAAAGAGGATGTAAAATCAACAAAGGTGCCAGAAGAGGTAAAGGGAGTTAAAAGCAAGAGTGTTCCAGTTGTCACCACTTACAACATCAACATTAAGGATGTAAGTATGAAACTGAATAAAATATTGGGTCACCGGGAATACAATATCAAGATTCTCGGTAAAGATGTAGTAAACATAGGGGTCTGCACCTTGGAAGACTTCGAAAAATTGAAGATTATGCTTGCGGAGGAGGGTGTAAGTTATTATACTCACACCCCAAAAGCATTAAGACCAATTTCGGTGGTCATAAAGGGTCTTTCGGACTCTTTCGATAGTGACGAGGTTTTGGAATATATGGAAGGCCTCCAGATTGATTGTAGAATTGTAGGTCTACACGGACTGGGAGGGGATAGGTGGCTCTTTCAGCTGGCAAGAGGGTCGGATATGAAAAAATTCCGTAGTATACGGTATATACTACACTGTAGAGTAGAGATGGCGAAACATGTTCGCCGTGATGTGGTACAGTGCTACAACTGTCAACGCTTTGGGCACATTGCGAAAAATTGCAATATGCCTTTTAGGTGTGTGAAGTGTGGAGGCTCACATGGGCCGGCCAAATGTCCTGTTCCTCCAAAAGGGGAAAATGATGCAGAGGTGGTTTTGACGGATCCTGTTACGGGACAGGCCGTGAAGCGAGTAGGCATTCCGATCAAGTGTGTGAACTGCGGAAGTGACCAGCATGTTGCTAGTTCCAAAGAGTGTCCAAAACGGATACAGTTGGTGAACAAACTAGCTTCGAAGAGAGCAAACAATACTGTAATTACAAGGACACCTCCGTCCATGTCAGGGACTGTCAGGGGGGTTTCGTATGCTGCTGCAGCAAGATCTGCATCTCTTGGCAGGGCTAACCCTAATGTGGGGGATATTGATGGACGTGGGGTCACGATGGGCACGGCAATGGGCCAATTTGACCTTCTTGATCGCGACTGTGAACGGTTCTTTGGGGGCGGTCTCTTACAGTGCCTTAATAGGATTGGTGGCTTTGCAGAAAAGTATAGACAACTAGGGAATGATGAGGAAAGATCGCGTGCTCTCCTTGGAATGTTAATTACGTTAAAACATCATGGCTAATCAATTTAAGTGCATTTTTATAAACACTAATTCGATTGTCTCCAGACATAGACGACATTATTTGGACTTATTTGTGACTAGACACAGACCTGACATACTGCTGTTGGCTGAACATTGCCTTAACCAACGGCACAGATTTAATATTGAGGGGTATCATGTATTTAGGCGTGACAGGGTCGGTAGACGTGGGGGTGGTACTGCTGTTCTCGTCCGTGAGGGCCTCAGCTGTGTGGAAGTGACCCTCGATTTGGGTCCTATTGAAAATACTGCGGTGAAGATACGAAGATTAAACAATAACGATGTTGTTGTGATCTCAATGTACTGTCAACCGAGTTCCAGAGTTGAAACGGAACACCTCGAAGCACTTCGGGAGCTTTCTTTAGGCTCAAGCGTGGTTATAGGTGCTGACCTCAACGCGAGACATCCATATTGGGGTGATTCATTTATCAATATGAACGGCCGTAACCTTTATGACTTCTTATTGACAAACCCAGACCTAGACTCTCTACGGACAGAGGGTCCTACTCATATTAACAGGATCATGTCTTCTTACATTGACATATTTATAACGACAGTTGACATTGTACCAGCGTCAGGGGGACCTTTACGGACATTGGACTATGAATCAGACCATAGAGCGGTAGAGTTCACTTTCCTCTCCACTGATTTTGTGCCTAGTGAGCGCCCAACTGTATTTGACTTTGACCGAATGAACATACGAAACTTTCGGAACAGACTTTCGAGCAACCTCGATGGGATTGGACTACCAATTGACAGAAATGTGACCGATGTTGAAATTGATGGATGTATTGAGTCTATGGAAGGTGCTTTCCAGAATGCCATGGAATATTCAATACCAAGAATGCCAGAACGACAAAGGGGGCTATTGAAACTCCCAGAATTCATCCTCAATTTCATTCGACAGAAGAAGAGGACTAGGAGGTTATTGCACAGATGTGGGGATCCAGGAAGGTGTAATATTCTTAGGGCTGAAGTTAGGAACCTTGATAGGATAATTCAAGGGGCGATTGCTGAATACGAGCGCGAGCATTGGATAGAGTATTTGAGACGTATACGAGTAGATAACAGGACTTTTAGGAAGGTTAAAGTGGCAGCGGAGATAAATTCCCGCCCAACTGTTCGAAATTTGAGGAATACTGATGGAACGATTGTCTCTGACGAACCCGGAAAGGCGAATATCCTGGCAAGTTCGTTCTTTCAGGTGCAACAAGATCAATTAGATGACTTTGGGGGTACTGTGAGACAAATTGTCTCTAACCTAGATAGGACAATACCTCTGACAACATTTGGACGGACCTTTACGGCAGACGGGATAACTTTGACCGATGGAAGCTTTGGCAGACTTGGCTTTGTTCGCCCTGCTGCTATTGGTGAGGCTTTGAGAAGGAGACCTAATAAGAGATCTAGTGGCGTGGACCAAGTGCCAGACTTTGTACTGAAGAAAACTGATATTGTGGCTTGGAAGTTTATTACAATAATATTCAACCATTGCCTCAATATCGGGTATTTTCCAAAGGCATGGAGGACGGCATTAGTGGTCCCGATTTTGAAGCCGGGTACTGACCCGGAGGTGGCTGAGAACTATAGGCCAATTTCTCTTCTGTCTTCATTTGGTAAATTATTTGAGTGCATTGTTCTGGTGAAGATTAACGATGTTATTGAATCCAACAATGTTCTCAGGGATTTCCAATTTGGGTTCCGGAGGGGTCTTTCCACATACCATGCCCTGATGGCTTTCACGGATCATGTAGCAAGGGGGCTTAATAATAGATACCCGACGATGGCTGTAAGTCTTGACTTTGCAAAGGCTTTCGATACTGTTTGGCATGATGGGCTTGTCTATAAGCTTATGGAGATGGGATTTGGAACGACCATAAGTCGGATAGTTTCCAGTTTCCTAAGGGAACGCACATTTAAGGTGCGTGTTGGAAATACGGTTTCAAGCATGCGACCGATCACTGCAGGAGTACCACAGGGCTCTTTACTGGCTCCTGTACTTTATAATGTTTTTGTCTCTGACATACCGCAACCTCGGACGGGGGATCTGCTTCTTTTATACGCTGACGATATTCTCATAGCGTCTACGGGTCCCAGGGCCAGTACGACAAATGAACGACTGAACAACTACTTGACAGTACTTGGGCAATATTTTTCGACATGGAGACTTAATCTGAATTTGCAGAAGACGGTAGCCGTGATGTTTAAGGGTAGGCGCAGATATCTATTCGGTAATTGCAGAAAGTATGTGCCAACTGTTAGGATGGGTGAAGGAGTCATCAGGAATTCGGACCGAATGAAATACCTAGGGGTGATATTTCATGAGAACTTTGAATATCATCGGCACATTGATGGCATTCTCGAACGTAGTAAGAGAATCTATTCGGCGTATCAGGGAATATTGAGACGGAATGGTGGCCTTGACCGAAGGGTTCGCCTACTCTTGTATCGACAGGTAATTCGACCCATCATCTCATACGCCTTTCCAATCTGGTTTAGGATTTCATCATCCCAGATGGATAGGCTTAGGAGGTGGGAAAGGAATGTCCTGGTAGCTTGCTTGGGCTTGAGACCCCAGTTGGGGCATGACGGGGTTTTGCGTAGGCCATCGTGTCGGTCTATTTATGAGTCAATTGACTTCGGGAGGATAGATACTTTTATGGTAGGGAACGCCATTAAGTTTCTTGTTAGTGCCCGTGCCTCAGAGAACAGTTTGATTAGGCAATGTTTCGATAGGACGGACAATCTGGTAAACCTTGGGGACACTAGATATTTTTCTCCTGTAGATTTGTTAGGTCTTGATGAGGCGGGTCTTCTCTATCAAGGTGCAGACCTCCTATTTTACCATCGGAGGCTCAATACACTGGACATCAATAATACGGTGTATATTACCGCCCAATAATGTCTGGTGTCTTTTGTATATATTTTTCTACCTTTGTAAATAATTTTCTATGTTTAGCTAGTAAGCTTTGTTTGTTTTGTGTTTTAATATGAATTCTGTTTTATGTTTTATTTTTGTTTTTATTTTTAAGTATTTTTGTTTAGTATGTAAGAATTTCGAATGTCTCCCCTTTTACTCCCTTTTTTGGGGATTTTATTTTAAGTGATAAACATATCTAAGACGATGTAGCTACGCTACTTATATCTAATTAAGAGAGAAAAAGCCTTTGAAAAATACAAATAGTATGTAAGGAAAATAATATCGATTGTTAGTTCTTAAGAACTTTTAAGAAAATGTAAAATGAATGGGAAATAAAGAAGAAGAAGTGTGTTTTAAACAAAAGTGATTCAGTGATTCATTGATTATTTTCAAGTGAAATTAAACAAAAATAAAAAACAAAGTTATAATGTCGGATTCTGCTGTTATCGAAGCCACCGGATCTCCCGTAGCCGCTCCAGTTGCGGAGAAAAAGGCGAAGAAAGTTGCAAAGGCCAAAAAGCCATCTGCTGTCCCCAGTCATCCACCCACCCATCAAATGGTTGACGCTGCCATCAAAACATTAAAAGAGCGTGGTGGTTCCTCCCTGCCAGCCATCAAGAAATACCTTACAAGCACTTATAAGGTAGATGCCCAAAAATTGGCTCCTTTCATTAAAAAATATTTGAAGACCGCCGTAACCAGTGGAAAATTAATTCAAACAAAAGGTAAGGGTGCTTCTGGCTCATTCAAATTGTCGGCGACCGCCTCAAAGGAGCCAAAAGCAAAGAAGCCAGCTGCTGCAAAAAAGAAGGCTCCTGCTGCCGGCGATAAAAAGCAAAAGGCCAGCAAGGCTGTTAAAAAGGCCGCGCCAGCAGCTGCAGCAAAGAAGCCGTCGGCTGTGAAAAAGACTGCCGAAAAGAAGAAGACAGAGAAGGCAAAGGCAAAAACTGCCAAAAAGACTGGTACAGTTAAGGCAAAACCCGCTAAAAAGGCACCAGCAACTAAACCAAAGGCACCCAAAGCCAAGAGCGCAACTGCAGCGAAACCCAAAAAAGCTGCACCATCTAAAAAACCAGCTGCCAAAAAGGCCGCCGCTAAAAAGTAAATTCATGTTTCCTTTAATCTTCAAAATAAGCTATTTTTCGATATTCGAAAAATATTTATTTACAAAATAAAAAGCCCTTTTCAGGGCTACAAAATATTTTTCAAAAGAGATCAAATTGCTGCAAACTCCAATACGAATACATCCATAAAAAAATCCTTTACCTAAATTCAATCTAGTGCGCATTTAAAAATTTTTTTTGTTTGCTTACCAAATGGCACTCAAGTAAAAAATACGTTTTCAAAAGAACGTAATAATAATAATAAGCACTAGATATGTATTAAAAAAAATTTTTTTTATATAAAAAAAATAATTTTTATTATTCCTTCTCTTTAGCTACAAGCAAGTAAAATAAAGTTAGTAGCAGAATAACAAAAATTTCAACTTAGAGCAATATACAGGCGCAAGAGTGTATACAATTTTTAAATACCTACATATGTATGTATTTTGAAAAATCATTAATTTATTTAATTTTGCTAATTTATTTTATTAATTTGCAGATTCAACATACACACATACATACTGTATTAATTTTACCTTTATCAAAATATTTTATTATTTGTCTTTTTCATCAGTTTGTACACTAACAGCAGCCCATTTATTGCACTATCAGTTTTGTGAATTCAAATTACATTTTTCTCACTACCTCTGCATATGTATATTTATCCCATTTATTGCATTGCACTATCAGTTTTTCAATTTTATTTCGCATACACATACATATATTTGAAAGTATTCTCAATCTCTTTTCAATAAAAAACATTTGTGGCCCTGAAAAGGGCCTTTTGTGTTTTGGTTGTTGGAGGGGACGAATATAAAAATAATTTACTTGGAGCTGGTATATTTAGTTACGGCCTTAGTACCTTCACTAACAGCGTGCTTGGCCAATTCACCGGGCAACAGAAGACGCACGGCTGTTTGAATTTCCCGACTGGTAATGGTCGAACGTTTGTTGTAGTGAGCCAAACGAGATGCTTCAGCGGCAATACGTTCAAAAATATCATTAACAAAACTGTTCATGATACTCATGGCTTTCGATGAGATACCAGTATCGGGATGCACTTGCTTCAACACTTTGTAAATGTAGATAGCGTAACTTTCCTTGCGTTTACGCTTCTTACCCTTATCACTTTTTGTAATATTCTTTTGGGCTTTACCGGCCTTCTTTGCTGCTTTACCACTAGTTTTAGGAGGCATTGTTTTTCACTTTTCAATTTTTATTTTCCACTTTATTATTATTATTCACTGCACTAACACTTTGGAGCGACTGTTCGCAATCTGTAAAAATTCTACCTCAAACACTCACTATATATACTTTTTTTCAATCGTAAAAACAACATCGTTTCAGCTTCGGCTACGCACAAACAATCCACCCTGCTGTATGTAAACACGACTGCTACAAAACTATAAATACTCACCGTTTTAGGCGAAACCTTAATCAGTTTGTGTTAACAGTGCTCAAGTGAAGTGTCTATTGAAAGTGAATATAGAAAACAAAAAATAAATTGAAAATGTCTGGTCGTGGTAAAGGTGGCAAAGTTAAGGGAAAGGCAAAGTCCCGTTCAAATCGTGCTGGTTTGCAATTTCCCGTCGGTCGTATTCACCGTTTGTTGCGTAAAGGCAATTATGCTGAACGTGTTGGTGCCGGAGCTCCAGTATATTTAGCTGCTGTTATGGAATATTTGGCAGCTGAAGTTCTCGAGTTGGCTGGCAATGCTGCTCGTGACAATAAAAAGACAAGAATAATTCCACGTCATTTACAGTTGGCCATCCGCAATGACGAAGAATTGAACAAATTGTTGTCTGGTGTTACCATTGCCCAAGGTGGTGTTTTACCAAATATCCAAGCTGTTCTCTTGCCCAAGAAGACTGAAAAGAAAGCCTAAATTATTTAGTTGTGAAAAAGATAGAGAATGTAAAGTGTACAAAACCATCGTACATTTCTAAATACAATAATACCAACCGTCCTTTTCAGGACGACAAATTTATTTTCAAAAAGAGAAAATTTTGTTTATAATTTTTTATATTCGGTACTAGGAAAATACATACATACATATAATAAATTCCAAATGCTAGATTACTTTTTTTATTCTAACTAGAGCATTATCAAAATAACAGCAATTACACACACACACACACACATTGAATTTATTTTGTCTGCCTGTTCGTCCATATTGCTTTCGTTTTTTGTTGCTTTTTTTAATGTGTATTTGTTATGCTCATGATATTTTCATTTTGTTTAGAGAGCATTGCATGGCATTTTTCAACATTAAATATTTTTTTTTGAAAATTAACACAATAATGATACACGAACATATTTTTCAATATACATACATTAAATTATTATATAAGAAGTGGTAATTAAAATTTCATCTTTTTAAACACTAAATTTTAATTTCAGGCAATAATAAAACGAAATGGATCTCTTTTTTTTAAAGTTTTTGTGGTCCTGAAAAGGACCGATTGTTAGATTTTTTTTCTTTATTCCATACTAATAAAATAGCAGCATAAATATTTAACCGCCGAAACCATACAAAGTACGACCTTGTCTTTTCAATGCGTAGACAACATCCATAGCGGTGACAGTTTTCCTTTTGGCATGTTCTGTATATGTGACGGCATCACGGATAACATTTTCCAAAAATACTTTTAGTACACCACGGGTTTCTTCGTAAATCAAACCAGAAATACGTTTTACACCACCACGACGAGCCAAACGTCTAATAGCTGGCTTTGTAATACCTTGGATATTATCACGCAACACTTTACGATGACGTTTAGCGCCACCTTTGCCCAAACCTTTTCCGCCTTTACCACGACCAGTCATTTTAGATCACTCACTATTTTTTTTTATTCACTTAACACAATTCACAAGAGATGCACAGTACGAATGTGCTTTGCCGCTAGTACAACTTGTATTTATACCAAATTTAACTAAAAAAGAGAGAGTAAACATTATAGCTTCGTACGTTTCTTTCGTTCGCGATTATCAAGTCAAGCGAGAGCATCCCTCATTACACAAACAATATAGCACACATACACAAACATCTATATTAGTTTGAGGAAATTTTTCTATATAAGTCGTACATTTGATGCCGGCCGAAATTAATCGTGTGTTAACAGTGTTTCAGTGCATTTAACTTAAGTGAAAAAAAAAAACAGAAGTGAAGTGAAAAATGGCTCGTACTAAGCAAACTGCCCGTAAATCTACTGGTGGCAAAGCGCCACGTAAACAGTTGGCAACAAAAGCTGCTCGTAAAAGTGCTCCAGCTACCGGTGGTGTCAAGAAGCCACATCGTTTTCGTCCTGGTACAGTAGCTTTACGTGAAATTCGTCGTTATCAAAAGAGCACCGAATTATTGATACGCAAATTGCCTTTCCAACGTTTGGTTCGTGAAATCGCTCAAGATTTCAAGACAGATTTGCGTTTCCAGAGCTCTGCTGTAATGGCCTTGCAAGAAGCCAGTGAAGCTTACTTGGTTGGTCTCTTTGAAGATACTAACTTGTGCGCTATCCATGCCAAGCGTGTTACTATTATGCCAAAGGATATTCAATTGGCCAGACGCATTCGTGGTGAACGTGCTTAAGTTTTTTCTTTTTGTATGAATGGATAAAGTAAGTTACCATCGCTAAAATAACATCATATAAAAACAATCGGTCCTTTTCAGGACCACAAAATCTTTTCTAAAAGAGAGTAATTTTTGTTTATATATTATTTTTTGATTTATAGTAGTTAATTAAATATTTATAATAACAATATATGAGAGATAGAATCATTACCTAGCTACAAATGCCGTCGGCTAGTGGTTTTTTCATTGAAACATTTTATGTGCATGTCTTAAATGTCGGTCCTTTTCAAGACCACTAAATTTTTTCTAAAAGAGTAACTGGTGTTTGTATTTTATTGTTTAATTATTAATTTTGATATTATAGCTATATATTTATAATAACAATATATGAGAGATATAATCACTAGTCAGCTACAAATGCCGTCGGCTAATGGTTGTTTTATTGAAACATTTTATGTGCGTGTTTTAATTGCCGGTCCTTTTCAGGACCACTAAATCCTTTCTAAAAGAGTAATTTTTGTCTGTATTTTATTGTTTAATAATTAATTTTAATATTATAGCTAAATATTTATAATAACAATGTATTAGAAATAGAATCACTAGTCAGCTAGAAATGCCGTCGGCTAATGGTTGTTTTGTTGAAACATTTTATGTGCGTGTTTTAATTGTATTTCTTTTTTTTGTGCTATTTTAATCAAATTAGTATAATTTAGGTATGCAAAATTTAGTATTTTGGTAAATAAAGATTAATTAAATTGTTTTTTGTTTTTTCTGTTCGCCAATTTTACTTACGACGACATTTTCATTTCGTGCATATCGATGTCTATCAATATAATGCCAATTTTACTTTTTCTTATAATTCTGCAAATTTTCCATTTTTTTTTTATTATTTAATATTAGATAATTTTTAAATAATTTTTGGTAAAAAAAATAATTGTTCATGAAATATGATTTTTTTCAATATTTAGCATTTTTCCAATGATTACTGTTTGTAGATTTTGATTAATTTCAACAAACCAATTCAGGTACTATATTTCTCAATATAAAAAAATTTCTGTTTTCAAAATTTTCAACTTTCTTAACTAAATTAATAATTTCTAAAAATTCTGTACATTAATTTCATGTTTGATTTGAATACAAATTTATAAATATGTTTCGAAATATTTGAAAAGTATATAATATTTCATGAACATTATAAATATTATCAAGTTAACACAACTAAATATTAGATTTGATTACAGTTACGGGTGGTTCTGTTGAAAAATACAAAATTTTTGTAACTAAAAAATATACTCTACTATATAATATTAATTTGGTTCACATTTTCATTTCGGTGAAAAAAAGCATTACAATCCAGACAAAAAGGTTGAATATAGGTTAATTTTATCTATTAATTTAATATATAGAAAACAAAAACTGATTCTTTTAACAAAATCTAAAATTTTCTTTACATATCCATGTGAGTATTTAAATTTTGATTGAAAGTATTTCAATATGACAGTAGTGGACTTTATTTAGTAGATTGTTGTATTAAGCAGAGATTATTTTGGCTATCTATTTAATGTGTTGAAAAGTAAACTATTTGTGCTATTTCATGTTACTGTTTAATTAAATTAAATTAAATTTTCATTGTTATTCATTATTATAAATTTTTAACGCAATAGGACAAATCAAAAATGCCAGTGGAAATTTTGTCAATATGAGGAAATTTTCATGTCATAGAGTAAATTTTAAAATAATTTTAAAAAATAGAATTATCAATAATATATACATTTTAAGTTTTTAATATAAAGAAAACATATAAAATTTTATTATACAATAAATTTGTCAAGCAGTTTAGTCGGATTTGCTTAAAAATTTCCATATTTTGTTCATAATTTGTAAAAGAAATTTCACAATCTTCTTAGGAAAACTATCAGAACTTTTTGCCAAATGTAGGAAAAACTAAATTTTTATTTTACATCCATTCTATAATATCTAAACTATTAATTTACAAAAGCATTCTCTTTAATTTTTGTGAAATCTTTGAGAAAAAATTGAAAATATGGAAAAACTTTTGTTAAAATTAATACATGCTCGCACTAATAGATTTGCAATATACAAACGATGACTACTATGAACTTCTCATACCTAGGATGTAAGTAAATTTATGCTTTCGAATAGGAAAAGAAAAAAGAAAAAGAAAAAGAAAAGAGAAAACGAAAGAAAGAAAAAAAGTTGTGTGTTTTAAACAAAAGTGATTCAGTGATTCATTGATGAAAAGAAGAAAAGATTGAAAAAAGAAAAACAAAAACCAGAATATATACATGTGCTCAGAACGAAGAAATGGCGGATGACGAAAACAAATTCGCACAAAAAAGGCCGCGGGTTGTGTGTGATAACTCATCAGACGACGAAGCCGCTGAATTAAAGCTTGCTAGAAGGACAATAGCAGAATTAAGTGACAAGCTTGAAGCTTCACTTAAGAGAATCGAAGAATTGGAGCGTTTGACGGGAGCCACTTCTAATGCCGTTGAAGTGAAGAAGCAAAAGCAGCGAAGGAAGGTACGTGTGCTTACAGAAGCTGAGTGCCGTTTATATGTAAGCCAGAAAAAAGCTGATGCTGGTATTATGAATCTTGATGTTGCTGATGTGGAGGTTAGCAAGGAAAATACTTCCAGTACAAGTAATAAGGAAGAAGTTATATCCATGGACGATGATGTGCCGTGTTGCAGCAAAAACGCCCAGAAAGAGGATGTAAAATCAACAAAGGTGCCAGAAGAGGTAAAGGGAGTTAAAAGCAAGAGTGTTCCAGTTGTCACCACTTACAACATCAACATTAAGGATGTAAGTATGAAACTGAATAAAATATTGGGTCACCGGGAATACAATATCAAGATTCTCGGTAAAGATGTAGTAAACATAGGGGTCTGCACCTTGGAAGACTTCGAAAAATTGAAGATTATGCTTGCGGAGGAGGGTGTAAGTTATTATACTCACACCCCAAAAGCATTAAGACCAATTTCGGTGGTCATAAAGGGTCTTTCGGACTCTTTCGATAGTGACGAGGTTTTGGAATATATGGAAGGCCTCCAGATTGATTGTAGAATTGTAGGTCTACACGGACTGGGAGGGGATAGGTGGCTCTTTCAGCTGGCAAGAGGGTCGGATATGAAAAAATTCCGTAGTATACGGTATATACTACACTGTAGAGTAGAGATGGCGAAACATGTTCGCCGTGATGTGGTACAGTGCTACAACTGTCAACGCTTTGGGCACATTGCGAAAAATTGCAATATGCCTTTTAGGTGTGTGAAGTGTGGAGGCTCACATGGGCCGGCCAAATGTCCTGTTCCTCCAAAAGGGGAAAATGATGCAGAGGTGGTTTTGACGGATCCTGTTACGGGACAGGCCGTGAAGCGAGTAGGCATTCCGATCAAGTGTGTGAACTGCGGAAGTGACCAGCATGTTGCTAGTTCCAAAGAGTGTCCAAAACGGATACAGTTGGTGAACAAACTAGCTTCGAAGAGAGCAAACAATACTGTAATTACAAGGACACCTCCGTCCATGTCAGGGACTGTCAGGGGGGTTTCGTATGCTGCTGCAGCAAGATCTGCATCTCTTGGCAGGGCTAACCCTAATGTGGGGGATATTGATGGACGTGGGGTCACGATGGGCACGGCAATGGGCCAATTTGACCTTCTTGATCGCGACTGTGAACGGTTCTTTGGGGGCGGTCTCTTACAGTGCCTTAATAGGATTGGTGGCTTTGCAGAAAAGTATAGACAACTAGGGAATGATGAGGAAAGATCGCGTGCTCTCCTTGGAATGTTAATTACGTTAAAACATCATGGCTAATCAATTTAAGTGCATTTTTATAAACACTAATTCGATTGTCTCCAGACATAGACGACATTATTTGGACTTATTTGTGACTAGACACAGACCTGACATACTGCTGTTGGCTGAACATTGCCTTAACCAACGGCACAGATTTAATATTGAGGGGTATCATGTATTTAGGCGTGACAGGGTCGGTAGACGTGGGGGTGGTACTGCTGTTCTCGTCCGTGAGGGCCTCAGCTGTGTGGAAGTGACCCTCGATTTGGGTCCTATTGAAAATACTGCGGTGAAGATACGAAGATTAAACAATAACGATGTTGTTGTGATCTCAATGTACTGTCAACCGAGTTCCAGAGTTGAAACGGAACACCTCGAAGCACTTCGGGAGCTTTCTTTAGGCTCAAGCGTGGTTATAGGTGCTGACCTCAACGCGAGACATCCATATTGGGGTGATTCATTTATCAATATGAACGGCCGTAACCTTTATGACTTCTTATTGACAAACCCAGACCTAGACTCTCTACGGACAGAGGGTCCTACTCATATTAACAGGATCATGTCTTCTTACATTGACATATTTATAACGACAGTTGACATTGTACCAGCGTCAGGGGGACCTTTACGGACATTGGACTATGAATCAGACCATAGAGCGGTAGAGTTCACTTTCCTCTCCACTGATTTTGTGCCTAGTGAGCGCCCAACTGTATTTGACTTTGACCGAATGAACATACGAAACTTTCGGAACAGACTTTCGAGCAACCTCGATGGGATTGGACTACCAATTGACAGAAATGTGACCGATGTTGAAATTGATGGATGTATTGAGTCTATGGAAGGTGCTTTCCAGAATGCCATGGAATATTCAATACCAAGAATGCCAGAACGACAAAGGGGGCTATTGAAACTCCCAGAATTCATCCTCAATTTCATTCGACAGAAGAAGAGGACTAGGAGGTTATTGCACAGATGTGGGGATCCAGGAAGGTGTAATATTCTTAGGGCTGAAGTTAGGAACCTTGATAGGATAATTCAAGGGGCGATTGCTGAATACGAGCGCGAGCATTGGATAGAGTATTTGAGACGTATACGAGTAGATAACAGGACTTTTAGGAAGGTTAAAGTGGCAGCGGAGATAAATTCCCGCCCAACTGTTCGAAATTTGAGGAATACTGATGGAACGATTGTCTCTGACGAACCCGGAAAGGCGAATATCCTGGCAAGTTCGTTCTTTCAGGTGCAACAAGATCAATTAGATGACTTTGGGGGTACTGTGAGACAAATTGTCTCTAACCTAGATAGGACAATACCTCTGACAACATTTGGACGGACCTTTACGGCAGACGGGATAACTTTGACCGATGGAAGCTTTGGCAGACTTGGCTTTGTTCGCCCTGCTGCTATTGGTGAGGCTTTGAGAAGGAGACCTAATAAGAGATCTAGTGGCGTGGACCAAGTGCCAGACTTTGTACTGAAGAAAACTGATATTGTGGCTTGGAAGTTTATTACAATAATATTCAACCATTGCCTCAATATCGGGTATTTTCCAAAGGCATGGAGGACGGCATTAGTGGTCCCGATTTTGAAGCCGGGTACTGACCCGGAGGTGGCTGAGAACTATAGGCCAATTTCTCTTCTGTCTTCATTTGGTAAATTATTTGAGTGCATTGTTCTGGTGAAGATTAACGATGTTATTGAATCCAACAATGTTCTCAGGGATTTCCAATTTGGGTTCCGGAGGGGTCTTTCCACATACCATGCCCTGATGGCTTTCACGGATCATGTAGCAAGGGGGCTTAATAATAGATACCCGACGATGGCTGTAAGTCTTGACTTTGCAAAGGCTTTCGATACTGTTTGGCATGATGGGCTTGTCTATAAGCTTATGGAGATGGGATTTGGAACGACCATAAGTCGGATAGTTTCCAGTTTCCTAAGGGAACGCACATTTAAGGTGCGTGTTGGAAATACGGTTTCAAGCATGCGACCGATCACTGCAGGAGTACCACAGGGCTCTTTACTGGCTCCTGTACTTTATAATGTTTTTGTCTCTGACATACCGCAACCTCGGACGGGGGATCTGCTTCTTTTATACGCTGACGATATTCTCATAGCGTCTACGGGTCCCAGGGCCAGTACGACAAATGAACGACTGAACAACTACTTGACAGTACTTGGGCAATATTTTTCGACATGGAGACTTAATCTGAATTTGCAGAAGACGGTAGCCGTGATGTTTAAGGGTAGGCGCAGATATCTATTCGGTAATTGCAGAAAGTATGTGCCAACTGTTAGGATGGGTGAAGGAGTCATCAGGAATTCGGACCGAATGAAATACCTAGGGGTGATATTTCATGAGAACTTTGAATATCATCGGCACATTGATGGCATTCTCGAACGTAGTAAGAGAATCTATTCGGCGTATCAGGGAATATTGAGACGGAATGGTGGCCTTGACCGAAGGGTTCGCCTACTCTTGTATCGACAGGTAATTCGACCCATCATCTCATACGCCTTTCCAATCTGGTTTAGGATTTCATCATCCCAGATGGATAGGCTTAGGAGGTGGGAAAGGAATGTCCTGGTAGCTTGCTTGGGCTTGAGACCCCAGTTGGGGCATGACGGGGTTTTGCGTAGGCCATCGTGTCGGTCTATTTATGAGTCAATTGACTTCGGGAGGATAGATACTTTTATGGTAGGGAACGCCATTAAGTTTCTTGTTAGTGCCCGTGCCTCAGAGAACAGTTTGATTAGGCAATGTTTCGATAGGACGGACAATCTGGTAAACCTTGGGGACACTAGATATTTTTCTCCTGTAGATTTGTTAGGTCTTGATGAGGCGGGTCTTCTCTATCAAGGTGCAGACCTCCTATTTTACCATCGGAGGCTCAATACACTGGACATCAATAATACGGTGTATATTACCGCCCAATAATGTCTGGTGTCTTTTGTATATATTTTTCTACCTTTGTAAATAATTTTCTATGTTTAGCTAGTAAGCTTTGTTTGTTTTGTGTTTTAATATGAATTCTGTTTTATGTTTTATTTTTGTTTTTATTTTTAAGTATTTTTGTTTAGTATGTAAGAATTTCGAATGTCTCCCCTTTTACTCCCTTTTTTGGGGATTTTATTTTAAGTGATAAACATATCTAAGACGATGTAGCTACGCTACTTATATCTAATTAAGAGAGAAAAAGCCTTTGAAAAATACAAATAGTATGTAAGGAAAATAATATCGATTGTTAGTTCTTAAGAACTTTTAAGAAAATGTAAAATGAATGGGAAATAAAGAAGAAGAAGTGTGTGTTTTAAACAAAAGTGATTCAGTGATTCATTGATTATTTTCAAGTGAAATTAAACAAAAATAAAAAACAAAGTTATAATGTCGGATTCTGCTGTTATCGAAGCCACCGGATCTCCCGTAGCCGCTCCAGTTGCGGAGAAAAAGGCGAAGAAAGTTGCAAAGGCCAAAAAGCCATCTGCTGTCCCCAGTCATCCACCCACCCATCAAATGGTTGACGCTGCCATCAAAACATTAAAAGAGCGTGGTGGTTCCTCCCTGCCAGCCATCAAGAAATACCTTACAAGCACTTATAAGGTAGATGCCCAAAAATTGGCTCCTTTCATTAAAAAATATTTGAAGACCGCCGTAACCAGTGGAAAATTAATTCAAACAAAAGGTAAGGGTGCTTCTGGCTCATTCAAATTGTCGGCGACCGCCTCAAAGGAGCCAAAAGCAAAGAAGCCAGCTGCTGCAAAAAAGAAGGCTCCTGCTGCCGGCGATAAAAAGCAAAAGGCCAGCAAGGCTGTTAAAAAGGCCGCGCCAGCAGCTGCAGCAAAGAAGCCGTCGGCTGTGAAAAAGACTGCCGAAAAGAAGAAGACAGAGAAGGCAAAGGCAAAAACTGCCAAAAAGACTGGTACAGTTAAGGCAAAACCCGCTAAAAAGGCACCAGCAACTAAACCAAAGGCACCCAAAGCCAAGAGCGCAACTGCAGCGAAACCCAAAAAAGCTGCACCATCTAAAAAACCAGCTGCCAAAAAGGCCGCCGCTAAAAAGTAAATTCATGTTTCCTTTAATCTTCAAAATAAGCTATTTTTCGATATTCGAAAAATATTTATTTACAAAATAAAAAGCCCTTTTCAGGGCTACAAAATATTTTTCAAAAGAGATCAAATTGCTGCAAACTCCAATACGAATACATCCATAAAAAAATCCTTTACCTAAATTCAATCTAGTGCGCATTTAAAAATTTTTTTTGTTTGCTTACCAAATGGCACTCAAGTAAAAAATACGTTTTCAAAAGAACGTAATAATAATAATAAGCACTAGATATGTATTAAAAAAAATTTTTTTTATATAAAAAAAATAATTTTTATTATTCCTTCTCTTTAGCTACAAGCAAGTAAAATAAAGTTAGTAGCAGAATAACAAAAATTTCAACTTAGAGCAATATACAGGCGCAAGAGTGTATACAATTTTTAAATACCTACATATGTATGTATTTTGAAAAATCATTAATTTATTTAATTTTGCTAATTTATTTTATTAATTTGCAGATTCAACATACACACATACATACTGTATTAATTTTACCTTTATCAAAATATTTTATTATTTGTCTTTTTCATCAGTTTGTACACTAACAGCAGCCCATTTATTGCACTATCAGTTTTGTGAATTCAAATTACATTTTTCTCACTACCTCTGCATATGTATATTTATCCCATTTATTGCATTGCACTATCAGTTTTTCAATTTTATTTCGCATACACATACATATATTTGAAAGTATTCTCAATCTCTTTTCAATAAAAAACATTTGTGGCCCTGAAAAGGGCCTTTTGTGTTTTGGTTGTTGGAGGGGACGAATATAAAAATAATTTACTTGGAGCTGGTATATTTAGTTACGGCCTTAGTACCTTCACTAACAGCGTGCTTGGCCAATTCACCGGGCAACAGAAGACGCACGGCTGTTTGAATTTCCCGACTGGTAATGGTCGAACGTTTGTTGTAGTGAGCCAAACGAGATGCTTCAGCGGCAATACGTTCAAAAATATCATTAACAAAACTGTTCATGATACTCATGGCTTTCGATGAGATACCAGTATCGGGATGCACTTGCTTCAACACTTTGTAAATGTAGATAGCGTAACTTTCCTTGCGTTTACGCTTCTTACCCTTATCACTTTTTGTAATATTCTTTTGGGCTTTACCGGCCTTCTTTGCTGCTTTACCACTAGTTTTAGGAGGCATTGTTTTTCACTTTTCAATTTTTATTTTCCACTTTATTATTATTATTCACTGCACTAACACTTTGGAGCGACTGTTCGCAATCTGTAAAAATTCTACCTCAAACACTCACTATATATACTTTTTTTCAATCGTAAAAACAACATCGTTTCAGCTTCGGCTACGCACAAACAATCCACCCTGCTGTATGTAAACACGACTGCTACAAAACTATAAATACTCACCGTTTTAGGCGAAACCTTAATCAGTTTGTGTTAACAGTGCTCAAGTGAAGTGTCTATTGAAAGTGAATATAGAAAACAAAAAATAAATTGAAAATGTCTGGTCGTGGTAAAGGTGGCAAAGTTAAGGGAAAGGCAAAGTCCCGTTCAAATCGTGCTGGTTTGCAATTTCCCGTCGGTCGTATTCACCGTTTGTTGCGTAAAGGCAATTATGCTGAACGTGTTGGTGCCGGAGCTCCAGTATATTTAGCTGCTGTTATGGAATATTTGGCAGCTGAAGTTCTCGAGTTGGCTGGCAATGCTGCTCGTGACAATAAAAAGACAAGAATAATTCCACGTCATTTACAGTTGGCCATCCGCAATGACGAAGAATTGAACAAATTGTTGTCTGGTGTTACCATTGCCCAAGGTGGTGTTTTACCAAATATCCAAGCTGTTCTCTTGCCCAAGAAGACTGAAAAGAAAGCCTAAATTATTTAGTTGTGAAAAAGATAGAGAATGTAAAGTGTACAAAACCATCGTACATTTCTAAATACAATAATACCAACCGTCCTTTTCAGGACGACAAATTTATTTTCAAAAAGAGAAAATTTTGTTTATAATTTTTTATATTCGGTACTAGGAAAATACATACATACATATAATAAATTCCAAATGCTAGATTACTTTTTTTATTCTAACTAGAGCATTATCAAAATAACAGCAATTACACACACACACACACACATTGAATTTATTTTGTCTGCCTGTTCGTCCATATTGCTTTCGTTTTTTGTTGCTTTTTTTAATGTGTATTTGTTATGCTCATGATATTTTCATTTTGTTTAGAGAGCATTGCATGGCATTTTTCAACATTAAATATTTTTTTTTGAAAATTAACACAATAATGATACACGAACATATTTTTCAATATACATACATTAAATTATTATATAAGAAGTGGTAATTAAAATTTCATCTTTTTAAACACTAAATTTTAATTTCAGGCAATAATAAAACGAAATGGATCTCTTTTTTTTAAAGTTTTTGTGGTCCTGAAAAGGACCGATTGTTAGATTTTTTTTCTTTATTCCATACTAATAAAATAGCAGCATAAATATTTAACCGCCGAAACCATACAAAGTACGACCTTGTCTTTTCAATGCGTAGACAACATCCATAGCGGTGACAGTTTTCCTTTTGGCATGTTCTGTATATGTGACGGCATCACGGATAACATTTTCCAAAAATACTTTTAGTACACCACGGGTTTCTTCGTAAATCAAACCAGAAATACGTTTTACACCACCACGACGAGCCAAACGTCTAATAGCTGGCTTTGTAATACCTTGGATATTATCACGCAACACTTTACGATGACGTTTAGCGCCACCTTTGCCCAAACCTTTTCCGCCTTTACCACGACCAGTCATTTTAGATCACTCACTATTTTTTTTTATTCACTTAACACAATTCACAAGAGATGCACAGTACGAATGTGCTTTGCCGCTAGTACAACTTGTATTTATACCAAATTTAACTAAAAAAGAGAGAGTAAACATTATAGCTTCGTACGTTTCTTTCGTTCGCGATTATCAAGTCAAGCGAGAGCATCCCTCATTACACAAACAATATAGCACACATACACAAACATCTATATTAGTTTGAGGAAATTTTTCTATATAAGTCGTACATTTGATGCCGGCCGAAATTAATCGTGTGTTAACAGTGTTTCAGTGCATTTAACTTAAGTGAAAAAAAAAAACAGAAGTGAAGTGAAAAATGGCTCGTACTAAGCAAACTGCCCGTAAATCTACTGGTGGCAAAGCGCCACGTAAACAGTTGGCAACAAAAGCTGCTCGTAAAAGTGCTCCAGCTACCGGTGGTGTCAAGAAGCCACATCGTTTTCGTCCTGGTACAGTAGCTTTACGTGAAATTCGTCGTTATCAAAAGAGCACCGAATTATTGATACGCAAATTGCCTTTCCAACGTTTGGTTCGTGAAATCGCTCAAGATTTCAAGACAGATTTGCGTTTCCAGAGCTCTGCTGTAATGGCCTTGCAAGAAGCCAGTGAAGCTTACTTGGTTGGTCTCTTTGAAGATACTAACTTGTGCGCTATCCATGCCAAGCGTGTTACTATTATGCCAAAGGATATTCAATTGGCCAGACGCATTCGTGGTGAACGTGCTTAAGTTTTTTCTTTTTGTATGAATGGATAAAGTAAGTTACCATCGCTAAAATAACATCATATAAAAACAATCGGTCCTTTTCAGGACCACAAAATCTTTTCTAAAAGAGAGTAATTTTTGTTTATATATTATTTTTTGATTTATAGTAGTTAATTAAATATTTATAATAACAATATATGAGAGATAGAATCATTACCTAGCTACAAATGCCGTCGGCTAGTGGTTTTTTCATTGAAACATTTTATGTGCATGTCTTAAATGTCGGTCCTTTTCAAGACCACTAAATTTTTTCTAAAAGAGTAACTGGTGTTTGTATTTTATTGTTTAATTATTAATTTTGATATTATAGCTATATATTTATAATAACAATATATGAGAGATATAATCACTAGTCAGCTACAAATGCCGTCGGCTAATGGTTGTTTTATTGAAACATTTTATGTGCGTGTTTTAATTGCCGGTCCTTTTCAGGACCACTAAATCCTTTCTAAAAGAGTAATTTTTGTCTGTATTTTATTGTTTAATAATTAATTTTAATATTATAGCTAAATATTTATAATAACAATGTATTAGAAATAGAATCACTAGTCAGCTAGAAATGCCGTCGGCTAATGGTTGTTTTGTTGAAACATTTTATGTGCGTGTTTTAATTGTATTTCTTTTTTTTGTGCTATTTTAATCAAATTAGTATAATTTAGGTATGCAAAATTTAGTATTTTGGTAAATAAAGATTAATTAAATTGTTTTTTGTTTTTTCTGTTCGCCAATTTTACTTACGACGACATTTTCATTTCGTGCATATCGATGTCTATCAATATAATGCCAATTTTACTTTTTCTTATAATTCTGCAAATTTTCCATTTTTTTTTTATTATTTAATATTAGATAATTTTTAAATAATTTTTGGTAAAAAAAATAATTGTTCATGAAATATGATTTTTTTCAATATTTAGCATTTTTCCAATGATTACTGTTTGTAGATTTTGATTAATTTCAACAAACCAATTCAGGTACTATATTTCTCAATATAAAAAAATTTCTGTTTTCAAAATTTTCAACTTTCTTAACTAAATTAATAATTTCTAAAAATTCTGTACATTAATTTCATGTTTGATTTGAATACAAATTTATAAATATGTTTCGAAATATTTGAAAAGTATATAATATTTCATGAACATTATAAATATTATCAAGTTAACACAACTAAATATTAGATTTGATTACAGTTACGGGTGGTTCTGTTGAAAAATACAAAATTTTTGTAACTAAAAAATATACTCTACTATATAATATTAATTTGGTTCACATTTTCATTTCGGTGAAAAAAAGCATTACAATCCAGACAAAAAGGTTGAATATAGGTTAATTTTATCTATTAATTTAATATATAGAAAACAAAAACTGATTCTTTTAACAAAATCTAAAATTTTCTTTACATATCCATGTGAGTATTTAAATTTTGATTGAAAGTATTTCAATATGACAGTAGTGGACTTTATTTAGTAGATTGTTGTATTAAGCAGAGATTATTTTGGCTATCTATTTAATGTGTTGAAAAGTAAACTATTTGTGCTATTTCATGTTACTGTTTAATTAAATTAAATTAAATTTTCATTGTTATTCATTATTATAAATTTTTAACGCAATAGGACAAATCAAAAATGCCAGTGGAAATTTTGTCAATATGAGGAAATTTTCATGTCATAGAGTAAATTTTAAAATAATTTTAAAAAATAGAATTATCAATAATATATACATTTTAAGTTTTTAATATAAAGAAAACATATAAAATTTTATTATACAATAAATTTGTCAAGCAGTTTAGTCGGATTTGCTTAAAAATTTCCATATTTTGTTCATAATTTGTAAAAGAAATTTCACAATCTTCTTAGGAAAACTATCAGAACTTTTTGCCAAATGTAGGAAAAACTAAATTTTTATTTTACATCCATTCTATAATATCTAAACTATTAATTTACAAAAGCATTCTCTTTAATTTTTGTGAAATCTTTGAGAAAAAATTGAAAATATGGAAAAACTTTTGTTAAAATTAATACATGCTCGCACTAATAGATTTGCAATATACAAACGATGACTACTATGAACTTCTCATACCTAGGATGTAAGTAAAAAAAAGTTGTGTGTTTTAAACGAAAAGAAAAGGAAAAGAAAAGAAAAGAAAGAAAAGAAAAGAATAAAGAAAAAAGTTGTGTGTTTTAAACAAAAGTGATTCAGTGATTCATTGATGAAAAGAAGAAAAGATTGAAAAAAGAAAAACAAAAACCAGAATATATACATGTGCTCAGAACGAAGAAATGGCGGATGACGAAAACAAATTCGCACAAAAAAGGCCGCGGGTTGTGTGTGATAACTCATCAGACGACGAAGCCGCTGAATTAAAGCTTGCTAGAAGGACAATAGCAGAATTAAGTGACAAGCTTGAAGCTTCACTTAAGAGAATCGAAGAATTGGAGCGTTTGACGGGAGCCACTTCTAATGCCGTTGAAGTGAAGAAGCAAAAGCAGCGAAGGAAGGTACGTGTGCTTACAGAAGCTGAGTGCCGTTTATATGTAAGCCAGAAAAAAGCTGATGCTGGTATTATGAATCTTGATGTTGCTGATGTGGAGGTTAGCAAGGAAAATACTTCCAGTACAAGTAATAAGGAAGAAGTTATATCCATGGACGATGATGTGCCGTGTTGCAGCAAAAACGCCCAGAAAGAGGATGTAAAATCAACAAAGGTGCCAGAAGAGGTAAAGGGAGTTAAAAGCAAGAGTGTTCCAGTTGTCACCACTTACAACATCAACATTAAGGATGTAAGTATGAAACTGAATAAAATATTGGGTCACCGGGAATACAATATCAAGATTCTCGGTAAAGATGTAGTAAACATAGGGGTCTGCACCTTGGAAGACTTCGAAAAATTGAAGATTATGCTTGCGGAGGAGGGTGTAAGTTATTATACTCACACCCCAAAAGCATTAAGACCAATTTCGGTGGTCATAAAGGGTCTTTCGGACTCTTTCGATAGTGACGAGGTTTTGGAATATATGGAAGGCCTCCAGATTGATTGTAGAATTGTAGGTCTACACGGACTGGGAGGGGATAGGTGGCTCTTTCAGCTGGCAAGAGGGTCGGATATGAAAAAATTCCGTAGTATACGGTATATACTACACTGTAGAGTAGAGATGGCGAAACATGTTCGCCGTGATGTGGTACAGTGCTACAACTGTCAACGCTTTGGGCACATTGCGAAAAACTGCAATATGCCTTTTAGGTGTGTGAAGTGTGGAGGCTCACATGGGCCGGCCAAATGTCCTGTTCCTCCAAAAGGGGAAAATGATGCAGAGGTGGTTTTGACGGATCCTGTTACGGGACAGGCCGTGAAGCGAGTAGGCATTCCGATCAAGTGTGTGAACTGCGGAAGTGACCAGCATGTTGCTAGTTCCAAAGAGTGTCCAAAACGGATACAGTTGGTGAACAAACTAGCTTCGAAGAGAGCAAACAATACTGTAATTACAAGGACACCTCCGTCCATGTCAGGGACTGTCAGGGGGGTTTCGTATGCTGCTGCAGCAAGATCTGCATCTCTTGGCAGGGCTAACCCTAATGTGGGGGATATTGATGGACGTGGGGTCACGATGGGCACGGCAATGGGCCAATTTGACCTTCTTGATCGCGACTGTGAACGGTTCTTTGGGGGCGGTCTCTTACAGTGCCTTAATAGGATTGGTGGCTTTGCAGAAAAGTATAGACAACTAGGGAATGATGAGGAAAGATCGCGTGCTCTCCTTGGAATGTTAATTACGTTAAAACATCATGGCTAATCAATTTAAGTGCATTTTTATAAACACTAATTCGATTGTCTCCAGACATAGACGACATTATTTGGACTTATTTGTGACTAGACACAGACCTGACATACTGCTGTTGGCTGAACATTGCCTTAACCAACGGCACAGATTTAATATTGAGGGGTATCATGTATTTAGGCGTGACAGGGTCGGTAGACGTGGGGGTGGTACTGCTGTTCTCGTCCGTGAGGGCCTCAGCTGTGTGGAAGTGACCCTCGATTTGGGTCCTATTGAAAATACTGCGGTGAAGATACGAAGATTAAACAATAACGATGTTGTTGTGATCTCAATGTACTGTCAACCGAGTTCCAGAGTTGAAACGGAACACCTCGAAGCACTTCGGGAGCTATCTTTAGGCTCAAGCGTGGTTATAGGTGCTGACCTCAACGCGAGACATCCATATTGGGGTGATTCATTTATCAATATGAACGGCCGTAACCTTTATGACTTCTTATTGACAAACCCAGACCTAGACTCTCTACGGACAGAGGGTCCTACTCATATTAACAGGATCATGTCTTCTTACATTGACATATTTATAACGACAGTTGACATTGTACCAGCGTCAGGGGGACCTTTACGGACATTGGACTATGAATCAGACCATAGAGCGGTAGAGTTCACTTTCCTCTCCACTGATTTTGTGCCTAGTGAGCGCCCAACTGTATTTGACTTTGACCGAATGAACATACGAAACTTTCGGAACAGACTTTCGAGCAACCTCGATGGGATTGGACTACCAATTGACAGAAATGTGACCGATGTTGAAATTGATGGATGTATTGAGTCTATGGAAGGTGCTTTCCAGAATGCCATGGAATATTCAATACCAAGAATGCCAGAACGACAAAGGGGGCTATTGAAACTCCCAGAATTCATCCTCAATTTCATTCGACAGAAGAAGAGGACTAGGAGGTTATTGCACAGATGTGGGGATCCAGGAAGGTGTAATATTCTTAGGGCTGAAGTTAGGAACCTTGATAGGATAATTCAAGGGGCGATTGCTGAATACGAGCGCGAGCATTGGATAGAGTATTTGAGACGTATACGAGTAGATAACAGGACTTTTAGGAAGGTTAAAGTGGCAGCGGAGATAAATTCCCGCCCAACTGTTCGAAATTTGAGGAATACTGATGGAACGATTGTCTCTGACGAACCCGGAAAGGCGAATATCCTGGCAAGTTCGTTCTTTCAGGTGCAACAAGATCAATTAGATGACTTTGGGGGTACTGTGAGACAAATTGTCTCTAACCTAGATAGGACAATACCTCTGACAACATTTGGACGGACCTTTACGGCAGACGGGATAACTTTGACCGATGGAAGCTTTGGCAGACTTGGCTTTGTTCGCCCTGCTGCTATTGGTGAGGCTTTGAGAAGGAGACCTAATAAGAGATCTAGTGGCGTGGACCAAGTGCCAGACTTTGTACTGAAGAAAACTGATATTGTGGCTTGGAAGTTTATTACAATAATATTCAACCATTGCCTCAATATCGGGTATTTTCCAAAGGCATGGAGGACGGCATTAGTGGTCCCGATTTTGAAGCCGGGTACTGACCCGGAGGTGGCTGAGAACTATAGGCCAATTTCTCTTCTGTCTTCATTTGGTAAATTATTTGAGTGCATTGTTCTGGTGAAGATTAACGATGTTATTGAATCCAACAATGTTCTCAGGGATTTCCAATTTGGGTTCCGGAGGGGTCTTTCCACATACCATGCCCTGATGGCTTTCACGGATCATGTAGCAAGGGGGCTTAATAATAGATACCCGACGATGGCTGTAAGTCTTGACTTTGCAAAGGCTTTCGATACTGTTTGGCATGATGGGCTTGTCTATAAGCTTATGGAGATGGGATTTGGAACGACCATAAGTCGGATAGTTTCCAGTTTCCTAAGGGAACGCACATTTAAGGTGCGTGTTGGAAATACGGTTTCAAGCATGCGACCGATCACTGCAGGAGTACCACAGGGCTCTTTACTGGCTCCTGTACTTTATAATGTTTTTGTCTCTGACATACCGCAACCTCGGACGGGGGATCTGCTTCTTTTATACGCTGACGATATTCTCATAGCGTCTACGGGTCCCAGGGCCAGTACGACAAATGAACGACTGAACAACTACTTGACAGTACTTGGGCAATATTTTTCGACATGGAGACTTAATCTGAATTTGCAGAAGACGGTAGCCGTGATGTTTAAGGGTAGGCGCAGATATCTATTCGGTAATTGCAGAAAGTATGTGCCAACTGTTAGGATGGGTGAAGGAGTCATCAGGAATTCGGACCGAATGAAATACCTAGGGGTGATATTTCATGAGAACTTTGAATATCATCGGCACATTGATGGCATTCTCGAACGTAGTAAGAGAATCTATTCGGCGTATCAGGGAATATTGAGACGGAATGGTGGCCTTGACCGAAGGGTTCGCCTACTCTTGTATCGACAGGTAATTCGACCCATCATCTCATACGCCTTTCCAATCTGGTTTAGGATTTCATCATCCCAGATGGATAGGCTTAGGAGGTGGGAAAGGAATGTCCTGGTAGCTTGCTTGGGCTTGAGACCCCAGTTGGGGCATGACGGGGTTTTGCGTAGGCCATCGTGTCGGTCTATTTATGAGTCAATTGACTTCGGGAGGATAGATACTTTTATGGTAGGGAACGCCATTAAGTTTCTTGTTAGTGCCCGTGCCTCAGAGAACAGTTTGATTAGGCAATGTTTCGATAGGACGGACAATCTGGTAAACCTTGGGGACACTAGATATTTTTCTCCTGTAGATTTGTTAGGTCTTGATGAGGCGGGTCTTCTCTATCAAGGTGCAGACCTCCTATTTTACCATCGGAGGCTCAATACACTGGACATCAATAATACGGTGTATATTACCGCCCAATAATGTCTGGTGTCTTTTGTATATATTTTTCTACCTTTGTAAATAATTTTCTATGTTTAGCTAGTAAGCTTTGTTTGTTTTGTGTTTTAATATGAATTCTGTTTTATGTTTTATTTTTGTTTTTATTTTTAAGTATTTTTGTTTAGTATGTAAGAATTTCGAATGTCTCCCCTTTTACTCCCTTTTTTGGGGATTTTATTTTAAGTGATAAACATATCTAAGACGATGTAGCTACGCTACTTATATCTAATTAAGAGAGAAAAAGCCTTTGAAAAATACAAATAGTATGTAAGGAAAATAATATCGATTGTTAGTTCTTAAGAACTTTTAAGAAAATGTAAAATGAATGGGAAATAAAGAAGAAGAAGTGTGTGTGTGTTTTAAACAAAAGTGATTCAGTGATTCATTGATTATTTTCAAGTGAAATTAAACAAAAATAAAAAACAAAGTTATAATGTCGGATTCTGCTGTTATCGAAGCCACCGGATCTCCCGTAGCCGCTCCAGTTGCGGAGAAAAAGGCGAAGAAAGTTGCAAAGGCCAAAAAGCCATCTGCTGTCCCCAGTCATCCACCCACCCATCAAATGGTTGACGCTGCCATCAAAACATTAAAAGAGCGTGGTGGTTCCTCCCTGCCAGCCATCAAGAAATACCTTACAAGCACTTATAAGGTAGATGCCCAAAAATTGGCTCCTTTCATTAAAAAATATTTGAAGACCGCCGTAACCAGTGGAAAATTAATTCAAACAAAAGGTAAGGGTGCTTCTGGCTCATTCAAATTGTCGGCGACCGCCTCAAAGGAGCCAAAAGCAAAGAAGCCAGCTGCTGCAAAAAAGAAGGCTCCTGCTGCCGGCGATAAAAAGCAAAAGGCCAGCAAGGCTGTTAAAAAGGCCGCGCCAGCAGCTGCAGCAAAGAAGCCGTCGGCTGTGAAAAAGACTGCCGAAAAGAAGAAGACAGAGAAGGCAAAGGCAAAAACTGCCAAAAAGACTGGTACAGTTAAGGCAAAACCCGCTAAAAAGGCACCAGCAACTAAACCAAAGGCACCCAAAGCCAAGAGCGCAACTGCAGCGAAACCCAAAAAAGCTGCACCATCTAAAAAACCAGCTGCCAAAAAGGCCGCCGCTAAAAAGTAAATTCATGTTTCCTTTAATCTTCAAAATAAGCTATTTTTCGATATTCGAAAAATATTTATTTACAAAATAAAAAGCCCTTTTCAGGGCTACAAAATATTTTTCAAAAGAGATCAAATTGCTGCAAACTCCAATACGAATACATCCATAAAAAAATCCTTTACCTAAATTCAATCTAGTGCGCATTTAAAAATTTTTTTTGTTTGCTTACCAAATGGCACTCAAGTAAAAAATACGTTTTCAAAAGAACGTAATAATAATAATAAGCACTAGATATGTATTAAAAAAAATTTTTTTTATATAAAAAAAATAATTTTTATTATTCCTTCTCTTTAGCTACAAGCAAGTAAAATAAAGTTAGTAGCAGAATAACAAAAATTTCAACTTAGAGCAATATACAGGCGCAAGAGTGTATACAATTTTTAAATACCTACATATGTATGTATTTTGAAAAATCATTAATTTATTTAATTTTGCTAATTTATTTTATTAATTTGCAGATTCAACATACACACATACATACTGTATTAATTTTACCTTTATCAAAATATTTTATTATTTGTCTTTTTCATCAGTTTGTACACTATCTAACAGCAGCCCATTTATTGCACTATCAGTTTGTTGAATTCAAATTACATTTTTCTCACTACCTCTGCATATGTATATTTATCCCATTTATTGCATTGCACTATCAGTTTTTCAATTTTATTTCGCATACACATACATATATTTGAAAGTATTCTCAATCTCTTTTCAATAAAAAACATTTGTGGCCCTGAAAAGAGCCTTTTGTGTTTTGGTTGTTGGAGGGGACGAATATAAAAATAATTTACTTGGAGCTGGTATATTTAGTTACGGCCTTAGTACCTTCACTAACAGCGTGCTTGGCCAATTCACCGGGCAACAGAAGACGCACGGCTGTTTGAATTTCCCGACTGGTAATGGTCGAACGTTTGTTGTAGTGAGCCAAACGAGATGCTTCAGCGGCAATACGTTCAAAAATATCATTAACAAAACTGTTCATGATACTCATGGCTTTCGATGAGATACCAGTATCGGGATGCACTTGCTTCAACACTTTGTAAATGTAGATAGCGTAACTTTCCTTGCGTTTACGCTTCTTACCCTTATCACTTTTTGTAATATTCTTTTGGGCTTTACCGGCCTTCTTTGCTGCTTTACCACTAGTTTTAGGAGGCATTGTTTTTCACTTTTCAATTTTTATTTTCCACTTTATTATTATTATTATTAGTGAAGTGTCTATTGAAAGTGAATATAGAAAACAAAAAATAAACTGAATATCGTTACCAAACAACATTTTGTTTGACGCCTACCTGCATGTTTGAGAAGTGCATATGAGGCAGGGGAAGTACTTTTGTAAAAACACGAATTTATTTGCTTACGAGCAATTTTGAGAAGCCCATAGGAGGCTAGATAAATATCAAAAACTAAAAATTAACTGAAGTGACATAAAAGCAAATACCAAAAGCTTTCTTTTTCATTAATATTGTGATTTTTATTGAAATATAAACAATAAAGAATTTTTAAATTTTTGCAAAATAATCTGAAAAAAAATTGTATTCAAAAAAGAAAATAGTACTATTAATTAAGCAAAAAAAAAAAGAAACTTTGCGATTTATTTAATGTCTATTTTGTGTGGCTGACGAGCAGTATAATTTGCTATGGAGGAGGACGAAAGTCTTAATCCGAATAAACGGCCCAGAGTTGGGATGTCTTTGGAAGAGTTAAGACAAATTATAATTAAAAAGGACCAAGAGCTGGAATTTTTAAACAAAAAATTCAATTATATTTTAAATGAGAATGAGAAACTCACAGCGGCTGTTAAAAACTTTCATGCAATGATGAAGTCTCAAGCTAAGGGGAGTGAAAGCGAAGCTGAAACCGAAAGTGAAGAAGAAGAGGAAATGCTTATTGAACCTGCTGCAACCAATGTGAATGATGATGCTAAACAGGGGCCGAAGACAATAAGCGAGGCCATCAAAGATGTTTCCGTGAATTGTAGCAAGATGGATGGTGCCAAAGGCCGGAGTGCACCCGATGCTAAGGGGGTAAAAACCAACACAAAGGTAACAAAAAGTAAGACAATACCAGTAATAACTGCGTATAATATAAATGTTAGGGATATGTGTGTAAAATTGAAGGAGTCGTTAGGTCACAGCGACTACAATATTAAGTTATTGGGTAGAAATGTGACTAATATAGGAGTCTGCACCCTGGGAGATTTTGATAGAGTAAAGACAACGCTTGCGGATGAAGGTGTGAATTATTACACCCACACTCCAAAGGCAGAGAGGCCCATTTCTATAGTGGTCAGGGGATTATCGGGTTCCTTTGAGGTAGACGAGGTGCTGGCGTACATGCAGGGCCTCAAGATTGGTATTAGGATTACCGGACTCCACAAAATGGGTGGAGATAGATGGCTGTTCCAATTAGGAAAGGAGTCAGATTTGAAGGGTTTCAGGGCATTAAGGTATGTACTGCACTGTAAGATAAGCATGGAGAAGCATGTGCGAAAGGATGTTATCCAATGCTACAATTGCCAGCGTTTTGGCCACATAGCGCGGAACTGCAATATGCCATACAGGTGCGTCAAATGCGGTGATTCTCATGGACCTGGGAAGTGTATGGTTCCATCGAAGGACGATAACTGTACTGAGCGGCTGACGACTGACCCTGTCACAGGACAGGCTGTGAGACAGGTAGGGCTTCCCATTAAATGTATAAATTGCGGCAGTGGTAGACACGTTGCAAGTTCCAGAGATTGTCCCAAGAGATTAGAACTATTGCGTAAGTTAGTGAGCAATAGAGGGGGAAATGTTGTGACAAGAGAACGGACGACTGTGCCATCGGCAAAAGTGAGCAATGGGGTGTCATACTCTTCTGTAGCCAGATCAGCTGTAGGTAGAGTCGGAGCGTCGACTAACCCACCTGGCTCTCGCCCAGGAAATGGAATTTCCCTCTCATCGGCTGGGAATGAATTCGACGCTATCGACGTTGATTGTAGGCGATTTTTTGGTGGCGGACTTATGGACTGCTTAAGTAGGGTAAAGGGTTTTGCAAGGGAATACAAAACGCTGAATAACGACGGGGACAGATCTAGGGCTCTACTAGGTATGCTAATATCTTTACAGCAACATGGCTAATCTCAGATTAATCTTTATCAACGTAAACTCCATTGTGTCTAGGCACAGAAAATATTATTTAGATTTATTTTTGAGAGAACATAAACCTGATATTCTCCTCATAGCAGAACATAAGCTCTCCTCCCGATATACGCTGGACATGGAGGGATATAGGACTTTTCGACAGGACCGACAGAACAGACGTGGCGGCGGGACCGCCATATTAGTAAAGGATAGTTTATGTTCGAATGAGTTGAATATTAATCTCGGCCATGTCGAGAATACTGCTGTAAGGATATACAAATCGAATGGCGACATAGTGACTGTAATCTCAGCCTACCTCCGACCACAACAATCCTTATCACGCACTGACCTTGACGCTCTAGTGGACTTGTCAGTCCGTGGCGGTCTCATCATTGGAGGGGACTTCAACGCCAAACATCCATCTTGGGGAGGTGACCAAACAAACCGCAGTGGAAATGTACTTTACAATTTCCTGTTGACTTGTCCCAATATTGACATCCATCGCACAGATGGACCGACTCGCGTAATGAGATCAGCATCCTCCTATATTGACATTTTTATGTCATCGGCGGACACTTTCCCGACCACGCCAAATTCAGGAGGCCTGAGAACACTGCCATTCCACTCGGACCATCTTGCGGTAGAAGCAATAATTGGGAATATTGACTTACAACACTGCACACCACCATCGTTCTACAATTTTGACATGATAGACAGACGACGCCTCAATCGAATTTTGACACGGGACCTACCTCGGACTGAACTTCCAATGGACAGAAATGCTTCTCTCCAAGAGATAGATGACAGCATAGAGACAATGGACGCTATTTTCAGGGACGCAATGGAGGAATCAATTCCAAGGATATCCCCGAGAGGACAAGGACTACTTAGACTTCCGGAAAATATTCGTGACCTCATTGCTGAAAAGAAACGAATGAGAAGGACGCTATGGAGGACTACTGACCCATCACGCTACAATACTATAAGGGCCGACATGTACAATATAAACCGGATTATTCAGGGCGCTATTGCCGTATTCGAAGAAAGCTACTGGACAGATTATTTGCAAAAAATACAATTAAATAATAAGACATATGGTCGGATAAAAAGAGCAGCCGGCATTAGTAAAAAAACACCCATTGGGCATTTGATCGCACCTACGGGTAGTCTTGTTTCAACGGACACTGAGAAAGCCGAACTATTAGCTGACCAATTCCACGATGTTCATAGAGGAGGTGGTACCTCGCGTATAGCTTCTTTTATGAACATTGTGAACCATGAAGTCAGGTTGCTAGATGGCTATGAACCATTGTTGACTTTTGGAAGGGAGGTCACAGCTGATGGAACGGTAATCGATGAAGATTTTCGTTCCCAGGAGCATGTGATTATAACGCCCAATGATGTTGCCGGTGCTCTCAAAAAACGTGCGAATAAAAAATCCAGTGGCAAAGATGGAATTCCGGACTTTGTACTTAGGAAAACCGACATAGTAACATGGCGTCACCTGGCAATTTTGTTTAACCAGTGCTTTAACATAGGGTATTTCCCTAAGAAGTGGAAGGAGGCATTAATTGTACCGATTCCAAAGCCTAGAACGGATCGTAGAATACCCACTAACTATAGACCGATCTCTTTGCTATCATCGTTTGGCAAATTATTCGAATATTTTGTACTGTCGGAAATACGTCGGAAGCTTACAGAGGACAATATTCTCGGGGATCATCAATTTGGTTTCAAGAACGGACACTCGACTTCCCATGCCCTTATGGTATATACTGACTACGTTGCCAGGGGACTCAGTAGGAGGTGTCCAACATTGACTGTCAGCCTGGACTTTTCGAAAGCTTTTGACACTGCATGGCAGAAGGGAATCATTTATAAAATGATGGAACTGGGCTTCAACAGATCCACTTGCAGACTGGTGGCTGATTTTTTGAAGTACAGAACTTTCAGAGTTAAGGTTGGTACGGATGTCTCCAGCTTAAGGAGCGTTGAAGCAGGTGTACCACAGGGCTCTTTATTGGGCCCGGTTTTGTACAATATACTGGTGTCTGATATTCCCCAGCCACCTGAAGGATATCTTTTGCTGATGTATGCGGATGATATACTTGTGGCTGCAAGTGGATCTGTGGCCAGATTACTTAATCGACGGATGAACCTTTACCTTGGCAGTCTTGGTGATTATTTTGCGAAATGGGGTCTAGGGCTTAATATGCAGAAGACGGAGGGTATTGTCATTAAGGGTAGACGTGGTCTTCTTTACCGCAACACGAGGGGCTTCGTTCCCAACCTCACTATGGGAGGGGAACGTATAGCGAATACTGACAGTTTCACGTACTTAGGGGTTGTATTCCACGAGAATTTTGAATTCTACAGGCATGTGGATTATATTTTACGTAGGGCAAAGGGAGTATATTTCACGTATCGCGAGGTATTATCTAGGCAAATGGGACTGAGTACAAGAATCAGACTTCTTGTTTATCGACAGATCATAAGACCTATCATATCCTATGCCTTTCCTGTCTGGTTTGGAATATCATCCGCCCAGATGGAAAGGCTTAGGATATGGGAGAGAAGGATCTTGTCATTGTGCCTAGGACTCAGACCTAGGCTATCCCCGGACGGCATTTTTCGCCGACCGTCATGTGCGTCCATTTACGGTAAGATTGATTTTGGCAGGATTGATACCTTCCTAATTAGTTCAGCCATCAAATTTTTGGAACAATCGTCCGACTTAGACAACGCTTTAGTTGCACAGTGTCTTCATAGATCTGTCGACTTCGAGGCCTTGCACACGCGCCAGTATTTTTCACCTGCCGATCTCCTAACTCTCAGGGATGGCGGTCTACTATATAGAGATGAAGACCTCTTATTCTACCACAGGAGAATAAGGAGCCTTGATCTGACAAATTTAGTTTATAATACTGCACAATAACTTAAAATTGTTCCGGTATTGTTTTGTTTTTTGTTTTTGTTTAGTTTTTATTCTAGTTTTTGTTGCCTTTGTGATTTTATTTTACCTTGAATTTTTATTGTTTATTTAAATTAGTCTTAAGTATTATTTAGTGTATAGTGTATCTTAGATTGTAAGAAATTGCTTCCGTTTTATATCCTTTTTTCGGAAATCTTTTTAAATTGACAAATTGAATTGAAAAATTGTTTATGGCACATGCTGTAATTTGTATAGTCTAAGTGACACTAAGCCTTAGAAAAATATTTAAATATGTTAAGGAAAATTACAAATTAATTGTAAGTTTAGGAAACTTTGTTTAAAATAAGAATTTGGATGAATAAATGAAATAGCAAATAGCGAAACCTTAATCAGTTTGTGTTAACAGTGCTCAAGTGAAGTGTCTATTGAAAGTGAATATAGAAAACAAAAAATAAATTGAAAATGTCTGGTCGTGGTAAAGGTGGCAAAGTTAAGGGAAAGGCAAAGTCCCGTTCAAATCGTGCTGGTTTGCAATTTCCCGTCGGTCGTATTCACCGTTTGTTGCGTAAAGGCAATTATGCTGAACGTGTTGGTGCCGGAGCTCCAGTATATTTAGCTGCTGTTATGGAATATTTGGCAGCTGAAGTTCTCGAGTTGGCTGGCAATGCTGCTCGTGACAATAAAAAGACAAGAATAATTCCACGTCATTTACAGTTGGCCATCCGCAATGACGAAGAATTGAACAAATTGTTGTCTGGTGTTACCATTGCCCAAGGTGGTGTTTTGCCAAATATCCAAGCTGTTCTCTTGCCCAAGAAGACTGAAAAGAAAGCCTAAATTATTTAGTTGTGAAAAAGATAGAGAATGTAAAGTGTACAAAACCATCGTACATTTCTAAATACAATAATACCAACCGTCCTTTTCAGGACGACAAATTTATTTTCAAAAAGAGAAAATTTTGTTTATAATTTTTTATATTCGGTACTAGGAAAATACATACATACATATAATAAATTCCAAATGCTAGATTACTTTTTTTATTCTAACTAGAGCATTATCAAAATAACAGCAATTACACACACACACACACACATTGAATTTATTTTGTCTGCCTGTTCGTCCATATTGCTTTCGTTTTTTGTTGCTTTTTTTAATGTGTATTTGTTATGCTCATGATATTTTCATTTTGTTTAGAGAGCATTGCATGGCATTTTTCAACATTAAATATTTTTTTTTGAAAATTAACACAATAATGATACACGAACATATTTTTCAATATACATACATTAAATTATTATATAAGAAGTGGTAATTAAAATTTCATCTTTTTAAACACTAAATTTTAATTTCAGGCAATAATAAAACGAAATGGATCTCTTTTTTTTAAAGTTTTTGTGGTCCTGAAAAGGACCGATTGTTAGATTTTTTTTCTTTATTCCATACTAATAAAATAGCAGCATAAATATTTAACCGCCGAAACCATACAAAGTACGACCTTGTCTTTTCAATGCGTAGACAACATCCATAGCGGTGACAGTTTTCCTTTTGGCATGTTCTGTATATGTGACGGCATCACGGATAACATTTTCCAAAAAATACTTTTAGTACACCACGGGTTTCTTCGTAAATCAAACCAGAAATACGTTTTACACCACCACGACGAGCCAAACGTCTAATAGCTGGCTTTGTAATACCTTGGATATTATCACGCAACACTTTACGATGACGTTTAGCGCCACCTTTGCCCAAACCTTTTCCGCCTTTACCACGACCAGTCATTTTAGATCACTCACTATTTTTTTTTATTCACTTAACACAATTCACAAGAGATGCACAGTACGAATGTGCTTTGCCGCTAGTACAACTTGTATTTATACCAAATTTAACTAAAAAAGAGAGAGTAAACATTATAGCTTCGTACGTTTCTTTCGTTCGCGATTATCAAGTCAAGCGAGAGCATCCCTCATTACACAAACAATATAGCACACATACACAAACATCTATATTAGTTTGAGGAAATTTTTCTATATAAGTCGTACATTTGATGCCGGCCGAAATTAATCGTGTGTTAACAGTGTTTCAGTGCATTTAACTTAAGTGAAAAAAAAAACAGAAGTGAAGTGAAAAATGGCTCGTACTAAGCAAACTGCCCGTAAATCTACTGGTGGCAAAGCGCCACGTAAACAGTTGGCAACAAAAGCTGCTCGTAAAAGTGCTCCAGCTACCGGTGGTGTCAAGAAGCCACATCGTTTTCGTCCTGGTACAGTAGCTTTACGTGAAATTCGTCGTTATCAAAAGAGCACCGAATTATTGATACGCAAATTGCCTTTCCAACGTTTGGTTCGTGAAATCGCTCAAGATTTCAAGACAGATTTGCGTTTCCAGAGCTCTGCTGTAATGGCCTTGCAAGAAGCCAGTGAAGCTTACTTGGTTGGTCTCTTTGAAGATACTAACTTGTGCGCTATCCATGCCAAGCGTGTTACTATTATGCCAAAGGATATTCAATTGGCCAGACGCATTCGTGGTGAACGTGCTTAAGTTTTTTCTTTTTGTATGAATGGATAAAGTAAGTTACCATCGCTAAAATAACATCATATAAAAACAATCGGTCCTTTTCAGGACCACAAAATCTTTTCTAAAAGAGAGTAATTTTTGTTTATATATTATTTTTTGATTTATAGTAGTTAATTAAATATTTATAATAACAATATATGAGAGATAGAATCATTACCTAGCTACAAATGCCGTCGGCTAGTGGTTTTTTCATTGAAACATTTTATGTGCATGTCTTAAATGTCGGTCCTTTTCAAGACCACTAAATTTTTTCTAAAAGAGTAACTGGTGTTTGTATTTTATTGTTTAATTATTAATTTTGATATTATAGCTATATATTTATAATAACAATATATGAGAGATATAATCACTAGTCAGCTACAAATGCCGTCGGCTAATGGTTGTTTTATTGAAACATTTTATGTGCGTGTTTTAATTGCCGGTCCTTTTCAGGACCACTAAATCCTTTCTAAAAGAGTAATTTTTGTCTGTATTTTATTGTTTAATAATTAATTTTAATATTATAGCTAAATATTTATAATAACAATGTATGAGAAATAGAATTATTACCTAGCTACAAATGCCGTCGGCTAATGGTTGTTTTATTGAAACATTTTATGTGCGTGTTTTAATTGTCGGTCCTTTTCAGGACCACTAAATCCTTTCTAAAAGAGTAATTTTTGTCTGTATTTTATTGTTTAATAATTAATTTTAATATTATAGATAAATATTTATAATAATAATGTATTAGAAATAGAATCACTAGTCAGCTAGAAATGCCGTCGGCTAATGGTTGTTTTGTTGAAACATTTTATGTGCGTGTTTTAATTGTATTTCTTTTTTTTTGTGCTATTTTAATCAAATTAGTATAATTTAGGTATGCAAAATTTAGTATTTTGGTAAATAAAGATTAATTAAATTGTTTTTTGTTTTTTCTGTTCGCCAATTTTACTTACGACGACATTTTCATTTCGTGCATATCGATGTCTATCAATATAATGCCAATTTTACTTTTTCTTATAATTCTGCAAATTTTCCATTTTTTTTTTATTATTTAATATTAGATAATTTTTAAATAATTTTTGGTAAAAAAAATAATTGTTCATGAAATATGATTTTTTTCAATATTTAGCATTTTTCCAATGATTACTGTTTGTAGATTTTGATTAATTTCAACAAACCAATTCAGGTACTATATTTCTCAATATAAAAAAATTTCTGTTTTCAAAATTTTCAACTTTCTTAACTAAATTAATAATTTCTAAAAATTCTGTACATTAATTTCATGTTTGATTTGAATACAAATTTATAAATATGTTTCGAAATATTTGAAAAGTATATAATATTTCATGAACATTATAAATATTATCAAGTTAACACAACTAAATATTAGATTTGATTACAGTTACGGGTGGTTCTGTTGAAAAATACAAAATTTTTGTAACTAAAAAATATACTCTACTATATAATATTAATTTGGTTCACATTTTCATTTCGGTGAAAAAAAGCATTACAATCCAGACAAAAAGGTTGAATATAGGTTAATTTTATCTATTAATTTAATATATAGAAAACAAAAACTGATTCTTTTAACAAAATCTAAAATTTTCTTTACATATCCATGTGAGTATTTAAATTTTGATTGAAAGTATTTCAATATGACAGTAGTGGACTTTATTTAGTAGATTGTTGTATTAAGCAGAGATTATTTTGGCTATCTATTTAATGTGTTGAAAAGTAAACTATTTGTGCTATTTCATGTTACTGTTTAATTAAATTAAATTAAATTTTCATTGTTATTCATTATTATAAATTTTTAACGCAATAGGACAAATCAAAAATGCCAGTGGAAATTTTGTCAATATGAGGAAATTTTCATGTCATAGAGTAAATTTTAAAATAATTTTAAAAAATAGAATTATCAATAATATATACATTTTAAGTTTTTAATATAAAGAAAACATATAAAATTTTATTATACAATAAATTTGTCAAGCAGTTTAGTCGGATTTGCTTAAAAATTTCCATATTTTGTTCATAATTTGTAAAAGAAATTTCACAATCTTCTTAGGAAAACTATCAGAACTTTTTGCCAAATGTAGGAAAAACTAAATTTTTATTTTACATCCATTCTATAATATCTAAACTATTAATTTACAAAAGCATTCTCTTTAATTTTTGTGAAATCTTTGAGAAAAAATTGAAAATATGGAAAAACTTTTGTTAAAATTAATACATGCTCGCACTAATAGATTTGCAATATACAAACGATGACTACTATGAACTTCTCATACCTAGGATGTAAGTAAATTTATGCTTTCGAATAGGAAAAAAGTTGTGTGTTTTAAACAAAAGTGATTCAGTGATTCATTGATTATTTTCAAGTGAAATTAAACAAAAATAAAAAACAAAGTTATAATGTCGGATTCTGCTGTTATCGAAGCCACCGGATCTCCCGTAGCCGCTCCAGTTGCGGAGAAAAAGGCGAAGAAAGTTGCAAAGGCCAAAAAGCCATCTGCTGTCCCCAGTCATCCACCCACCCATCAAATGGTTGACGCTGCCATCAAAACATTAAAAGAGCGTGGTGGTTCCTCCCTGCCAGCCATCAAGAAATACCTTACAAGCACTTATAAGGTAGATGCCCAAAAATTGGCTCCTTTCATTAAAAAATATTTGAAGACCGCCGTAACCAGTGGAAAATTAATTCAAACAAAAGGTAAGGGTGCTTCTGGCTCATTCAAATTGTCGGCGACCGCCTCAAAGGAGCCAAAAGCAAAGAAGCCAGCTGCTGCAAAAAAGAAGGCTCCTGCTGCCGGCGATAAAAAGCAAAAGGCCAGCAAGGCTGTTAAAAAGGCCGCGCCAGCAGCTGCAGCAAAGAAGCCGTCGGCTGTGAAAAAGACTGCCGAAAAGAAGAAGACAGAGAAGGCAAAGGCAAAAACTGCCAAAAAGACTGGTACAGTTAAGGCAAAACCCGCTAAAAAGGCACCAGCAACTAAACCAAAGGCACCCAAAGCCAAGAGCGCAACTGCAGCGAAACCCAAAAAAGCTGCACCATCTAAAAAACCAGCTGCCAAAAAGGCCGCCGCTAAAAAGTAAATTCATGTTTCCTTTAATCTTCAAAATAAGCTATTTTTCGATATTCGAAAAATATTTATTTACAAAATAAAAAGCCCTTTTCAGGGCTACAAAATATTTTTCAAAAGAGATCAAATTGCTGCAAACTCCAATACGAATACATCCATAAAAAAATCCTTTACCTAAATTCAATCTAGTGCGCATTTAAAAATTTTTTTTGTTTGCTTACCAAATGGCACTCAAGTAAAAAATACGTTTTCAAAAGAACGTAATAATAATAATAAGCACTAGATATGTATTAAAAAAAATTTTTTTTATATAAAAAAAATAATTTTTATTATTCCTTCTCTTTAGCTACAAGCAAGTAAAATAAAGTTAGTAGCAGAATAACAAAAATTTCAACTTAGAGCAATATACAGGCGCAAGAGTGTATACAATTTTTAAATACCTACATATGTATGTATTTTGAAAAATCATTAATTTATTTAATTTTGCTAATTTATTTTATTAATTTGCAGATTCAACATACACACATACATACTGTATTAATTTTACCTTTATCAAAATATTTTATTATTTGTCTTTTTCATCAGTTTGTACACTAACAGCAGCCCATTTATTGCACTATCAGTTTTGTGAATTCAAATTACATTTTTCTCACTACCTCTGCATATGTATATTTATCCCATTTATTGCATTGCACTATCAGTTTTTCAATTTTATTTCGCATACACATACATATATTTGAAAGTATTCTCAATCTCTTTTCAATAAAAAACATTTGTGGCCCTGAAAAGGGCCTTTTGTGTTTTGGTTGTTGGAGGGGACGAATATAAAAATAATTTACTTGGAGCTGGTATATTTAGTTACGGCCTTAGTACCTTCACTAACAGCGTGCTTGGCCAATTCACCGGGCAACAGAAGACGCACGGCTGTTTGAATTTCCCGACTGGTAATGGTCGAACGTTTGTTGTAGTGAGCCAAACGAGATGCTTCAGCGGCAATACGTTCAAAAATATCATTAACAAAACTGTTCATGATACTCATGGCTTTCGATGAGATACCAGTATCGGGATGCACTTGCTTCAACACTTTGTAAATGTAGATAGCGTAACTTTCCTTGCGTTTACGCTTCTTACCCTTATCACTTTTTGTAATATTCTTTTGGGCTTTACCGGCCTTCTTTGCTGCTTTACCACTAGTTTTAGGAGGCATTGTTTTTCACTTTTCAATTTTTATTTTCCACTTTATTATTATTATTCACTGCACTAACACTTTGGAGCGACTGTTCGCAATCTGTAAAAATTCTACCTCAAACACTCACTATATATACTTTTTTTCAATCGTAAAAACAACATCGTTTCAGCTTCGGCTACGCACAAACAATCCACCCTGCTGTATGTAAACACGACTGCTACAAAACTATAAATACTCACCGTTTTAGGCGAAACCTTAATCAGTTTGTGTTAACAGTGCTCAAGTGAAGTGTCTATTGAAAGTGAATATAGAAAACAAAAAATAAATTGAAAATGTCTGGTCGTGGTAAAGGTGGCAAAGTTAAGGGAAAGGCAAAGTCCCGTTCAAATCGTGCTGGTTTGCAATTTCCCGTCGGTCGTATTCACCGTTTGTTGCGTAAAGGCAATTATGCTGAACGTGTTGGTGCCGGAGCTCCAGTATATTTAGCTGCTGTTATGGAATATTTGGCAGCTGAAGTTCTCGAGTTGGCTGGCAATGCTGCTCGTGACAATAAAAAGACAAGAATAATTCCACGTCATTTACAGTTGGCCATCCGCAATGACGAAGAATTGAACAAATTGTTGTCTGGTGTTACCATTGCCCAAGGTGGTGTTTTACCAAATATCCAAGCTGTTCTCTTGCCCAAGAAGACTGAAAAGAAAGCCTAAATTATTTAGTTGTGAAAAAGATAGAGAATGTAAAGTGTACAAAACCATCGTACATTTCTAAATACAATAATACCAACCGTCCTTTTCAGGACGACAAATTTATTTTCAAAAAGAGAAAATTTTGTTTATAATTTTTTATATTCGGTACTAGGAAAATACATACATACATATAATAAATTCCAAATGCTAGATTACTTTTTTTATTCTAACTAGAGCATTATCAAAATAACAGCAATTACACACACACACACACACATTGAATTTATTTTGTCTGCCTGTTCGTCCATATTGCTTTCGTTTTTTGTTGCTTTTTTTAATGTGTATTTGTTATGCTCATGATATTTTCATTTTGTTTAGAGAGCATTGCATGGCATTTTTCAACATTAAATATTTTTTTTTGAAAATTAACACAATAATGATACACGAACATATTTTTCAATATACATACATTAAATTATTATATAAGAAGTGGTAATTAAAATTTCATCTTTTTAAACACTAAATTTTAATTTCAGGCAATAATAAAACGAAATGGATCTCTTTTTTTTAAAGTTTTTGTGGTCCTGAAAAGGACCGATTGTTAGATTTTTTTTCTTTATTCCATACTAATAAAATAGCAGCATAAATATTTAACCGCCGAAACCATACAAAGTACGACCTTGTCTTTTCAATGCGTAGACAACATCCATAGCGGTGACAGTTTTCCTTTTGGCATGTTCTGTATATGTGACGGCATCACGGATAACATTTTCCAAAAATACTTTTAGTACACCACGGGTTTCTTCGTAAATCAAACCAGAAATACGTTTTACACCACCACGACGAGCCAAACGTCTAATAGCTGGCTTTGTAATACCTTGGATATTATCACGCAACACTTTACGATGACGTTTAGCGCCACCTTTGCCCAAACCTTTTCCGCCTTTACCACGACCAGTCATTTTAGATCACTCACTATTTTTTTTTATTCACTTAACACAATTCACAAGAGATGCACAGTACGAATGTGCTTTGCCGCTAGTACAACTTGTATTTATACCAAATTTAACTAAAAAAGAGAGAGTAAACATTATAGCTTCGTACGTTTCTTTCGTTCGCGATTATCAAGTCAAGCGAGAGCATCCCTCATTACACAAACAATATAGCACACATACACAAACATCTATATTAGTTTGAGGAAATTTTTCTATATAAGTCGTACATTTGATGCCGGCCGAAATTAATCGTGTGTTAACAGTGTTTCAGTGCATTTAACTTAAGTGAAAAAAAAAAAACAGAAGTGAAGTGAAAAATGGCTCGTACTAAGCAAACTGCCCGTAAATCTACTGGTGGCAAAGCGCCACGTAAACAGTTGGCAACAAAAGCTGCTCGTAAAAGTGCTCCAGCTACCGGTGGTGTCAAGAAGCCACATCGTTTTCGTCCTGGTACAGTAGCTTTACGTGAAATTCGTCGTTATCAAAAGAGCACCGAATTATTGATACGCAAATTGCCTTTCCAACGTTTGGTTCGTGAAATCGCTCAAGATTTCAAGACAGATTTGCGTTTCCAGAGCTCTGCTGTAATGGCCTTGCAAGAAGCCAGTGAAGCTTACTTGGTTGGTCTCTTTGAAGATACTAACTTGTGCGCTATCCATGCCAAGCGTGTTACTATTATGCCAAAGGATATTCAATTGGCCAGACGCATTCGTGGTGAACGTGCTTAAGTTTTTTCTTTTTGTATGAATGGATAAAGTAAGTTACCATCGCTAAAATAACATCATATAAAAACAATCGGTCCTTTTCAGGACCACAAAATCTTTTCTAAAAGAGAGTAATTTTTGTTTATATATTATTTTTTGATTTATAGTAGTTAATTAAATATTTATAATAACAATATATGAGAGATAGAATCATTACCTAGCTACAAATGCCGTCGGCTAGTGGTTTTTTCATTGAAACATTTTATGTGCATGTCTTAAATGTCGGTCCTTTTCAAGACCACTAAATTTTTTCTAAAAGAGTAACTGGTGTTTGTATTTTATTGTTTAATTATTAATTTTGATATTATAGCTATATATTTATAATAACAATATATGAGAGATATAATCACTAGTCAGCTACAAATGCCGTCGGCTAATGGTTGTTTTATTGAAACATTTTATGTGCGTGTTTTAATTGCCGGTCCTTTTCAGGACCACTAAATCCTTTCTAAAAGAGTAATTTTTGTCTGTATTTTATTGTTTAATAATTAATTTTAATATTATAGCTAAATATTTATAATAACAATGTATGAGAAATAGAATTATTACCTAGCTACAAATGCCGTCGGCTAATGGTTGTTTTATTGAAACATTTTATGTGCGTGTTTTAATTGTCGGTCCTTTTCAGGACCACTAAATCCTTTCTAAAAGAGTAATTTTTGTCTGTATTTTATTGTTTAATAATTAATTTTAATATTATAGATAAATATTTATAATAATAATGTATTAGAAATAGAATCACTAGTCAGCTAGAAATGCCGTCGGCTAATGGTTGTTTTGTTGAAACATTTTATGTGCGTGTTTTAATTGTATTTCTTTTTTTTTTGTGCTATTTTAATCAAATTAGTATAATTTAGGTATGCAAAATTTAGTATTTTGGTAAATAAAGATTAATTAAATTGTTTTTTGTTTTTTCTGTTCGCCAATTTTACTTACGACGACATTTTCATTTCGTGCATATCGATGTCTATCAATATAATGCCAATTTTACTTTTTCTTATAATTCTGCAAATTTTCCATTTTTTTTTTATTATTTAATATTAGATAATTTTTAAATAATTTTTGGTAAAAAAAATAATTGTTCATGAAATATGATTTTTTTCAATATTTAGCATTTTTCCAATGATTACTGTTTGTAGATTTTGATTAATTTCAACAAACCAATTCAGGTACTATATTTCTCAATATAAAAAAATTTCTGTTTTCAAAATTTTCAACTTTCTTAACTAAATTAATAATTTCTAAAAATTCTGTACATTAATTTCATGTTTGATTTGAATACAAATTTATAAATATGTTTCGAAATATTTGAAAAGTATATAATATTTCATGAACATTATAAATATTATCAAGTTAACACAACTAAATATTAGATTTGATTACAGTTACGGGTGGTTCTGTTGAAAAATACAAAATTTTTGTAACTAAAAAATATACTCTACTATATAATATTAATTTGGTTCACATTTTCATTTCGGTGAAAAAAAGCATTACAATCCAGACAAAAAGGTTGAATATAGGTTAATTTTATCTATTAATTTAATATATAGAAAACAAAAACTGATTCTTTTAACAAAATCTAAAATTTTCTTTACATATCCATGTGAGTATTTAAATTTTGATTGAAAGTATTTCAATATGACAGTAGTGGACTTTATTTAGTAGATTGTTGTATTAAGCAGAGATTATTTTGGCTATCTATTTAATGTGTTGAAAAGTAAACTATTTGTGCTATTTCATGTTACTGTTTAATTAAATTAAATTAAATTTTCATTGTTATTCATTATTATAAATTTTTAACGCAATAGGACAAATCAAAAATGCCAGTGGAAATTTTGAGAAGCCCATAGGAGGCAAGATAAATATCAAAAACTAAAAATTAACTGAAGTGACATAAAAGCAAATACCAAAAGCTTTCTTTTTCATTAATATTGTGATTTTTATTGCAATATAAACAATAAAGAATTTTTAAATTTTTGCAAAATAATCTGAAAAAAATTGTATTCAAAAAAGAAAATAGTACTATTAATTAAGCAAAAAAAAAAGAAACTTTGCGATTTATTTAATGTCTATTTTGTGTGGCTGACAAGCAGTATAATTTGCTATGGAGGAGGACGAAAGTCTTAATCCGAATAAACGGCCCAGAGTTGGGATGTCTTTGGAAGAGTTAAGACAAATTATAATTAAAAAGGACCAAGAGCTGGAATTTTTAAACAAAAAATTCGATTATATTTTAAGTGAGAATGAGAAACTCACAGCGGCTGTTAAAAACTTTCATGCAATGATGAAGTCTCAAGCTAAGGGTAGTGAAAGTGAAGCTGAAACCGAAAGTGAAGAAGAAGAGGAAATGCTTATTGAACCTGCTGCAACCAATGTGAATGATGATGCTAAACAGGGGCCGAAGACAATAAGCGAGGCCATCAAAGATGTTTCCGTGAATTGTAGCAAGATGGATGGTGCCAAAGGCCGGAGTGCACCCGATGCTAAGGTGGTAAAAACCAACACAAATGTAACAAAAAGTAAGACAATACCAGTTATAACTGCGTATAATGTAAATGTTAGGTATATGTGTGTAAAATTAAAGGAGTCGTTAGGTCACAGCGACTACAATATTAAGTTATTGGGTAGAAATGTGACTAATATAGGAGTCTGCACCCTGGGAGATTTTGATAGAGTAAAGACAACGCTTGCGGATGAAGGTGTGAATTATTACACCCACACTCCAAAGGCAGAGAGGCCCATTTCTATAGTGGTCAGGGGATTATCGGGTTCCTTTGAGGTAGACGAGGTGCTGGCGTACATGCAGGGCCTCAAGATTGGTATTAGGATTACCGGACTCCACAAAATGGGTGGAGATAGATGGCTGTTCCAATTAGGAAAGGAGTCAGATTTGAAGGGTTTCAGGGCATTAAGGTATGTACTGCACTGTAAGATAAGCATGGAGAAGCATGTGCGAAAGGATGTTATCCAATGCTACAATTGCCAGCGTTTTGGCCACATAGCGCGGAACTGCAATATGCCATACAGGTGCGTCAAATGCGGTGATTCTCATGGACCTGGGAAGTGTATGGTTCCATCGAAGGACGATAACTGTACTGAGCGGCTGACGACTGACCCTGTCACAGGACAGGCTGTGAGACAGGTAGGGCTTCCCATTAAATGTATAAATTGCGGCAGTGGTAGACACGTTGCAAGTTCCAGAGATTGCCCCAAGAGATTAGAACTATTGCGTAAGTTAGCGAGCAATAGAGGGGGAAATGTTGTGACAAAAGAACGGACGACTGTGCCATCGGCAAAAGTGAGCAATGGGGTGTCATACTCTTCTGTAGCCAGATCAGCTGTAGGTAGAGTCGGAGCGTCGACTAACCCACCTGGCTCTCGCCCAGGAAATGGAATTTCCCTCTCATCGGCTGGGAATGAATTCGACGCTATCGACGTTGATTGTAGGCGATTTTTTGGTGGCGGACTTATGGACTGCTTAAGTAGGGTAAAGGGTTTTGCAAGGGAATACAAAACGCTGAATAACGACGGGGACAGATCTAGGGCTCTACTAGGTATGCTAATATCTTTACAGCAGCATGGCTAATCTCAGATTAATCTTTATCAACGTAAACTCCATTGTGTCTAGGCACAGAAAATATTATCTAGATTTATTTTTGAGAGAACATAAACCTGATATTCTCCTCATAGCAGAACATAAACTCTCCTCCCGATATACGCTGGACATGGAGGGATATAGGACTTTTCGACAGGACCGACAGAACAGACGTGGCGGCGGGACCGCCATATTAGTAAAGGATAGTTTATGTTCGAATGAGTTGAATATTAATCTCGGCCATGTCGAGAATACTGCTGTAAGGATATACAAATCGAATGGCGACATAGTTACTGTAATCTCAGCCTACCTCCGACCACAACAATCCTTATCACGCACTGACCTCGACGCTCTAGTGGACTTATCAGCCCTTGGCGGTCTCATCATTGGAGGGGACTTCAACGCCAAACATCCATCTTGGGGAGGTGACCAAACAAACCGCAGTGGAAATGTACTTTACAATTTCCTGTTGACTTGTCCCAATATTGACATCCATCGCACAGATGGTCCGACTCGCGTAACGAGATCAGCATCCTCCTATATTGACATTTTTATGTCATCGGCGGACACTTTCCCGACCACGCCAAATTCAGGAGGCCTTAGAACACTGCCATTCCACTCGGACCATCTTGCGGTAGAAGCAATAATTGGGAATATTGACTTACAACACTGCACACCACCATCGTTCTACAATTTTGACATGATAGACAGACGACGCCTTAATCGAATTTTGACACGGGACCTACCTCGGACTGAACTTCCAATGGACAGAAATGCTTCTCTCCAAGAGATAGATGACAGCATAGAGACAATGGACGCTATTTTCAGGGACGCAATGGAGGAATCAATTCCAAGGATATCCCCGAGAGGACAAGGACTACTTAGACTTCCGGAAAATATTCGTGACCTCATTGCTGAAAAGAAACGAATGAGAAGGACGCTATGGAGGACTACTGACCCATCACGCTACAATACTATTAGGGCCGACATGTACAATATAAACCGGATTATTCAGGGCGCTATTGCCGTATTCGAAGAAAGCTACTGGACAGATTATTTGCAAAAAATACAATTAAATAATAAGACATATGGTCGGATAAAAAGAGCAGCCGGCATTAGTAAAAAAACACCCATTGGGCATTTGATCGCACCTACGGGTAGTCTTGTTTCAACGGACACTGAGAAAGCCGAACTATTAGCTGACCAATTCCACGATGTTCATAGAGGAGGTGGTACCTCGCGTATAGCTTCTTTTATGAACATTGTGAACCATGAAGTCAGGTTGCTAGATGGCTATGAACCATTGTTGACTTTTGGAAGGGAGGTCACAGCTGATGGAACGGTAATCGATGAAGATTTTCGTCCCCAGGAGCATGTGATTATAACGCCCAATGATGTTGCCGGTGCTCTCAAAAAACGTGCGAATAAAAAATCCAGTGGCAAAGATGGAATTCCGGACTTTGTACTTAGGAAAACCGACATAGTAACATGGCGTCACCTGGCAATTTTGTTTAACCAGTGCTTTAACATAGGGTATTTCCCTAAGAAGTGGAAGGAGGCATTAATTGTACCGATTCCAAAGCCTAGAACGGATCGTAGAATACCCACTAACTATAGACCGATCTCTTTGCTATCATCGTTTGGCAAATTATTCGAATATTTTGTACTGTCGGAAATACGTCGGAAGCTTACAGAGGACAATATTCTCGGGGATCATCAATTTGGTTTCAAGAACGGACACTCGACTTCCCATGCCCTTATGGTATATACTGACTACGTTGCCAGGGGACTCAGTAGGAGGTGTCCAACATTGACTGTCAGCCTGGACTTTTCGAAAGCTTTTGACACTGCATGGCAGAAGGGAATCATTTATAAAATGATGGAACTGGGCTTCAACAGATCCACTTGCAGACTGGTGGCTGATTTTTTGAAGTACAGAACTTTCAGAGTTAAGGTTGGTACGGATGTCTCCAGCTTAAGGAGCGTTGAAGCAGGTGTACCACAGGGCTCTTTATTGGGCCCGGTTTTGTACAATATACTGGTGTCTGATATTCCCCAGCCACCTGAAGGATATCTTTTGCTGATGTATGCGGACGATATACTTGTGGCTGCAAGTGGATCTGTGGCCAGATTACTTAATCGACGGATGAACCTTTACCTTGGCAGTCTTGGTGATTATTTTGCGAAATGGGGTCTAGGGCTTAATATGCAGAAGACGGAGGGTATTGTCATTAAGGGTAGACGTGGTCTTCTTTACCGCAACACGAGGGGCTTCGTTCCCAACCTCACTATGGGAGGGGAACGTATAGCGAATACTGACAGTTTCACGTACCTAGGGGTTGTATTCCACGAGAATTTTGAATTCTACAGGCATTATAATAACAATGTATGAGAAATAGAATTATTACCTAGCTACAAATGCCGTCGGCTAATGGTTGTTTTATTGAAACATTTTATGTGCGTGTTTTAATTGTATTTCTTTTTTTTTGTGCTATTTTAATCAAATTAGTATAATTTAGGTATGCAAAATTTAGTATTTTGGTAAATAAAGATTAATTAAATTGTTTTTTGTTTTTTCTGTTCGCCAATTTTACTTACGACGACATTTTCATTTCGTGCATATCGATGTCTATCAATATAATGCCAATTTTACTTTTTCTTATAATTCTGCTAATTTTCCATTTTTTTTTTATTATTTAATATTAGATAATTTTTAAATAATTTTTGGTAAAAAAAAAATAATTGTTCATGAAATATGATTTTTTTCAATATTTAGCATTTTTCCAATGATTACTGTTTGTAGATTTTGATTAATTTCAACAAACCAATTCAGGTACTATATTTCTCAATATAAAAAAATTTCTGTTTTCAAAATTTTCAACTTTCTTAACTAAATTAATAATTTCTAAAAATTCTGTACATTAATTTCATGTTTGATTTGAATACAAATTTATAAATATGTTTCGAAATATTTGAAAAGTATATAATATTTCATGAACATTATAAATATTATCAAGTTAACACAACTAAATATTAGATTTGATTACAGTTACGGGTGGTTCTGTTGAAAAATACAAAATTTTTGTAACTAAAAAATATACTCTACTATATAATATTAATTTGGTTCACATTTTCATTTCGGTGAAAAAAAGCATTACAATCCAGACAAAAAGGTTGAATATAGGTTAATTTTATCTATTAATTTAATATATAGAAAACAAAAACTGATTCTTTTAACAAAATCTAAAATTTTCTTTACATATCCATGTGAGTATTTAAATTTTGATTGAAAGTATTTCAATATGACAGTAGTGGACTTTATTTAGTAGATTGTTGTATTAAGCAGAGATTATTTTGGCTATCTATTTAATGTGTTGAAAAGTAAACTATTTGTGCTATTTCATGTTACTGTTTAATTAAATTAAATTAAATTTTCATTGTTATTCATTATTATAAATTTTTAACGCAATAGGACAAATCAAAAATGCCAGTGGAAATTTTGTCAATATGAGGAAATTTTCATGTCATAGAGTAAATTTTAAAATAATTTTAAAAAATAGAATTATCAATAATATATACATTTTAAGTTTTTAATATAAAGAAAACATATAAAATTTTATTATACAATAAATTTGTCAAGCAGTTTAGTCGGATTTGCTTAAAAATTTCCATATTTTGTTCATAATTTGTAAAAGAAATTTCACAATCTTCTTAGGAAAACTATCAGAACTTTTTGCCAAATGTAGGAAAAACTAAATTTTTATTTTACATCCATTCTATAATATCTAAACTATTAATTTACAAAAGCATTCTCTTTAATTTTTGTGAAATCTTTGAGAAAAAATTGAAAATATGGAAAAACTTTTGTTAAAATTAATACATGCTCGCACTAATAGATTTGCAATATACAAACGATGACTACTATGAACTTCTCATACCTAGGATGTAAGAAAATTTATGCTTTCGAATAGGAAAAAAGTTGTGTGTTTTAAACAAAAGTGATTCAGTGATTCATTGATTATTTTCAAGTGAAATTAAACAAAAATAAAAAACAAAGTTATAATGTCGGATTCTGCTGTTATCGAAGCCACCGGATCTCCCGTAGCCGCTCCAGTTGCGGAGAAAAAGGCGAAGAAAGTTGCAAAGGCCAAAAAGCCATCTGCTGTCCCCAGTCATCCACCCACCCATCAAATGGTTGACGCTGCCATCAAAACATTAAAAGAGCGTGGTGGTTCCTCCCTGCCAGCCATCAAGAAATACCTTACAAGCACTTATAAGGTAGATGCCCAAAAATTGGCTCCTTTTATTAAAAAATATTTGAAGACCGCCGTAACCAGTGGAAAATTAATTCAAACAAAAGGTAAGGGTGCTTCTGGCTCATTCAAATTGTCGGCGACCGCCTCAAAGGAGCCAAAAGCAAAGAAGCCAGCTGCTGCAAAAAAGAAGGCTCCTGCTGCCGGCGATAAAAAGCAAAAGGCCAGCAAGGCTGTTAAAAAGGCCGCGCCAGCAGCTGCAGCAAAGAAGCCGTCGGCTGTGAAAAAGACTGCCGAAAAGAAGAAGACAGAGAAGGCAAAGGCAAAAACTGCCAAAAAGACTGGTACAGTTAAGGCAAAACCCGCTAAAAAGGCACCAGCAACTAAACCAAAGGCACCCAAAGCCAAGAGCGCAACTGCAGCGAAACCCAAAAAAGCTGCACCAGCTAAAAAACCAGCTGCCAAAAAGGCCGCCGCTAAAAAGTAAATTCATGTTTCCTTTAATCTTCAAAATAAGCTATTTTTCGATATTCGAAAAATATTTATTTACAAAATAAAAAGCCCTTTTCAGGGCTACAAAATATTTTTCAAAAGAGATCAAATTGCTGCAAACTCCAATACGAATACATCCATAAAAAAATCCTTTACCTAAATTCAATCAAGTGCGCATTTAAAAATTTTTTTTGTTTGCTTACCAAATGGCACTCAAGTAAAAAATACGTTTTCAAAAGAACGTAATAATAATAATAAGCACTAGATATGTATTAAAAAAAATTTTTTTTATATAAAAAAAATAATTTTTATTATTCCTTCTCTTTAGCTACAAGCAAGTAAAATAAAGTTAGTAGCAGAATAACAAAAATTTCAACTTAGAGCAATATACAGGCGCAAGAGTGTATACAATTTTTAAATACCTACATATGTATGTATTTTGAAAAATCATTAATTTATTTAATTTTGCTAATTTATTTTATTAATTTGCAGATTCAACATACACACATACATACTGTATTAATTTTACCTTTATCAAAATATTTTATTATTTGTCTTTTTCATCAGTTTGTACACTAACAGCAGCCCATTTATTGCACTATCAGTTTGTTGAATTCAAATTACATTTTTCTCACTACCTCTGCATATGTATATTTATCCCATTTATTGCATTGCACTATCAGTTTTTCAATTTTATTTCGCATACACATACATATATTTGAAAGTATTCTCAATCTCTTTTCAATAAAAAACATTTGTGGCCCTGAAAAGGGCCTTTTGTGTTTTGGTTGTTGGAGGGGACGAATATAAAAATAATTTACTTGGAGCTGGTATATTTAGTTACGGCCTTAGTACCTTCACTAACAGCGTGCTTGGCCAATTCACCGGGCAACAGAAGACGCACGGCTGTTTGAATTTCCCGACTGGTAATGGTCGAACGTTTGTTGTAGTGAGCCAAACGAGATGCTTCAGCGGCAATACGTTCAAAAATATCATTAACAAAACTGTTCATGATACTCATGGCTTTCGATGAGATACCAGTATCGGGATGCACTTGCTTCAACACTTTGTAAATGTAGATAGCGTAACTTTCCTTGCGTTTACGCTTCTTACCCTTATCACTTTTTGTAATATTCTTTTGGGCTTTACCGGCCTTCTTTGCTGCTTTACCACTAGTTTTAGGAGGCATCGTTTTTCACTTTTCAATTTTTATTTTCCACTTTATTATTATTATTATTCACTGCACTAACACTTTGGAGCGACTGTTCGCAATCTGTAAGAATTCTACCTCAAACACTCACTATATATACTTTTTTTCAATCGTAAAAACAACATCGTTTCAGCTTCGGCTACGCACACACAATCCACCCTGCTGTATGTAAACACGACTGCTACAAAACTATAAATACTCACCGTTTTAGGCGAAACCTTAATCAGTTTGTGTTAACAGTGCTCAAGTGAAGTGTCTATTGAAAGTGAATATAGAAAACAAAAAATAAACTGAATATCGTTACCAAACAACATTTTGTTTGACGCCTACGAGCATGTTTGAGAAGTGCATAGGAGGCAGGGGAAGTACTTTTGTAAAAACACGAATTTATTTGCTTACGAGCAATTTTGAGAAGCCCATAGGAGGCAAGATAAATATCAAAAACTAAAAATTAACTGAAGTGACATAAAAGCAAATACCAAAAGCTTTCTTTTTCATTAATATTGTGATTTTTATTGCAATATAAACAATAAAGAATTTTTAAATTTTTGCAAAATAATCTGAAAAAAATTGTATTCAAAAAAGAAAATAGTACTATTAATTAAGCAAAAAAAAGAAACTTTGCGATTTATTTAATGTCTATTTTGTGTGGCTGACAAGCAGTATAATTTGCTATGGAGGAGGACGAAAGTCTTAATCCGAATAAACGGCCCAGAGTTGGGATGTCTTTGGAAGAGTTAAGACAAATTATAATTAAAAAGGACCAAGAGCTGGAATTTTTAAACAAAAAATTCGATTATATTTTAAATGAGAATGAGAAACTCACAGCGGCTGTTAAAAACTTTCATGCAATGATGAAGTCTCAAGCTAAGGGGAGTGAAAGCGAAGCTGAAACCGAAAGTGAAGAAGAAGAGGAAATGCTTATTGAACCTGCTGCAACCAATGTGAATGATGATGCTAAACAGGGGCCGAAGACAATAAGCGAGGCCATTAAAGATGTTTCCGTGAATTGTAGCAAGATGGATGGTGCCAAAGGCCGGAGTGCACCCGATGCTAAGGTGGTAAAAACCAACACAAAGGTAACAAAAAGTAAGACAATACCAGTAATAACTGCGTATAATGTAAATGTTAGGGATATGTGTGTAAAATTGAAGGAGTCGTTAGGTCACAGCGACTACAATATTAAGTTATTGGGTAGAAATGTGACTAATATAGGAGTCTGCACCCTGGGAGATTTTGACAGAGTAAAGACAACGCTTGCGGATGAAGGTGTGAATTATTACACCCACACTCCAAAGGCAGAGAGGCCCATTTCTATAGTGGTCAGGGGATTATCGGGTTCCTTTGAGGTAGACGAGGTGCTGGCGTACATGCAGGGCCTCAAGATTGGTATTAGGATTACCGGACTCCACAAAATGGGTGGAGATAGATGGCTGTTCCAATTAGGAAAGGAGTCAGATTTGAAGGGTTTCAGGGCATTGAGGTATGTACTGCACTGTAAGATAAGCATGGAGAAGCATGTGCGAAAGGATGTTATCCAATGCTACAATTGCCAGCGTTTTGGCCACATAGCGCGGAACTGCAATATGCCATACAGGTGCGTCAAATGCGGTGATTCTCATGGACCTGGGAAGTGTATGGTTCCATCGAAGGACGATAACTGTACTGAGCGGCTGACGACTGACCCTGTCACAGGACAGGCTGTGAGACAGGTAGGGCTTCCCATTAAATGTATAAATTGCGGCAGTGGTAGACACGTTGCAAGTTCCAGAGATTGCCCCAAGAGATTAGAACTATTGCGTAAGTTAGCGAGCAATAGAGGGGGAAATGTTGTGACAAGAGAACGGACGACTGTGCCATCGGCAAAAGTGAGCAATGGGGTGTCATACTCTTCTGTAGCCAGATCAGCTGTGGGTAGAGTCGGAGCGTCGACTAACCCACCTGGCTCTCGCCCAGGAAATGGAATTTCCCTCTCATCGGCTGGGAATGAATTCGACGCTATCGACGTTGATTGTAGGCGATTTTTTGGTGGCGGACTTATGGACTGCTTAAGTAGGGTAAAGGGTTTTGCAAGGGAATACAAAACGCTGAATAACGACGGGGACAGATCTAGGGCTCTACTAGGTATGCTAATATCTTTACAGCAGCATGGCTAATCTCAGATTAATCTTTATCAACGTAAACTCCATTGTGTCTAGGCACAGAAAATATTATTTAGATTTATTTTTGAGAGAACATAAACCTGATATTCTCCTCATAGCAGAACATAAACTCTCCTCCCTATATACGCTGGACATGGAGGGATATAGGACTTTTCGACAGGACCGACAGAACAGACGTGGCGGCGGGACCGCCATATTAGTAAAGGATAGTTTATGTTCGAATGAGTTGAATATTAATCTCGGCCATGTCGAGAATACTGCTGTAAGGATATACAAATCGAATGGCGACATAGTGACTGTAATCTCAGCCTACCTCCGACCACAACAATCCTTATCACGCACTGACCTCGACGCTCTAGTGGACTTGTCAGTCCGTGGCGGTCTCATCATTGGAGGGGACTTCAACGCCAAACATCCATCTTGGGGAGGTGACCAAACAAACCGCAGTGGAAATGTACTTTACAATTTCCTGTTGACTTGTCCCAATATTGACATCCATCGCACAGATGGACCGACTCGCGTAATGAGATCAGCATCCTCCTATATTGACATTTTTATGTCATCGGCGGACACTTTTCCGACCACGCCAAATTCAGGAGGCCTGAGAACACTGCCATTCTACTCGGACTTTATTTAGTAGATTGTTGTATTAAGCAGAGATTATTTTGGCTATCTATTTAATGTGTTGAAAAGTAAACTATTTGTGCTATTTCATGTTACTGTTTAATTAAATTAAATTAAATTTTCATTGTTATTCATTATTATAAATTTTTAACGCAATAGGACAAATCAAAAATGCCAGTGGAAATTTTGTCAATATGAGGAAATTTTCATGTCATAGAGTAAATTTTAAAATAATTTTAAAAAATAGAATTATCAATAATATATACATTTTAAGTTTTTAATATAAAGAAAACATATAAAATTTTATTATACAATAAATTTGTCAAGCAGTTTAGTCGGATTTGCTTAAAAATTTCCATATTTTGTTCATAATTTGTAAAAGAAATTTCACAATCTTCTTAGGAAAACTATCAGAACTTTTTGCCAAATGTAGGAAAAACTAAATTTTTATTTTACATCCATTCTATAATATCTAAACTATTAATTTACAAAAGCATTCTCTTTAATTTTTGTGAAATCTTTGAGAAAAAATTGAAAATATGGAAAAACTTTTGTTAAAATTAATACATGCTCGCACTAATAGATTTGCAATATACAAACGATGACTACTATGAACTTCTCATACCTAGGATGTAAGTAAATTTATGCTTTCGAATAGGAAAAAAGTTGTGTGTTTTAAACAAAAGTGATTCAGTGATTCGTTGATTATTTTCAAGTGAAATTAAACAAAAATAAAAAACAAAGTTATAATGTCGGATTCTGCTGTTATCGAAGCCACCGGATCTCCCGTAGCCGCTCCAGTTGCGGAGAAAAAGGCGAAGAAAGTTGCAAAGGCCAAAAAGCCATCTGCTGTCCCCAGTCATCCACCCACCCATCAAATGGTTGACGCTGCCATCAAAACATTAAAAGAGCGTGGTGGTTCCTCCCTGCCAGCCATCAAGAAATACCTTACAAGCACTTATAAGGTAGATGCCCAAAAATTGGCTCCTTTTATTAAAAAATATTTGAAGACCGCCGTAACCAGTGGAAAATTAATTCAAACAAAAGGTAAGGGTGCTTCTGGCTCATTCAAATTGTCGGCGACCGCCTCAAAGGAGCCAAAAGCAAAGAAGCCAGCTGCTGCAAAAAAGAAGGCTCCTGCTGCCGGCGATAAAAAGCAAAAGGCCAGCAAGGCTGTTAAAAAGGCCGCGCCAGCAGCTGCAGCAAAGAAGCCGTCGGCTGTGAAAAAGACTGCCGAAAAGAAGAAGACAGAGAAGGCAAAGGCAAAAACTGCCAAAAAGACTGGTACAGTTAAGGCAAAACCCGCTAAAAAGGCACCAGCAACTAAACCAAAGGCACCCAAAGCCAAGAGCGCAACTGCAGCGAAACCCAAAAAAGCTGCACCAGCTAAAAAACCAGCTGCCAAAAAGGCCGCCGCTAAAAAGTAAATTCATGTTTCCTTTAATCTTCAAAATAAGCTATTTTTCGATATTCGAAAAATATTTATTTACAAAATAAAAAGCCCTTTTCAGGGCTACAAAATATTTTTCAAAAGAGATCAAATTGCTGCAAACTCCAATACGAATACATCCATAAAAAAATCCTTTACCTAAATTCAATCAAGTGCGCATTTAAAAATTTTTTTTGTTTGCTTACCAAATGGCACTCAAGTAAAAAATACGTTTTCAAAAGAACGTAATAATAATAATAAGCACTAGATATGTATTAAAAAAAATTTTTTTTATATAAAAAAAATAATTTTTATTATTCCTTCTCTTTAGCTACAAGCAAGTAAAATAAAGTTAGTAGCAGAATAACAAAAATTTCAACTTAGAGCAATATACAGGCGCAAGAGTGTATACAATTTTTAAATACCTACATATGTATGTATTTTGAAAAATCATTAATTTATTTAATTTTGCTAATTTATTTTATTAATTTGCAGATTCAACATACACACATACATACTGTATTAATTTTACCTTTATCAAAATATTTTATTATTTGTCTTTTTCATCAGTTTGTACACTAACAGCAGCCCATTTATTGCACTATCAGTTTGTTGAATTCAAATTACATTTTTCTCACTACCTCTGCATATGTATATTTATCCCATTTATTGCATTGCACTATCAGTTTTTCAATTTTATTTCGCATACACATACATATATTTGAAAGTATTCTCAATCTCTTTTCAATAAAAAACATTTGTGGCCCTGAAAAGGGCCTTTTGTGTTTTGGTTGTTGGAGGGGACGAATATAAAAATAATTTACTTGGAGCTGGTATATTTAGTTACGGCCTTAGTACCTTCACTAACAGCGTGCTTGGCCAATTCACCGGGCAACAGAAGACGCACGGCTGTTTGAATTTCCCGACTGGTAATGGTCGAACGTTTGTTGTAGTGAGCCAAACGAGATGCTTCAGCGGCAATACGTTCAAAAATATCATTAACAAAACTGTTCATGATACTCATGGCTTTCGATGAGATACCAGTATCGGGATGCACTTGCTTCAACACTTTGTAAATGTAGATAGCGTAACTTTCCTTGCGTTTACGCTTCTTACCCTTATCACTTTTTGTAATATTCTTTTGGGCTTTACCGGCCTTCTTTGCTGCTTTACCACTAGTTTTAGGAGGCATCGTTTTTCACTTTTCAATTTTTATTTTCCACTTTATTATTATTATTATTCACTGCACTAACACTTTGGAGCGACTGTTCGCAATCTGTAAGAATTCTACCTCAAACACTCACTATATATACTTTTTTTCAATCGTAAAAACAACATCGTTTCAGCTTCGGCTACGCACACACAATCCACCCTGCTGTATGTAAACACGACTGCTACAAAACTATAAATACTCACCGTTTTAGGCGAAACCTTAATCAGTTTGTGTTAACAGTGCTCAAGTGAAGTGTCTATTGAAAGTGAATATAGAAAACAAAAAATAAACTGAATATCGTTACCAAACAACATTTTGTTTGACGCCTACGAGCATGTTTGAGAAGTGCATAGGAGGCAGGGGAAGTACTTTTGTAAAAACACGAATTTATTTGCTTACGAGCAATTTTGAGAAGCCCATAGGAGGCAAGATAAATATCAAAAACTAAAAATTAACTGAAGTGACATAAAAGCAAATACCAAAAGCTTTCTTTTTCATTAATATTGTGATTTTTATTGCAATATAAACAATAAAGAATTTTTAAATTTTTGCAAAATAATCTGAAAAAAATTGTATTCAAAAAAGAAAATAGTACTATTAATTAAGCAAAAAAAAGAAACTTTGCGATTTATTTAATGTCTATTTTGTGTGGCTGACAAGCAGTATAATTTGCTATGGAGGAGGACGAAAGTCTTAATCCGAATAAACGGCCCAGAGTTGGGATGTCTTTGGAAGAGTTAAGACAAATTATAATTAAAAAGGACCAAGAGCTGGAATTTTTAAACAAAAAATTCGATTATATTTTAAATGAGAATGAGAAACTCACAGCGGCTGTTAAAAACTTTCATGCAATGATGAAGTCTCAAGCTAAGGGGAGTGAAAGCGAAGCTGAAACCGAAAGTGAAGAAGAAGAGGAAATGCTTATTGAACCTGCTGCAACCAATGTGAATGATGATGCTAAACAGGGGCCGAAGACAATAAGCGAGGCCATTAAAGATGTTTCCGTGAATTGTAGCAAGATGGATGGTGCCAAAGGCCGGAGTGCACCCGATGCTAAGGTGGTAAAAACCAACACAAAGGTAACAAAAAGTAAGACAATACCAGTAATAACTGCGTATAATGTAAATGTTAGGGATATGTGTGTAAAATTGAAGGAGTCGTTAGGTCACAGCGACTACAATATTAAGTTATTGGGTAGAAATGTGACTAATATAGGAGTCTGCACCCTGGGAGATTTTGACAGAGTAAAGACAACGCTTGCGGATGAAGGTGTGAATTATTACACCCACACTCCAAAGGCAGAGAGGCCCATTTCTATAGTGGTCAGGGGATTATCGGGTTCCTTTGAGGTAGACGAGGTGCTGGCGTACATGCAGGGCCTCAAGATTGGTATTAGGATTACCGGACTCCACAAAATGGGTGGAGATAGATGGCTGTTCCAATTAGGAAAGGAGTCAGATTTGAAGGGTTTCAGGGCATTGAGGTATGTACTGCACTGTAAGATAAGCATGGAGAAGCATGTGCGAAAGGATGTTATCCAATGCTACAATTGCCAGCGTTTTGGCCACATAGCGCGGAACTGCAATATGCCATACAGGTGCGTCAAATGCGGTGATTCTCATGGACCTGGGAAGTGTATGGTTCCATCGAAGGACGATAACTGTACTGAGCGGCTGACGACTGACCCTGTCACAGGACAGGCTGTGAGACAGGTAGGGCTTCCCATTAAATGTATAAATTGCGGCAGTGGTAGACACGTTGCAAGTTCCAGAGATTGCCCCAAGAGATTAGAACTATTGCGTAAGTTAGCGAGCAATAGAGGGGGAAATGTTGTGACAAGAGAACGGACGACTGTGCCATCGGCAAAAGTGAGCAATGGGGTGTCATACTCTTCTGTAGCCAGATCAGCTGTGGGTAGAGTCGGAGCGTCGACTAACCCACCTGGCTCTCGCCCAGGAAATGGAATTTCCCTCTCATCGGCTGGGAATGAATTCGACGCTATCGACGTTGATTGTAGGCGATTTTTTGGTGGCGGACTTATGGACTGCTTAAGTAGGGTAAAGGGTTTTGCAAGGGAATACAAAACGCTGAATAACGACGGGGACAGATCTAGGGCTCTACTAGGTATGCTAATATCTTTACAGCAGCATGGCTAATCTCAGATTAATCTTTATCAACGTAAACTCCATTGTGTCTAGGCACAGAAAATATTATTTAGATTTATTTTTGAGAGAACATAAACCTGATATTCTCCTCATAGCAGAACATAAACTCTCCTCCCTATATACGCTGGACATGGAGGGATATAGGACTTTTCGACAGGACCGACAGAACAGACGTGGCGGCGGGACCGCCATATTAGTAAAGGATAGTTTATGTTCGAATGAGTTGAATATTAATCTCGGCCATGTCGAGAATACTGCTGTAAGGATATACAAATCGAATGGCGACATAGTGACTGTAATCTCAGCCTACCTCCGACCACAACAATCCTTATCACGCACTGACCTCGACGCTCTAGTGGACTTGTCAGTCCGTGGCGGTCTCATCATTGGAGGGGACTTCAACGCCAAACATCCATCTTGGGGAGGTGACCAAACAAACCGCAGTGGAAATGTACTTTACAATTTCCTGTTGACTTGTCCCAATATTGACATCCATCGCACAGATGGACCGACTCGCGTAATGAGATCAGCATCCTCCTATATTGACATTTTTATGTCATCGGCGGACACTTTTCCGACCACGCCAAATTCAGGAGGCCTGAGAACACTGCCATTCTACTCGGACCATCTTGCGGTAGAAGCAATAATTGGGAATATTGACTTACAACACTGCACACCACCATCGTTCTACAATTTTGACATGATAGACAGACGACGCCTCAATCGAATTTTGACACGGGACCTACCTCGGACTGAACTTCCAATGGACAGAAATGCTTCTCTCCAAGAGATAGATGACAGCATAGAGACAATGGACGCTATTTTCAGGGACGCAATGGAGGAATCAATTCCAAGGATATCCCCGAGAGGACAAGGACTACTTAGACTTCCGGAAAATATTCATGACCTCATTGCTGAAAAGAAACGAATGAGAAGGACGCTATGGAGGACTACTGACCCATCACGCTACAATACTATTAGGGCCGACATGTACAATATAAACCGGATTATTCAGGGCGCTATTGCCGTATTCGAAGAAAGCTACTGGACAGATTATTTGCAAAAAATACAATTAAATAATAAGACATATGGTCGGATAAAAAGAGCAGCCGGCATTAGTAAAAAAACACCCATTGGGCATTTGATCGCACCTACGGGTAGTCTTGTTTCAACGGACACTGAGAAAGCCGAACTATTAGCTGACCAATTCCACGATGTTCATAGAGGAGGTGGTACCTCGCGTATAGCTTCTTTTATGAACATTGTGAACCATGAAGTCAGGTTGCTAGATGGCTATGAACCATTGTTGACTTTTGGAAGGGAGGTCACAGCTGATGGAACGGTAATCGATGAAGATTTTCGTTCCCAGGAGCATGTGATTATAACGCCCAATGATGTTGCCGGTGCTCTCAAAAAACGTGCGAATAAAAAATCCAGTGGCAAAGATGGAATTCCGGACTTTGTACTTAGGAAAACCGACATAGTAACATGGCGTCACCTGGCAATTTTGTTTAACCAGTGCTTTAACATAGGGTATTTCCCTAAGAAGTGGAAGGAGGCATTAATTGTACCGATTCCAAAGCCTAGAACGGATCGTAGAATACCCACTAACTGTAGACCGATCTCTTTGCTATCATCGTTTGGCAAATTATTCGAATATTTTGTACTGTCGGAAATACGTCGGAAGCTTACAGAGGACAATATTCTCGGGGATCATCAATTTGGTTTCAAGAACGGACACTCGACTTCCCATGCCCTTATGGTATTACTGACTACGTTGCCAGGGGACTCAGTAGGAGGTGTCCAACATTGACTGTCAGCCTGGACTTTTCGAAAGCTTTTGACACTGCATGGCAGAAGGGAATCATTTATAAAATGATGGGACTGGGCTTTAACAGATCCACTTGCAGACTGGTGGCTGATTTTTTGAAGTGCAGAACTTTCAGAGTTAAGGTTGGTACGGATGTCTCCAGCTTAAGGAGCGTTGAAGCAGGTGTACCACAGGGCTCTTTATTGGGCCCGGTTTTGTACAATATACTGGTGTCTGATATTCCCCAGCCACCTGAAGGATATCTTTTGCTGATGTATGCTGATGATATACTTGTGGCTGCAAGTGGATCTGTGGCCAGATTACTTAATCGACGGATGAACCTTTACCTTGGCAGTCTTGGTGATTATTTTGCGAAATGGGGTCTAGGGCTTAATATGCAGAAGACGGAGGGTATTGTCATTAAGGGTAGACGTGGTCTTCTTTACCGCAACACGAGGGGCTTCGTTCCCAACCTCACTATGGGAGGGGAACGTATAGCGAATACTGACAGTTTCACGTATTTAGGGGTTGTATTCCACGAGAATTTTGAATTCTACAGGCATGTGGATTATATTTTACGTAGGGCAAAGGCAGTATATTTCACGTATCGCGAGGTATTATCTAGGCAAATGGGACTGAGTACAAGAATCAGACTTCTTGTTTATCGACAGATCATAAGACCTATCATATCCTATGCCTTTCCTGTCTGGTTTGGAATATCATCCGCCCAGATGGAAAGGCTTAGGATATGGGAGAGAAGGATCTTGTCATTGTGCCTAGGACTCAGACCTAGGCTATCCCCGGACGGCATTTTTCGCCGACCGTCATGTGCATCCATTTACGGTAAGATTGATTTTGGCAGGATTGATACCTTCCTAATTGGTTCAGCCATCAAATTTTTGGAACAATCGTCCGACTTAGGCAACGCTTTAGTTGCGCAGTGTCTTCATAGATCTGTCGACTTCGAAGCCTTGCACACGCGCCAGTATTTTTCACCTGCCGATCTCCTAACTCTCAGGGATGGCGGTCTACTATATAGAGATGAAGACCTCTTATTCTACCACAGGAGAATAAGGAGCCTTGATCTGACAAATTTAGTTTATAATACTGCACAATAACTTAAAATTGTTCCGGTATTGTTTTGTTTTTTGTTTTTGTTTAGTTTTTATTCTAGTTTTTGTTGCCTTTGTGATTTTATTTTACCTTGAATTTTTATTGTTTATTTAAATTAGTCTTAAGTATTATTTAGTGTATAGTGTATCTTAGATTGTAGGAAATTGCTTCCGTTTTATATCTTTTTTTCGGAAATCTCTTTAAATTGACAAATTGAATTGAAAAATTGTTTATGGCACATGCTGTAATTTGTATAGTCTAAATGACACTAAGCCTTAGAAAAATATTTAAATATGTTAAGGAAAATTACAAATTAATTGTAAGTTTAAGAAACTTTGTTTAAAATAAGAATTTGGATGAATAAATGAAATATGAAAAAATATGTTATGTGAACAAAACCAAAAAACAAAGTTATAATGTCAGATTCTGTTGTTATCGAAGCCACCGGATCTCCCGTAGCCGCTCCAGTTGCGGAGAAAAAGGCGAAGAAAGTTGCAAAGGCCAAATAGCCATCTGCTGTCCCCAGTCATCCACCCACCCATCAAATGGTTGACGCTGCCATCAAAACATTAAAAGAGCGTGGTGGTTCCTCCCTGCCAGCCATCAAGAAATACCTTACAAGCACTTATAAGGTAGATGCCCAAAAATTGGCTCCTTTTATTAAAAAATATTTGAAGACCGCCGTAACCAGTGGAAAATTAATTCAAACAAAAGGTAAGGGTGCTTCTGGCTCATTCAAATTGTTGGCGACCGCCTCAAAGGAGCCAAAAGTAAAGAAGCCAGCTGCTGCAAAGAAGAAGGCTCCTGCTGCCGGCGATAAAAAGAAAAAGGCCAGCAAGGCTATTAAAAAGGCCGCGCCAGCAGCAGCAGCAAAGAAGCCGTCGGCTGCGAAAAAGACTGCCGAAAAGAAGAAGACAGAGAAGACAAAGGCAAAAACTGCTAAAAAAGACTGGTATAGTTAAGGCGAAACCCGCTAAAAAGGCACCAGCAACTAAACCAAAGGCACCCAAGGCCAAGAGCGCAACTGCAGCGAAACCCAAAAAAGCTGCACCAGCTAAAAAACCAGCTGCCAAAAAGGCCGCCGCTAAAAAGTAAATTCATGTTTCCTTTAATCTTCAAAATAAGCTATTTTTCGATATTCGAAAAATATTTATTTACAAAATAAAAAGCCCTTTTCAGGGCTACAAAATATTTTTCAAAAGAGATCAAATTGCTGCAAACTCCAATACGAATACATCCATAAAAAAATCCTTTACCTAAATTCAATCAAGTGCGCATTTAAAAATTTTTTTGTTTGCTTACCAAATGGCACTCAACTAAAAAAATACGTTTTCAAAAGAACGTAATAATAATAATAAGCACTAGATATGTATTTAAAAGATTTTTTTTATAAAATAAATCATTTTTATTATTCCTTCTCTTTAGCTACAAGCAAGTAAAATAAAGTTAGTAGCAGAATAACAAAAATTTTAACCTGGAGCAATATACAGGCGCAAGAGTATATACAATTTTTAAATACCTACGTACATATTTATTTTGAAAAATCATTAATTTATTTAATTTTGCTAATTTATTTTATTAATTTGCAGATTCAACATGCACACATATGTATGTATGTACATACATACTATATTAATTTTACCTTTATCAAAATATTTTATTATTTGTCTTTTTCATCAGTTTGTGCACTATCAGTTTCAGTTTTCAGTTTATTTTTCCAAAACATTACAAAATTTATATAAAATTATGCCAAAAACAAAATACATACTTGCGTGTTTCTCAAAAATATAAAATTAATGAAACTTGTACAAAAAATTAAGTACATATATTTTACCATTATTTGCAACAAAAACTATTTAATTAAATAATTCCCAAAAAAAAGGAAACAAAAAGGGAAGCTATTGAAATAATACTTACAAAACTAAGGAACTTAAAATTAATTACTAGCTAATATTATCGGCTATATTTATTGTACGGATTCTTCTATGGTAAAATAGAAGGTCTGTACCCCGGTAAAGAAGTCCAGCTTCCCTAAGTGTCAATAAGTCCACTGGGGAAAGATAGTTTTGCATTCGAATGGTCTGCAGATTTCCAACACCAGAAAAACACATCCCAACTAGACCATTCCCTGACAATTGCGCTCCGTCCATAAATTTAAGCGCACCCTCAATCATAAACACATCTATCCTACTAAAATCAACCCCAGCATAGATAGATGCACATGACGGTCGTCGTAGCTCACCATTCCGCCCTCTATATTACCTGAGACCCAAACATGCAGCCAGGACTAAACGCTCCCATTTCCTAAGTCTTTCCATTTGAGATGAAGATATTCCAAACCAAATTGGAAAGGCATAGGAAACAAGAGGTCGTAAAATTTGGCGATACACCAAAAGTCGTACCTCCATGCTTAAGCCACCTCTGCGTTTCAGTATGCCCTGATAGCCAGAATATATAGGTTTAGCTCTCACCAATATGTCGTCAATGTATCTATAAAATTCAAAGTCCTCGTGAAAAGTTACCCCAAGGTATTTCTGTCCGCTGTCCTGATCATCTCCCCACCAACTGTTAAACAGGTATATACGACCTACAATTCGGATATAAATGTTTCCGTCTCCCCTTCAGCATAACCGCTACAGTTTTTCTCAAATTGAGATTAAGTCCCCACTCTGTAAAGTATCCCATTAATGTCGTCAAGTATCTGTTAAGTCGTTCGTTAACTGTGCGTGCTAGTGGTCCAGTAGACGCAATTAGAATGTCATCGGCATAGGTCAACAAAAGACCTCCTTGGGGAGGCTGAGGTATATCCGACACAAATATGTTGTACAAAACCGGCCCGAGCAAAGAACCTTGTGGCACCCCAGAAAAAATCAAGCTCTCATTAGAGACAATGCTACCGACCCGAATTCTAAACAAGCGACCCCTGAGAAAGTTATCAACCATACGACAGACATTATTCCCAAATCCCATAGTCATAAGTTTATAGATTAGGCCATCATGCCAAACCGTATCAAAGGCTTTTGCAAAATCTAAGCTTACAGTCAATGTCGGGCATCTTCTATTCAGCCCCCTGGTAACATAGTCCGTTAGTACCATCAGTGCATGTGTTGTCGAGAGTCCATGTCTGAAACCAAATTGAAGTCCTTTAAAATGTCCTTGTCAATAATAATGTCATTCCCCGCTGTCAGAAGAAAGTATTCAAATAACTTTCCAAAGGCCGATAGCAAGGAAATGGGTCGATAGCTTCCCCTCTCATTAGCATTTAAGCCCCGTTTCAAAATGGGAACCACAAGAGCAACTCTCTATATTTAAGTAGTGGTTGAAAACAACTGCCAGATATCGCCATGTTGTGGCATCCGTCTTCCGTAAAACAAAATCAGGTATACCATCTATACCAGTAGATCTTTTGTTAGACATTCTCTCTAATGCATCACCCACCGATACCGAATCGACGAAACCAAGTCCATCAACACGCATGTCACCGTCTGTCACAATCCTGTCTGCCCTAATTGTCCTTCCAAATGTCACCAAAGGTGTTGTCTTGTCTAAAGTAGCAACTGTCTCATGTAACCTCACACTCAGTGGATCTACACGAGCAGATTGTCCAGAAAATACCTGGGAAAAACTACTCGCTAGCAAATTCGCCATTCCAGCATCATCAGAAACGATAGCTCCATCAGAATCCACCAAAGACCGTACTGCAGGCCGGGTACATAAGCCGGCTGCTGACTTCACAGTCCTATAAGTCCGATTATTTAGTCGTATATTACCTAGGAAATCTGTCCAATAGTCACGTTCAAAGTTGGCTACAGCACCTTGTATTATTCTGTTTATATTCCTTATCTCTGCCTTTAAAGTACCGTGTCTTTCCGGGTCTACCCCTGTATGTAACGCTCGTCTCAGTCGTTTCTTTTGTGCAATAAAATTTAGTATGTAAGGCGGAAGCCTCAATAAGCCCCTATTCCTGAGGGAAACTTTGGGTATGGAACACTCCATAGCATCCTGGAAAGCTCCCTCCAATGCGCCAATACACTGGTCAATCTCAGTCTCGGTCACGCTTCTGTCTACTGGAAGTCCACATGAAGCAAGATTCGTAGACAACCTGTCATTCAATTTGCGTCTGTCTATCCGGTCATAGTCATATCTCATGACAGACTCCCGTACCAAGCACGGATTTGAGTAGAAAGTAATTTCCACTGCTTTATGGTCCGATTCATAGTCAAGAGTTTTCAGTCGGTCTGAAGTCGCAGTAGTTATGTCCACAGATGTTATAAAAAAGTCAATATAGGAATATGTAACCCTATTTATCCTAGTCGGTCCTTCAGTCTGTCGTATTTCCAAGTCAGGGCTTGAGAGCAAAATTTTCCGAAGGCTAGCCCCTCTAACATTTGAATACTGGTCTCCCCAATAGTGATGCCTTGCATTGAGATCAGCATCAATTACAACACTACAATTGCATGTAAGACCCTGAACAGTGTTAAAGTCACCCGCATCAAGATCAGCAGCAGGTGGCAAATACATTGCAACTGCTATAAGATCAGTAGCATCTGATCTTCTAATGCGTACGGCTGTGCTCTCAATAGAGCCAGTATTGAGAACTATCTCCTCACAATGCAAGGCATCTCTAACAAGGACAGCCGTACCGCCCCCACGTCTACCTTGTCGGTAACGTCTAAATACTCTGTACCCAGTCATTGTAAAATTGTGACGAGAACTCAAAAAATGTTCAGCCACTAGAAGTATGTCAGGTTTATGTGCAGTCAAAAATAAACTCATGTAATGTCTCCTGTGTCTTGAGACTATTTAGTTGACGTTAATGAAAATTGTCTTAATCAAATTATCCATCGTGCTGAATAGCCATTAACATGCCAAGCAAGGCACGGGACCTGTCTTCGTCATTGCCCAGTTTGCGGTACTTTTTCGCAAATTCACCTATCCTACCCAGACATCTCAGTATTCCACTACCAAACAATCGTTGACAATCTCTGTCAATATGGTCAAACTGTTCCAAGGACGCTTTTAACGAAATCCCAGAGTCAACTGTGTTTTGCTGCTCCCTATGAGAAGACTTAGGCAAGGACTCTGATATTTTCCCAGTACCAGCAGCTGCAGCATAAGAAAAACCAGGTCTTACCTCACTCCGAACCGTCGACTGAATACGTGGACGGGAATTGTTCCCTAATACCCTCCTTGCCTCTAACTTGCGAAGAACTTCAATTCTTCGTGGACACTCCTTTGAGCTAGCCGCATGTCCATCAGCGTTACAGTTAACGCAACGTACTGGTAAGCCTACTCTCTTAGTAACCTGCCCAGTGACTGGATCAGTTACCAAAAACTCCTCCACATTCTCTACTCTGGAAGGCACCTCGCACTTACCAGGCCCATGAGAACCCCCACACTTAACACACCTGTAGGGCATCCGACAATTAGTGCTAACATGCCCATAGCGCTGGCAGTTAAAGCATTGTGTCACACCCGTACGCCTAAACTTCCTCATGTTAACTTTGCAACGTAGAATATATCTTACGGCATAAAGACTACGTATGTCAGAATCACTAGTCAATCTGATAACCCACTTGTCACCTCCCAGTCTAAAAATACCCGAAATATTTATATTAATCTGGAGACCATTCAAATAAGAAACTATCTCTTCAGATTCAAAGGAATCAGGAAATCCCTCAATAACCACCATATAAGCACGAAGACCCCTAGGTGTAAAAGTGTAAAAATTTACACTATCCTTCTCCAAAACTTCTTTTACCTTCTGGAAATCCTCCAGGGTACAGGTCTCTATATTACTAACTCCCTTGCCTAACATTTTTACATTAAAATTTTTATGCCCTAAAAATTTATCCAGCCCTTCAATCATATTTTTAACGTTACCATCGTATGTCGTGATCACAGGAACAGACTTACTTTCTTTCTTATTAGCTCCAGTAGGCATCTTCCTGCCACTTTTGGCATTGCACTTCGGTTTCGCTTTTGAACCAATAACATCTTCAACAGCATCTTGAATTGTTTCTGCTTCTATGGAACCATTTTTGAACTGAACTGAACTGAACTGCAGTTTTCAGCTTCCTCATCACTCAGCATTTCAAGGCTCTCGGCATCTTGCATGAGTGTCTTCTCCCTCAATTTAATGACATTGTCCAGCTTATTCTTCAATGTCTCATTTTCACACAGCAAAAAATCTATTTTACGGCTAGCACCATCCAATTTGCTCATTAAAGCTGCATTTAATTTTCGCAGCTCGTCTACATCTCTTTTCTCTTCATCCTTGTCTCGGCCAATTTTTTCCCTCTTCTTTCCAGAGGCAGCATCATTTTCTTCATTCATCCCGAAGAGGTTACAATTACAATTTGTCCAAAAAACAGCTTATTCGTAATGTGACTTGTTAGTAAAAACCACTTCGTACAAGAAAAACAACTTGTTACAAAAAACACCTGTTTGCCTCCTATGCGCTTTTCAAAAAACAGATACTTGCTAGGTAAAAACACTTGTTGCAAGAAACACTTGTTTGCCTCCTATGCGCTTCTCAAAGTAATTCGAAGACTTCACAATTAAATTAATTTATAAATTAATTTTAATTACTTTTTGCTTTTATTCGGCAGAATATTTATTATCCACTTCAAAAACACTTCCAAACAAATGAACACTTAACACAATTCACAAGAGATGCACAGTACGAATGTGTAGTTTGTACACTATCTAACAGCAGCCCATTTATTGCACTATCAGTTTTGTGAATTCAAATTACATTTTTCTCACTACCTCTGCATATGTATATTTATCAGATTTATTGCACTATCAGTTTTTCAATTTTATTTCGCATACACATACATGTATTTGAAAGTATTCTCAATCTCTTTTCAATAAAAAACATTTGTGGCCCTGAAAAGGGCCTTTTGTGTTTTGGTTGTTGGAGGGGACGAATATAAAAATAATTTACTTGGAGCTGGTATATTTAGTTACGGCCTTAGTACCTTCACTAACAGCGTGCTTGGCCAATTCACCGGGCAACAGAAGACGCACGGCTGTTTGAATTTCCCGACTGGTAATGGTCGAACGTTTGTTGTAGTGAGCCAAACGAGATGCTTCAGCGGCAATACGTCCAAAAATATCATTAACAAAACTGTTCATGATACTCATGGCTTTCGATGAGATACCAGTATCGGGATGCACTTGCTTCAACACTTTGTAAATGTAGATAGCGTAACTTTCCTTGCGTTTACGCTTCTTACCCTTATCACTTTTTGTAATATTCTTTTGGGCTTTACCGGCCTTCTTTGCTGCTTTACCACTAGTTTTAGGAGGCATTGTTTTGCACTTTTCAATTTTTATTTTCCACTTTATTATTATTATTAACTTCACTAACACTTTTGAGCGATTGTTCGCAATCTGTAAAAATTCTACCTCAACAATCACTATATATACTTTTGCAAGATTCTGAACACAATGTAACGAGATTTCATTGCGGTGCGGGTTTTCATACGATTTTGAAGTAAAAACCCGCATTGCGGAACTGCATAAATTTAAAATCTATTTTATTTTCACTGCGGACTTTCTTATTCTCTCAATATTGGACTTTCTTTCTCTTTCTGATGTTGCCATAGTTTTTGAATGATTGGCGGTGTTCACAACAAAAATCATGATTTTGAAGTTCAAAAATTTTTGTCATAAAATATAAAAGCTTAAAAAATTTATCAAATATATCTGCGAAAGTTCTCGTGGTACCTTCATAGCGAACAGTCGATTAGCGGAATTTTTCTTACAAAAAATTAAACAAACAAAAAATATTCGTAGTACATATTATTCGTAATAGGTACATACTGTCTTTAATAAATAAGCTTTATGCTTTGCTAATATTTTTACATAGTAAAAATAACAAAAACAAAAAAAAACTGCAAACAAAAAAAATTAAACAAAGTGATATTGAGGAATGCTATATATGTGTACCTCTAAACAAATAAACAATCATAAATAACAAAAACAAAAAAAGACCGCAAACAAAAAAAAAAAAACACAAACGAATATCCCTTGAGGAATTCTTTGTATGAGTGCCTCAAATACAAAAAAAATTGAAGTGAGTTCTAACGGCAGAAATGCTTATTTTACTGTGAGTTCTGAAACTCTTAATGAAAAAAATATAAATAATAAATCTGATGAAAGTCTTTTTTTAACGTCAAAGCCAATTTTTCGTCAGCGATCAACTTCGCTTTGTCCAATGCCAAATAGTAATGATGCATTAACATTACAGTTGCCCAGTACTTCTTCATATAAGCCAGTAATATCATCCCCTTCAGGCTCGTGTTCATCACTTAACAAAGTTATCACTACAGATAACAGCGGCTCGAAACTCAAGGTACAAGTCGGAATGGACAGATATATAACCGTGGTAAAGCGTGGGCGAAGCCCGAATTCTTCAAAAATTTCATCTGCTCCAAAAATGTCTAGGGATAACAGCGCAGCCTCAACTAATCGCCAAAACCGCTTCGAAATTTTGCAAGATGACAACGACAAACCCGAGGTAGCCTCGAATAAAATATCCAAGCCGCCACCAATATATTTGAGACAAAAAAATTCAAATGCCCTTATTAAAAAATTAATTTCGGTCATTGGTGAGAATAAATTTCACATTGTTCCAATAAAACGTGGCAACATCGATGAAACTAAAGTCCAAATTTATGACGAAAAAGATTTCCGCAAAATGGTTGCTGAATTTGAAAAAAATAAAACAAGCTTCTACACATACCAGCTTAAGAGCGCTAAAGGCATGCAGATCGTATTGAAGGGCATAGATTCTTATGTTGTTCCCGAAGAAATAAAAGATGCACTCGTCCTCCAGGGGTTTAAGGTAAAAAATGTGTCCAATATAATAAATAGAGAGAAGATTCCCCAACCCCTATTTCGTGTTGAACTTGAGCCTAATGATATAAAATTGAAAAAAAATGAGACGCACCCAATTTATAATTTGAAATACCTCTTGTACAGAAAAATCACAGTTGAAGAGCCACATAAGCGTTCAGGTCCTGTACAGTGCCATAATTGCCAAGAATATGGCCATACAAAAACATACTGCAATTTACCCTCTGTTTGTGTTGTGTGCGGCGAATTACACGGCACTGCTAGTTGCAATAAGCCAAAAGATCAAAGTGATAAAAAATGCAGTAATTGTGGAGGTAATCACACCGCTAACTACAGAGGTTGTCCTGTGTACTCTTTCGTAAAGAAGACTATGGTGCAAAAACCTAAATTAGCTCCAGCTCAATCAGCAAACGCTTACTCTGCCACTTTTGCGCAAATGAGCCAACCAGTTACTTCCCGTGTATCGTATGCAGATGCTGCTAAGACAAATTCAATTCCCACACAAAATGTTTCCCCGCCAAATAATTCAAAAAATACTGACGCAAGCTTTAATTTTAATCGCCTTGAAGCTACTATTGAAAATCTGGTGCAAACTATAAACAATTTTACAACAAATATGACTAGCATGATGCAAGAAATGCTGCGAATGCAGAATACTCTGCTTCAAGCATTAATTAATAAGCCATGAACACGTTAACAATATGTTTCTGGAACGCAAACGGCATTCGCCAACATAAAAATGAACTTGAGCACTTCCTCACGGAAAAAAATATTGATGTAATGTTAGTATCTGAGACTCATTTGACTTCGAGAAGTCTTTTTAAAATTTATGGCTACACTATATATGATACAAAGGACCCTAGAGGAAGGGCTTGCGGTGGATCAGCAATTCTAATAAAGTCAAGACTCAAGCACTATGTTCTTGATAACATTTGTGAAGAACACCTACAAGCAACAAATATTGGCATTGAAAGTTTTTGTACAATTTTTGTTATATCATCAATTTATTCCCCTCCCAGATTTTCAATCACTGAGAATCAATATGAGGATTTCTACAAATCTCTTGGACCTTGTTTTGTAGCAGCTGGCGACTACAATGCTAAGCATACGTTCTGGGGTTCGCGTCTTATTACCCCCAGAGGTCGAGCATTGTTCAACACTATTTCAAAAATGGGCTTGGATGTCATTTCGAGTGGGGAGCCCACTTATTGGCCTACTGACATACAAAAAATTCCGGATGTTATAGATTTTGGCGTCATAAAAAATATCTCTAGGGATTTAATTCAAGTTCAAGCTTCTCTTGATCTTTCGTCCGATCACTCTCCGACGATCATTACAATTTGTAGTCCCTTAAGAAGTAACTTACCTGACCCATATGTGAAGATGATCAATCGTGTTAATTGGCTGGGGTTCAAAAAATATCTCAGTAGTCATTGTACGGAAAACATTACGCTTAGAACATCCGATGATATTGAATCTAACATTGCCAATCTCAGCGAGAATATTAAACAGGCTGCTGAACATGCCACTAACTCCCATCCACAGACTGGGTTTAATAAAATTTATTCTACAGACATTGAACGTCTCGTACGTGAAAAAAGAAGAGCTAGAAGGGAATGGCAACAGCACAGATCACCACAAAATAAAATCAGATTTAAAGAGTGCACTAAACGACTCCAAGAGTTGCTTGCATCTGAAAAAACTGCATCTCTTAAAAATTATCTGGAAGGTCTTGATGTCACACCAGCGTCTAATTACTCCTTGTGGCGCGCTGCTAGAAAGCTTAAAACACCCGTTGAGTATAAGCCACCTCTACGCACATCTACCGGAAGTTGGGCAAGAAGCGATACTGAAAAAGGTAAAATATTTGCTGAGCACTTAAAATCCGTTTTTACGCCAAACATATGTACTGGTGTTGCTGATTTGCCGAATGTAGTCGCTCTACCCCCTCAACACATAAAGTTTAAGACGCGTGATTTACAAAAATTAATTGCCGAACTCAACCCGAAGAAAGCTCCGGGTATTGATGGAATTAGTAACCAGATGCTTATGAACTTGCCTCGTATTGCAATGAGAATCCTATTATTCATATTTAATGACATTTTACGACTGGAGTATTATCCACACAGCTGGAAGCTTGCCAAGGTTAAAATGATTCCAAAGCCGGGCAAAGATCTAACCAAGGCTGAGTCATATAGGCCAATAAGTCTACTATCAACTATGTCAAAGCTTTTCGAAAAACTGCTCAAAACAAAATTGTCCCAAATTCTAATTAGTAGTGGGTGCATACCAGACCATCAATTTGGTTTTAGAAGTCAGCATAGCACCATTGAACAAACACACAGACTGGTTCAATTTATAAGAAGAACTTTTGAGGAAAAAAAGTATTGCTCTGCGCTCTTTATTGACGTTTCCCAGGCATTTGATAAAGTGTGGCATGAAGGCCTAATTTTAAAATTGAAGACTTACTTACCAATAAACATTTTAAATCTTTTGGAAAGTTACATTATTTCCCGTAAGTTCACTGTTGTGGAAGGAGACTTTACGAGTAGGCCTGAAACTATTTCATCCGGTGTGCCACAGGGGAGCATACTGGGACCAGTTTTATATTTGATTTATACTTGTGATATGCGTGTGAGCAGTAGTATCCATACTTCCACATTTGCCGACGATACAGCCTGCCTTAGTATGCACGAAAACCCTGATGAGGCATCCCGCAAACTCCAGGAACACATTAGCCAGATGGAGCTTTGGTTAAACTTATGGAGAATTAAAGTCAATGAACAAAAGTGTGTCCATATAACGTTCACCCTAAGAAGAGATACTTGCTCCCCCATTCGGATTAACAATCAAGTTGTTCCTCAACATTCACATGTGAAATATCTTGGCATACACCTTGATCGACGACTTACATGGAAACACCACATTGACTCTAAGTTAACTCAAATGAAACTTAAATTAACTCAGGTACATTGGCTGATTGGTAGAAATTCAACACTTAGCCTAGACTGCAAACTTTTAATATACAAGTCGCTTTTAAAGCCAATATGGTGTTACGGAATTCAACTATGGGGCACTGCTTCAGCTTCAAATGTAGAGAAAATTCAACGAAGGCAAAATAAAATTTTACGCATGATAACATCGGCTCCATGGTACATCAAAAATTCAAATATACATCGCGATTTGAATATGCCACTAGTGACTGAAGAAATTGCAAAATACGCAGGCAAATACCTAACAAAACTCGAGTCACATCCTAATCCACTTGCTCGTAATATTTTGAACTTTACTGGGCACATCCGCTTAAAAAAGAGAGATACACGGGCTCTAATATTCAACACTCTAGATGATGAAGCTGCTTGAAAACACCTTTTTCTTTTTGTTGCTTATCACTACTTATGTATTATTAATAACTATCACTAAGCTTATGTCCGACATTGGTCGGGCCTAATAATTTTTTTTTATAGATTTAAGATTTGAATACTTATTGTTAGTTTATATTTGAAGATACAATAAATAATAAACATGCATTTAAAAAAAAAAAAAAAAAAAAAAAAAAATCTGCGAAAGTATAAAATTTTAATCATTTTTTGTTTTTAGTTACTGCCATTACAAAATATTTAACAGAAAGAGTAAATTTTTTTTAAAAATGTATGCACAAAAATATTAATAAAAATTTAAACAAACAATGACAAGTATTGCGGTCGCCGTCTTCCGTTGTATTATGTTTATTTTTCTCTCCCGCAACGAGAAATCGCACCGCACCACAAACATTGTGTTTAGACTCTCAATCGTAAAAACAACATCGTTTCAGCTTCGGCTACGTACACACAATCCACCCTGCTGTATGTAAACACGACTGCTACAAAACTATAAATACTCACCGTTTTCGGCGAAACCTTGATCAGTTTATGTTAACAGTGCTCAAGTAAAGTGTCTATTGAAAGTGAATACTAAAAACAAAAAATAAACTGTTTTCAGTTGTTGTCGATTGATATTTTGATTGCTGCTTATGTGCACTAGAGTGACCGGATCTCATATGAGGGAAAACAAATTTTGGAATCTAGTTCGTGTGAACTCCATTAAACAATTTCCTTTTCCAGATATTGAAATAGCCAAAATTTGAGCTCGATTAAACGACGTTAACCCATGCCGTTTGTCGCTCAAAGTTTAAAGAAATCCAATTTTTTTGCAAAAAAGCTGACATCCACAACGGTAAATAATGGAAACACGCTTAATATCTTTAAAGAAAACTTATGTTGTTCTTAAAAATTTATATTATAGACATAATTGTTGTTATATTAAGTCAAATCGAGTGACAACAGCCTTTAGCCCCAAAAACGTGACCTGGTACCACTAGGAGCATACTTCGTATATTTTGTTATTAAGTGATAAATTTTCCTTTTTTTGTATATATTTTAGTTTACGGTAGAAATATAATTAAAAAAACAAGTAATACTGATAAGTATAATGACATTTTTAATTTTCTTCAGTGTCTTCTACTTCTTTGAACTTGTCTTCATCATCCGTCTCTAAGAAACGATATAAGAAAGAGAAAAAAGACTATACAAAATTATCGTTTTAGCAGAATAGTAATAATACATAGGTACTAAATTACCTATTTTTAGTTACCAATAAGTATTATTTAAAAAATATAAACTCAACTATAGATTACGCAATGCTGGTATTTCGAAGTAGACTTGTATCGAACTCTTTCAGTAGCTCGTTTTTGACAGAAACCTATGATTAAAATTACATGGGTTTGATGATTGGTTTGTGTCAAAAACGAGCTGCTGAATGAGTTTGATACAAGTCTATTTCGATGTAGACTTTAATGTGAACGAAATAAATGAACACAATTGAAAGTGTAGTCAATCGGATGCTAAGTGTGTTGAATCTGATTTCTGAAAGTTTAGTAACACTACTAATTTCTCTTTTGGTTACATCACTATAGCTGACTTATATATTGTCTTTTTTTCCATTAGGTCTACTGCGATTAGAGTCAAGGGTATTCCCAGCAAATTAATAAAAATTGCTTTTTCCTACATTAGTAGACACCTATTACATCCAGTTAACAATATTTTAACCTTTTCCAAATCTCCTAGTAATTGGAAGACTTCACACATTACACCATTTCCAAAAAGTGGCAGTCTACTTTCTATCAATAACTCGAGGTCAATTAGCATTTTACCTACTCTATCAAAAGTAGTTGAAAACGTGATGAAGGACCAAATTTCGAAATTAATCAATGATAGAGGTTTTATTAATTAATGTCAGTTTGAATTTCGTCGACTTATTTTGACGGAACTCACGGAATCTATTAGGAAAATATATAACAGTGGTAGAAAAGGTGCGGTAGTGTCTAATGATTTAACTAAAGCATTCGATCAAGTTACTCATTCCTTGTTGGTTAACAAACTTAATCGCGAGTATGGATTTTCATTGTCTGCTGTCGTCTAATCTGGTCTAACTTGAGCGAACGAAAACAATTTGTTTCTTACAATAGCGTGGCCTCGGATGTCATGGAAGTAAAATCTGGCGACCCACCAGGTTCGGTTATTGGTACTGTTTACTTTGTTTATAAATGACCTTTTTGTCACCTAGGTTTTTGTAAACCATTTGCTTTTGCTGATGATATACAGCTGTTTTGGTCTGAGGCAAACCAATTTTGTGATACCTTACAAGCTACAATAAATTACGATTTAGCTAATTTGTATAATTGTATGGAAATGAACTACCTTAAAGTAAATCCGGATAAAACGAAAGCTCTTGTTTTTAGGTACAATAGAAATAATAGCTGAAATATTCAATTGAGAATGTTTGAATTGTCTGGGAGTGATTATTGATAACAGATTGGATTTCGAATCCCATATTGATAATATTTGTTTCAAGGTCTGCATGACTTTCCGCATGCCGTTGCATGTTAGAAAATCCTTGGCGCATACACTGCTAATGTCACGAGTTAACTATTGCATTGAAGTTTACTCGGGCTGCAACATGGGGAACAGAAATAAAATCAAATTTATTGTGAACAAAATCAATAGATTTGTTTAAGGTTTTTGGGTTAAGGGTTCATGTTTCTAACCATCCGAAAACTTTTTTAAATCTTACTTTTGACGATTATTTGAAGTTTCGCTTGCTTTTTTATCATTATAAAATTATTAAGTCACAAAGTCCGTTACATATTGTTTAGATGATATCTTTCACCAGAGCGTTTAGAAACTAGCAAATTTTAATCAATCGTATTGGTACTCATTGTGAATTTATTGTACGAGCTGCTCATTTATTCAACATATTGCTACGAGAATTGCGTACTTTTACATTGCCTCTGACTACTTTCAAAAGGAGACTATTTGATTTCTTTATGAATATATCTAATTGAGCAGCTAATTATTTGGGTGTCCCATAAGTTTTTACTAATTTTAACTTTTTTAGTTTTGTGGGAGTTGTTGAATGTTAGGATCTTTAAGAATATTGTATTATTTGTTATTATTTTATTGGTTGTTAATTAATTATACTCATAGTATAATTATACTTGTAATTTATTTTTATTGGCCTTGAGGCCATATGTAATACATCCATTGAATAGATAAATATGATATATGAAAAATGAAACCAAATATATTACAAACTTTAATTTCAACAAAATGTTTTTAAATAATTTAAAATAATACTATAATAGTTATATTTCTACTTTGAACTAAAAAAAATACAAAAAAAAAGGAAAATGTATCACTTAATAACAAAATATACGAAGTATGCTCCTAGTGGGACCAGGTCACGTTTTTGAGGCTAAAGGCTGTTGTAACTCGGTTTGACTTAATATAACAACAATTATGTTTATAATATAAATTTTGAAGAACAACATAAGTTTTCTTTAGAGATATTAAGCGTGTTTCGAGTATTTACCGTTCTGGAGTTATAGCTCCATATGTCAGCTTTTTTGCAAAAAATTTGGATTTCTTTAAACTTTGAGCGACGAACGGCATGGGTTAACGTCGTTTAATTGAGCTCAAATTTTGGCTATCTCAATATCTGGAAAGGGGACGAACAAAATTCCGACATTTATTTTTTGTGGTCACTCTATAGTGCACGTTTCAGAAAAATACTTTTGGTGAAATTCTGCTTTGTTTGCTTACGAGCAACTTTGAGAACCCCATAGCAAGCAAGATATTGTTATTTTTTATTGTACCATAAATAATAAAGAATTTTTAAACTTTTTGCTGCAACATAATTGTAAAACAATAAAAAAATAAAAAGATTTTATTTAAAAAAGTAAAAACACTATTAAGCAAGCAGAATAAATAAACTTTGCAAACCATTTAATGTAGCTGACGAGCAGTATAATATGCAATGGGGGAGGACGAAAGTCTGAATCCAAATAAACGGCCCAGAGTTTGTATATCTTTGGAAGACCTAAGACAAATTATACTAAAGAAGGACCAAGAGCTGGAATTTTTAAATAAAAAATTCGAATATATCTTGAATGAGAATAAGAAACTCACAGCGGATGTTAAAAGCTTTCATTTAATAATGAAGTCTCAACAAGCTAAGGAGAGTGAAAGTGAAGCTTAGACCAAGAGTGAAGAAGAAGGGGAAATGCTAATCGAACATGCTGCAACCAACGTTAATGATGATGCTAAACAGGGGCCGAAAACAATAAGCGAGACCATCAAAGATGTATACGAGAATTTCAACAAGAAGGATGGTGCTAAAGGCCGGAGTGCACCCGATTCCAAGGTGGTGAAGACTAACACAAAGGTAACAAAAAGTAAGGCAATACCAGTAATAACAGCGTATAATGTAAATGTTAGGGACATTTGTGTAAAATTAAAGGAGTCGATAGGTCACAGCGACTACAATATTAAGATACTGGGTAGAAATGTGACTAATATAGGAGTCTGCACACTGGGGGATTTTGAGAGATTAAAAACAACGCTTGCGGATGAAGGTGTGAATTATTACACCCATACTCCAAAGGCAGAGAGACCCATTTCTATAGTGCTCAGGGGATTATCGGGTTCCTTTGAGGTAGATGAGGTGCTGGCGTACATGCAGGGTCTCAAGATCGGTATTAGGATTACGGGACAATATGGGTGGAGATAGATGGCTGTTCCAATTGGGAAAGGAATCAAATGTTAAGCATTGGGAAGCATATAAGAAAGGATGTTATTCAATGCTACAATTGCCAGCATTTTGGCAACATAGCGCGGAACTGCAACATGCCGTACAGATGCGTCAAATGCGGTGATTCTCATGAACCTGGGAAGTGTATGGTCCCACCCAAAGACGGTAACTGCGTTGAGCGGCTGACAACTGACAATGTCACAGGAAAGGCTGTGAGGAAAGTAGGGCTTCCAATAAAATGTGTGAATTGCGGCAGTGGTAGACACGTTGCAAGTTCCAAAGACTGCCCCAAGCGCCTAGAGCTGTTGCGTAAATTAGCGGGCAATAGAGGGGGAAATATTCTGGCGAGAGAACGAACATCTGTACCATCGACAAGAGTGAGCAATGGGGTATCATACTCCTCGGTAGCCAAAGCAGCTGTAGGTAGGGTCGGAGTGTCGAGTAACCCATCTGGCTCTCGCCCAGGAAATGGAATTTCCCTCTCATCGGCTGGGAATGAATTCGACGTTATCGACGTTGACTTTAGGCGATTTTTTGGTAGCGGTCTTATTGACTGCTTAGGTAGAGTAAAGGGTTTTACAAGGGAATATAAAATGCTGAGTAACGATGGGGACAGATCTAGGGCTCTACTCAAATTAATATTTGTCAATGTAATTTCCCTTGTGTCTAGATACAAAAAATATTATCTATATTCGCTTTTGAGAGAACATCAACCTGATATTCTCCTCATAGTAGAACATAAACTCAACTCCCGACGCACACTGGACATGGAGGGATATAGGACTTTTCGACATGATCGACAAAATAGACGTGGCGGCGGAACCGCCATATTAGTAAAGGATAGTTTATGTTCGAATGAGTTGAATATTAATCTCGGCCATGTCGAGAATACTGCTGTAGGGATATACAGATCGAATGGTGACGTGGTGGCTGTAATCTCTGCTTACCTCCAACCGCAACAATCTTTGTCACGTACCAACCCCGACGCTTTAGTGTACTTACCAGCCCGTGGCGGTCTCATAATTGGGGGTACTTCAACGCCAAACATCCATCTTGGGAAGGTGACCAAACAAACCACCATTAAAATGTCCTTCACGATTTCCTGTTGACTAGTCCCAATATTGACATCCATCGCAAAGATGGACCGACTCGCGTAATGGTACCAGCATCCTCATATATTGACTTTTTTATGTCATCGGCGGACATTTTTCCGACCACGCCAAGTTCAAGAGGACTAAGAACCATTCCAGTCGGACCATCTTGCGGTGGAGGCAATCATTGGGAATATTGACTTGCAACGCTGCACACCACCATCGTACTACAACTTTGACATGATAGACAGAAGACGATTCAATCGAATTTTGCCACAGGACCTACCTCGGACTGAATTGCCAATGGACAGAAATGCCTCTCTTCAAGAGATAGATGACAGCATAGAGACAATGGACGCTATTTTTAGAGACGCAATGGAAGAATCATTTTCAAAGATATCACCGAGAAAACAAGGACTACTGAGACTTCCGGAGACCTGATTGCTGAAAAGAAATAAATGAAAAGGACGCTATGGAGGAGTACTGACCTATCACGCTACACTTCTATTAGGGCCGACATGTACAATCTAAACCGGATTATTCAGGGCGCTATTGCCGTATTTGCAGAGAGCTACTGGACAAATTATTTGCAAAAAATACAGTTAAATAATAAGACATATGGTCGAGTAAAAAGAGCAGCCGGTATTAGTAAAAAAAAACCCCAATTGGGCATTTGATCGCACCTACGAGTAGTCCTATTTTGACGGACACTGAGAAAGACGAACTAGTAAAACCACACAGATTTTTTTTGATTTGCAGGCAATTTCCAAGATTTCATAAAATCCCAAAAATGGAATTTTTTTGGTATTTCTGCTGTATTTGTCTTATCTTTCGCCGGGCGCAGATAATATTTAAGAAAATATTTAAAAACATATCATATAGTAAGCTGGAATGACAAATTTTTTGATTCCAGCTTTAGAATTTGAGAAAAAAGGCCTTACATTTGTTATTTATATTAAAAATAGTTCAATTTTGAAACGATCTGGCACCTTTAATAACGAAAATTTTTAAATAATAGTGAAATAATTAACCCTTTTTTCTGCAAAAAGCACCAAAAATCTAATTTTTTCAAATATTTAATTTAAATTGCGTATTACTTTTGACTTAGTAGTGTTTTTGATATCAATTTTTTTTCTAAATTTTAAAAGTTTTTTCCTAACCCATACTAAGTTTTTATTTTAAAATCGAATAAAATTTGACTTCTCCATTAGCAGAACAGTGGACCAAGAATGGTAAAACCCCTAAAATCCCAGCTAAAAAAATTATGTATGGTCCATATACTTTTAATATGAATGTATATAAATATATATGAGTATATGTAATTGTATTCATGTATGGAAATGTATAGGATTATACCTTGCGATCAGTATTATATAATAATTGATATATGGACTAATATATGAGCTCATATATGGAAATTTAATTACGAACTTCCTCATATGTGGATCCATATATAGATATAACATGTAATATATGTAACCATATTAAAATGTGTAAATACATGATATCTCAGGTAGGATCGTTCTTGCAATCAAAAAAGCTTGATATTTATTAACTCGATCTTTTTCTCTTTTTTATCACTGGTGAATTGGAAATCTATTTGAAAATACATACGGTATTCAAAGTTTATATACGTACACCCCCAACCTTTACAAAAGATAAACTTTTGCTACAAAAAAATCATTCTTGTGCGATTTTATACATTGTGGCCCATTTAATAAAAAGGATAATCCAGTCATTAATTTTACAGAATTCTCTAGATAAGAAACAAAGTTCATATTACTGCAAAAAATTATATTGAAAACTACTGTAAGTATAAAAACGGATTATTTTTTCTGTTATAATTAACTAATTGCATTAGTTTTTAATCTGATTTCTTAAATTAAATTTTAGATACGAATATGAGTTTTGTGTTTTTTAAATAATTGATTCCCATTTTCTCTTTTCTGACTTATAAAATGTCCTTTAATTGGTTTTTAATTATTTGTTCAATTAAATGTTTCATTAAATGTTTAAAATCTTAAAAAAAGTAATTTAAATAATTGAATTTATTTCACAACAGTGCGTTTTTTTAATCAAGGGAGTATAAATATCAACTTTGCATACTACATACGGAATACACATTCATGTATGCAATGTATGAATACACATTATCATATATGGCCATATATGGGATATCATATATGCTCCATAGTTAGTTTTTTACTTGGGATTTAAATACTTTTTCTCGAATTTGAGAAAAAAAAGGCCTTACATATGATATTAATAAAAAAGAGGTCAATTTCGATACGATCTGGCACCTTTACCAACAAAAATTTTGAACAAAAAATTTTTTGTAATATTTCTTACATTATCACCTTTTGAATAAATAAAAATATGGGGTTGATATCCTTGCAAAATTTTTAAATAATAGCGAAATAATTAACCCACTTTTTTCTGCAAAACGGCAAAAAATTTAATTTTTTCAAATAGTTAGTTTAAATTGCGTATAACTTTTGACTTGGTAATGCTTTTGATATCAAATTTTTATTTTAAATGTTAAAAATTTTGTTTTTAACTCATAATGAGTCTCTATTTTAAAATCGAACAAGATTTGACTTCCCCATTAGAAGAACAGTGGACTAAGGTTGGTAAAAACACAAAATTTAAATTTTTTTTCTCGAATATTTCTTAAACTGTAAGCGAAACTGCATAAATGTAGGATACTTTTTTAGCTCTTCGATAGAGAAATCCACTTGCAAAAAATCTTTTTTATCAGATCAAAAGCATCATCTTGGCATCGGCTTGAATTTTTCATTAACCCGAGGTTGCCCACTTTGGGGCTTTGTGGCTCCGCCCCCTTTAAAGATATATTATCCAAATTCCAAACTTAAGCGGACAGCTCGTTTAGAAACTGCAGAATTATTTTCACTTTTTTTTAATACTCCACTGTGCATCCTTGCAAGAACAGTAAGATACCCTGATATACCCATCAATGTGACTCTATCTAAATAAAATAAATTTTTGTGTAGATTAATAATACAGAAGACCAGCCGTGAAATATTAAAGGAATAATACAGAAAGTGCTGTATATTATGCGAATGCTGAATGTAACTATATCTTTAAAACAAGTGCTGATAGGGAAAAACTAATGACGCTATTAGGAGATAAAAGTACATATGGATTGGCTAGTTATATTTAAACATCAAAACCACTGTTTTTCAGTGTTATTAGTTAGGAACACTTGATGATGGGGAACAGATGGATAAGCTGCAAAAATGCAAGGAATAGTTTGCACCCTATCAAAGTAAAAATGTTTACTGTCGTTTTGATGTGATGCCGACGACGCCATTCACAATAAGGAGCAATATCACACAGCCTGCTAAGGGCCCTTATGAATGAAGACGATATCATGGTACTGGATGCCACTCTGGCTAAGTGGTAGCGATGCTAGCTTCCCAGTCCAGAAGTCGTGGGTTCGATTCCCACCATAGACTCTGGGTGTTTTTCGCAGACAAGCCCCTCACTTTGCGGGTTGTGGTTGTGCTTGTTTTTTTTTTGCAAGGACCTTAACCAACCTTTCAGGGAGGCGGAAAGGACTCTAAACATTGCGATGCACCCCAACCAAGGTTCTTTGAGGTGAACGGAAAAAAGATAAAGAAGTGGTTGTTGAAACTAAACCAGCCCAAATTACGATAGGTAATAGGCATCTGAACGAGGTATTTTAACTTACGAGGGTACTGGAACCGGATCGGAGCCACATATTACAATGAATTCAGAGCATGCAGGTCGGAAATTGAGACTATAAAAGACTTTACTTTGTCATTGTTTTTCTTTCACCCAACCCCGATCACGCTTCTTTGAGGATGATAACTTACAGGACGTTGAATGGAAAATATTGAGGGACTGCGTCAGTGATACTGAGTTCCCATGAAGTGATGGGGCTGAGTGTGGTTTGTTTTAATTCAAATGGGAGTACATAACAGCCCAATACTGCCTTAATAGCATTTCCTTTAAATGATTGACCTGAGCGTAATGTCTCCTCTCTTGAACCTAACCTAACCTTATACGCTTAGGAAAACAACATATTCATCTTCACTGTAAACAAAAGGCGAAGAGTTTCACGTGAACCTTTTCCTATAAACGCAACAACAGTAGAAAGAAAATTCTATTTCTGTTTCCGTTTAGTCTAGTCTACTTTAAGTTTTCTTGTCTTCTTTTCTTGTCACCTTAAAATTGCTTTAATGTAGCCGATTATGGGACATATAGATAAAAATTATAAAAAATAAAAAAAAAAATACAAAATTAAGCATGCGGACTTTAACTTACCTGCTAGTACCGAAAGAAACGATTTAAATTTTTTTTATTAATTTATTTGGTTACTTATATACATACATATATGTGTATGTATGTGTATATGTATCATATATATACATATATACATTTTGTAATATTAAACAATGAGAAAGATGTATAAACATATTTTTACATAGGTATGTATGGAATTATAAATATTATTGTCAATAATCACGTTCAAATGAACAAATTCCTAGTTAATTTCTTTTGTTTGTATTACTAATGTAAAATAAACTTAAGTATCTAAATAATTACACATATTTCATATTGATAAATAAAAAATTAATAGGAATTTCAGGGCATAATACGAAAATAATGTTAAAATATTTTAAATTTTAGGAAATGCAATAAAAGTGCATTAATCTTAAGCCTGCAGTACACGGCATGCACTACATTGGCTACATGCCGTGTACTAGTAACGCATGTAATTGAAATTCACATCTTTACGCATGTGCTGCCTTTGAAAATGTATTTAATTCAGCTAAATGTGTCTTATTTGGACAAAAATACTACAAAATGTTGAAGGCATACAGCCACTACTACTAATTTGATAATGTCGAGAGCATATATTCAAAATATGCCTCGCATAATATGGTTTCAATATCCCTACTAATTTATAGGTTTGCGTATTTTTTTGAGATAGCACATTTTAGTCGATCAAAAAAATTATTTTTTTTAAATATACTTGTATGTATTTATTTTTAAATCAATTTGTGAAATCTTTTACTCAATACTAGATACAATAATTGTAAAGCTACAAGACTAAACTTAAACTATCTTAAAAACAATAACATAAGCCTTACTGAAAGCCTCTTCAAGCTCGAGGTGGTCAGCTTTAGCACTCTCTAACTCACTCCGGATGCGTAGCAGTATATGAAGGAATTAATTTAACAACCAAAAAGAAATCATCTATAAAGAATACATACTGGGGTCTGGACTACAATAAAACAAAAGCTAAGTTAATAAAACCATTGGACGTAGCAATGGTTAACAACACCAAATACATAGAAAAAATACAAGAGGATTTGAATTGATGAGAGCAAGCAACACTGAACTAATGAAGCTGAATTTCCACCATATTCCAGGACATACTTCATTTATTTTAATCATCATTATTATAGTTATTTTTTGTTTTCTATATATTAAGTACAAGTGCAGAAGAAATAATAGAACAGTAGTTAACGTAGATTTTTCATTTCCAATGCCTCTAAGCGCCCGGCAGAATGTTCAAACTTAGTTGACAATAGAACTACATATGTTCTTGTGTAAGATAAGAAAAGTGCTCCTGAGAATTTTATTAGTCTAAGGTTTTCATATGCTTAACATATTTTATCTTACTTAAGATTGGTTGATATTTATTTAGGCAACATATATTTTATTAGTTTGTTTTGTCGTACTTAATCGGATGCATCTTATTTACTTAGGCTGCATGCATCTTATCTTCCACATAGCATTGAAAAATAACCTTTTTTATCTCTTCATAAAATATATTCTATATTAGTTTTAAGATTTTCATTGTAAGTATTTATTTAAGGCAGATGTATTTTAACAATAAACCAGTGTCTTGCAAACATTCATAATATAATGTTCTTTTAGAAAATATACAATAAGCAATGGGGTATCATACTGCTCGGTAGCCAAAGCGGCTATAGGTAGGGTCGGAGCGTCGAGTAAACCCTCTGGCTCTCGGCCAGGAAATGGAATTTCTCTCTCATCAGCTGGGAATGAATTTGAAGCTATCGATTTTGACTATAGGCGATTTTTTGGTGGCGGTCTTATTGACTGCTTAGGTAGGGTAAAAAGTTTTGCAAGGGAATATAAAACACTGCACTGAGTAACGACGGGGACAGATCTAGGGCTCTACTAGGTATGTTAATATTCTTACAGCAACATGGCTAATCTCAAATTAATTTTTGTCAATGTAAACTCCCTTGTGTCTAGGCACAGAAAATATTACTTAGATTCATTTTTGAGAGAACATCAACCTGATATTCTCCTCATAGCAGAACATAAACTCATGAAAAGGACGCTATGTAGGAGTACGGACCCATCACGCTACACTACTATTAGGGCCGACATTTACAATCTAAACCGGATTATTCAAGGCGCTATTGCCATATTTTAAGAGAGCTACTGGACAGATTACACGGTGCGACAGTCCAAAAACCTGGGACCGATATTATTTTTCTTGTAGGGCTGGTCGAGTAAAACAAGATTCCAATAGTGAAATATGCCGGTCACCTCCAAAATCCCGATTTACGGTTGAAAACCCGGTTTTTTTAACTTTGCGCACTTATAAGCCTGTAACTTTGTTGATAATAATCCGATTTTCATATATGCATTGTAATCGTAAATAAACGTACTTTTTGAATAAATTCAATAGTATTATAGTTTCTTAATAAAATAATGTATAAAATCGTCACCAAAGTTGAAAAATTTTTGAAAAATCTACAAAATTTGTGTTTGCTGCACCATAACACCCAAATTTCTCAAGTTTTCTTAAATAAATTATATATCACTCGAAAAACCCGGGTTTTTACCTTTGCGCACTTATTAGCCTGTAACTTTGTTGATAATAATCCGATTTTAAGTTTTGTACTAGATTTGCGCGCTAATAAGTGCGCTAATAAGTGTGGAGGTGTCCGGCATATTTCACTATTGGATTCTTCTTTAACTCGACAAGACCTACAAGAAAAAACATATCACTCCCCAGGTTTTTCTATTTCATTCAATTTTGTACCACTGTGTTATTTGCAGAAAATACAGTTAAATAATAAGGCATATGGTCTAGTAAAAAGAGCAGCCGGCATTAGTAAAAAAAATACCCATTGGGCATTTCATCGCACCTTCGCGTAGTCTTGTTTCGACGGACACTAAGAAAGCCGAACTATTAGCTGACCAATTCCGCGATGTTCATATAGGAGATGGTACCTCGCGTAGAGTTTCCTTTATGAACATTGTGAACCACGAAGTCAGTTCACTAGATGGCTATGAACCATTTTTCACTTTTGGAAGGAAGTCACAGCTGATGGAACGGAAATCGATGAAGATTTTCGTAATTATAACACCCAATGATGTTGCCGGCGCTCTTAAAAAACGTGCAAATAAAAAATCCAGTAGCAGGGATGGAATTCCGGACTTTGTACTCAGGAAGACGGACATAGTGACATACGGCGCCACCTAACGATTCTGTTCAATCAGTGTTATAACATAGGATATTTCCCTAAAAGGTGGAAGGAGGCTCTAATTGTGCCAATTTCAAAGCCTAGAGCGGACCGAAGGATAGCCAGTAACTATAGACCGATCTCCTTGCTATCGTCATTTGGCAAACTGTTTGAATATTTTATACTGTCGGACATACGTCGAAAACTTACGAATGACAATATTCTCGGGGATCATCAATTTGGATTCAAGAATGGACATTCAACTTCATTCCCTTATGGTATATAGCGACTTTTTGCTAGGAGACTGAGTTGGAGGTGTCCCACATTGACAGTTAGCAGGACGGAATCGTTTATAAAATGATGGGACTGGGATTCAACAGATCCACTTGCAGAATAGTAGCTGATTTTCTGAAACGTAGAACCTTCAGAGTTAGGGTTGGTACAGATGTTTCTAGCTTAAGAGACGTTGATGGAGGTATACCGCATCTTAACAATATCTTATAATTTTCTTTGTCCTCGAAACTGAACTATAGTAAACAATAATATAATAAATCTTATAATACCGTTATAATACTATTTCTAGTTAGTTAAGATTATATATAAGAAAAAATATGAATGAAATGGGCAGTGTTTTACAAACATTCAACAACCCAGCAAAAAATTACACATTACCATCAGAACTACTTGCCATATAATGACTTACTTTTTCGATTGCCAAATTTCATTACTCGCTTACATATCTCATTACCTAAAATGTAAAAAAATTATGTACAAGTTGCTAAATGAAGAGAATGATTTTTTTAGATTAAATAGATTACGTGAGCAAGTTTCCAAATAAAAAAGGTAAGTACTTCTCAATAATCGATTATTTTAGTCTCACGCCTTGTTAAAATCATTAAGTTGGTAATCCAGTACGGAACAGCTTCCACCAAAAATGCTTAATTCCAAACTCGATTACCTTTTTTGAAATTTTTTGCTGGGAAATAAAGATTGTTTTATTTCATTCTTGCATTTGGTCCTTCGATAAAAAGTGAAGTGAAACAGCGACTATTATTTAAAAAAAAAATTAATAAAAAGAAAGCGTTGGTCGTGGGTAAAACAGCGACTATTAAAAATAAAAATAAAATGAAAAATAACCAACAGCTGTACGAAGCACAAAAAGATATTAGCGACGGGGTTGCCAACATCTTCACAAAATTGGAAAGCGGTAATGTGAGAAGTTCAGCAATCACTCAATATATAATACGTATTGAAAACCTGGAATCTAAATTCAAAAGCAATGATGACAAATTAAAGAATTTGGGAATCACGTCAGAAGACCATTTTGAGAAACATTTTTTTCAAATGGTAACAGAAATGGTTAATCGTTGCAAGATAGCAATACAAAAAAATAGCCAAATTCTTAAGGATACCACACCGTTTATTACAGTGATGAGATGAAAGAAATGATGAAGCAACAGTTTCAACAAATTCTTGAAATACTAAATACTCAAAGAGAAAATAAAAACTCTTTACAAGAATCTGAAGATGAATCAAAAACAAAGCAGCTAGATAACAGTGCATTTAAATTTGGAGAAAATCCAGAGAAAAAAGTTACTTCTAACTAGCTTATAGGATTTCGAAAGGAAATACAAAAATTAGAAGACTCATTCACAGAACTTGATGAAAATAATATTTTAATGATAAAAAAAAGAAAGGTATCTGGGAAAAATGGCGAACATAAAAAAATTCACCATGAGCTTGCAAGCAGTCATTACGTAGAAGAAGATATTGATGAAGAGTTAGAGCTGATTGACAGGCAATATGAAGAAACAATACGTGATATACTAATGAAAATATCGATCTTGCAAGAAGAAAAAAGGCAGTAGTATTCGAGGCTATAAGAATACGAGTTTTCAATCGTGACATTGAGTAATGGTTATCGTTTCGAAATATGTATAATCAATTTTTCCATATAAGTAAGCTTCCAGCTGTTGAAAAATTAGTGACGCTGAAAAATCACGTAAAAGGGAAAGCCTTAAAATTAATTCAAAATCTTTCTATTACGGAAAATAATAATGAAGCAGCCTGGGAAATTTTGAATCCAGTATAATAATAAACGAATATTATTTACAAAATTAATAGATAAAATAGTAGATCATTCGAATGCAAATATAAATTCAGCTGGTAACTTAAAACACTTGCTATATATAACAAATGAAATGATCCAATTATTGCAAGGATTATCTTTAAAAAAAAATAGATAAAGAAGGGCAGAACATGAAAAAATCTAAAGAAATACAAAAGCTAAGTGATGTGATGCATTTTATTGAACTACCATGTGAGCCGTTAAAAGCATCTTCAAATAAAAAATATAACAACACAGACAACAACAAAACACATCTAGTCCAAACAACAATGTTAACAACAGAAAATGACTACTGTAAGTAACTATTGTAAAAAAAAGATAATCATAAAATGCGAGATTGTACTAAATTTATGACCTTAACGGTCGAAGGAAGATATACTTGGGAACGAAATTCTTCAAATATGAACATAAAAAGTAGTTTACAGATGATATGTAGAAGCAGGTACCTACATACAATGGTATTTTTGTTATGTAAATTTGTTTGTGCTAAAATTTGTTACTAGCTGTAGGTTTACCTTAGTTTTTATGTCTGTGGCTGGACGCCTGGCTTATCTTAGTTTTAATGCTTGTGGCCAGACGGCTGGCTTATCGTAGTTTTTTAATTATTATCTTTAGTTTTAAGAACAAATAGCAGATTTAGTAGTTCATAATTCTGTAGTATATTGATAAAATCAATTCAATGTAAACAAAATATACTAAATTCATTTTCATTCTATTTGCAACTTTGTTGCATTTCAAGTGCACAACTCTGTATCCACTAAAAGTAAACAAAAACCGCTTATCAACATTAATGTTACGTATTTTAAATTAATTGAATTTGATTCGCATTTTGGTAATTAAATAAACTTTGTATTCGTTTGCTCCACGTTTAAACAATTCAGTGATCTTTGTAATATTTTGAGCAATAGGATACTCTAAATAAATGAAAGCGTAAGGAATTTTGCTACATTGGCAAATGGTAACGTTGGATATTGAACTGAGTAAAATGTTGCAATTTGATCAATGAGAATTATTAATAATATTTTTGCTTGAAACCCCTTTAATTCTCTGCATGCCTGGTTAAATACAAATTGTAATACGTAAGTAAATTAAGTGAGTCATATTAGAAAATAACAACTGAGAGAGTCTAGCGAAATGTTCAATCGTCTAGAACTTCTCATAATTAGTATTTAAGCAAAAGAATTTTTTGAATAAAGCCATCATTGATTTTTGTATCTTTGATAACAAAATGCCCGAGTTTATTTATTTATTATTAAGCTTAACAATTCTTATCTTAAGTTCAATGTTTACAATATACCTAAAAATATTCAATAGTTTTTAAAATTGTATAAAAGAGTAAATTTTCATAATAATAAATCAGTACTAAAAAGTATTCGCTAATGTAATCATTTACATTTTGGTCCTTCGAACTATTCTCTGAGTTTTCCCCCACCAGTGGTAAGAAACTGTGAAACCTTGAAACAAGCAGTAAAATATTAAATTATATTCTATACCGAAAAAGGATAGAATTATAACAAAAAATATTCTGAGTTTTCCACATAAGTGGTAAGAAACACAGTTTAAAAAAGAAAAGTGAAATAAGCGTATCCGAGGCTGAAACATCGGAAAAGTAAAGTTTGTAAAATAGCAGGTCATGAGCTGGTGAACTGCAGAAAGTTTCAAGCAGCAACAATAATTGAAAGAAGAAATTTTATAAGAATGAATAAACTATGCTATCGGTGTATAAACCATAAGTTAGATAAAAAATGTTCAAACAATACAGAAAACTTTAAAAAATGTGGTAAATATCATCATGCGCTTCTTCATGTCGAAGAATTTAAGAAAGAAACAAAAAATACAGAGAAGAAAATAAGTATAATGACCGAACAAGAGAAGAAAGCAGCAGTGCTGCTAGCAGCAGCACAAGTAAGAGTGAAAACATTAGATGGCAGTTTTATAACATTAAGGGCGTTAATAAATAAAGGATCGCAGAAAACAACTATTTTTGAAGAAGCAGCACAACTTTTACAATTGCCAAGATTTAAAGAGAAAAATCAACTACATGACATGGGAGGTACGCTTGTCGGTATATCAAAATCAAAAGTATGTTTAGAGGTGAGGCCCAGGTTTCTTAGCAATGAAGCATTGGTCCTCAACAAATTAACGACAGCAATTCCGGATAGATCGTTTAAATACAATAATGATGACTGGAAGAATCACATACTAGCAGATCCAAATTTAAAAAAATCGGAAAGAATAGACATGGTGTTGGGCGGTGATGTTTACTCAATTATTTTGGAAGAAGGAATCCATAAAAATGATAAAATTCTAGCTCAGTCTACAAAACTAGGCTGGATATTATCAGGGGTATTAAAATCATCTCAGCATAAAAGCAAATTAATAGCCGCTATAACAACAAATTTAGAGAAATTCTGGGAAACAGAAGATATGATTGAGGTCAAGGATCTGAACGAAGCTGATAAATGAATTCAACACTACCGAAGGAACACCACTCGAGAAGAAAATGGTAAATTGGTAGCCAAACTTCCATTTGAAGAAGAAAATCAGCTTGGAAATTTTCGAAAACAAGCTATGGCTAGATTCCTAAGTTTAGAAAACAAGCTAAACCGAAATCCAGAACTACGAAAGGAATATGTTCAATTTATGCAGGAATATATTAAACTGGGCCATTGAAAGAAAAATTTACCAAAAGAGAAGGCAAATTTTATTTGCCACATCAAGCTGTTATTAGGCAAAATAGTTTAATAGCGAAATTCAGAGTGGTCTTCGACGGTTTAGCAAAAACGACTAACGGGCGCAGTTTGAATAATATTCTCTTGGTTGGTCCTAGACTTCAGAAAGATCTCTTTGATATTATACTAAAGTGGAGATTCTGGAAATACGTAATAATAGCAGATATAGAAAAAATGTATAGACAGATAAAAATAGCAGAAGAAGATCAAGAATACCAAATAATTTTATGGCGTGAAAACAGAAGTAACCCTATACAGGAATTTCAGTTAACAACAGTTACATATGGTACTGCTTGTGGACCGTTTTTTGGCAACAATGGCCGTACAAGACATAGCCGAAAGATGTGAAAATGCAAAAATTAGCGAAATAATCAAAACAGTTTTTTATATGGATGACCTTCCGACAGGAGCGAACACAATTGAAGAATGAAGTCTAACAAACTGAAGATTACAGAAGAATTAAAAAAATTTGGATTTCATTTGCGCAAATGGTTGTCGAATTGTAAAGATATAATAGATCATAATACCGATTTTAAAGAAAATGAAGTAATACAACTGGAAGAAGAAAATACAATAAAAACTTTAGGCCTACACTGGAATCCCAGCAAAGATGAATTTTTATTTAAAATAAATCAAGATAAAACAAAAGTTATAACAAAAAGACAGGTTTTATCGAAACTAGCAAGCATATTTGATTCAATGGGATGGCTAGCTCCAATAACTATAAGATTCAAGTTGCTTGTACAAAAATTATGGCTGCTAAGTATAAACTGGGATGAATTGCTAGATAAAGAATTGTCTAAAGAATGGATAGAAAATCTTTCTAAAGTTGAAGAAATGAGACTTCCAAGATGGAATAAAATAGACAGCAGTAAAAGATGGGAGCTTCATGGATTTGCAGACGCTTCAGGAAAAGCTTTCGCAAGTGTGATGTATGCTAAAAAAAAGGGCCACATATAATAATTTTAGCAGTTAAGAGCAGAGTGAACCCAGTTAAGAAAAGAAAAACCTTACCAAAATTAGAATTATGCGCAGCACATTTGCTAGCAAAATTAATGAACAAGTTAATAATAGCAACAAATTCAAGTGTCAACGTTTTCGCTTGGAGTGACTCTAATATTACAATGGGTTGGATTCAAGATAATAAAAACAAAGACAAATTTATTAGAAATAAAGTGATAGAAATCCATAAACTCTTACCTAAGGCAATTTGGAAGCATGTGCGTAGTAATGAAAACCCCGCTGATATAGCATCAAGAGGCATGTCTCCAGAAAAACTTTTAAAATCGAAACTGTGGTGGCACGGACCAGTGTGGTTATCGGAAAGCAGTTTTCCTAATATGAGACAATCATCACCGGAAAAAACTATTATTTCAGCAGTAACAACACAAAAACAAGATCATTTTTTAAAATCGTTGATAAATAAGATATCCAATTATGTGAAATTGGTATGGATCGTTGCGTATGTACAGCGGTTCGCTATAAAGCAAAACAAGTTTGAAAGGAAACCTTACTTGACAGTGAAAGAGCTAGAGTTAGCCCATCAAAACATCATAAGGTATCAACAGTAAGAGGAATGTAGTGAAGAAATCAATGCTTTAAGAAACAATAAGCAAATTTATAGAAAATGCAAATTGGCATCGCTAAATACATTCTTAAATAACGATGGTATTTTAAGAGTTGGGGGAAGATTGGAAAGATCTTCGCTGACTTACAACCAAAAACATCCAATGGTTCTTCATAAATCTAAATTAGTTGAGATTTTGGTCGAACACATTCACAAAATAACACTACATGGAGGTAATCGATTGATGGAGTGCACACTTAGAAGGAATTATTGGGTCATCGGAGCTTGTAGTATCATCAAAAAGTGTATAAGATATTGCCCCAGATGTGCACGATTCAACCAACGCACAAGCAGTCAGGTAATGGGTAATTTACTACCATATCGTGGAACAGAATCCCATCCATTTTCCTTTACTGGAGTTGACTACGCTGGTCCTTATCATATGAGGTGTTCAAAAGGAAGAGGTCAAAAGTCATTTAAAGGATACGTAGCTATATTCGTTTGTATGGCTACAAAAGCCATTCATTTAGAAGCAGTTACAGATATGACTACGGAATGCTTCTTGGCAGCATTAAAACAATTTTCTTGGCAGAAGAGGAAAGTGTACGGCCATTTACTCAGACAATGGTACAAACTTCATTGGAGCATCTAAAAAACTGGAAAAAGACTTCAAACAAGTAATTAAGAATAATTCAGAAGTGACAACGGTATTAGCAGCAGATAAAATAGAATGGAAGTTTATTCCCCCGGCAGCCCCTCACTTTGGAGGAATTTGATAAGCTGGAGTCAAGTCTATGAAACATCACTTAAACATGGTAGTCGGTGATGTCAAATTAACGTACGAAGAAATGAGTACACTGTTAGTACAAATTGAAGCAGTTTTGAATTCAAGACCATTATGTGCCTTAGGTAGTAGTCCAGAAGAAGAAAAGATATTTACCCCAGGTCATTTTCTAATTGGGCATCCGATAATTGATATAGTTGAACCAGTTTCAGAATCAACTGTATCCTCTCTCAACAAATGAAAGCTGATCCAAAGATGAAACAAGATTTTTGGAAACGATGAAAAGAAGAGTATTTGACAACATTACAACAGCGGTATAAGTGGCAGCATGCACAAGAAAACTTAAAGATCAAATAGTGCTAATAAAAAATGAGGTGTATCAAGCGTCCAATTCAAAAACTTTGCCCTCTAATGACGTCAAATGTTTACGACTCGGTGGAAAACAGAAAGTATAAAACTAATATGTCAAGATCATCAGCACTAAATAAGAACGTTTCACAAAAAAAGTATTTGTTCTTTTTTATATTTCTGATGATAATGGGACAAGTGCGAATGTCTACACAAAGGCTATACGGAACCATTGGAGCCACGGTATTTGCTATTGACAACCAAACAGCAATTTATTTCGATAACATCGGTAAACTAGATATGGTGAACTCCAAATGGAATTTTGTTGTATATTACCATTTGAGTCCATATTTCGAAGAGGTTAGCGGAATTCAAACTTCATTAAGAGAATTGCAGAAGACATGTTCTAAATTGGACTATTATGAAGATGTTTGTAAACAAATTACCGATACGCTAAACCAAAAATATGATACTCTAAAGCAAAATAATGATTTTTTAATCAATCCTAAAATAACAAAAAGGGCACCATTTGAATTCATTGGATCTCTCTACCATATACTTTTTGGAATGATAGATGCCGATGATAGAAAACAGATGGAGGAGAATATGAGGAATCTTTTGGATAACCAGGAAGATTTAGAGCTACTAGCCAAACAACAAACATCTATTATAAATTCCACTGTAAATATAATCAAGAAAACTAAAGACGATGTTTATAACAACTTTCAAATAATGTCAAAGCAGTTGCAACAATTTCATGCTGATGTATCGAAAACAATTATAACTGAAAGATTAACGTCAGCGCTCCAAATACTTGTAACACAGATTTGCATACTGATTGACGATTGCGAGGATACAAAAATATCTATCATTAATTTACTGTTTAATATCAATCATGGTCATATCAACCCACAGCTTCTGCAGCCTGCTCAATTACACAAAGAATTACACAAAATTCAAGGACAGTTACCAGAAAAGCTTGCACTTCCGGGAGGATCAACAGGAATTCCTTTAAAAGAAGTTTATAGCATATTGATAGCTAAAGGTATTATATTGGATGGACAATTGATCATTCAAACCGAAATTCCGCTATTTAATTCTGATTCGTCAGATATATATAAAATAATTTCTATACCTTTAAGTAAAGGGAATGCAACAATCATACCAATAATCGAGGCCGACTATATAATATACAATGTTGAAAAAAGGGTCTATTCAATGATGTCTCAGCCAGATTTAAACAGGTTCAAACAAATAGAGACTGATCCATGCAGGAGAATCCACTGCTCCTGGTAGGAAGCTATCCAAGGAAAGGATAACAGTTCTTCTATGTGCAAATGCATCCGGTTCAAAAAAAAAAAAAATAAAACCGCTCTTAATTGGTAAAGCAAAAAACCTCGTTCATTTAAAAAAGGGGTTATTCCAACGAATTACACCAATTAAAAAAAGGGTTTATGAATTCAGCAATTTTTAAAATGTGGTTCTTTGAAATGTTTGTTCCAGAGGTGACGGTGTTTTATTTTTGTTTTTAATTTTTTCTAAGGTTGAACAATTTTTAAAAAGCAACAATCTACCCATAAAAGCCTACTTATACTTGAAAATGCACTAAGTCATCCGCCCGCAGAGGAGCTGGTCAAAACAACCAAAGACGGAAAAATATGGACCCTTTATCTACCATCTAACGTAACACATTTAATATAACCGATGGATCAAAATGCCATCCGAATTTTAAAAATGAATTACTGAAATCCTTTTTTCAGCAAAATTGTTTCATCAAAAACAGAAATTGTTGTTGATTTTTTAAAAAATCTTAATTTGCGCGATGCAGCTCTCATGATCGATCTGGCTTGGAAAAAGATAAAAAAAGAGTGCTTAGAAAATTGTTGGAATAAAATTATGTCATCAGATATCAACAATTTTGATGAAGAAGACGAAATTCCTTTGTGCCGACTAGGTCAACTGGAAGATGCCGAGTGTATGAGACGTAGTGTGCGTTTACTAAGCACTGTTTTTCCAAATGTATGTTCTATGTGGTTAATTTAAAATTTCTTTATCCATATCAATAGTAATTTCAGATAACCTTTAATGTAGACGATGTAAGCAATTGGAATGAGGATATTATTCAAGATGCAGATATCGAAGATGAAGAAAATGAATGTGAAGTTATTCCTGTCGAGTCAGAGGAACTAAACACTAAACACTCAGATGCACTCAAAGGGTTTGAAACCTGTATAATGTGGTGTGACCAGAATAGAATAGATGTTTCAAAATCGCTTATATTAAGAAGAAGAAGAAGAAGGAATACAAAGAGGACTTGAAAGTATGTTAAAGCAATCGTTCATAACAGATTTTTTTAGAAATGAATAATATGAATGAAATGTAATAATAAACCTATGTTCATAGTAGAGATGGGCGCGTGTCGTATTTTTTTCGTGACACGAACACGCACGATTCAACACGCAGTGTTCGTGTTAGAAAATCTGATTTCGTGCGTGTTCGTTTCGTATCGTGTTCAGAAACATTGACACGAAAAACATTGAAACTATTTTACGTGCAAAATATGCATGCATGAATTTCCAGGAAAAAAATTTAATGCCTATTTTGTATATAGTATCAGCTGTTGACAGTGCCAACTTGGCACCACTGTTTGAAAATTTACGCTTGAAAAAAATTAATTAATTTTTGGCAGCAAAATGAAAAATTAAATTCAAGAAGCTATTCGTAGAAATGATGAAAAGTACCAATTGGTAACGAACGACCAAGCCAGAAGCGATGTTTGGAAGAATTTTTCTCTTATTGATTGCGATGGCAAACGTATAAATTACGTATGAAATAATAAAATAAAACAAAAACGATTTTTTTTTTAATTTTCTTAAACGCACTAATAATCCCAAATTATTAGTGCATTAGTAACAGTGAAATGCGCATAGGACCCAGCTAAGCCCCTCAATAATCAATTTCAATGTATTTTTAATAAAAAAGAATATTTTACTTAATAAGTAAAATATTAGTTTGGGATTATTAGTGCGTTTAAAAAAATTTTAAACTTAAATTGTAACAATTCCCATAAAAAACACTAATTAAAAACGATTTTTATACGATAGTTCATAGTATCCAAATATAAGTATGTATGTATATGCACCTATGTATGTACATTTATAATTTTTAATGAAATTACATATTAGAAATAAAAACAATTATTAAATAAGCGTGAAAATATCAATTATTTCTACACTAAATTAAAATACAATAAAATTTTGATATTTTTAAAATTGCGAACCACCGTTTTCTATAAAATTTTAAGGTACAAATTTACTTTTCGATATAACGAATATCTCGGTATAACGAAAGGTCTGAACATTATATCATTCGTTAAACCGGGCTTTGACTGTATTGAAGAATATAAACTAACAGCGGTTACCTATGGACCTTCGTCTGCCCCATTTTTACGTTATTTTATGTTGCTGATATTTGTCAGAACGAAGAAATAAGTAATATAATCATCAAAGAAGATTTTTACATGAACGATCTTATGACGGGTGCTGACACAACAACTAAATGCAAAATTATTCGTCAATAGTTGCAAAAACAACTGGCTTATTATGGCTTTATATTAAAGAAATAGTTGTACAATGACTTATATATAGTTGAACAGGTAGGCAACTCTTCTGAGAATGCAGTAATTACGATAAAGGACGATGAAACTGTTGAAACATTGGGGTTGCAATGGGACCCAGTAATAGGTGATTTCCGCTTGAACATTAGTTTTTCAGCAAGTGATAAATTAACGAAAAGACAGCCGCTGGAAGAAGTTGCAAGAATTGCAACTTCACAACGGATAACCATCCGTTGTGATGGCTATCACCGGTGACTATTGTCGCTAAACTATTTATTAAAAAATTGTGGCTATTGTGTTGTAAATCGAACGAGGTTCTACAAGATGAAATAATTGAATAGTGGCAACAGTTTACAGATGATATACCTAACATAAAGGATTTTCGTGTAGCGCAATGGTTAAATAAAGAAACGATTCAAAAATTTGAGCTACACGGGTTTGCTGAAAGAACATATGCAGCGGTTGTGTATCTAAAAATTGGTAATTCAGTTACAATTTTGGCATCTAAAACTAAAGTAAATCCTGTAAAAAATAGAAAAACATTACCAAAGCTGGAATAATGCGAATAGAATATTTTATCGAAGCTGCTATTTAAGATATCAAATATTCTAAAAAGACAACATTCACTGTACGTCTGGAGTGATTCAACGATTACCTTAGCTTGGATAGCGAATAATAGAAATAAAAATAAGTTTGTTAGAAACCTTGTGGCAGAAATACTAAATCTTATTCCTAACGCAAATTGGAATTATATTTGCAGTAAAGAAAATCCAGCAGATGTAGCATTCCGTGGTATTAGTGCTCATAAACTTAAAAAGCAAGCATTATTGTGGAATGGTACAGAATGGTTGATGCTTCCGGCCGAAAAATGGCCAAAAAAAGAAGAGATAAAAAAGTTATTGGCTTCTACTACTCGAAGCAAAAATGTCAATATCTTAAATAGCTTATGCGGAAAATTTTCAAGCTTTAATCCTTTAAATGATTGTCCAGAATTCATTTAAGAAACGTACATAAGCTCACTAAATAGATGGAAGTTAATCCAAAAGCTAATGAAAGATTTTTGGGCTAGATAGAAAATTGAATACCTCACTACCCTTCAACAACGTATTAAATGGAAGTTCCTACAGAAAATTTGGAAGAAGGTACAATTGTACTAATTAAAAATGAAAATACCAATCCGGCTAATTGGCCACTTGCGAAAGTTGCAGAGAATCACTGTGGTGAAAATGGAAGAGCCAGAGTTGTCACGTTGAAATTACCGCATGGTACACTAAAAAGACCTGTTAATAAAGTAATTCCATTGGTTACTACAGATGAAAGGCCAAGTAAGTACCCACCTCTGAGGAGCTGCTTAAAGGAGGTGAGAAATATGGAAAATATAAAGATGATTTGTGCTAAAATATTGTTTAAGATGTTCCTGCTACTTTTACTGATGATGAAACCAGTTAAAGGTCTGCCTACTGCTGTTAAAAATATTGTGTCCATCGAGGAACTTTCACCAAACACAGCTATTTATCTTGATAATGTTGGACAATTAAATTCTGTCAATTTAAAGTGGAATCTCGTGATATACTATGACTTATCGCTGTGTTGTGAAGAGCTTAGTAGAACTGGGAAGCTCGTAACGAATGTGAAAGATGTATACCCAAAGTTGGAGGTATTTGAAGAATCCTGTGAAATGGTCATGTCAGCGATGGAAAGGAGGTATAATCTGCTTATGCAAAACGCTGAGTTGTTCAGCAATAAATCCCGTAAAAGAAGAGCTCCGTTTCAGTTTGTTGGTTCAATATACCACATCCTTTTTGGAATGAAGGATGCGAATGATCGTAAAAAGATGGAAGCAAGTATAAGAAACATCTTTAACAACCAAGAGGACGAATGATCATGAAGATATGGTAGCAAGTATGAGAAACATCTTTAGCAATCAAGAGAACTTAAATAAACTAATTAAACAACAAACATCTTTAATTGATTTAACTCTGAATGTTCTAGAGAAAACCACCGATGATGTGAACAAAAACTTCAATCAAATGTACAATCAGCTAAAAAATATTTACGAAGGAATAAAAAATGAGAGAAACGTTATTATTTTCAGTTTTATCAATGCAGTTAAATTTTATGATCGATGAGTACTATGGAATACAATCGTCAGTAGTAAATATGCTAACAGACTTCAGCCATGGACAAATAAATACCGATTTATTGACACCATCCCAGGTCCTTGGAGAATTAAACAAAATAGGAAAAGTGATGCCAAAGGATCTGGCTATACCTGGAAAGGCGGCTGGAACAGAGTTAAAGAAAGCCTACCATGGAATGATGGTAAGGGGTATAATAAGTTTAAGTTGAAATTCATTTAATTCAAGAACACAATTTTGAGATATATGAACTGATCAAGCTCTCAGTAAAAATAAATGGTACGATAATTATACCAAGAGTAGAAGACGAGTTTATAGTGTATAATTTTGCTTCTAATATGTACCATCTGTTATCGCAAGCCAAATTGAACAGCTGTGGAAAAAGCTTACAGGGTCAGTATAATTGCATTGGAAATATGCCTTGGAAACCATTCACTGAACGCTCTTCTGAAGTATCGGCATTAAAGCGATCTCGATATGCTGAATGCACATTTGAAGCATATCCAAGAAAACGAATATGGAAGAGGTTATCGAAGTTGGCTAACTTTGACAATAAAAGGAATACTAAAGCTATAATTTGGTTTTACTGCGACGTACGAGGGTATAACGTTGCCAGCATCACAAAAATTGGGGTCCGTAATGAGATCGGCAATCCAAGCATCATCGTGGCAACTGGATCCTGGGAAAATACAATCCAAATTGGTGAACCCTTTTGATGTTACTATTGTTAATAATACTGAACAAATAAATCATCTTAAGAACGAAGTACAGATTATAAAAGATACCAATATCAACTTACGAGGGCTTCATTTTAATACGTCATCTGGGCATTTATCATTAATTTTAACTATTTCACTTATTCTAATTTTGATCATTATAGCTGTTAAGAAAAAATGTATAACATCTGGGGAAATAGTCGAAGTTAATTTTTCCACTCCATTGCCTTTGCGTAGACAAACGTCCAGAATTGAAAGTAATTAGGAACAAAATCAGAATCAAAAACGTAGCTAGATAGTTTTCAGCTCGGCATTTAGTGCGTGGCAGAATGTTCAATTTAGTTGAACCTGCTTGTTATTAGTTAGGCTAAGAATTTACCTTTGGTTACATACTATGTTGGTAAGCAACCCTTATTCTTACGTTGTTGTTATTATTGCTAACGAAGGGCACAGGAAATAGTGTATACGATTTATGATAGAAAGTTTGTGTGATGTATTTGTTTGGGTATCAATAAAAAAATATATTATTAATGTTTGTATTACTAGATTTAAGAATTTCATTCGAATTATATCAATGAAAATATTTTAGGCCTAAACAAACATATTTACCTCGCGTCTCAGTAATTAAAATAAGTCGCCAGACTTAAATTAACATATTCCTTGTTAGGTATGCATGTGTTTATCAGTAATTTTTCAGACATAAAATAAACACATGAGCATCTTAACAATATCTTATAATGTTCTTTGTCCTCGAAAACTGAACTAAAGTAAACAATAATGTAGTAAATCTAAAAATTCTGTTTCTTTGTTTTAATCAAGAACGAATGTATTTCTAACTATTTAAGATTATATATAAGAAGAAATATGAATAAAATGGGCAGTGTCTTACAAACATTTTACAAGTAAAGATTGTTTTATTTCAAGGACATTCAAGTAAAATTAGACGTAAGAATTTTTTTAATCATTTGCTTGCTTTAATTATTATTAAGACCTATTAATATGTTTAACCCACAAGAAAATATTGTTACAAATATCTGAATAATCTACTCGAATTTAACGAAGAATGACGGTGCTTAAAAAGTTTTTTAACATTAGTACACTACATATTACCTGTTATCACAATTACTTTTTTCGGACGTGATTAAGTGTAAGGTTAAAGAAAAGCTAGACAAGCTATTGAGGTTATTTGCCACGCAATATCCTCGTTGGAGATAAAAGGTGTTCTTCTTAATGATTTTGGAATCAGGTCATCTCTTGATGAAATCTATGACGAAATTGGGGCCGTAACATTTAGGGTGAACTCGGTGGAGTTTTATAACGAGACCAAAAAAATGTGCACAGGCAATTAATATTCCTGGCAAAGTGCCACCTACAAAGCAAAGTGCAGACAGTAAACGTAGGCCCTTGAACCTTTTCAAAAGTAAGATTCCAGAGCACATTAAAACAGTTTTGTTTTTTAGGAATCCTGATATTTTGGAAGCGTCATAGTAATTTTGGTCCCAGCAGGTCATGCATAAATAGAATACGACAGCACTTTAGGAAATTACAAAAGAAGCCCGACAACACATAACAATGATGTACAAGATTCACGAAACCGAGGTTACAAACAACTTAAATCTAGGAAACATTCAAAACAAAATTTACAAAGTCTTCCACAGAATTCACGATACCAACAACAAGACAATTTTCCTCAAAATTTATGATAATCTCAACGTTTTCAAACAATTACAAAATTTTTTAAAAAATTCACAACGGTTTCAAACTTCACAGAATCCACAGCTAAGTTTTCCACAACGAACACAAAATACAGGAAGTTTTTCACAAAACACACGATACTCAACCCAACAACAATACCAAGATTTCCATAACCCTCAAGGACAACTACCACTTCTTGAGCCAATGGACATAAACAAACTCGAACTAACAGTAGAAAATTGTTTGCCATCAGCCTCGGATACCTTCCACATATAGAAATTAAAACTATATTAGGACATATAAAACTAATTATCGACACTGGTGTAACAAACTCAATTCGGAACCCAGGCATTTACCACCCTAAAGGTTTTACAAATCAAACCCTATTCTCGTAAAAACTCTACTAAATACAGCATAATTGAATCAAAGAGCTAGAATCAAACTCGACTTTATTAAATATTTTATATAGAATTTCACGATTATTATTATGATGTAATAGGAAATGACCTACTAATACCACTAGAAGCGTGTATAAACTATAAAAATAAAATGATCCAATTTGGAAACGTTATTCTACTTCTTTTGGAAGGAAACTGTAACAAAAAGAACATCAAAAGAAAGACGAAGATGGTCATGAAAATCAAGAATAAAAATAAAGAGACGAAAGGTAAAGAAGAAGAAAACAAAAAATTGGAAACTATCTATTTTCATGAATTATTAAAAGATAAAGAAACACCATTAGAAAAACAAATGCGAATTGAACACTTGAACTGCGAATAAAAAGCATGTATACTAAAACTTATAAAAAACTATTCGGATATATTTTATCAAGAATATACGTACTGTTAATAATGTCTTAATATTTACCAAAGTGAACCTGCATCAATTAATATGAAAATTTTGAAACCCAATACAATCACTGTAAAAGAAACTTCTAATACGATAAATATTTTCAAAAACCAATTTTTTTAATGCACTAATAATCCCAAATTATTATTTTATTACTAAGTTAAATATTTTTTTATTAAAAATACATTGAAATTGATTATTGAGGGGTTTAGCTAAACTCTGTTTATGAATTTTATCGATAAGTTTCCCAAATTTGCAGTTGCTTACAAAATTAATGGACGTACATGGATGGAGTTCAAAACTAAATTACTTCAACACATCAACTCATATGGAAAAGTTGAAAATTCAACGATTGATGAACGAGGACAACATTTTCATATACTAGACATCGAACAGTAATTATTAATCCAACGCCGATATTGAGCGACTCCGTAATACAATAAATGAACACATGCGACTTTCAAGACATGTCAAAAGGCATACAATTGAAACTGTTGAAGAAAATAATAAATAATAATAAAAATAAGTTTTTATAACAACACCATTCCTGATACGACAAAAATTAAGCCAATTGACTTCTTGAATGGAAAAATACATGAAGACAGATACCATACAATACGTGAATTAATTGTAAGTAAGAAAAATATATAAGTAAATTAATAATATTCGAGCCAATCCCAAATATACATAATAATAACGTTATTTATAAAAATTATTATGGTTTTATAAACTCTTAATAAGAAATTTTTTTGTGAGAATCTGCCTTATAATCCCTTTATAAAGTTTTAATAATTTTTATAAACAAGGCTGTGTAGTCTATGTGTTGTGTATTTCTTCGCTGGCATACCTCCCTGCAGCGTTATCATTGTGAGACTATAGTCGCATTTTGCCCCTTTTTCAACTGCCTTGCCACTTTTTATGCCCCTTACTTTGAAATCCCCTTTTAGTCTCATTTGCATTATTTTGTGCCCCTTTTTGTTCAGTCAACTTTAGTTTTTATTTTGACAATAAATGAACGCAGATTCGCACAGATTCTACCACATTAAACAAGATTTTATATCCTATGTGCCAAACTTCATGTAAAAACATACACCTTGGTATACATCTTTTCATTTGTATAAGATTTTTAAATATACGAGTACAATTGCACACTCATACTTGATAATTTTAACTGTATTTTCGATTTAAGATCAAACCAATTTAGAATACTAAAACAGCCAAACAAGTGGCCAATTCCCAAAAGCAAATGATATAAAAATATCCAAGTTTTTACCACAAAAAAAAAATTTATTTTCGGAGGAAAGTGACTATTGCTAATGATAAGTTTGCAACTACTCGTTTAAGTCAATGGACAAATTGGCCACCTTTATTTCATCTTTATAAAAAAAATTTACCAAAAAAAAAAAAAAAACATAAAGCGTAAACATAAATTAGCGTTGTTAAAAAATTTTCAAATATACAGAAAGTAGACACTTGTTTGTCCATGCTGTCTAATTTGAATTTATTTCAAACGATTTGAAAGAATGGATTGCAAGTGAAGAACTTATTAATAAATACAGATGTACAATTTCAAAAGAATTGATATTTAAGGTATTTAATAAGTATGCATGATGCATAAAAAGAATACCATAAATATATTATCGTCTTCAGAATCGAAGTTTAAAATTTTTTATCATTACTTTAAATAGTTAAGTACACTTTTTGAATTATACTGGTTTTTAAGTAAAAAAGTGATATGCACCAAAAGATGCCAAAAAATTTACTAAAGTATTTTGTAATTTTTTGTAAATCTTAACAATTGGGGCAAATTACGACATTCAATATCGAACGAAATTTCCATTTATTTTCTATTGGAATTTCGATCAATATCAAATGCCACATTTTGACCAGTGTTTCATTATTATCATAGATTTTTTTATACTTAGTAGCTATCTATACTACGTTTATACTCGTCTTATTTGTAAATAAAAACTGTATTTGCAAATACTCAAGTAGCCGGTATTATAGAAATACATTCACAGTTGTCAAATAAGCAATTGTAAAATTAAAACTTCTTTTTCGGTATACATACATCTCATACCCAGTAATCAGCAATTGTTCACCTGAGTTAGTAAAGGCTTAATTATTCTTTACTTTCTGTTGATGTTCTGTGCTGTGCCGTTCTGTTTCTAAATTTTAATATTTACTTTTTACCCCAGTAAAAAAGACACTCCAAAGAAGTCATGAAAATGTAGAGTTTGCAGTCTGGAAGTAGTTCAAATTTCGATCCGATCTAATGATTTTTACATAGGGTTGTCATTGCAAGAAGTTCTCTTTTTCGATGCCTAGTCACCGAATTAGAAGCGATTTTAAGAAAAATTTCCTTTTTTGTGTTCTATGGTAATATTTTCATCTAGGAAAAACTTTAAAAAGTTACATATTTTAACAATTCCTTTCTTTTTATACGAATTTAAACGCGAAACAGTGTTTTCATGTAAATTTAAGCAAATAACTTCTAAATTTTAGGCCAAAATTAGTTCATAAATTTCTTTCAAAAAATCGATTTTTTTAACATTTTGGTGAGTATTTACTAAAACTATGGAAAAACTACAAGGTTTTGTGTGATTAAAAAATCTTTTACTTGGTTTTCTGCTAACTATCGGCAAATTAAAAATATCGATTTTTTGGAAGCAATGAAAATGTGGTTCCTTCAGAATGACTTCCATTTTTTTTTTTTACCGGGACGTAATAATTTATCACCTGTTTCTGAGCAGAACGGCCACAGTTTTCCACTAAAGTGATGAGTTCGTTCATTTTTATGTTTCAATATAATTTTACGTTTTTCTGATAAAAACTAAATTTTTTAAATTTTAACCCCCATATTCATAAAAAAATAAAATTAATTTGAAATTAATTTTAGGAAAATTTGAAATAAAATACAAATGGGGGTAAAAGCACAATCACAATTTTTATTTTATTTATGCTGTCACTTAAAATTACTTAAATTTTTTTTTTGATTTTCACAGGTTGAACCAGTGTTGCCAGTAGATTTCCCTACACATGCTAAAAAAATCCGATTTTTCCCTACACGTTGCAAAAATTTCCCCTACAAAAATCCCTACGCATTTTCTCATTAAAATAGAAGAAAACAATTAGTTATAAAAAAATATTTTTGTTTATGATATCTTAGAAAAACCATAAGCATAAATAAGGTGACGCAAAGTTAACAGCTGCTTTTTTAGGAAGTTTGGCTTGTCAAATTTGATTGTAATAAAATTTGTAGGAAGTTTGATTTTTAAATTTTTATTTCAATGAAGTCCTAGGCAGATTTTGTTGTTGCAGGCTTGACACCACCTGGTATATATTATATTATATATTAGGGTCACCAACTTTTTAAACCACAAACAACTCTGGAAATATACTTTAAGCGATTTTAACGAAAAGAACTAAATAAACGTAATGTTTGCATTTATTTAATAAATAATGCGACATAACGAAAAAATCCCTACATTTTTCAGAATATAAAAAATCTGTCCGATTTTCCCTACGGTTCTATTTTAGTATCAAAAATACCTACATGTAGGGATTTTCCCCTACTTCTGGCAACACTGGGTTGAACCGTAACAGAACAGAACGAAACAGAAAACCTGACGACTTGTGTAAGATTTCTAAAAGCAAAAAAGAGTCAGCTGATTCGTAACAGAACAGAAAGTAAAGCCTAATTCTGCCACAAGTTAGAATTTTTACTTGCTAATAAAACCTGCGAATAAACATGGTATATCAGTTCTCATAAAATTAATGTTTGTGTCCTTTTTATACATGAGAAATTTGTTTTTATTGTTTGTTTTTAATAAAAATAGCTTAATAACGTCCCTTTTCACAATATAAAATTAAAAGCTAACAGGGACTTTAACGGCAAGTTTTGTATGAAGAACTTGCGGTTAAAGTTCATGTTAACTCTTAATCATACATTGTGAAAAGGGACGTAAATATGTTTGCTTCTTTTATTTTCCTTTATTTTAAAGTTGCCCCTTTTTTTTGTTAGAAATCCCCCTTTTGTGCCACTTTTTTTGAAATCCTTTTTTTGTGTCCCTTTTTGAAATTTTTCAACGGTAACACTGCCTCCCTGTGTGGAACACGCATCGATAATAATACATACGTATATACATATGTTCTATTTTAAATATGTATATCTTCCTATTTGATGATTATCCATACATAAGTATTTATGTTCTCTTCTCCATATTTCTTTCTATTTGATAATTATACATACATATATACAAATGTTCTCTTTTCCATATTTCTTAAGGCCATGTCAGATAAAACTTTTGCTTCGCGTTGCGTTGAAGATTCGCTTTGACATCTAAGATGAAATGTACATGCTTATATGAAACATGTCACATAAAGTACTTTTAACGCAAAGCGAAGCGAAAAGTTAGACAACTCTCAACTTTTTGCGTGCTTTGACAATCAGTTGGTATACTTTTCCTAATTTGTTTGACCAAACTCACATGTAAATATGAATTATTTATGAAAATTTCGATAAATTTACATGAAAAAGGGGTTAGTGGCATCAGAGTAATATAATTGTACTGAGTTTCATGCATAAAACAAAACAGTGAAACAAACAGTGAGTGTTGTCAAAGTTTTTATTGTGTCATACACATTTTGCTTCACGCTTTTTTTCCCAAAGTTAGAAACGTCACGCAAAGCGTTGAAGTTGTATCTGACACCGCCTTTATTCTTCGATTGTTGTACATATATTTACCGTTACATAGCATTAAGTATTTTTGAAATAAAGAAGCAGTCTGTTTGTGAACGCCAACTCGTCAAGTTGTTTTACTTTTAGCTGCTACAATTCAGGAGCGGGATTATAAACACACACGCACACAATTACAAAAACAGTGAATTTTATTGTGAACTTTTTTTTGCGCAGCCGGTTCAACTGCACAGTTACGCAGTTGGTTACAAAATTTAAATATACCAACGGCCGGCACCAGAAGCAATTTAATATTAAGACTGAGCGAAAGAGGGGAGTGGCCTGTTGACAAAAGTGGTGCAACTGCAAGTACAGGAGAAACAAATGATCGTGGTGAAGAACAGTTGGTAACAAACATAGAAAACAAATAAGTTTAGTTGAATGTGATGCAAAATAAATACATAAATATGAACAAAGTGTCTCGTTAAAAGAATATGATTTACTTAAAAGAGAACTAGAAGTCGTTAATGGTGAGAGAGAAATTTTAAAACGTGAAAAAAAACTGTTTAAAAAATTAAAGAACTTGAAGACTCAAAGAAAAACTCTCTTGTGAGTAATAAAATCAACAATGGTGATGAATAATGATGGGCACAACAATACAAGTGACAACAGAATTAACAAGAAAAATAATAGGAGCGACAACAACAGTAGTACAAATGAGTGCGGCGGGGATAATTTTAAGGTGGTGTGAATAGCATTGATCCAAATGACAGTGGTGGCGCAGATGATAGAGCAGATGCAAATGACAGCAGGGCAAACGAGAGTAACAATACAAACGAGTTTAGGTATATTAATAGTGGTGTTAATGCCGATGTCAGTGGCGTGCCTTTTCCATTAATAAAAGATTTGTTGCCAGAGTATGACGGTTCAACATCTCCAAATACCTTTGTAACACAAGTTAAAAATATCTTCGTATTATATCATCAAGCACAATAAAAGCTCTGCTTATGGCGAAAGTTCGAGGAAAAGCACAGTCCTGGTTGCACTCTAAATCGAATTTTTTGTATGAAGATCTGGACGTGTTGCTCAATGAAATGGTCGAACTATTTGGAACTAAGGAATATAAGCTGTCCATACGAAGGAAGTTCGAGCAACGAAAATAGTAGTTTGAAGAAGAATTTCTGAAATATTTTGGTGACAAAGTTACTCTTGCTGAGTGTCTAGAAATACCCTTATTGAGGGAACCCTGATGAAAATTTAAGAGTGCACGATAACCTTCAGTGTTTTAAAAATAAGTCGCACTTTTTGAAGGCGTTTTCTAACATATCATTGAAAAGAAAGCAATCAAAATACAATCAAGGAAGAAAAGAGTCGGGTGTTCGCTGCTACAACTGTAATTGCATTAGGCATTTGCCAGTGAGTGCCAAAAACCGAAGAGGAAACCTGAGGAATGCTACGAATGCAGCAGCCTACATCACTTGGTGGCCGTCTGCCCAGAGAGAAAACCGTATGGCGATAAGGTAGAAAATAAATATCTAAAATATTTTAATATTTATATTTTTTATGTAGAATGCCTGATTGATACAGAGAGTCCCGCCTGTTTTATTGGGATATCATTGATCTCTCAGAGGATTGGTTTGGATCGTATGGAGGAAGTTAATTTTAAATTTTTTGTTTGAATAATAATAAGTTTCAAGTTTTTGGAAGAATTTCATTTTATGTGATTTTTGATAATAAATCGATTAGTACGACTTTGGGTTACAGGCTGTGAAGAATTTTCCTGTTACAATGAACTTACACTCCGTGAGGAACTTTCTTGGCTTGACTTTGTATTTTAGGAAATTCGTGAAGAATTTTTCTATTATTGCAAAACCGCTGACGGATTTAGAAAAGGACAGGGTTTTCGGATTTGGATCCCAGGAATTTGAAGCTTTCGAGGCACTGAAGGAGGCGCTGACACAGTCTCCGATTTTGGCTCTCTTCGACCCAAAAGACGAAACTGAACTACATTGTGATGCCAGAAGTATGGGATTTGGGGCAATTTTGTTACAGAGGAAGAACGATGGTAAGATGCATCCAGTATTTTGTTACTCAAAACGGACGTGCAAAGCAGTGTCTAAGTACCATAGCTTCGAGCTTGAGACTCTGGCTATATTTTACGCTTTGCGCCATTTCAGAGTTTACCTTCATGGGAGGAAGTTTAAGATTACAACGGACTGCCGCTCCCTGACGATGACTTTAAACCGGCGGGAAATGAACCCGACAATAGCAAGGTGGGGGTTGGAGTTTGAAGACTACGACTATGTACTGGAACAGAGGGCGGGATAGCGCATGCAACACGTTGATGCGCTAAGTCAGAGTTCGCATGTCTTGAAGATAGAGGGCAATAGATTTGAGGATGATCTTGTGATATTCCAGAAAAGGGATGCGAGGTTACTCAGACTGAAGACCGAGCTTCAAAACGGACAGAGCAAGGTATTCGAGATGACCAATGGCATTTTGTATAGAAAGACGAAAAAACGACAATGTTCTATTCTGAGTACCGGACGCAATGGAGGGCCATATTTTGTAAAAGTATCACGACGAAATGGGACATGTTGGTATTGAAACATGACGGACCTTATATCGGGCAGTTATTCGTTCCCACAGGTAAAAAAAGGCTTCTGATCATGTCCGGAATTATCTGAAATGTATCGCATATTCGGGAAACTACGGGAAACCTGAGGGTTTTTTGCAAAGCATTCCGAAGTCCACTGATCCTTTTGATGTTGTGCACGTTGATCATTATGGTTCTGTCGATAACGGAAGAGCTTTAAAGCACATATTGGTTGTTGTAGACGTGAGTACGAAGTTCGTAAGACTTTACCAAACGAAAACGACCGCCACTAGAGAGGTCGTAAAACATTTGAGGGATTATTTTAAGGCTTTAAGCTGCCCGAGGTGTATCGTAAGCGACAGGGGGACGGCATTTACCTCTGGAGAATTTCGGAATTTTATGGACGAGAATGGTATAGAACAAATAAAGATCGCGACTGGTTCACCGCAGGCTAACGGCCAAGTTGAAAGAGTCAATAGGAGTACGGGCCCAATGTTGGCAAAATTGGTTCGGCCCGGGAATGGTGTTTACTGGGACTCAGTTGGACAGGGTTGAGTATGTTTTACACAACACTTTTCATAGGGCAGTCGGTCGTCATTCCAGCGAATTACTGTTCGGTTTGGGGCAAAGGGGGACTCTTGTGGATCCGCTGCGGAAGTGCTTAGTCGATGGGTTCCAGCAGAAGCAGGTGGACCATGATGAGGTGAGAAAGAAAGCTTCCGAAAGACAGGAGAATTCGCAGAGCTATAACGAACGTAATTTTGACAAACGGAGAAGACCGGGGGATAAGTATTCGGAAGGGGACTATGTGATGGTGAGGAACTTTAGTTCACGCGTCGGCATGTCGAAAAAGTTGATTAATAAGTGTAAAGGACCATATAAGGTTGGCAGGGTATTGGGGAATGACAGATACTTGTTGGAGGACATTGAGGGCTTCCAGCAGTCCAGGAATCCGTATAGGGGTGTGTGGGCAGTGGGGAATATTCGTCCATGGTTTAAAGGAAAGGTCGATGCTAGCTCAACACGAGATCAGGTGATCTCATTAGTCAGGATGGCCGAATTGTAGTCTATGTGTTGTTTATTACCTCGCTGGCATACCTCCCTGTGTCGAACACACATCGATAATTATACATGCGTATTTACCAAGGTGTATTTATCAGGTGGCAGCACAACACCAGGTGACTTATGTCATTATACCAATCTAAATGTTAAATTTGGATTGTGTAGGTATAAGCCTAAAAGCCTGATTTTATTTGGGTATCCATAAACACCTTCCGAATATTCAGTTTTGTATGGTGCTTAACATTTCCTATAAGAAACATGCAATCTGACGATGCTACGCTGTTTTGAAACGTAAGAAGGTAATTTATACCAACAAAGCACATGTGGTTATTGCTGTTGTAATATTTGTTGTAGAAATGTGGGTACCTGATTAATGTGCCTTGGTATATACATATGTTATCTTCTCTATATTTCTTTCTATTTGATAATTAGACACACAAAAGTATTTATGTTCTCTTTTCCATATTTCTTATTTTTCGACCGTTGAACATATTTAATTTTACCTAGCATGAAGACATTTTTGAAATAAAGAAGCAGTCTGTTTGTGAACGCCAACTCGTCAAGTTGTTTTACTTTTAGCTGATACAGCTGTATGTCTATTAATTTAAGTACATACATACATACATACAAGTTAAGTTGTTTGATTTTTATTTTATTTTTCATACCTATATTCATACCTTTGCCACCGATTATGCTGACGACATGTCTAGCAAAATAATGGTGTTGGGTTTTGCAATTTATTTTCTCATAAAATATACTTTTTGGGCAAAAATTCTAAAACTGCAAACAAGTAATAATTGTGAGTATTGTGATAAACAAAAAAAAAACAAAGAAGAATAAAAAATAAAAAAATAACATTTTTTAATGTTTATGATTTTAACTACAACTAACTTTGGTGTTATTTGTTCATTAATAATTATCACATGTAATTTAGCTTAAAAAGCGATACGAACTTTATCCTGTTAAAATCATAAATATAGAAACAAATAGAGTTCGAATAATAATTAAAATTAACTAAAACATTTTTTAATATTTTTTGAACAATCAATTTAATGGCGGCTCAACCGGGATCCTCCATCGAAGTAATATTCTGAAAACAAAAAGTAAGGACTCGGTCGAGTGATCTAAAAAGACAAATATATTTCCTGATAAAGGAGGAAAAATTAATTATCCTTAAAAAGAAAACCAGGAAATATAACCTTATAAAGTATCCTGATAAAAGAAGAGACAAGAACGAAACAAATAAACCTTTTTTGTAAAAATAAATATTACAAAGTGAAAAACTAATTATTTCGAATATGTAACAAAACATTAGAAAATAAAAGTAAATACAATCGAAGATATAGACATAAAAACATAATCACGTGACCGAATGACGTTATCTCTATGAATGTGCCTTGATGAAATCAAACCTTTAAAAATAAAAAATAAAACTGAAAAAAATTGTTTAATATCGTTAGATAAGAAAATATTGCATATTTGCGAATCAGTAGAGGAAGTTTAATCCAAGGAAAGCAAATCATCACCACTAACATAGCGGAATACAACCGTGAGGAATACAACAGAATTCAAATTATTATACCAAGCGTGAGGAATACAACAGAATCCAGAAGATTATTTTTAGTAGTAAGTTTTTAACTGTAATTTTCATTGTGGTTTTTAATTGTTATTTGTTGAGCTGAAAAATTAATTTTATGGAAATCTTATAAATTGTGTTAATTGATTAAGTGAATAAATATAAAATTTAAAAAAATAATATTTTCACAAAGATCTGGTGGAATTTGGATCAAATCAAAGAATTAGACAATTTTATTGATGTTAAAAACTATCAGAAGTATAACTACTACGAACCAGATGAAGGAGTTGATAGAGGCTCATATAGGCTCATTACAGACAAAAATAAATCAGTTGACACTAAACATAGGACGCTTAACATAATCAAATACAGTTATAGAATATAAGACACCAATTATTGGAAATTCCGTCAGGTGAGAGGAAACTTTAGATGTAATAAAATCCTTGCCAACATTCGATGGAAAAAATTCAACCGTTAGCTGCCGTGAGGATGCTAATAACTCGATGAGATTATATGTTAAGAACGGCCGAGAATATTACGCCGCCTTAACTATATTACGAATTAAAATCAATCATGGGACAGTGTTGAACTTTGATGCTATTATGAGTAGACTAGATTTTGCATACGCCGACAAACGTCCCATTCACCTAATAGAACGAGAATTAAGTGTTATGAGACAGAGACAATCCGGTATCTTGGAATATTACAATAAGGTAAATCAGGGATTAACTTCACTGATTAATAAAACCACCATACACACACACGGAACTTACTCTGACTTAACACACGTATGAAATAATAAGAACAGGAAATATGCCCTTCGGGTTCTTATAACGGGACTAAATGCCCCACTCTCAAAAAATTTTCCCTTTCGCCCAAATGACTTTCCTAATGCATTGGATAAGGCACAGGAATCGGAATCAAACAATCTCCAGGCTAAATTTGCTTTGCAATACGAACCAAAACATTTTGAAACATACCTCACAGATTTCAAAATAAACCCCGCCATCGAGCTAAACATAATCCCCATCCGGCTCCATAATGCGTTCTTATAGAAGAAGGATTAGAATCCACTTCTTCTACCGCACTAAATTAGATGGGGTCAAAATAAAAATTTTAATTGACACAGGAGCAACTAACTGCTACTATTAAAAGAACATATTACCCAATAGACAAAAATTTGTTGTAGGAAAGCGAGTGAAAACAGTTCACGCCTTTTAAATTCTGACGCATTACTATGAAACAATATTACTTGGTGTTAAGGAACGTTTTTATATAGGTAAAGGCCTGCTAAAAAGGGCAAATGTTGCAATAAATTTAGAAAATGAAACAACTTATGGAAAAAATAAGGAAAACATTTATGTAGAATCAAACCAAGCAAAATCAAAAGAAACTTTCCTTAACAATATTCTGGATGTGGATAGACCTCGAAATAATAAAATAAATTATATAAAAAGAACTCATTGTAGTATAAACACCGTGCTACAAAGCAGAAATTAGAACAATTGTTGAAACTCCAATCTGTAGTAAACAATATACTTGTCCTCTATCCGCCAATACTTTTGTAAACAAAGAAATAGGGAATTTATTGAAGGAATTGAATCATTCGTCCAATTAAAAGCCCGTATAATTCACCGATGTGGGTAGTACCAAAGAAAAGTACAAATGAAGACAGCACTCCGAAAATGCGTATGGTTGTTAATTATAAAAAAATTAATGAGAAAACATTTGCGGACAAGTATACAATTGCAGACTGCAACGTAATTATTTCAAATCTGGGAAGAGCCAAATTCTTCTCTACAATAGACCTTGAATCTGGTTTTCATCATATTTTCATATTAATGAAACCAGAAGACATTACTGCCTTTTCCGTCAACAAAGGAAAGTATGAGTTCATAAGGATGCCATTTGGTCTAAAGAATGGTCCTGGAATCTTCCAGAGAGCTATGGATGATATTTAGGAGAATTTGTTGGCAAAATATGCCACATGGACGATATTATCGTTTTCTCAGATAGGGGCTGAGCACCTGCAAACTATAATTGAAACATTAAAGAATTCTGACATGAAAATAGCCTTTGAGAGATCCAATTTCTTTCAACAAGAAGTTGAGTTTTTGGGTTATATAGTAGCCCATAATGTCATTAATACTAACTCAAACAAAATACAAACAATTTTAGAATACCCCAAACAAATAGCACTTAGGCAATTAAGAACCTTTTTGAGAATGACGGGGTACTACCGAAAATTTATATCAGGCTATGCAACAATTGCAAGAGCTTTAACGAAATATTTAAATGCAGATAATGGAAGGATCTCTCAGTACATGTCAAAGAAAACTAAAATGAAATTAGATAACGAAGCCATTGATGCCTTTGAAAAACTGGAAAATCTCTTAATAAATCAGGTCGAACTCACACAAAGAAGTTTGTACTTACTACGGATGCCTCAAACGTTGCAATAGGAGCAGTGTTAGCACAAGAAGGAAAACTAATTACGTTCATCTCAAAAGCACTAACCCCAACCGAATCAAACTATGCCACTAATGAAAAAGAGGTTTTCGCTATCGTTTGGTCATTAAAGAAACTAAGAAACTATATCTACGGTGTCAAAGATCTTGAAATTTATACTGACCACCAATCACTTTCCTTCGCTATTTAAACGCGCAATCCAAACCGTAAGATAAAGAGATGGCGATGTTTTATCGAAGAGTTTTCACCAAAAATAATGTAGAAGCCAGGAGTAAGTAATGTAGTGGCGGATGCTCTGTCTAGACCAATTTGAATTAATATTTCTGACGATTCATCAGATACAGAAATACAACATTCTGCTGAAAGTAGCGAAAATAATCCTATACCCGAAACCGGGAAACCATTGAATGAGTTCGTCAGCAGATCTTATTGTCGAAGAATTACTTTCCCATTCATGAGTCAGTTACCAAATTTGGTCGGACTCGCCATATAATCGAATATGATTCCAGAGAGAATCTTTTGACTATATTGAAGGAATTTTTGCAACAAAGTCTGGTGACGGTGATATATTACACACCGGAGGACTTGTACGACTTTAAAGAAACAGAAAAAATGTTTTTACTAACAAATTTGTTTACACACAAATATTTGCTGTCGAGACTATTATTGAACAGGTTCACAGCAGGGCCCATAGAAATTGCAAGGAAAATTGCAGGCAAATATACAAGCAATATTATTGGCCAAAAATGGTAGACCATTTTAAGCAGTATATAAAACACTGCAAAATTTGTAATAAATCAGAATATAAAAAAAAATAAAAATAGGAGAGGCTCCTATTTCCGAAGGGGGGGGGGGGGGTGAATACCTGAACTTGGACATTTTCTATGCCCAAACCCTGAAAATCATTGCGTGTATTGATTATTATTCAAAATGTTTGGTAATTAAGCAGATTGATGATAAGTTGAATTTGGGTGAAAAGGTATTGGAAGTCCTTCACAGTTTTCCAAATGTAAAAAAATCACATTGGACAATGAACCAGGTTTTACGACAGCCCAGTTTAAGTCACTGATGCAAACGTTAAAATAGGACTGTACTACTGTACAACAAGACACAGCTTCACAAATGGACAATTGGAAAGAGTTCATTCCACTTTGGTAGAATTGGCAAGGTGCATTAAAAATTAATATCATGTGTCGGATGACTCTGAGTGTTTTTATAGAGCAAGCCAGCAATACAATCAGTCATATCATTCAGTAACTGGAGATGTTTTCTTTAATAAAATTGCACATGCAAATTTAGTTAGCAAATTTAAAAAATGGGCAAGCAAAGATGATACAGAGAAGTAACTAAAGAAAGTTATTGGACAGAAAAACAAACTTGCACCGTCTTTAAAAAAAAAGGTTAAAGAAGATTTAGGGGACAAAGTAAAGATACATTCACGAGACAGAATAATCAATAAAACTAACATTAAGAATTTACTTTTTCACATTTACATTTTTAGCATATGGCCAAATTGTTGATACTGCTTTCATCAGTGTTTCAAGTTTGTAAACTGAAGATTCAAATATTGGATTATACTAACTCTCAGTTAATACCAATTCATCTTGGTCAGGCTCGACTGCAAAACGGAAATTTGAAATTGATACATACCTTGGACTTAGCTATACATGAAGACCATCAAATGGTTTTAGATAAAGTAAACCGACTACTGACCAACAATGAACTACAGAGAATCATTAACAAGGACACGATAGATAAAATAACCATTTTGACTAGCACTACAAATACAATTTTAAAGACAGACAGAGAAAACTATAAGACGAAAAATTAAAATTATTAAAGCCACAAACGATGCTACAACAATATATATTGTAAGTTTGCTAGATATACCCGTTTATTTGTGAAAAGTTATTGATTAAAGATGTGAAGAAAAATAACAATGTCATAAAGCTAAGTACTGACAAATTTTTTCAAATGTGAAAATGAAATTTATGAAATAAGAGGAGAATGTAAACAAACTAATGATTTAAGCATCTGTAGTAAAAATAATTTATTAGATATAAGTAATAAAAAATGTGTAACACAAATTTTGTCAAGCAAGCAAGAATCATAATTGTACGTTCATAGATTATCAGCATGTCCCTTCTCTGGAAGAAATCTATCCTGGCACAATTCTTTTAAATCAATTAAAAGGTTTCTTAAAAGTTGCGAAAACAACTTCTTATGAATTATTAGGCACGTACATAATTCAATTCCATAATGATACAATAGAAATAGATAATGGAACTTATATCTCAAAAGAACTAACATCCTTCAGACAACTACCAGCTGTACTACAGCTTTCCGGAAATAAAACGCAAATTCAAGAGTCCTTTCACTAGAAATGATTAAAGATCTTCAAATAAATCACATTGAACGAATTAAATATCAACAAAAAGAAAATGGATGATTTCTATTAGTTCAATAATTTTTATTATATTGCTTTCAAGCATGATTCTAATGTCCTATAAATTCAAACGAACTTCCAATCCAGATATAAATATAACAAACGTCATTGGTGAAGAACAAAAGGAATCAAAAGATCCGAAGGGATCAAGTTCCGATAAAGCTTTCAAATACGAAATAAACCCCAGTGTTAATGATCTGCCACTTCTTTGAACAATCGACAAGATTGATTTTTTGCAAAGGTGGGAGTTAAGGGCTGACTTCATAAATGCAACTTGCAATCCAGCACTGCAAATTAATTAATTTATAATTCAAAGCAATACTTTATGGCAACACTATTTTGACAATCAATGAAATACATTTTAGCTCATTTATGAACGCGCAAAAGTTGTTTAGTTGTTTCATTAAGTACAAGTTTTGTAAAATTATTTTTTTAATGAATGTTCAGCAAACATGCGCTAATCTTTTCAAAACCGCTTTCGAATTGGCTTATAATGATAAGAAATATACCAAGGAAAAAATGAATCATAAAAGAAAACAATGCACAAATTTGACAGATGTTTGCGCATTGAAAAGCATTGCCCTGGCATAATGAACTCGCGGTATTGCCAAAAATAACTCTGCTGTATTTATGAACACTACGCATTTCAGTGTTGCGGTGCAAGCTGCATTTATGAAGTCAGCCGAGGTGATTGATTTTTATTTTATTTTTCATACGAGTACCTATGTTCATACCTTTCCCACCGTTTATGTTGACGGAATTTTTGGAACAGTGCTTTGACTTTGGTTGGGACACTGTAATAAAAAAGAAGCAATGTGAGTCCGATCACAGAGGAGATGTGTAAACATAAAGTAATGAAAAAAATTTTTTAAGTTGGAAGTACTTATGCTTTTAGTATATTTTTTTTAATTAATCAATTAAAAGTATCAAAACGTTTAATATTGTAAATACATAGGAGTTTGCTGGTTTTTGTTTGTTTTATTTGACTTGCTTAGTTAGTAAATGGGCACACTGCAGTATATGCATATGTACTGCATTAAAATTTGCAGTAAGCAATAAATTTACTGATTACTGAAAAATTCAGTAAATTTTTACTGCTAATGAAATTTAATTTGCATTAAAAGTGAACTTGTAGGGCCGTATTCGTAATAAAATAGTAGCAAGTGGCAAAGTTTTTTCATTCAAATTTTGAAACTCTTGTATGAAAAACATTTAGCCACTTGGTAGAATTTCATTATGAATACGGGCATTACTGATTACTGAAAATTCAATGCACCTCATCATATAATAAATCATTTAGGCACTTTGTAAAAATTAGTTAAACATTTTTTATTATTTTTATTGAAATTTTAGTGGTACTGCAGTGCCCATCTACGGTAAATGCCTTTACTTTTGCTTTTTAATTTTTAATTCCTGTTGTTCATCGTTTAATTGTTGCTGTTCTTGTTGTTGTGTACGCACTGTAATTAAAATAAATTCAGCAAAGTGCGACTTTGACTCGCGCGTACATTCGGTTTTGTGAATTTTTTAGGTGGCTTTTTTCCTTTTTTTAAGTTTTTTCAGTTTAAGCGATTTTTTCAGTTTTGTTGCTTTTTTCTCGTTTTGATGTTTTTTTTCTCTTTTTGGGGTTTTTTAATTTTCGCATTTTTTTTAATTTTGGTGATTTTTTTCTGTTTTTGAGGTTTCTTTCATTTTGGCGTTTTTTTTATTTTGGCGATTTTTTTCTGTTTTTGGGTTTTTTTTTATTTAGGCGATTTTTTTGTTTAAGGTTTTTTTTTAATTTTGGCGATTTTTTTATTTTTGCGATTTTTTTTCATTTTGGCGATTTTTTTTTCATTTTAGCGATTTTTCCGGTTTTTCGCGATTTATTTTAGTCCTAGAAATTTGCTTAATTTGGTGCCTTTTTCGTTTGGCTATTTTTTTTTTTTGTTTTGGCGATTTTTTTTAGATTTGGCGATTCTATAATTTTTTGATTTTTTAGTTTTACCGTTTTTGAAAATGTCAAGAGTTTTGCTCTTACGGTTTCCAAGTGTATAAAAATACACTAACTTTACAAATTTCAGGTGTATATATGTACATACTATTGTATGTATATTACATGGGATTTTAAAATTTTTCGTTGTTCGTTTTGGGACACCCTTTAATTTTTAACTCTCATGTATTTGTTGTTGTAGCGGCCAAATTTCTACACACTGTGTCCAAATTTCAGGTCCGTAGCTCTTACGGTTCTCGAGAAAATACCCTGTGACAGACGGACGGACGGACAGACAGACAGCGTAGCGAAAACAATAGGGTTCATTTTCACCTTTGCACTATGGGTAATTTGACTTTTTTTGTGACAAAAATTAATAACAATTAAACTGAAAAGATTTTCGAAATTTTTTTGTGTTTATGTAGAGATAAGCTATGAGAAAAGTTTAAATTAAAAAGATTTTGAAATTTATAAAGTTGTAACCCACTTGCGAATTTTTTTTATTTTATTTTTTTTTATTTCGAATATACATATGTATTTTGTTTTCAGTTTTATTTTACATTTCGCTATCTAAATTAATCGAATTTAATTCAGTTTCAAAAATATCGCCTAATCCTTTCTCCAAACTATTTTCGTATTTGCCAATACTGTCATTCAACTCCACAGATACTTCTGAAACACACAGCATATCTAGAACCTCTTGTGGCAGTTGCGCGTGTCTTCTCTGCTGCATTCGACTATCTAAGCATATTGACGAAATAACTGCATCAGACATGTCCATAGCCCTGTTAAAAACATCACATAAACTGTTTTTGCGGCTGTTCTTGCGGGCATGATGTAGTCTATCTGACTATCTGGTATAATTTGTTCCACGACTTAGCAGCATCTTCGCCGAAACAACCTACTGGCAGTAAGGTATTTTCAATAATTTCTTTTGAATGAATCAATACCTTGTGAACGGTCGCCGTCATTGGGAGCCAAGGGTATTTGGTTTGCATCATTTGGGCGGTATTGTGGCAAAAAGCTTGAAATTTCTGGGTATTCAATGGGAATTGACAGCAAATAGTAATGAGTATAATTTTAAGGGAATATATCAGCTCAACATCAATATCAACTATTTCCGAAAAGGTGGCATGGTCAGCAAAGGCTCTACGGGCTGTATTGCCATCATTGGTGTTTCCAAATCCACCCGTTTTTGGTTGGTCAACTTTAAGGCTCATTTTCGACCAAAATAATTGTTGTACAAGTTTTTTTTCAGAAAGAGTTTTGCGATCGTTATCAGTTCGAATTTGCCATTTTTTAATACTGCTCTTGTATCCAGCATGCAAAACGAATCCAAAGAATCGTATCCAACAATGCAAAGGACTTATACCATACTTTAGAGTATCATTTTGTGGAAGAAATTTTTGGCTTTTGAAGTCTGTAATGGTCATAAAATCCTTTGGAGTTGCCTTGCAAATAGGACACGATTGACTAGATTTTGTATTTGTTAAAACGTTTAACACTTTACCATCAATCAACGTAAGAAATAGTTTAAAGTGTATTTCAATGATTTTTCCAACATCGATAACTATTTTTAAACTATTTAAGCCATTTATCTGTTGTTTTAAATGATTGTCCTCAAGCAAAATTTTTTCTTTTGTTTCTTTACAGAACTCCAGTTTTATGGGACGACAAAACCTTATAGACTGAGGTGTGCGGTTATTCCAAAGTGGTCTACCGACCGAATCCACAAGTCTTAAAGGAGTCATTGTTGTTGCAAACCAGGAATAATCGGAATCATCGGATGTGGATGCTTTCTGAAATTTCTGCTTATAAGAGGAATGCCCACTGATGCCATCAAATCCATAGCTAATAATCAGATCAGCCTTTAGAAAATTAATATTTTCTGTCATTAATGAGACAATGACTTCCTTCTGCATTGCAACAATTCTATTTGCAGTGTGCGTTAACAATGATTGAAGGAAAACATTTGCCTGCCTCTCATTGACTTCAATACCAACTGGTCTGCAACTTTTCTTAGAATTGGCGACCTCGTTATAAAGTGGATATATGTCAGCATTTCGAATTTTATTTCCCTTTCAAGTACTGTTCTTTTGTCAAATTGTTTTCTAACAAATATGCGAGTGCTTCATTCGCAGTGAAGCGAATTGGCTGATTATCAACAGTGTGCGCTAATTTTCTCATCTTGCAAGCTCTTGTTGGACTATCAATTGTCTGCCTGAGAACCACTGCCATATCTGCTTTATGTTTAACTCGAGCGGCTATCGAAGCTGCACGAACTAACAATTCCGTTTCATTGTCTACTTTCTTTGATAGGTCCTTTGCTTCTCTATTCTTTGCGCGTTCGGATTTATCCACAAACTTTAGTTTTGGACGCCCTACTATAAGCATTTCGAATGGGTAATCTTAGTTGCCAAAATAAAATCTTTCCTAAGCCAGTGGGCATTTTGTTTTTGGAAGACCTCTATCTTTCTGTGGGACTTGTTCCATCTCTTAGCCAAATTTTTACAAAAAGTTCGGACTCTCTCTTTCAGAGATGATTTTTCCTCATTCAAAATATTTATATTTCCAACTTGGCCAATAACAAAAGTGAATACAGCATCGTTCTTCTCCTCTTTGCATTTTACATCAAGCCAAACTTTCGCAAGGTTGTTATACTGCAAACGAAGGTCGTCTACGAAAAAACGACATAACTCAAAAAACGCAAAAAATCGCAACGTGAAATTGATTAAATAAACTCAAAATGGTCCACTTAACATGTCTCTGATAGTGAAAACACGGCCAAATACTGCCAACATTTATAAAGCTTATCCAAACCGCATGTTTATGAAAAAAAAAAATTTTTATTTCTGGTTACGTCACAATAATGAGTTTTTCGCACTAAATCAAAATGTAAACTCAAATCTGTCGACTTACCTGTAATGTGCATACCATCACTTTTATTTTCCATATTTAAATTGTATTATTATATTTTGTTTAACGTTTTTAGAACAGATTAAAAATTCACATTAAATACCACTGCATAGACTGCCTGTAACGCGTTGCTCGTAAACAATAACTTTGACGACGTAGAAATCACGTGTTACTCGATTGTTAGAAAAAGATAGTACACAGTCATTTAGTTTAAGGTTATGTTTTATCAAATTGTAACAAAAAATTATTTTTGCTTAAAAGTGCAACAAATGACTTTTCGTTACAAAAATGGATCAAATTACCTATAGTGCTTTTGTGTAAATCAATTATCAAGTTAAATAAAAGAAACAAAAACCAGCAAATTCCTATGTATTTACAATATTTTAAATAAGTTTGTATTGCTTCTTTAAAACACTAATACACTCATACATAGCTCACACCGATTTGATAACGCGGTGTGCATCTTACTCAGCGTATAGATTGTTTACACATCAAAAAACTACTTGTTCTGTACGACAATGTAACCGGGTACCTTCATACAAATCTTATGAAAAATAAACGATTTTGCAACAAAATTTTAAATGTTACAAACGTTTAAATACACTTATGTACTTTTTGGGATTTCTTTAATGTTTTAACCGTGTCTATATAAGGGCGCAATGTAAAATATCAGCGGAAAATAAATTGACCTAGGTGATTCCCCTTACAAGCAAAAATATAAGCGTTGGCAGAATGTTTCTTGATTATTTCCATTTGACTTTTGTAACTACACAGGTAATAAAATGAGCTCAAATACAAGGATACGTAATAAAAGATTTAGCTCTACAAAAATAAACAATTTATTGTGTGGGAGTGAATCGAGTGACGGATTTTGTTTTTGTTCTGATGGGGAGCATAATTACATTGCAGTAGATAGCGAAATAGAAACGGGAGCTTTAGATGCTGAATCTATAGGGATTATAGAAACAAGAGAGGATTCCTATGACTCAGATGAAACCAACGGTAGTAATGAAAGTGGAAACGCATTTTTTGGTAAAGACTGTTCGTGTTGGTTACTGAAGCCATTTGCCCATACATAGACTCCGAATAGAAACGTTTTAATGCAATGCGGTGGATCAGCCCAAAAATAGAAATTGTGCACCACAAAACAAATATTCGAAAGTATTTTGTCCCTGAAATGTGTGACAATATATTACGAGAAACAAAAAAAAAATTGCGTAAGCTGCAATACAAATATCGTCGCTGTTTTAACTAACCGACCTAACTGGCATTTTTTTTTAAAATGAGTTAAGTTCTCTACTAGACTTTATAAGTCACAATACACATTGTCTACAATTTTCATGACTGTAAGCATTAATTTTGTGCCATAAGAATGAATGTACAAAACAACCATAAAAGTTGCTCTCCTGTTGAATTTTTAAAATGTATGTTAGGTCAGTTAGTTAAAACAGCGACGATATGTGCAGAAAAAGCGTAACCGCTAAAAACAATATATGTAAACCTTTCGTCGCAGACGAACTAAATGCATTCTTTGGCCTTTTGATACATGCTGGTGTTCACAAGTCAAATAGAGAGCATATTTCGGAGTTATGGAAACCTATTAATTTGCCATTGTTTCGGGCTGCAATGTCCTTATAAAGGTTAAGGTTGTTGTTACGATGCATGCGTTTTGATAACGATAAAACTTGTTTATCGCTTGTCAAATCCGATAAAGCATCAGCATTTCGAGATATCTGGATCACGCCAAATTTACTAGCCCGGTAAGTGTATAACTGTAGATGAGCAGTTATACGGATATCGTGGACGTTAGTGCTGGGATAATATCGATAGTACTATCGATAATTTTAAAATAATGAAAATATCGATAGGAAAAAATATCGATATCGATATTATGCAGTTTCGAAAACCTGAGGTATTATCAAATTTTTTAACTAAAAGCAAAACTTTTCAAAAACTGTCACCTAAAATAACGTTTGTAGATACATACATACATATTAAAATAAACATAAGACATATACATATACTTTCAATAAAGGGATAAAAAAACTAACTGTAACCTGATAAAAAATTAGTTATATATTTCTTTCTCAGGTACAAACGTTCAGTCGATAGTAATATCGATAGTATCGATAGTGAAATCTGAACAATCGATATATATCGATAGCAGAAAATATCGATAGTATCCTAGCACTAGTGGACGTACTCGCTTTACTCAATATATGCCGGCAAAGCCTGAAAAGTATGGGATACAAATATTTTGGGTTTGGGATGCTCCTTCTCCTTACATGGCCAATTGTATACTGGTAAACCAACAGAAAGTGAGCGCCAGACAATGTGGGAGAGAAGACTGTCTTGGATCTTGTTAGTCCATATAAGAACTCAGGAAGGAATGTCACAACCGATAATTTTTTTACATTTTTTTACTGGCAAAAGCAATAAGTTCGTGGAATCTCACACTCGTTGGAACAGTGAGAAAAAATAAACATTTCATACCAGCTAATATGCAGCTACATAAAGACAGGTAAGTTTATAATTACATATTCATTTAACAAAGTCTTAGAAATTATTCACGTTCATAATTATGTCTTAGACAATTATTTTCTACAAATTTTGTATTTCGCGAAGAGGCAACGTTGTGCTCTTACGTGCCAAAAAAAAAGCTGTAGTTAGGTTATCAACCATGCATTTTAACCCGTCAGTAGAAAGCACTTTGACTGCTAAGTACGAAATTATAGAGTATTACAATAAAACAAAAGGGGATGTCGATAATATGGACAAGTTGTTGGGCGAATACACTTGCAAGCGTAGAGCAAGTTGATGGCCGATATCCTTATTTTTTAATGCTATAGATGTAGCAGCATTGACTTCATATATTATTTATATGGAACACAATGCACACTTCACTCCTACTGAATTTTCAAAAAAGATCTCAGTGTACAATTGTTTATTGAAAACATAAAGTTGCGTGCTAAAAATCCTAAGGTGATGGCAACAACTCACACATGAACAGCAATAGATATTATACTTGGAAAAGGGTTTGATACTACTCTGCATCCAGATACCTCAAAGTGCAGAGAGATAAAAGTGGCCATATCGTAGTAGCAGAAAGTTGCAAATTCTGTTCGAAACTTAGTCTGAAGCAGAAAAAACACGCAAAACTTGTAGCAATTGCTCTATACCAATTTGCAACTCGCATTCGGTAAATCGACCAGTATGTACATGAATAATATATTCACGTGAATGTAAATATTTACATATCGTCACCTTAAATGCAAACGGACATAACTACACTTTTATATCTTTTAAAGGAGAAACAAAAAACGTTTAAAAATCAATAAGAATAAAGAATTATTGAAAATTTTCTTCGAATTTTACTTGCGGTATGGAAACTTATAAGTTTTTTAACTATTTATTTCCTTTTATTATATTTAAGATTTTATGTTTGCAATAATTTGAATTGAATTTCTTTAATAAAGTCGTCATTTTTGATCGCAGAGGTATAAATATTTGGGTGAACATGTAGTTTGATAAAATGAACCATAACCGTAGTTACGTCCGTTTGCATTTAAGGTGACGATATGCATATGTATATACATTTTTTTTTGTAAACATGTAAATATGTAACTGAATTTTTATTATTTTCTTTCAATATAATCTAAATATATAAAAGAAAGTGGTGTTAGTTACACTATTTATAACTCAAGAAAGGATGAACCGATTTGGCTGAAAATTGGTGGAGAGGTAGCTTAGAAACAGGAGACGGACATACTTTTTATCCCGACTAAGACCAGGAGGGCGATAGGAGAAATTTCTGCCCCCACGAAGAAATCTAACCGATTTTAATGAAATTTAGAACATATATAGATCTACGTCTAAAAAATCACATAGGCTATGCAAATTTGCAAAAGTAGGACCAGGAGGGCAATAGGAGGAAATTTCTGCATCCCCGAAACAATTAAAACGATTTTAAAGAAACTTTGAACTTAGATCTGCATCTAAAAATTCACGTAGGCTTTGTTTTTTTAAGCTAGGACCAGGAGAGCGAGAGGGAAAAATATTTGCCCCTCTGATACGATCAAACCGATTTTAATTAAATATAGAACATAGATGTGCGTCTAAAAATTCACATATGCTATGAAAATCTTCAACAGTATGATCAGAAGGCTAATAGGGGGGAATTTCTGCATCTACGAAAAGATTCTAATGATATTTAGAACATAGATCTGCATCTCAAAATTTTATATAGGCTTTGTTTTTTAAAATAGGACCAGGAGGGCGAGATGGGAAATTTGTGCCCCTCCGAAACGTTTAATGCGATTTTAATTAAATTTAGAATATAGATAGATCTGCGTCTAAAAATTCACATATAATATAAACATTTTCAAAAGTAATACCAGGAAGGCGACAGGAGGATATTTCTGCCTTCCAGATTAACCGATTTTAAAGAAATTTATAGATCTGCTTATAAAAACTCACAAAATGGCTATAGATATTTCCTAAGTTAGGACCAGGAGGAAGTAAGGGGGCAATTTCATAGCTTTAACTCGATTTTGGTAAAATTTGAAATATACATAGATACTAGTTCAAGGAAATTTATATCATAGGTATACCTTCATTTAGAAGAAGACATAAGCTATATTCTTAATTTATCTAATTTCTGCCCCTCCAACACTTTCAAATTGATATAATGAAATTGAAAAGACGATGGGGGTAGCGAAGCTAGTTTACAATAAAAAAGAAAAAAATTACATTGCATTTATTCATAAAATCGAATAAAGGTACCTGGGTACCTTGTCGAACAGTTGAGGGTGTGTGAAGAAAGGTGTGAACAATTTAATTAACATACATATAAGTTAACACGAGCGCTTAGCCCAGCAATTTCGTTACACGCGTGACACAGATTGTTTGCCTTTTTGCATTCTCATAAAATTATGTTCCCATAAAAACCTAAACATGAGACCTGCCTTCCGTTGGTTTCATATTAAAACCATTTATTTGTTTCTTGACAGAATTTGTTTATTGTAAGAATTGCATGGTAAGCAATTATGCTTACCAAGGTATAAAATTAAGAATAAATGTTTTAATAAAGTCAGTTCTAAAAAGAAACTCAAAATGTTTATTACACAAAATAACTGACGCCCAACGTGAAGGCTCTATTGAAGCAAAGCATAAAACAATTTTAAGTGAAAACAAATATACTAACATTAACAGTTTGTGTTTGTAGAAAAAGAAGTAAAAGTATAAATAAAACTGTTGAAAAAACATTAAAATAAAATACAAAGAAATAAGAAACATTAAAATTTTTTACAAAAAATAAAAAGTTAATTCTCAAATTTTATCAAAAAAATATAAACGAAACTGTTGAAGAACATAATAAAAATAATAGAAATATTAAAAATTTACTTAAAAGTAAAAAAAAAAAACAACTATATGAACAAAAGCTAAAAATATAGAAACCCTGGATAGAAAACAGAAAAAACTCAAAACTAAAATATTGGAAAGGAAGCTTGGTCAAACAACGATTACCAACACAGGAAAAGTCAACCAACGAAATCAACACTGAAGAAATCAACTAACGACACCAGCCCGAAGGAAGACAACAACAAAGTAGTTATGGCCATTAAATTTAAGATGATTTTTTTGTAAGTAGAGCGCAAATTTTTTAAATTAAATTAAAATTTTTTTTTTTGTAAAATTCTGCTATTGAAATTTTTTGTAAATCTTTGCACGGGTTATTATAAGGAAATAATTTTTATTGTGCTAAATTTTTAAAAAAACGCCGTATGAGGGATTCAGAATCAGACGAAGATTTGAGTCAGGTCGTGGAACGAATGAATAAAATAGAAATTAGCAAAAAAGAAGACAATACAATGGCTTTGACAACTGACTATATGAAAGCGATGATTGAGGTTGCTATTAATACCGCCCTCAGGTCACAAAAACAGGCTTTGGAAAGACAAATCGAAGACATAAACAAACGGTTCGACGAGTGTGTAGTTAGGACCCCCGAAGTAGAAACATATCAAGAAATCAGAATAACAGAGGGGGTACAGTGTGAGGAGTCCTTGGATATTGTAAAATCCCTACCGGATTTTGAGGGAAAACAGGAAACATATGTTTCCTGGCGACAGGCAGCCCAGACTGCTTATAAAATATTTGAGAGGTTTGACGGTTCTTCAAGACACTTTCAAGCAGTAGCCATAATTCGAAACAAGATAAAGGGACCAGCAGATATGGTACTTTCGTCTTTTAATACAGTACTAAATTTCAGGGCAATTATTGCACGCCTTGATTTTACCTACTCAGATAAACGACCGATCTATCTAATCGAGCAGGAACTTTCAATTCTCCGTCAGGGAAATTTGACAATTTTGCAATTTTATGAAGAAGTTGAGAAAAAATTGACATTGCTTACGAATAAAACCATTATGACATACGATAGGGACACTGCGGCGTCCATTAACGAAAAATATAGAATGGACGCGCTTCGTGTTTTTATCTCAGGAACCAGAAAGAGTTTGAGTGATGTACTTTTTTCAGCTCGTCCAAACGATTTACCCTCAGCACTGGCATTGGCCCAAGAGGTCGAGGCTAACCACGAACGGTACTCGTTCGCAAGCAACTATGCTAGGTGCCTTGAGGATAGGAAAAAAGTCAAAGGCGAATCTAGACAACGTAATGAAATAAGTGGTATAGGAAATCAGTTGGTTAAGAACCCCTATTTTTTTAAGCGCCAAAACTTCGGCAACAGGGCCCCCCAGAGAGAGGAACCAGCGCAACCAATGGAAGTTGATAATTCAATGCGTTCTAGACAGCCAACAAGGTTCCAACCTGGAAGAAATGGTCCTTCCCGACCACAGTACCATGAGAATAGGACACCTCTGCGGTACGATGTAACGACGCAGAGTAATTATTACAACAGTCAGGCCCCAGCACAGGCAGTAAAACGCCAAAACGAGGGCTCTGCTAGATTTACGGGAACTAAACAGCAGAGGATTAACCACATTTCCCAACAAATTGCGGCAGAACATGAGTGCTATGAACAACAGGCACATTCAGTAGTATCGGAAATTGACGATGAAGCAGACTCTGACCAGATTAATTTTTTAGGCAGAACTCCCTGCTGCCATTCATAGAAAGGACACTGGCGGGGAGAACCATTAAACTACTAATAGATACAGGGGCTTCAAAGAACTATATTAAGCCCTTAGGAGAGCTAAAAGGGGTATCCCCAGTAGATAAACCTTTCTTGGTTAAGTCAATCCATGGTTTTAACACCATAAATAAAAAATGCATCCTTAATATATTCAATACGAATAGTACTTTTTTTATTTTGCCATCGCTTTCAACATTCGATGGTATAATCGGCCTTGATCTGCTAACGCAATTAAGCGTAAAATTAGATTTTAAGAATAAGGAAATACAAACTCAAAACTGTTCGGAAGAAATAAAATTTTTAAAGTGTACAAATGTGAATTTCACACAAATAAAAGACATAGTAGTACCTAACGTGGTTACTGAGGAATTTCGGAAAATGATGAAAAAACGATTAGAAGTTTTTGCAAACCCTAATGAAACATTACCCTTCAATACGAACATCGTCGCCACAATCCGTACGGATAACGATGATCCTATATACTCAAAACTATACCCTTACCCTGCGGGTGTAGCCGATTTCGTGAATAAGGAAATAAAAGATTTATTGGGAAATGGTATAATCAGGCCTTCTAGGTCTCCTTATAACAACCCCATTTGGGTCGTTGACAAGAAGGGTAAAGATGAGCAAGGGAATGCTAAAAAACGACTCGTTATAGATTTTAGAAAGTTAAACCAGCGCACAATTGATGACAAATACCCTATCCCGAATGTAACAACGATTCTATCAAATTTGGGTAAGGGCAGGTTTTTTACAACACTTGACCTTAAGTCAGGGTTTCATCAAATATCACTCGCAGAACGCGATAGGGAGAAAACTGCTTTTTCTGTTGGAAATGGAAAGTACGAGTTTTGCAGGCTTCCTTTTGGTTTAAAAAATGCACCAAGCATTTTCCAGAGGGCCATTGACGATGTTTTAAGAGATCAGATAGGAAAATTTTGCTATGTTTACGTTGACGACGTGATAATTTTTTCAGAAAATGAAAGGGACCATGTTTCACACATTGCATGTGTCTTAGATAGATTATATGAAGCTAACATGAGGGTCTCTAAGGAAAAATCACGTTTTTTTAAGGAAAACGTTGAATACCTCGGCTTCATTGTAACTAGGGGTGGGATTAAAACAAGCCCCGACAAGGTAGAGACTATTCGCAATTACGAACAACCAACTACGTTGTTCAATGTGAGGTCCTTTTTGGGACTAGCTAGCTACTATCGGTGTTTTATCAAGGATTTTGCCTCGATAGCAAAACCTTTGACCGATATCCTAAAAGGCGAAAACGGTAAGATTAGCGCCACTCAGTCGAAAAAAATTAAGATAGATTTCAACGAAAATCAGGCCCAAGCTTTCAACAAGCTCAAAGAAGTTTTAGCTTCCGAGGAGGTTATGCTACTTTATCCTGATTTTAAAAAGCAATTCGATCTAACGACGGATGCTTCATCATTGGGTTTGGGAGCCGTCCTGTCACAAGGAGGGCGACCAATTACTATGATCTCCAGAACTCTGAAGGATAGGGAACTCAACTACGCAACTAACGAGCGTGAGTTGTTGGCCATTGTGTGGGCGCTACAGAAACTCAGAAACTACCTCTATGGAGTTAAAAATTTGAACATTTACACGGACCATCAACCGCTTACATTTGCGGTTTCGGACAAAAATCCAAACGCAAAGATCAAGCGCTGGAAAGCTTTTGTGGACGAACATAATGCGAAAATCTTTTATAAGCCGGGTAAGGAGAATTACGTTGCGGACGCTTTATCCCGCCAGAATATCCACGTTTTGGAAGAGGAAATGAATTCCGATATTGCTACAATTCATAGCGAGATCTCACTCACTTACACGATCGAGACAACGGATAAACCACTGAACTGCTTCAGAAATCAAATTGTATTGGAAGAAGGTCGCTTCGCTCTAAAACAAAACTTCATTATTTTTTCAAAAAAAACTGATAGGAACAACCTTATTGAGGAGATGAAGTTAGCGGTGAATCCAGAAGTGGTAAACGCAATTAACTGTGACCTACCAACATTGGCCCTTATCCAACACGAATTGGTCAGATGCTTTCCAGCAACAAAGTTCTGGCACTGCAGGAATATGGTGCTTGATGTTATTGATAAAAACGAGCATAGGGAAATAGTAGTTACCGAACACAACCGCGCGCATAGGGCAGCTCAAGAAAATGTCAAGCAAATACTTTGTGACTATTACTTCCCGAACATGACCAAATTGGCAAATGAAGTTGTAGCAAATTGTAAAATCTGCGCAAAGGCCAAATATGATAGACATCCGCGAAAACAACAACTAGGTGCGACACCGGTACCATCTTATGTGGGTGAAGTGCTGCATATCGATATCTTCTCCACAGACCGAAAGCACTTTCTCACATGCGTTGATAAGTTTTCAAAATTTGCTGTGGTACAGCCTGTGCCATCGCGCACAATTATAGACTTGAAGTTCGCGATTATACAACTAATGAATCTTTTTCCCAATACGAAATCCATCTATTGCGACAATGAACCATCATTGAAATCAGAAACAATTGTATCTCTGTTGAGAAACGAATTTGGTGCGGAGGTCTCTAATGCTCCACCACTACACAGTACCTCAAACGGCCAGGTTGAGCGCTTTCACAGCACTCTTACCGAAATCGCGAGGTGCCTAAAAATTGATAGTAAAATCAATGACACGGTTGAACTTATACTGTTGTCAACGATCAAATATAACCGGTCAATACATTCTGTGACCAATAGAAAACCTATAGAGGTGATCCATGCTACACCACCTGAGCTCGGAAACGAAATAACAGAGAGGATCGCGAAAGCCCAACAAGCCCAATTGGAAAGGAATAACCCTTCCAGACAAAATAGGATATTTGAGGTGGGGGAACGTGTCCTGGTGAGGAATAACAAAAGACTTGGAAATAAACTGACCCCCTTATATGAAGAAAAGAAGGTTGAGGCAGACTTGGGAACAACAGTTCTCATTGATGGGAGGGTGGTCCATAAGGACAATCTTAGATAAAATCGACCTCCCTAACCTTTTTACTCTTTCTTATGTCTTCCCTTGTAGGATTCCGATTGCTATGCTTCTTTTACGGACAACTGCACCAAAACTAATCAACTACTCTAACTCAGACTACATACCCCTCATGGACGGAAGTGTTATAATTTGGCGGGACTTTGATTACTTGCGACACACCACGAATCTGACGACGTACTATGAAATGGTTGAAGAAACGAAAAGACTTAAGAAACATTTCCCTCTTTCTCACATGGTAAAATTATTGGACTCTATAATGACACTTTTGACATCATTCGGTACTCACCATAGACACGCCAGAAGCATTAATTTGTTAGGTACGGCCTTAAAGGTGATCGCTGGTACGCCGGATTTCGATGACTTTGAAGAATTGAAATTAAAACAACAACAACTAATTGACTCAGAGAACAAACAAATATTAATTAATACGAAAGCACAGGAATAAATAAACAAACTAACCGAAACTGTAAACACTATTATTAAAAATTCAAATGACAAACAAATTGATACAGGACATTTATACGAGACTCTACTCGCAAGAAATAGACTGGTAATTTCTGAAATTGAATCCTTAATGATGGCAGTTACCCTTGCAAAGAAAGGTATCGTTAATCCCACAATTTTGAACTCTGATGATTTAAATGTAATAATGGAAAAGCGCTCTACAAATGCAACTATAACTGACATTATTGAAGTATCGTATATTAAAGTTTTATTGGATAATGAATTCTTACATTTTATAATTAAATATCCTAAGCCTAGATTAGAATGCAAAAGGGTAGCTCTATTCCCTGTTCAGCGTAATGGAACGATCTTGCACTTTGCTGAAGAAAGCAGCGTCGCCGATTGTGGGAACAAAATACTTGCAATTGGAAATTGTAGTGCAGCACTTACATCAACATTCTGTAGAGAATCATCAATACCCACATGCGCTCAGCAGCTCCACTCTGGTGTCATGGCCCACTACAACACTCGACCTAGCCATCTTGAACCAGTGATGAATGTTGACGATGGTATCATCATTATTAATGATAGCACAGTATAAATAAAGACCTCTGCGGGTATTACAGAACGTGTTACTGGAACCTATTTACTTACCTTTGAAGATGAAGTCCAAATTAACGGTTCACTCTATAAAAACCAAAGAGGCATGATAAAGAAAACTCCAAGCCTGTCTGCTGCCCCAATTCTTAACATTACTGGCCACCAAGAAATTCTGAGCCTACCATACCTTCAAAAACTAAGTACAGAGAATCTGCGCTATATTGGCGAGGTAAAAAACAATCTCAGTATAGGCCCAACAGTTTCCAGCCTGGTTACAGTCATCATATTGGTCATCTGCTATGCTGTCTTCAAATTATGTCAGAAACGAAGCGCTGAACGTCAACGTCTCGAAATCAAAGCAGTCATTGACAGTTATTGGAGACCCGAGGACGGCCCTCATTTAAGTGAGGGAGGAGTTAACACGAGCGCTTAGCCCAGCAATTTCGTTACACGCGTGACACAGATTGTTTGCCTTTTTGCATTCTCATAAAATTATGTTCCCATAAAAACCGAAACATGAGACCTGCCTTCCGTTGGTTTCATATTAAAACCATTTATTTGTTTCTTGACAGAATTTGTTTATTGTAAGAATTGCATGGTAAGCAATTATGCTTACCTATGCAAGGTATAAAATTAAGAATAAATGTTTTAATAAAGTCAGTTCTAAAAAGAAACTCAAAATGTTTATTACACAAAATAACTTATATACATATGTATGTAAGGTGGCAAGTCCAGGCATAAGTAACGAATAAAATAAAATAGATAAAGAGTAAAATAAGTTTGGTATAAAAAAGCGGAATAAAATTTTAAGTCAGTTGAGAGAAACTTTTGAAGAAGAAAGATCAGAAACGTTGATAAAACTTGAAAATTTTGTAGAAGTTGGCCAAAGTTGAGATTTGCATAATTATTTAAAAGTTGAAAATTAATAAAATTTATTTAAAGTTAACCCTTATAAAAGTTTTTAACGTTGCTAAAGAACTATTTATTTGAAAGAATCTTTAAACTGAGTCATTGAATATTAAAAATACTTTATTGAATCAATTATTGAACTAAATTTAATATTAAAAATACTTTATTTGAATGACGCACTTTAAATCTTAGCTATAATAAATTAATTAAATAAATAATAATGCATCACTTTGAAATATATAAATCATTATCATTGTGTTATTATTTAACCACCATTGATACATGTATGTATGAAATATTTATAGATTCAAAAAATTTAACAAAACATTTTCTAGTATAAAAATAAAAACTTAGGCCGGGTTTCCATCTGTGTGCCATGTGCCACACAAGCGTAAAAAAACGTAACCACTAATTAAGAATGAAAAACAGTTTAATTCAGACACATATTTATTAAGTTAAACAGTTTCATACATAACTAATATAAAATTGTATAGAATCCAACATGATTGGAAAGTGTTTAAATCAATAAATATATGTCTGAATCAAACAGTTTTTCATTAGTAAGTAGTTGGTTACGCTTTTTTGGGCAAATGACACACAAGAAATGCTAGATGTAAACTCAGCCTTACTCGTGTGACAAATTTATTTTACCATTATCATCATTACAAAAATTATAGAAAAACTCTGAAAAATTATAATATAGCCGTGTTTTGCGATACAGCAGTGAGTTGATAGCTGAAAGTTGAGTCTGTGCTTTTAATACGTCAGTTGAGTTGGTAGTTGAAGAGACTATAGTGACAGTCTATAGTGAGTCAGTATATGACGCAGTTAAAGTCTCTCGTTGAGACTATTGTGAAGTCTTTTTGACTCGAGTGAAGGGTGAAGGGAACAACGCAGCATATAGACGTGTGTAACTAAAGCTAGCTAGTCTTTATTCGTGTATCAACAGACAAAGAGGTATCACATCACGTTAATACTAGCGCAGCCAGTTGTATGACACGTGCGTAAACAACAGCGAGGAAGGCGCAGTGGTAACCAGTTGTGAATATTTAAGTAATCTTTAAGTTGTACTTGAAACTACCTTTTCTTTTCACTTCTTTGCTGATATGCATTTTTGTCCACAGCATTGTGCACAAAGAGGCATACTTAAATATAAATGGTCTTTAACTTTTGTTGCCGTACGAAATATGATTTTCCGAAGAACTCCAAAATCAATAAACTCTAAGTAGATCAATAGATTTTAATTGGAAGAAATTACGAAGTGAAGTATGGCACATTGATAATGAATAATAACCAATTTTGATATTTGATTTGGTATTTAATCCCAGCCAAAAATTTCAAAAGAGGTAATCTGGTTTGAAATTAAGTATTTTTGATGGAAGCTCTTCGTTACTGGATTACCAACTTAATGATTTTAACAAGGCGCGAGACTAAAATAACCGATTCTTGAGAACTGCTTATTTTTTTTTTGGCAACATGTTCATGTAATCTATTAAATCTAAAAAAAAATCATTCTCCTTATTTATCAACTTGTACAGCATTATTTTAAATTTTATGTAGCGTGATTTGTAAGCGAGTAATGAAATTTTCCAATCAAAAAAGTAAGCCATTATATGGCAAGTAGTTCTGATGGTAATGTGTAATTTTTTGCTGGGATATTAAGAATTTTTAGTTTTTAAGTTACTCTTACGAAAGATTCAAAATAAGGAAACAATAACGAAAGTAAAACTTGTTTTTTTATTTTTTCAAAAGTTAAGGGTCCGATTGTGGTTTACAACAGTTGATATTTTAATGTTCTATGTTTCAAATTGTGATTACGACTTACAACACGTATTTTAGTGTTGCCGTTTTAATTGTCTATGATGAAGTTCTTGCGATTATGGTTTAAATGTGTTCTTATGTATTGTTGGGACTGTGAAAAACAGAGAACTGCTTATTAAGTATTCTCTTATTTTCGTTGGAGACAAATTAGACCGTAAGCACACTTTTTACTTTTTTACAGGAGAAGAAAAAAACATCATAAATTTCAGACTAATTTATTTAAAAAATCAATGCGGATTTGGTTTAATAAAAAAAGTTATAAAAAGTAGTAGTATTTTAGTAATGGTTCTTATGCATTTTGGATTCGTTTTTTTTTTACCAAAACCCCGTAAGTACATTAATGTTTTTTAATAAAAGTTATAGTTGGTTAAAAAATATTGGGTTTTAACCGTAATTAAACAGCTATTTAGTGAAAATATGTATTTCAATGTATTCTTTGTATTTTGAATATAATGCCAGGAACACAACAGCGATGAATTTCGTCCACGTCGACAAATTCAGCTCTTATTATTGCTAAATTTGGTTATTGTGTGTGCAAAGAGAGAGAGAGAGAGAGAGAGAGAGAGAGAGAGAGAGAGAACTGTGTTTTCGTCGTTCGTCGGCGTACAAAATAGAAATAAATCAGCAGCGTTGTCAACTTGGTGCGTTTCGCACCATTTTGGGTGCTTTTTGAAATTTTTTGTGCGAAAAATTCCTAAGTTGGTGCGTGGTGCGCTTTTTTTTTAAATTTCGGTGCGTTTTTTAATTTTTGGTGGCACCGACGTAAATTTAACACAACAATGGGTTAAAATCGGAAAATTATTGATGTGAAACTTACCAACTTCCTGATAGCGTTAATTACCATATTAATACTAATGATGCTTACAAAATATGTATCACAATTTGAAAAGAAATCTCTTTTATGGCCCGATAATAACAATAATGATGAAAATATTACCTTTATTTGTTTGAAATAATTAATTTTTGGTATCTTTTTAGAAAGTTTTAAACAGAATTTATAAAATTAATATACAAAAATTTGTCATCTTGTACAAATGAATGCAAAGATATGTATGTGCCCTTAATTATGAAAGTTGTATAAGTCTTATATTTCTTTGGTCGAGATATTTAGTAGATTACATTGGAACAAATCCAAAAATATTTTTTTTGTTATGCAACAGTTTAATTTAGAGTTGTGCTAGTCTGATCAAAATGTACTATATCAAATCAAAAATTGTATGACCTATGTACACTATGTATGTATGAATTTTTTTTAGTTTTTCTGTTGTTGTTTTTTTAATTATGTACATATATTGTAAAAGGATGTTTATTTTTATTGTTATGTTTTTAATATGGATATATTAAACTTCGAATAAAAAAATTTAAAAATATATGAATAAAATGATAAATAAAGAACTTTTATTAGTTTTGAATCCTTTCTATTAATCGTTGATCTTTTTAAAAAGTTTTATACAGAATTTATGAAATTAAAAAAAATTATTATCTATGTAATACAAATGAATATAAACAAATTTGCTAAGTTTTTTAGGTTTTATTTTTTTAAACCCTGAAATGTAAAATCCTGTTTTAGTGTTAGATTTTTAACACAAAAAATTATGTACCTTTATGCAAAATTAATTCAATAAACATTTTAAACTAAAAAAAGAAATGCGTTTTGAAATTTCAAAGTTGACAACGCTGTAAATCAGTGTCCCGCAAAATAAAATATGTTTGTATTGGTGAGAAAATTTAGAGTAAAATAAACTTGCACTTGAAGAAAAGTTTTGTTATATAAAATACATCATGTGGTTATTAGTTGTTTGAATTTATTTTTGTAAATAAGCAATTTAATAAAAACTTAAGTAAAAAGTATAAATTTAATATCCATTCAACAATTTAGTGTATAGATTCAAAATTAAATTTATTCACAGCTCTGTGGATACTATTAAAATGAGTTTTTAAACTATTTTCCCTATTATTTTTTAAAGTTTCATAACATAAATTGCATTGGCTATTGCGAAAAGCATTTTTTCATCACGAAATTTTTCTTAGCTTCCATAATTATTTTTTTGCTATACAAATTTATTAAATTTTAACTTTAATTTCGTTCCATGTCCTCAAAACAACTAAACAAAAAACCAAAAAAAAGTTAATACATGCGTGCACAACTTAATTCGTCGCTTGCTCAGTGACTACTAAGTGAAAGAGCATAAGCATGTATGTGATTTTCATCCGCACAATTGTGCTATGGCTTGCGGGTTACTGAAATAAATCTATCTCAGAGTTCGTCACGCATGATGAATTTCGTTCTACGATGGTGTTGTGTTCATTTTCATTTATGACGGAAGTTCGCACCGTAAAATTCGCCGTTCGTGCCAGTTGTGTTCCTAGCATGAAATTCGAAAAAAAAGTTATGTACTTCGGAAATAAGAAAATAATAAAATAAACAACGAAAATTAATTATTGCATAAATGGAAAGACAACGATGCAATTAATCTGAGTATGGTATATTATCGTAAAAACTGTTGCAATCAGCCGGGAGTAAAAATGTGAGTTAATTAAGGCATTTTCCAGAAGCTATAAAATATTTTCTTGCGATTTTCTTCGGAAAACATAGTACAATATCGCAATGGACTTTTCGGACATAATTTTGATGTACACCCAGCTTTAAGTTGTCTTGCTGATTTTTCACAAATATTTCCTTTTGTTAGGCCAGTGTATTATTTTCATTTCAATCGGTTCATTTTATTTTTACACTTTTTATTAATTGTTCAACTTTGTTAGTAGAACCATTTCGTTATTAGTACTCATTTTATTATTTTTGTGGGAAGGAACAAATATTCTCAGTGTTCTATTTTGCAAAAATTTTAATTTAACAAATGGTAACTGAACGTAACACAAATGCCAACTTCGTCCAAATTTATTTAATTTTTTTTTTAATTAAAGGTGTAGTTAAGGCTTTCTGGCTTATATATTTGTTAACATTGTACCTTTGGGTTTAAGGAAATAAATCAGTATTCTTTATGTGATTAAAATTTTAAGGAAAGATGTATTTTGGTTAATCACAACATAATCAATAAAAAAGTCTATTTTATATTTTTTGGTAGTTACGGCCTTTTGGATTTTAGTTAACGATACACAAATGTTTTACATAGTGTTTATAACTGCAACTTAAAAAAGTTGGTTGTTGGAAATCAACTTTATTGTTATATACCTGTACTCGAAGTTATATTATTATCTAGTGCTGTTTGATTTTTACTTTGTAGTTTAATTTACTTTTTTCTACAATATATATTAAATTTGTTCTTCGCTTTTTATTAGAAAACCCCCTTGCTAATTTCAATAGGTTATGGAATCAATTAAAAAATTGTTATTAGTAAAGATAATCAAAATGGCAAACGGAGCTTTGAAAATTCTTGTGCTAAACGGAAATAATTTTTCAACATGGTTTCCTCAATGGAAGCAATTTTACATAAATGTCGTCTAATAATAAGAATAAATTCCAATTATAGAAGATATTGTAGAAAATGCTACGGAGGTGCAAAGAAAAGCCTATGAAGAGTCGGTACAGGAATTATGTGATCATGAAGATAAGGATCAAGATGCTCCTGCTGAAATAATTATGGCTTTGTCGCCAGAAATTATACGAACGATTAAAAATTTTAAAACGTCTACAGAAATTTGGAAATATCTGAAAGAAACTTATCACAGGAAAACAACCAGGAAAAAGGCAGAACTATTCCGAAAATGACTAAATTTAAAAATGTTTGAGAACCAAAATATAACTGAATATCTAACACAATTTGATGTTATTGTATCTGACCTTGGTGAAATGGCTGATAATATTGATGAAGATCTCTTATCAGTTATATTAATAGATAGCTTGCCATCTAGATATGAAGCAATTACAGCAGCATTTGATACTGCGAATGATTTCCCCACTTGAAATCTATTGCGATCACGTTTATTGGAAATTGGTAACAAAGTTGAGCCAACTGTGAAAACTTTTGAAGACAATGCTCTCAAGGTGAACAAATTCAAGAAAGGTGACAGAAAAATTTACAACAACATGAATATGCAAGGTATGGACAATTTTCCTTTTAATTGTTTCAAATGTGGGAAAAAGAGCCATATGGCTAGGCATTGTAAAGTGAAAAATAAAGCAAATGAAGTTGTAGTACATTCTGATAATGAGTCGCATTTTGGTTATGCAGTATCTACTAGAGTAGTTAGAAAGAAGATGTATTCAGCACAAGGCAGTGTTGAATGGATACTTGATAGTGGCGCTTCATCCCACACGACATACATAAAATCCCAATTTATAGAAATAGATGAAACCTTTCAAGGATCTTTTCGATTAGCTGATGATAACGATTTAGAGATTAAAGGAATTGGAACAGTACAGTTAAATATTAAAATCAATAATCAGTTCCGTGTTGTAGTTCTTCCAAAAACTCTGTTCATACCTGGTTTAAGGAGTAATCTTTTCTCAATCGCAAAAGCAACTGACAATGGTTGTAAAGTTGAGATATTTTCAGATAAAGCACGTGCCTTGAAAAACAATAATGTTTTGTTATATTCACGCAAACAAAATGGTCTATACTGTGTTGAGTCTTTTCCTGAAATTAAAAAAAAAATATTAAAAACCACCGAAAAGGAAACTCATTTATGGCATACACGTTATGGTCATTTGAATTTACCTGATTTGAGAAAGCTATCAATTGAGAATATGGTAAATGGCTTGCCAAAATTTAATGATCAAAATATAAATTGCATAAGTTGCATTCGCGGCAAACAAATAAGATAGTCATTTCCTAAAAAGAATGAAAAAAATAGCACTAATGCATTACATTTAATACACACAGACTTATGTGGTCCAATGAGGGTAGAGTCAATGAGTAAGAAACTTTACTTTGCCACATTTATCGATGATTTTTCAAGAAAGGTGCATGTTTATTTTTTAAGGAAAAAAAGTGAGTATCTAGAAACTTTTAAAGAATTTAAGAACGAAGCTGAGCGTAAGACTGGTCAAAAGATTAAAGTCCTCAGGTCTGACAATGCATCTGAACTAAGAAGATATGAGTTAAAATGTTTTATGAAAGACTGTGGCATAAAACAGCAATTCAGTGTGCAATATACTCCCGAACAAAATGGAGTAGCCGAACGAATGAATAGAACGCTCGAAATGGCTAGGACCATTATGATTGATTCAAAATTAGCTGAATATTTGTGGGCTGAACTGATTATGACAAATTCGTACATTCGAAATATATGTCCAACGAAACTTAACAAATATAAAACGCCTCAAGAGCTATGGTCTGGGAAAAAACCAGTGGTATCCCATTTAAGACAAATCGGAAGTAAAGCTTTTGTCTTAGATAAGAAACCGGTACAATCTAAGTGGCAACCTAGAAGCAATGAGTTTATATTAATCGGTTATTCATCAGAATCGAAAGCATATCGTTTATGGAAACCAGGAACCCATAGCCTGATAAAAAGTCGTGATGTAAGATTCATTGAAGACGATTTTGAAGTTGAACTTAAAGAAATTGAAGATAAAAATTTCGGATTTTACGAATTTAATTGGAACAAGCCGAACTGATGAATTTTTAAATTGTATACCTCCAGAGGACGATAGAAATACCAAAATTAGCCAAGAACTAACTGACACCGAGCAATATTTGACAAGTAATGAAGAAATAGTTAATGAAGGACTAAATGAACCAGAACCAACTAATTCAATTAAAGAACGATTGAGGTCATAGACTTTATTTAAAAATCGAGAAGAAGCACATTCTGTTACTCATGAAAAAGGCGAAACTGATCCCAAGAACTTCAAAGAAATGCTAGAGTCAAAATATTCAGAAGACTGGAAAAATGCTGTTGCAGAAGAATACAATTCCTTAACAAAAAATCAAACTTGGGAGCTAGTGGATTTGCCCAGAGGTAGAACCGTAATTGGTTGCAAATGGGTATTTAAAACTAAATTTACACCAGATGGAAAAGTGGACAAAAGAAAAGCACGCTTAGTAGCCAAAGGTTACAGCCATATACTTATACTTTTGCTCCAGTAGTTAGACAAACTTCACTTAGGCTAGAAGTTACGACAATTAGATGTATATACAGCTTTTCTGAATGGTGATTTAAATGAAGAGATTTTTATCATTCAACCCAAGGGCTTTGTAGATAAAACTTCAGTAAATAAAGTGTGCAAGTTAAAAAAATCTCTGTAAGAATTAAAGCAAGCAGGCAGACAATGGTATAAGAAAATTGATGATGTATTCAAACATTTTAATTTAAGAAATTCAAAATATGACCAATGCGTATACTACATCAAAAATCCTGAGCAAATTTTAATAGTATATTATATGTAGATGATATTATAATAGCAAGCAACAGTGAAAAACTGACAAATGAATTGATAAAGCTCCTATCAAAAAATTTTGATATACGAGATCTGAAGCAACCAAAACACTGCATAGGACTAGAAATTAATCAAGATGCTGGGTCATTATCTATATCGCAGCAGGGTTATATTGACAGCCTAGTTAAAAAATATGGTTTATGAAATACAAAATCTGTTAAAATTCCGATGTTTCCAAAACTTAAACTTGAAAAAGAACCCACAATTCCAGGAGAAGGAGAAAAGGTGGACAAAACTAGGTATCAAGAAATTATTGGTTCTTTGTTGCACAGTTTACAGTAGGCCAGATATATGTTGCAGTGTTAATAAATTGTCGCAATTTTGCCATGATCCAAGAAGGCAACATATTAATGCAGCTTTGTATATAAGATATTTGAAAGGAACAAGGAATTGTAAAATTGTATATAGGAAAACTTCATTACCTTTAATTGGCTTTGCAGATGCAAACTGAGCAGAGGATATAAATGATCGAAAATCGCAGTCTGGTTTTTGTTTTATATTAGCTGGTGCAGCTGTTTCTTGGGAATCGCGTAAACAAAATGTAGTTACTATTTCTAGTGCGGAATCGGAATATATAGCATTGGCTGAATCAACAAAAGAAGCGATGTATTTAAGATATATATTTGAAGAACTTAAATTTCAATCTAGTGATTCAACGGCAATCATGAGTGAATCCCAGAGTGGTCAACACATGACAAATTTTGGCGGACATCATTCAAAAACGAAACACATACATTATCGATATCATTTTACTTGTGACGCAATTCAAAATAATATCATTAACTTGAAGTATCTTTCAACCGAAAATATGATTGCAGATGTTTTAACAAAATCTCTACCGAGAATTAAACATCAATTCTGTATTCAAAACATGGGTATGACATTCAAAAATAATATTTGTTGAGGAGGAGTGTTGGAAATCAACCTTATTGTTATATACCTGTACTCGAATTTATATCATTATCTAGTGCTGTTTGATTTTTACTTTGTAGTTTAATTTACTTTTTTCTACAATATATATTAAATTTGTTCTTCGCTTTTTATTAGAAGACCCCCTTGCTAATTTCAATAATGGTTGTGATGAAACTAAGTCCTGAACATCATATAGAATTAGTACAAAATTAAATATTCAAGCTGGCGTGATCCATCCACAGAAATAAGCTTGAACTCACTAGAAAAGCTCTTTGTGGAAAATGTCCCAAAAGTCCGATGCGGCGGACCATTCAACAATTGCTGAAGTAGTTAGCAGACAATCAAAAAAAAAAAAAAAATAAGCTGGAAGACGATACCTTAGAAATGTTAAAAATATCAGTTTTTCGTTGTACATAAGGCTTTAGATCTCTAAACTCGAATTGACAAAAAGAGAATGCAGGAGATGTCACGGGCACATGCTTTATAATATACATATGTGGCATCACTACGTGTTACCGACTACCATGCTGCAGTACCGATTACTAACATTTTCAACAAATCTGATTGATCAACCATTTTTTCCTTTCTCTTTTCTTTACAACACATTTGCCGGCAACACGTAAATTTTTACATCCAGTATTTTGTTTTAAGTTCTAATATCAATTTTAATTAAAAAATAAAATGGTTATGAAGTAAAACCAAACAATAATTAACAGCAGTGTTTTTTCTATTTGTACGAACAAAAACCAACCTCATAACCAAATTGGTGACCCCGACGTCCGTTCGATACGAAAAATTTCGGCCATTTTGTTCTGTGGCGAACTTTTGCACGCCATTTTTCCGCCATATTTTTTCCACAGGCAGTTTTAAAAAAAGCCAAGCGACATGCCTAACGAAGACGTTGCACAACAAATCGTAAACGACAGCGGCATTCCACAGTCACCTGCTGGAAACATTTCCGTCGTGTACGCCAGATTGCCAGTTCCACAAATGTCGAGCTGCAACATAGAAGCGTGGTTCATGACTATGGACTTCTGGTTTTCAGCGTCTGGTATATCGGCAGATAAACAGAAAACAGCTACGGTGCTGGCGGCATTGGACCCAAACATCACTGCACAACTCTCTGATGTTATAGCGATGCTCCCCCAGACTGACAGGTATGAATACATTAAAAGAAAAATTACTGAACACTTCGCCGATAGTGAGCAACGTCGTCTCAATCGCCTTTTGTCAGAGCTGCCGTTGGGTGATAAAAAGCCTTCGGAGCTCTACTTCGAGATGAAGCGCGTAGCCGGAAATACTCTGGGTGATGCGGCATTGAAAGGCCTGTGGGCTAAACGTTTGCCTGAACTTGCCCAGCCTGTCGTAGCAGCATCATCAGGCTCCCCGGCCGAATTTACAAAAATTGCTGACTCAGTTGTCGACGCCATGACACCTCATCAAATTAATCGTGTCCAAACGCAGCCATCGGCTGAAGTTAATGAACTGCGTGCAGCCGTGGTAGAGCTAAGCAAAAAATTCGAAAATTTTTCTACGCGCTCACGTTCTCGTGGCCCAGCTATTCAACGTCACCGTTCAAAGAGTCGCCCAACGTACAATACCAACACAACAGGCCTAGAGTGCTGGTATCATAAAAAATTTGGACGTCTTGCTCAAAAATGTCGCAGCCCCTGTCGGCATAAGAAACGCCAGATTAACGCGTTAGTGTCGGACGCGTCGTCCACGAGTAATTGACTGCCTAATCGGGTAGCGGATGTACGCGAAGCATCCCCTGCCAAACGCCAAATTTTTCGCCTCAAAATAAAAGACAAGCTCTCCAATAAACAATTTCTAGTCGATAGTGGCGCTGACGTTTCCGTCTTGCCGATTACCTCCAAGCCGACTGATGTCCGTCCAACTGCCGTCCTTTTATATGCTGCCAACGGGTCCCCGATTAAAGTAACTGGTGAAAAGCGCATTAAATTGGATCTTGGTTTACACCGAAACTTCAGTTGGTCATTTGTAGTTGCGGACGTAACATCTCCCATCATTGGCTCCGATTTTATAAAATTTTTTGATTTGCTAATCGACCTCCGCCGCAATCGTCTAATCGACAACACCACAGGCAATGTAACCCACCTAGCATCAGCAATTCATCATGAAGCGGCAACAATTAAAGCTTCCGATACAAAAACATTTTCGCAGACATTTTAGAAAAATTCCCCAACATCACCTAACTTTCACCATACGGATCAAAGACGAAATCATCAATCGTACACAAAATCGAGACAACAGGACAACCCGTCTTTTGTCGCCCCCGCAGACTGTCGCCGGAAAAACTAGCAGCCGCCAAAGCTGAATTCGAATTCCTGCTAAAAACGGGCATATGTCAACCATCTAGCAGCAACTGGTCCAGCCCCTTGCATATGGTAAAAAAAACGACGGCACATGGAGGCCGTGTGGCGATTACCGCGCCCTCAACGCTCAGACTTCGCCGGATAGGTACCCACTGCCATACTTGACAGATTTCACCACTAATTTGAGAGGTAAGAAATATTTTTCAAAAATTGACCTCCAAAAGGCCTTCCACCAGGTACCTATTCACCCCGACGATGTCCCGAAGACAGCCATTAGCACCCCATTCGGACTATACGAATTTTGCTTCATGACGTTCGGCCTATGTAACGCCGCGCAAACGTTTCAGAGGCTCATAGATGAAGTGCTAAGGGGTTTAGACTACGTTTTCCCTTACATCGACGACATTTGTGTTGCATCCTCATCGCTCGAACAACATCGCCACGACCTCGCCGAAGTGTTCCGCCGCCTACAAGACAACAACCTCGCTATAAACCTAAAGAAATGCGAATTTGGCAGAAGTGAAATCAAATTCCTAGGACATCTTGTAGATGCAGATGGTATTCGACCCTTACCGGAAAAAGTGGCAGCTATAAAGGAATTTCCTAAACCAAAAGTGGCACAGGATCTAAAGAGATTCATCGCCATGATAAATTTTTATAGGAAATTCCTGCCACACGCCATAGCTTACCAGATGAAACTGCAAAATCTTATTGTAGGCAACAAGAAAAATGATCGAACAATAATAAAGTGGGACGCAACAACTGAAGCCGCCTTCGAACGATGTAAAGTCGAACTGGTTAATGCAGCTGTTCTGGCACACCCTGCTGCTGATGCAGAGCTAGCGCTATATGTGGACGCATCCGACACAGCTGTTGGAGCAGCTTTGCACCAAAATATCGGGAATAGCCTCCAACCCTTGGCATTCTACTCAAAAAAACTACAAGCACTCAGCAGAAATATTCGACATACGACAGGGAGTTGACAGCGGCTTACCAAGCTATATGTCATTTTCGTTATTTAATAGAGGGCCGAGCCTGCTATATCGTCACTGACCACCGACCGCTAATTTTTGCATTTAAACAGAAATTAGAAAAAGCATCGCCACGCAGGATTCGACAGCTAGATTTTATCAGCCAGTTTACAACTGATATTCGTCATACGCCCGGTGTGGAAAACGCTACTGCGGATGCTCTTTCCCGCATCGAAACAATAAACAGCGTCGTAGATTATTCCCGCATTGCAGCCGCTCAACGCAACGATGACGAACTTCAGCAAACGCTCCAGGGCAAAGTTTTGCAAAACAACTCACTGGTATTAAAATATTTCCCCATACCAGGGAGTAACGAAGAGCTCGTCTGTGATACATCGACATCAAACATTCGCCCGTATATTACTAAAGATTTTCGTCAACAAGTGCTCTCGACAGTCCACAACCTAGCGCATCCAGGCGTGCGAGCGACGACCAAACTACTCACGCACAGATTTTGCTGGCCAAGTATGCGCAAGGATGCTGCATCTTTCGTGCGAGAATGTGTACAGTGCCAAAAATCAAAAGTGCAACGGCATACCCCACCTAAAGAACGTTTTGCCCACATAAATATTGACGTCGTTGGTCCACTGCCACTCTGTGAGGGACAACGATATTGCCTCACGATTATTGATAGATTCACACGCTGGCCGGAAGCAGTGCCAATGCCCGACATGTCGACAGAATCAATAGTCAGAGCACTTCTAGCACACTGGATTTCGAGATTTGGCGTCCCGGCAAAAATTACGTCCGATCGTGGTCGCCAGTTTGAATCGTACATATTCGCAGAGCTAATGAGAACCATAGGCACGACACACCTCCGCACGACGGCGTACCATCCACAGTCGAATGGTATCATTGAAAGATGGCACCGCACTTTCAAAGCAGCGATATTGTGTCACAACCCAACAAAATGGGTACTCCATCTGCCGACGATTTTGCTCGGGTTAAGAGTCGTTTTTAAACCCGATATAAACGCATCCCCTGCAGAGTTAGTGTATGGCATTACACTAACAATCCCTGGCGAATTCTTTCAACAAATCAAAATTCCTGATTCCACCAGCGATTTTGTCTCCGAGTTTCGAACAACAATGCAAAACATTAAACCTACTGATACCTCGCACCACACAACGCCACAGACTTTTGTATCAAAAAAATTGCAAGAGACTTCTCATGTTTTCGTCCGTAACGACTCCGTCCGACCGTCCCTTACGCATCCGTATGATGGCCCATATCCTGTATTGAAACGTTTCGAAAAGTTTTTTACAATACAAATTAGAGGTCGTCAAGCTAATATTAGCATCGACCGTTTGAAACCAGCATTTTTTTCTAGTCAAGATGTACACAATAAAGTACCAACTCCAGAGTCATCTGCTCCACAACATAGCACCATGCAACAACAAAACGTACCTGACAGCATAAGTATCCAACAACAAAACGTACCTGACAGAATAAGTATGCAACAACAAAACGTACCTGACAGCATAAGTAAGCAACAACAAGTCTCTGATGTTATTGTCACCAACGCAACATGTTCCAGTGGCCATGTTTTTTCGGCAACCGCAACAGAACCAGCCAAAACCACTTCAAGTGGTCGAAGGGTCGTAATTCCCCTGAGGTTCAGATAGGACCGCCCCAGCGGGGGGGAATATTGTGGCATCACTACGTGTTACCGACTACCATGCTGCAGTACCGATTACTAACATTTTCAACAAATCTGATTGATCAACCATTTTTTCCTTTCTCTTTTCTTTACAACACATTTGCCGGCAACACGTAAATTTTTACATCCAGTATTTTGTTTTAAGTTCTAATATCAATTTTAATTAAAAAATAAAATGGTTATGAAGTAAAACCAAACAATAATTAACAGCAGTGTTTTTTCTATTTGTACGAACAAAAACCAACCTCATAACCAAACATATGTATGTATTTGGTCAAAAGTATTACGAATTTATTTTAAATCACGCAAATTTTTTTGGTGATATTTCAAGTAGTTAGTTTGTGGGGGCATGGTGACACTTTTTCCATACAAAAAGCTGCTCATGCCACCACCCTACACGATTTGAGTGTGTGTGTTAAGACGTTTAACTGATAAGAACACATTTTTTTAAAGAGCTAGCATAGGTCATAAAAAAAATTTTTTTTTTATTCTCATTAACAACACGCTGGACACATCAATGTAATTAAAATATTTAGCTGAACACATAAATATAATTAAAATTTTTACACTATAGAAAAAATATAATTGTTTCTTTTTACTGATAAGAGAAAATATTAAAGCAATGGGATTAAAAAACAAACAAACCACAAAACCATATTAATTGTGGCGCAGTGTTTTCTATAAAGTTTGATATCGAAATGCTGGATACATCAGTGTAATTAAAATATTTATCCTTGTCAATGAAATAAACACATTTAAATTTTAGTAAAAAAATATATAATATACATTTGTATTAAAAATTTTATTTTACAATATTTTATTATCTGATTAAAAGTCATTTTATATTAATAGTTAGCTTTAATTTTCTTTTTTGCTGGAGTTACTTTGCTAAAGATATCCACAATTCGCATGAAAACATAGTTCCTTCAAAGTGTTTTCTGTCGTAGTTTCTGTTTGTGAGGCACTAGCCAATTTACAATTCAATTATTGAATAAAAAGCAATATTAAATTCAATTCAATTAAATTCAACACAATTCTAATGAGGTAAATAAGAAGAGCTGGCAGTAAGCGGAATCCACCAAGAGCGCGACAATTTACGAGACAAAGCTCGGGAAAGCATCCTGAAAGTTCAACAGGAAAATAAGCAATACTTTGAAAAAATTTTATGTCTGACAGCAATCAATAAGGGTCCTATAATGTGTATTACTATATATAGATACAATTGCTGAAACAGATGAGGTTAGAAAAATTATCAATGCCACAGGTTAGGCAGATTGGACACGGGAAAATACTGCCACGCAATTTTTCCGAAAAATATACTAATGGCACCCCAAATGGCAATATCATTTAACCCCTTTTTCATTAAAGGACAGAATGATATTGTTTTGAATATACCTGTCTTTGTCATTTTCACGGGTTAAACGTCAATAGAAATAATTTTATTTTCAATTGATTTTTTCCCACGAAAAATGATGAAAAGGCGCAAATTTATGGAAAAAATGCATAAATTGGCGCATTTTAACGAATGCAATCCTGCATTCAACCCCAAATTTCATGGCAGCAGGCATTCTTGTGGCCATTGTGTTGCAGTTTCTTTAGTTTTCTTTTACTTTTCATAATTCTAAATTTCTTTTGCAGATCCTGTACAAATACATAATTTGAAAAAAAGAAACATGTAAGTACTTATTTTATTGATTTAATTTAACAAATAATAATTCCAATTACTTATTGCAGGAGTCGCAAATGCATAAAGGGTTGCCCAGATGTCGAGAAGCTCCACCGGTTCACGAAGAATCCCGAAAGGTTAGTGTGTGAAATTTCAAGTGTGGTGAAACATTCAATGAGTGCCAGATACTGCTTGGAACATATTGTTGATAAACAGTATTGGCACTCAATAAAGGTGTGTGTGGCAGGCAGACCCAGAATTGTGTTGTTTGCAACACAAAGTGTTGTGTTTTTATCAAATGCTGTTTGTGGTTAGGTTTTTTAACATGCAGACAAATTTTGAAATTTACAAGTTCTCATATTTGTCTGTATGGAAATAAAGAAAACAAACGGCCAACAACAGTCTTTCCAAACACACATCCACATAATGGTCTCGCCGGAGGACACAAGCATGTATGTATGTACATACATAAGTTACTAATGTGTTTTGTATTCTTTCTAATACTGTAGGTGGGTTTTCTTTTTAACATACAGATAAATTTCATTGAATGTGTTTGAAATTACCCTCTAGTCAGTCTGGAACCATGTGTCTCTATGTCAATACTCTTTCTCCAGCGACAATTGTACTAGTTAAAATGTCGACAACTTTCCTTTTATGCGTGAGTAGAGATATGTTAGAGACAACAGTTCCAGTGTATTTCTGGTGATATTGTCAATGAACGCGTCAATAGGTTGTTTTTCTTTTTTATTATGCTGTGCAATAATATTAAATAAATATATGTAGACGAGGGTTACTAAAATCTACTAGTGAAGCTTTGGTTCAAATATCTCCATATGGTCATAAAAGAACTACCTTCTCAATGGTGCTAAAGTTTACTGGTAGATTTTGAATGACAACCCTATGTTATGTGTCAATAGGTATTTACATTGGCTGGGGAACACCTAGTCAGTAGCACTATTGACAATGTCACTAGAAAATCACTATAAGTTTACTATTGACAACGAGAGAGGATATATCGATATTGTGGACTAGAGCCCCTAAAATTTACTAGTGAATCTTTGGTGCCAATGTCTCCACGTGGTCCCAAAAGAACTACTTAGTGAGTAGTGCTACAGTCTAGTGGTGGATTTTCAATGGCAAGCTAATGTTAAATGTCAATAGATAATACCATTGGCTGGGGTACAATTTGTCAGAAGTACTACTGACAATGTCACTACTAAATCACTACAATTTCACTATTCGCACTTTCTGCAGGGTAATAAATGTGCCCAAATTTGTCTGTATGGGGTATCACACATCGGAGTAATTTTTATGCCGGCACAATTTTTGTTCTTTTTAGAACACACGAGACTAATTAATCTGGCATAAAAATGTATACGTACACACAGCTTTGTGTGTATTAGTGATTTTTGTATTCTTTTAACATTTGCAGTTTTTTAAGTTGTGTGTGTATTGGTTTTGTGCCGATGATGCGGGGTTGAGCCCGGTTGAAAAATTATGGCAAACACAATACCACTCTCTTCGCCTCTCTCACCAACAAACTGGCATGTTATGCCAGCATAATTGTTCTCGTGTATGATAGCTGTATGGAAATTAAAAAAACAAACAAACAAACAGTCTTTCTAAACACACATCCATATAATGTCCTGGCCGGCAGGCAAACAAGTGCGTACATACAAACATACATAAGTATGTACATAAGTACTCATCAACATGATTTTGTGGCCGGCAGACAAATAAATAGTCAATTAAAATTTAGTTTTTCTAAGATTTTATGTATTTTTATATTTAAAATCAATTTAAGTTTGACATATGGGTGTATATTTTCAGGAAACCCATAACGCTTGCGATGATTCTCCATATGAAGCAGGGTACAAATTGGTTTCTCACTTTTTGCATAAAAGGGTAATCAAAGATATATCTAAAGAAATTAATAATTCAATGTTATATTAAACTTTAATACTTTCAGGTTTTATTGAAAGACTTACAGCCGTTTTAGATGCTTTTGGGGCAACGAAATCTCCAAAAGACATGAATGCATCCATGTAACTTTGCTTATCATCCCTGTTGCAAGGAATGTTTCCAAAATGTACATATTTCTAATTGAAATATTTCTTAATAAATGTCTTTTTTATATTTTTCGGAATTCCTGCCTTTGTGGAAACTGTGCATGGTGCAAGAATTGCCAAAACAATTTTGTTTTGTGCCTGTAAGTTTATAAACATTTTCTACTAAATAAACTTGTTTAAATCGTATATCTCTCGTTTTAATTAAGTATGAATCAGAAGTATATATGAAATCGGTTTTGGTAGATGTAAAATTATTTTCAAAATTTATCTAGCTGCCAATGAGTTTAAAAATGACAAAAGAATTAAGGAATTAAACTATTCCCCAAACATTTTTACTCATTTTGTATTCAAGGTAGGAATAATATTCGACGGGCCAAAAGAAAACCATCTTAAATAAATAAGTAAAACTTTTCCGCTTCAATAGTTTTTGTAGACGAAAAATGTACTAAGCCCTCACGTGCACATTAGATGCCAGTATCGAGTTGCCAGGAATCACTCTGTTTCTTACAGTATATTTTACATTTTCAGCATGAATAGAAAACTGCAACTGTTTCATTACAATTTACATAAGAGAAATTAATCTCAATTATCCATTTTATCTTGGCCGTTTTGGGCGGTCGCCAGAGATGTTTCTGTTTGCAGGTAGTCAGCCTAGGGTTGGGCCCTCTATAAACAGGCCTTGAGTTTACCCATCCCCCGTCTGTCCTCTCTGGCACAACTCACAAGACTGCTCGTTTTGGAGCAAAATTAATAACTAATTTTTATCGAGCTGCTTAGAAAAAAGCGGTATTTATGCCCCTATCACGGTTCTCAACTAAATTCAGTTTGGTCGTCTAAGAGTAGACGAGATTATGAACACAACTGGTTTTTAGTTGAAATTTTCATCGCGTTGCCAACTTAAAATATGTACGTATGATACGTAATCAAGTTTGACAAAAAGCAATTAATTTGTGTGAAAATTTAAAAAACACAAAGTCTTAGAAAAACTATTATTTTTAGTGTTTTATTCAAATAAATCATACCAAAAGGATACAAATATATGTCGATTTATTTTATGGCGACGAATACGAAGTCACATGTATAGATGTGCTACGTATCAAAAGAAAAATTCGTGATGATTCTAATTCTCTTGAACTACCCAAAGCAAGGAAAAGAATAATCAAAATAGGGAATAAATTCCTTAAACATTTTTATGGAAGTTTTTAGTTCTTTCAGGCAGAACAAAGAAATGTTTTGTTATTTGTTGGATTACCAAAAACCATACCTAAAGAAATCTTTGTATTACGGGCATACCGCCGATACTGAAACAGTCAAAAAAAATTTGTTATTAACCATAATAAATATTTCAAGTTACGATTTTTCTATTTCTTCTGCTTTTTATATCGCGCCAACCGGTAACTATAGAAATCCAACCACAGACCCAATTACTAAAAAGCAGTTGTGTATACTCAACGCGTTTCTCAACCCAACTTACGCAGAGTTGTAAATGACAGTACCAAAACACAACTGAAAAGTCAACTGTTAATTTAGTGGAGGATGGTAATGCAAATTTATCAATCCCAACCAAAATATTTTAAAAGTGGAAAACCGTGATAGGGGCATTAAGCTCTTTCTCGACGTAAATAAAATTTCCAACCTCCTCGCGGGATCCCTTTCTGAGCACAGTCCTATATTAAAGGCATTGGCTGACAGTGCTCTCTGGGGAACCACAAGAAGTTCTAATAACAAGGAATAATGAAAACTACAATGAAATGTTCAACTCAAAACAATTTCCATTTGTCCCCATTGCACTTAGCACAGTAAGCCCTCATAAAGCAAATATTGATTTCTCGGGGATTGGTGCTTTTCATTTTTGGCATGATCATTTTGCAAGATTGGATGCTCTTTCAGGAAAAGTGAAACTACGACAGAAAACACTTTGAAGGAACTATGTTTTCATGCGACTTGTGGAACACAAAAGGAAGATTTGGGCCTACTGGAATGGTTTACTGGACACCACTTCCAAACTAGAAAAGTGATTTAAAATCAATTCCAAGAGAGAGGCAATGGAACCGATTCAAGAGCTTTAGCAATGATTATGTTCAAAAGAGCCTGTAAATTGGCTAGTGACTCACAAACAGAGTATTTGTCTGGCTTCCCAGGAGTAATAAACAGGGTTGCAACATTTTCTGTGACTTACAATCAACGAGTCGACTTGGAAGACAAGCTATTAAGAAATTTTGAGACAGCAAAAGAAAAGGTGTTAACTAGAAGTAATGGAGTTTCTTCCATTATGGAGAAACTTGACGTCATCAAAAAAAAAGTCATAGAGGAGGCTGTCACTCAAAATAGGATGATTTCATTTGGAACTAAGGAAGCATCATTAAATTCAACACAATTCTAATGAGGTAAATTAGAACAGCTAGCAGTAAGCGGAATCCAAAGCTCGAGAAAGCATCCTGAAAGTTCAACAGGAAAATAAGCAATACTGTGAAAAAAAATTTATGTCTGACAGCAATCAATAAGGATCCTATAATGTATATTAGTATAGATACAATTGCTGAAACAGATAAGGTTACAAAACCTATCAATGCGCTTACCATAGGAAGAATTATTTATAAATTAATTGCAAAAGAATTAAGGTATTTAACTATTCAGTATTCTCGATGAGCAATTTTTCATTGTGCTACATGGAAAACATATAGATATAAGACACTGCAGGCGAAACTGAAAAACAATTGGCTGAAGATTTCATGTCTGAAAGCAATCAATAACGTTCCTATAATTTATTTAAGTATAGATACAATTGCTAAAACAGATTAGGTTAGAAAACCTATCAATGCGCTTACCATAGGACGAATTGTTTATAAATTAAATATTAATGCCCGTTATTTCTACAAACAGGTAATTTACCTAAAGTTTTTACCTACTAGTTTGCCTTATAAAATTTAACTTACACGATAGATATCTGTACACTAATAGATATCTATGGCTAGAAATAACGGGTATAAGTATGAATCAGAAATATATATGAGATCGTTTTGGTAGATGTAAAATTATTTTCAAAATTTATCTAGCTGCAAATGATTTTGAAAATGACAAACGAATTAAGGAACTAAACTATTCCCCAAACATTTTTACTCATTTTGTATTCAAGGTAGGAATAATATTCGACGAGCCAAAAGAAAACCATCTTAAATAAATAAGTAACACTTTTCCGCTTCAATAGTGTTTGTAGACGAAAAATGTATAGGGTGTTTTTTTCAGTGGTATAGAACTTTGAATTGAAATAAAACACAAGAAAATCGTTTTAATGTCCATCAATTTGGCTTTATTGGAAGGATAATTTTATGCCATTAATGTTTAAATATGATTTCGGGCATGTGGCCGCCGCGGCTGGCTCGAATAAAGCCAATTCTACAGGTCCAATTTTCAACCACTTTTTCGAGCATATGGGGCCGTATGTTGGCAATAACGCCACGAATGTTGGCTTCCAAGTCCCCTAACGTTTCTGGTTTGTTGGCGTAGACGAGCGACTTCACATATCCCCAAAGAAAATAGTCCAATGGTGTCAAATCACATGATCTTGGTGGCCAATTGACAGGTCCATTCCGCGAAATTATGCGCTCATCGAATGTTTCCTTCAATAAATCGATTGTGACGTGCGCTGTGTGGCATGTAGCGCCGTCTTGTTGGAACCACAACTCATCCACATTCATGCCATCCAATTCGGGAACAAAATAGTCGGTTATCATGGCTCTATAACGTGCACGGTGGCGAATCGATTCATTCGGGTCCTCTTCAACACTTTGCTCTACAGCGGCAATTGTTTCTTCGGTGCGCACTGTTCGACGTCTCTGCGGATGCAGAAGACGAATTAATTGCTCTGATGGACGATTATGTAGACCATAAAATGGACGGAGCTTGCGGTAAACTTCGCGAACTGAACCATTATTTTCGAAATAAATTTGCACGATTTGCAAGCGTTGTTCTTTTGTCAACCTGTTCATGATGAAATGGCAAACCAAACTAAATATTAATCACTTGACAGCTGACAAAATGGCCGCCAGTTATAAAAGTGATGCCAACTTAAAGTTCTATACCTCAATAAAAAACACCCTTTACTAAGCCCTCACGTGCACATTAGATGCCAGTAGCGAGTTGCCAGGAATCACTCTGTTTCTTACAGTATATTTCACATTTTCAGCATGAATAGAAAACTGCAACTGTTGCATTGCAATTTACATAAGAGAAATTAATCTCAATTATCCATTTTATCGTGGCCGTTTTAGGCGGTCGCCAGAGATGTTTCTGTTTGCAGGCAGTCAGCCTAGGGTTGGGCCCTCTATAAGCAGGCCTTGAGTTTACCCATCCCCCGTCTGTCCTCTCTGGCACAACTCACAAAACTCTGCTATTTTGGAGCAAAATTAATATTTAATTTTTACCGAGATGCTTAGAAAAAGGCTTTCGGTCATATTTAAGCTCGTTCCCGACGTAAATAAAATTGCCAACCTCCTCGCGGGATCCCTTTCTGAACACAGTCCTATATTAAAGGCATTGGCTGACATTGCTCTCTGGGGAACCACAAGAAGTTCTAATAACAAGGAATAATGAAAAATACAATGAAATGTTCAACTAAAAACAATTTCCATTTATCCCCATTGTACCTAGCACAGCAAGCCCTCATAAAAAGTATTGATTTCTCGAGAATTGGTGCTTTTCATTTTTGGCATGATCATTTTGCAAGATTGGATTCTCTTTCAGGAAAAGTGAAACTAGGACAGAAAACACTTTGAAGAAACTATGTTTTCATGCGACTTGTGGAACACAAAAGGGAGATTTGGGCCTACTAGAATGGTTCACTGGACACCACATCCAAACTAGAAAAATGATGGGAAATCAATTCCAAGAGAGAGGCCATGGAACCGCTTCAAGAGCTTTAGCAATGATTATGTTCAAAAGAGTCTGTAAATTGGTTAGTGCCTCACAAACAGAAACTACGACAGAAAACACTTTTAAGGAACTATGTTTTCATGCTACATGTGGAACACATGGAGAAGCTTGACGTCATCAAAAAAGTCATAGAGGACACTCCTATATTAAAGGCATTGGCTGACATTGCTCTCTGGGGAACCACAAGTAGTTAAAACAAGGCTACTTTCCCATTTGCCATGCTTATCACTGTAGCAAGGAATAATGAAAATTACAATAAAATGTTCAACTCAAAACAATTTCCATTTGTCCCCATTGCACTTAGCACAGTAAGCCCTCATAAAGCAAATATTGATTTCTCGGGGATTGGTTCTTTTCATTTTTGGCATGAAGCATGCAAGATTGGATGCTCTTTCAGGAAAAGTGAAACTACGACAGAAAACACTTTGAAGGAACTATGTTTTCATGCGACTTGTGGAACACAAAAGGAAGATTTGGGCCTACTGGAATGGTTTACTGGACACCACTTCCAAACTAGAAAAGTGATTTAAAATCAATTCCAAGAGAGAGGCAATGGAACCGATTCAAGAGCTTTAGCAATGATTATGTTCAAAAGAGCCTGTAAATTGGCTAGTGACTCACAAACAGAGTATTTGTCTGGCTTCCCAGGAGTAATAAACAGGGTTGCAACATTTTCTGTGACTTACAATCAACGAGTCGACTTGGAAGACAAGCTATTAAGAAATTTTGAGACAGCAAAAGAAAAGGTGTTAACTAGAAGTAATGGAGTTTCTTCCATTATGGAGAAACTTGACGTCATCAAAAAAAAAAGTCATAGAGGAGGCTGTCACTCAAAATAGGATGATTTCATTTGGAACTAAGGAAGCATCATTAAATTCAACACAATTCTAATGAGGTAAATTAGAACAGCTAGCAGTAAGCGGAATCCAAAGCTCGAGAAAGCATCCTGAAAGTTCAACAGGAAAATAAGCAACACTGTGAAAAAAAATTTATGTCTGACAGCAATCAATAAGGATCCTATAATGTATATTAGTATAGATACAATTGCTGAAACAGATAAGGTTACAAAACCTATCAATGCGCTTACCATAGGAAGAATTATTTATAAATTAATTGCAAAAGAATTAAGGAATTTAACTATTCAGTATTCTCGATGAGCAATTTTTCATTGTGCTACATGGAAAACATATAGATATAAGACACTGCAGGCGAAACTGAAAAACAATTGGCTGAAGATTTCATGTCTGAAAGCAATCAATAACGTTCCTATAATTTATTTAAGTATAGATACAATTGCTAAAACAGATTAGGTTAGAAAACCTATCAATGCGCTTACCATAGGACGAATTGTTTATAAATTAAATATTAATGCCCGTTATTTCTACAAACAGGTAATTTACCTAAAGTTTTTACCTACTAGTTTGCCTTATAAAATTTAACTTACACGATAGATATCTGTACACTAATAGATATCTATGGCTAGAAATAACGGGTATAAGTATGAATCAGAAATATATATGAGATCGTTTTGGTAGATGTAAAATTATTTTCAAAATTTATCTAGCTGCAAATGATTTTGAAAATGACAAACGAATTAAGGAACTAAACTATTCCCCAAACATTTTTACTCATTTTGTATTCAAGGTAGGAATAATATTCGACGAGCCAAAAGAAAACCATCTTAAATAAATAAGTAACACTTTTCCGCTTCAATAGTGTTTGTAGACGAAAAATGTATAGGGTGTTTTTTTCAGGGGTATAGAACTTTGAATTGAAATAAAACACAAGAAAATCGTTTTAATGTCCATCAATTTGGCTTTATTGGAAGGATAATTTTATGCCATTAATGTTTAAATATGATTTCGGGCATGTGGCCGCCGCGGCTGGCTCGAATAAAGCCAATTCTACAGGTCCAATTTTCAACCACTTTTTCGAGCATATGGGGCCGTATGTTGGCAATAACGCCACGAATGTTGGCTTCCAAGTCCCCTAACGTTTCTGGTTTGTTGGCGTAGACGAGCGACTTCACATATCCCCAAAGAAAATAGTCCAATGGTGTCAAATCACATGATCTTGGTGGCCAATTGACAGGTCCATTCCGCGAAATTATGCGCTCATCGAATGTTTCCTTCAATAAATCGATTGTGACGTGCGCTGTGTGGCATGTAGCGCCGTCTTGTTGGAACCACAACTCATCCACATTCATGCCATCCAATTCGGGAACAAAATAGTCGGTTATCATGGCTCTATAACGTGCACGGTGGCGAATCGATTCATTCGGGTCCTCTTCAACACTTTGCTCTACAGCGGCAATTGTTTCTTCGGTGCGCACTGTTCGACGTCTCTGCGGATGCAGAAGACGAATTAATTGCTCTGATGGACGATTATGTAGACCATAAAATGGACGGAGCTTGCGGTAAACTTCGCGAACTGAACCATTATTTTCGAAATAAATTTGCACGATTTGCAAGCGTTGTTCTTTTGTCAACCTGTTCATGATGAAATGGCAAACCAAACTAAATATTAATCACTTGACAGCTGACAAAATGGCCGCCAGTTATAAAAGTGATGCCAACTTAAAGTTCTATACCTCAATAAAAAACACCCTTTACTAAGCCCTCACGTGCACATTAGATGCCAGTAGCGAGTTGCCAGGAATCACTCTGTTTCTTACAGTATATTTCACATTTTCAGCATGAATAGAAAACTGCAACTGTTGCATTGCAATTTACATAAGAGAAATTAATCTCAATTATCCATTTTATCGTGGCCGTTTTAGGCGGTCGCCAGAGATGTTTCTGTTTGCAGGCAGTCAGCCTAGGGTTGGGCCCTCTATAAGCAGGCCTTGAGTTTACCCATCCCCCGTCTGTCCTCTCTGGCACAACTCACAAAACTCTGCTATTTTGGAGCAAAATTAATATTTAATTTTTACCGAGATGCTTAGAAAAAGGCTTTCGGTCATATTTAAGCTCGTTCCCGACGTAAATAAAATTGCCAACCTCCTCGCGGGATCCCTTTCTGAACACAGTCCTATATTAAAGGCATTGGCTGACATTGCTCTCTGGGGAACCACAAGAAGTTCTAATAACAAGGAATAATGAAAAATACAATGAAATGTTCAACTAAAAACAATTTCCATTTATCCCCATTGTACCTAGCACAGCAAGCCCTCATAAAAAGTATTGATTTCTCGAGAATTGGTGCTTTTCATTTTTGGCATGATCATTTTGCAAGATTGGATTCTCTTTCAGGAAAAGTGAAACTAGGACAGAAAACACTTTGAAGAAACTATGTTTTCATGCGACTTGTGGAACACAAAAGGGAGATTTGGGCCTACTAGAATGGTTCACTGGACACCACATCCAAACTAGAAAAATGATGGGAAATCAATTCCAAGAGAGAGGCCATGGAACCGCTTCAAGAGCTTTAGCAATGATTATGTTCAAAAGAGTCTGTAAATTGGTTAGTGCCTCACAAACAGAAACTACGACAGAAAACACTTTTAAGGAACTATGTTTTCATGCTACATGTGGAACACATGGAGAAGCTTGACGTCATCAAAAAAAGTCATAGAGGACACTCCTATATTAAAGGCATTGGCTGACATTGCTCTCTGGGGAACCACAAGTAGTTAAAACAAGGCTACTTTCCCATTTGCCATGCTTATCACTGTAGCAAGGAATAATGAAAATTACAATAAAATGTTCAACTCAAAACAATTTCCATTTGTCCCCATTGCACTTAGCACAGTAAGCCCTCATAAAGCAAATATTGATTTCTCGGGGATTGGTTCTTTTCATTTTTGGCATGAAGCATGCAAGATTGGATGCTCTTTCAGGAAAAGTGAAACTACGACAGAAAACACTTTGAAGGAACTATGTTTTCATGCGACTTGTGGAACACAAAAGGAAGATTTGGGCCTACTGGAATGGTTTACTGGACACCACTTCCAAACTAGAAAAGTGATTTAAAATCAATTCCAAGAGAGAGGCAATGGAACCGATTCAAGAGCTTTAGCAATGATTATGTTCAAAAGAGCCTGTAAATTGGCTAGTGACTCACAAACAGAGTATTTGTCTGGCTTCCCAGGAGTAATAAACAGGGTTGCAACATTTTCTGTGACTTACAATCAACGAGTCGACTTGGAAGACAAGCTATTAAGAAATTTTGAGACAGCAAAAGAAAAGGTGTTAACTAGAAGTAATGGAGTTTCTTCCATTATGGAGAAACTTGACGTCATCAAAAAAAAAGTCATAGAGGAGGCTGTCACTCAAAATAGGATGATTTCATTTGGAACTAAGGAAGCATCATTAAATTCAACACAATTCTAATGAGGTAAATTAGAACAGCTAGCAGTAAGCGGAATCCAAAGCTCGAGAAAGCATCCTGAAAGTTCAACAGGAAAATAAGCAATACTGTGAAAAAAAATTTATGTCTGACAGCAATCAATAAGGATCCTATAATGTATATTAGTATAGATACAATTGCTGAAACAGATAAGGTTACAAAACCTATCAATGCGCTTACCATAGGAAGAATTATTTATAAATTAATTGCAAAAGAATTAAGGAATTTAACTATTCAGTATTCTCGATGAGCAATTTTTCATTGTGCTACATGGAAAACATATAGATATAAGACACTGCAGGCGAAACTGAAAAACAATTGGCTGAAGATTTCATGTCTGAAAGCAATCAATAACGTTCCTATAATTTATTTAAGTATAGATACAATTGCTAAAACAGATTAGGTTAGAAAACCTATCAATGCGCTTACCATAGGACGAATTGTTTATAAATTAAATATTAATGCCCGTTATTTCTACAAACAGGTAATTTACCTAAAGTTTTTACCTACTAGTTTGCCTTATAAAATTTAACTTACACGATAGATATCTGTACACTAATAGATATCTATGGCTAGAAATAACGGGTATAAGTATGAATCAGAAATATATATGAGATCGTTTTGGTAGATGTAAAATTATTTTCAAAATTTATCTAGCTGCAAATGATTTTGAAAATGACAAACGAATTAAGGAACTAAACTATTCCCCAAACATTTTTACTCATTTTGTATTCAAGGTAGGAATAATATTCGACGAGCCAAAAGAAAACCATCTTAAATAAATAAGTAACACTTTTCCGCTTCAATAGTGTTTGTAGACGAAAAATGTATAGGGTGTTTTTTTCAGGGGTATAGAACTTTGAATTGAAATAAAACACAAGAAAATCGTTTTAATGTCCATCAATTTGGCTTTATTGGAAGGATAATTTTATGCCATTAATGTTTAAATATGATTTCGGGCATGTGGCCGCCGCGGCTGGCTCGAATAAAGCCAATTCTACAGGTCCAATTTTCAACCACTTTTTCGAGCATATGGGGCCGTATGTTGGCAATAACGCCACGAATGTTGGCTTCCAAGTCCCCTAACGTTTCTGGTTTGTTGGCGTAGACGAGCGACTTCACATATCCCCAAAGAAAATAGTCCAATGGTGTCAAATCACATGATCTTGGTGGCCAATTGACAGGTCCATTCCGCGAAATTATGCGCTCATCGAATGTTTCCTTCAATAAATCGATTGTGACGTGCGCTGTGTGGCATGTAGCGCCGTCTTGTTGGAACCACAACTCATCCACATTCATGCCATCCAATTCGGGAACAAAATAGTCGGTTATCATGGCTCTATAACGTGCACGGTGGCGAATCGATTCATTCGGGTCCTCTTCAACACTTTGCTCTACAGCGGCAATTGTTTCTTCGGTGCGCACTGTTCGACGTCTCTGCGGATGCAGAAGACGAATTAATTGCTCTGATGGACGATTATGTAGACCATAAAATGGACGGAGCTTGCGGTAAACTTCGCGAACTGAACCATTATTTTCGAAATAAATTTGCACGATTTGCAAGCGTTGTTCTTTTGTCAACCTGTTCATGATGAAATGGCAAACCAAACTAAATATTAATCACTTGACAGCTGACAAAATGGCCGCCAGTTATAAAAGTGATGCCAACTTAAAGTTCTATACCTCAATAAAAAACACCCTTTACTAAGCCCTCACGTGCACATTAGATGCCAGTAGCGAGTTGCCAGGAATCACTCTGTTTCTTACAGTATATTTCACATTTTCAGCATGAATAGAAAACTGCAACTGTTGCATTGCAATTTACATAAGAGAAATTAATCTCAATTATCCATTTTATCGTGGCCGTTTTAGGCGGTCGCCAGAGATGTTTCTGTTTGCAGGCAGTCAGCCTAGGGTTGGGCCCTCTATAAGCAGGCCTTGAGTTTACCCATCCCCCGTCTGTCCTCTCTGGCACAACTCACAAAACTCTGCTATTTTGGAGCAAAATTAATATTTAATTTTTACCGAGATGCTTAGAAAAAGGCTTTCGGTCATATTTAAGCTCGTTCCCGACGTAAATAAAATTGCCAACCTCCTCGCGGGATCCCTTTCTGAACACAGTCCTATATTAAAGGCATTGGCTGACATTGCTCTCTGGGGAACCACAAGAAGTTCTAATAACAAGGAATAATGAAAAATACAATGAAATGTTCAACTAAAAACAATTTCCATTTATCCCCATTGTACCTAGCACAGCAAGCCCTCATAAAAAGTATTGATTTCTCGAGAATTGGTGCTTTTCATTTTTGGCATGATCATTTTGCAAGATTGGATTCTCTTTCAGGAAAAGTGAAACTAGGACAGAAAACACTTTGAAGAAACTATGTTTTCATGCGACTTGTGGAACACAAAAGGGAGATTTGGGCCTACTAGAATGGTTCACTGGACACCACATCCAAACTAGAAAAATGATGGGAAATCAATTCCAAGAGAGAGGCCATGGAACCGCTTCAAGAGCTTTAGCAATGATTATGTTCAAAAGAGTCTGTAAATTGGTTAGTGCCTCACAAACAGAAACAACGACAGAAAACACTTTTAAGGAACTATGTTTTCATGCTACATGTGGAACACATGGAGAAGCTTGACGTCATCAAAAAAAGTCATAGAGGACACTCCTATATTAAAGGCATTGGCTGACATTGCTCTCTGGGGAACCACAAGTAGTTAAAACAAGGCTACTTTCCCATTTGCCATGCTTATCACTGTAGCAAGGAATAATGAAAATTACAATAAAATGTTCAACTCAAAACAATTTCCATTTGTCCCCATTGCACTTAGCACAGTAAGCCCTCATAAAGCAAATATTGATTTCTCGGGGATTGGTTCTTTTCATTTTTGGCATGAAGCATGCAAGATTGGATGCTCTTTCAGGAAAAGTGAAACTACGACAGAAAACACTTTGAAGGAACTATGTTTTCATGCGACTTGTGGAACACAAAAGGAAGATTTGGGCCTACTGGAATGGTTTACTGGACACCACTTCCAAACTAGAAAAGTGATTTAAAATCAATTCCAAGAGAGAGGCAATGGAACCGATTCAAGAGCTTTAGCAATGATTATGTTCAAAAGAGCCTGTAAATTGGCTAGTGACTCACAAACAGAGTATTTGTCTGGCTTCCCAGGAGTAATAAACAGGGTTGCAACATTTTCTGACTTACAATCAACGAGTCGACTTGGAAGACAAGCTATTAAGAAATTTTGAGACAGCAAAAGAAAAGGTGTTAACTAGAAGTAATGGAGTTTCTTCCATTATGGAGAAACTTGACGTCATCAAAAAAAAAAGTCATAGAGGAGGCTGTCACTCAAAATAGGATGATTTCATTTGGAACTAAGGAAGCATCATTAAATTCAACACAATTCTAATGAGGTAAATTAGAACAGCTAGCAGTAAGCGGAATCCAAAGCTCGAGAAAGCATCCTGAAAGTTCAACAGGAAAATAAGCAATACTGTGAAAAAAAATTTATGTCTGACAGCAATCAATAAGGATCCTATAATGTATATTAGTATAGATACAATTGCTGAAACAGATAAGGTTACAAAACCTATCAATGCGCTTACCATAGGAAGAATTATTTATAAATTAATTGCAAAAGAATTAAGGAATTTAACTATTCAGTATTCTCGATGAGCAATTTTTCATTGTGCTACATGGAAAACATATAGATATAAGACACTGCAGGCGAAACTGAAAAACAATTGGCTGAAGATTTCATGTCTGAAAGCAATCAATAACGTTCCTATAATTTATTTAAGTATAGATACAATTGCTAAAACAGATTAGGTTAGAAAACCTATCAATGCGCTTACCATAGGACGAATTGTTTATAAATTAAATATTAATGCCCGTTATTTCTACAAACAGGTAATTTACCTAAAGTTTTTACCTACTAGTTTGCCTTATAAAATTTAACTTACACGATAGATATCTGTACACTAATAGATATCTATGGCTAGAAATAACGGGTATAAGTATGAATCAGAAATATATATGAGATCGTTTTGGTAGATGTAAAATTATTTTCAAAATTTATCTAGCTGCAAATGATTTTGAAAATGACAAACGAATTAAGGAACTAAACTATTCCCCAAACATTTTTACTCATTTTGTATTCAAGGTAGGAATAATATTCGACGAGCCAAAAGAAAACCATCTTAAATAAATAAGTAACACTTTTCCGCTTCAATAGTGTTTGTAGACGAAAAATGTATAGGGTGTTTTTTTCAGGGGTATAGAACTTTGAATTGAAATAAAACACAAGAAAATCGTTTTAATGTCCATCAATTTGGCTTTATTGGAAGGATAATTTTATGCCATTAATGTTTAAATATGATTTCGGGCATGTGGCCGCCGCGGCTGGCTCGAATAAAGCCAATTCTACAGGTCCAATTTTCAACCACTTTTTCGAGCATATGGGGCCGTATGTTGGCAATAACGCCACGAATGTTGGCTTCCAAGTCCCCTAACGTTTCTGGTTTGTTGGCGTAGACGAGCGACTTCACATATCCCCAAAGAAAATAGTCCAATGGTGTCAAATCACATGATCTTGGTGGCCAATTGACAGGTCCATTCCGCGAAATTATGCGCTCATCGAATGTTTCCTTCAATAAATCGATTGTGACGTGCGCTGTGTGGCATGTAGCGCCGTCTTGTTGGAACCACAACTCATCCACATTCATGCCATCCAATTCGGGAACAAAATAGTCGGTTATCATGGCTCTATAACGTGCACGGTGGCGAATCGATTCATTCGGGTCCTCTTCAACACTTTGCTCTACAGCGGCAATTGTTTCTTCGGTGCGCACTGTTCGACGTCTCTGCGGATGCAGAAGACGAATTAATTGCTCTGATGGACGATTATGTAGACCATAAAATGGACGGAGCTTGCGGTAAACTTCGCGAACTGAACCATTATTTTCGAAATAAATTTGCACGATTTGCAAGCGTTGTTCTTTTGTCAACCTGTTCATGATGAAATGGCAAACCAAACTAAATATTAATCACTTGACAGCTGACAAAATGGCCGCCAGTTATAAAAGTGATGCCAACTTAAAGTTCTATACCTCAATAAAAAACACCCTTTACTAAGCCCTCACGTGCACATTAGATGCCAGTAGCGAGTTGCCAGGAATCACTCTGTTTCTTACAGTATATTTTACATTTTCAGCATGAATAGAAAACTGCAACTGTTGCATTGCAATTTACATAAGAGAAATTAATCTCAATTATCCATTTTATCGTGGCCGTTTTAGGCGGTCGCCAGAGATGTTTCTGTTTGCAGGCAGTCAGCCTAGGGTTGGGCCCTCTATAAGCAGGCCTTGAGTTTACCCATCCCCCGTCTGTCCTCTCTGGCACAACTCACAAAACTCTGCTATTTTGGAGCAAAATTAATATTTAATTTTTACCGAGATGCTTAGAAAAAGGCTTTCGGTCATATTTAAGCTCGTTCCCGACGTAAATAAAATTGCCAACCTCCTCGCGGGATCCCTTTCTGAACACAGTCCTATATTAAAGGCATTGGCTGACATTGCTCTCTGGGGAACCACAAGAAGTTCTAATAACAAGGAATAATGAAAAATACAATGAAATGTTCAACTAAAAACAATTTCCATTTATCCCCATTGTACCTAGCACAGCAAGCCCTCATAAAAAGTATTGATTTCTCGAGAATTGGTGCTTTTCATTTTTGGCATGATCATTTTGCAAGATTGGATTCTCTTTCAGGAAAAGTGAAACTAGGACAGAAAACACTTTGAAGAAACTATGTTTTCATGCGACTTGTGGAACACAAAAGGGAGATTTGGGCCTACTAGAATGGTTCACTGGACACCACATCCAAACTAGAAAAATGATGGGAAATCAATTCCAAGAGAGAGGCCATGGAACCGCTTCAAGAGCTTTAGCAATGATTATGTTCAAAAGAGCCTCACAAACAGAAACTACGACAGAAAACACTTTTAAGGAACTATGTTTTCATGCTACATGTGGAACACATGGAGAAGCTTGACGTCATCAAAAAAAGTCATAGAGGACACTCCTATATTAAAGGCATTGGCTGACATTGCTCTCTGGGGAACCACAAGTAGTTAAAACAAGGCTACTTTCCCATTTGCCATGCTTATCACTGTAGCAAGGAATAATGAAAATTACAATAAAATGTTCAACTCAAAACAATTTCCATTTGTCCCCATTGCACTTAGCACAGTAAGCCCTCATAAAGCAAATATTGATTTCTCGGGGATTGGTTCTTTTCATTTTTGGCATGAAGCATGCAAGATTGGATGCTCTTTCAGGAAAAGTGAAACTACGACAGAAAACACTTTGAAGGAACTATGTTTTCATGCGACTTGTGGAACACAAAAGGAAGATTTGGGCCTACTGGAATGGTTTCCTGGACACCACTTCCAAACTAGAAAAGTGATTTAAAATCAATTCCAAGAGAGAGGCAATGGAACCGATTCAAGAGCTTTAGCAATGATTATGTTCAAAAGAGCCTGTAAATTGGCTAGTGACTCACAAACAGAGTATTTGTCTGGCTTCCCAGGAGTAATAAACAGGGTTGCAACATTTTCTGTGACTTACAATCAACGAGTCGACTTGGAAGACAAGCTATTAAGAAATTTTGAGACAGCAAAAGAAAAGGTGTTAACTAGAAGTAATGGAGTTTCTTCCATTATGGAGAAACTTGACGTCATCAAAAAAAAAAAGTCATAGAGGAGGCTGTCACTCAAAATAGGATGATTTCATTTGGAACTAAGGAAGCATCATTAAATTCAACACAATTCTAATGAGGTAAATTAGAACAGCTAGCAGTAAGCGGAATCCAAAGCTCGAGAAAGCATCCTGAAAGTTCAACAGGAAAATAAGCAATACTGTGAAAAAAAATTTATGTCTGACAGCAATCAATAAGGATCCTATAATGTATATTAGTATAGATACAATTGCTGAAACAGATAAGGTTACAAAACCTATCAATGCGCTTACCATAGGAAGAATTATTTATAAATTAATTGCAAAAGAATTAAGGAATTTAACTATTCAGTATTCTCGATGAGCAATTTTTCATTGTGCTACATGGAAAACATATAGATATAAGACACTGCAGGCGAAACTGAAAAACAATTGGCTGAAGATTTCATGTCTGAAAGCAATCAATAACGTTCCTATAATTTATTTAAGTATAGATACAATTGCTAAAACAGATTAGGTTAGAAAACCTATCAATGCGCTTACCATAGGACGAATTGTTTATAAATTAAATATTAATGCCCGTTATTTCTACAAACAGGTAATTTACCTAAAGTTTTTACCTACTAGTTTGCCTTATAAAATTTAACTTACACGATAGATATCTGTACACTAATAGATATCTATGGCTAGAAATAACGGGTATAAGTATGAATCAGAAATATATATGAGATCGTTTTGGTAGATGTAAAATTATTTTCAAAATTTATCTAGCTGCAAATGATTTTGAAAATGACAAACGAATTAAGGAACTAAACTATTCCCCAAACATTTTTACTCATTTTGTATTCAAGGTAGGAATAATATTCGACGAGCCAAAAGAAAACCATCTTAAATAAATAAGTAACACTTTTCCGCTTCAATAGTGTTTGTAGACGAAAAATGTATAGGGTGTTTTTTTCAGGGGTATAGAACTTTGAATTGAAATAAAACACAAGAAAATCGTTTTAATGTCCATCAATTTGGCTTTATTGGAAGGATAATTTTATGCCATTAATGTTTAAATATGATTTCGGGCATGTGGCCGCCGCGGCTGGCTCGAATAAAGCCAATTCTACAGGTCCAATTTTCAACCACTTTTTCGAGCATATGGGGCCGTATGTTGGCAATAACGCCACGAATGTTGGCTTCCAAGTCCCCTAACGTTTCTGGTTTGTTGGCGTAGACGAGCGACTTCACATATCCCCAAAGAAAATAGTCCAATGGTGTCAAATCACATGATCTTGGTGGCCAATTGACAGGTCCATTCCGCGAAATTATGCGCTCATCGAATGTTTCCTTCAATAAATCGATTGTGACGTGCGCTGTGTGGCATGTAGCGCCGTCTTGTTGGAACCACAACTCATCCACATTCATGCCATCCAATTCGGGAACAAAATAGTCGGTTATCATGGCTCTATAACGTGCACGGTGGCGAATCGATTCATTCGGGTCCTCTTCAGCACTTTGCTCTACAGCGGCAATTGTTTCTTCGGTGCGCACTGTTCGACGTCTCTGCGGATGCAGAAGACGAATTAATTGCTCTGATGGACGATTATGTAGACCATAAAATGGACGGAGCTTGCGGTAAACTTCGCGAACTGAACCATTATTTTCGAAATAAATTTGCACGATTTGCAAGCGTTGTTCTTTTGTCAACCTGTTCATGATGAAATGGCAAACCAAACTAAATATTAATCACTTGACAGCTGACAAAATGGCCGCCAGTTATAAAAGTGATGCCAACTTAAAGTTCTATACCTCAATAAAAAACACCCTTTACTAAGCCCTCACGTGCACATTAGATGCCAGTAGCGAGTTGCCAGGAATCACTCTGTTTCTTACAGTATATTTTACATTTTCAGCATGAATAGAAAACTGCAACTGTTGCATTGCAATTTACATAAGAGAAATTAATCTCAATTATCCATTTTATCGTGGCCGTTTTAGGCGGTCGCCAGAGATGTTTCTGTTTGCAGGCAGTCAGCCTAGGGTTGGGCCCTCTATAAGCAGGCCTTGAGTTTACCCATCCCCCGTCTGTCCTCTCTGGCACAACTCACAAAACTCTGCTATTTTGGAGCAAAATTAATATTTAATTTTTACCGAGCTGCTTAGAAAAAGGCTTTCGGTCATATTTAAGCTCGTTCCCGACGTAAATAAAATTGCCAACCTCCTCGCGGGATCCCTTTCTGAACACAGTCCTATATTAAAGGCATTGGCTGACATTGCTCTCTGGGGAACCACAAGAAGTTCTAATAACAAGGAATAATGAAAAATACAATGAAATGTTCAACTAAAAACAATTTCCATTTATCCCCATTGTACCTAGCACAGCAAGCCCTCATAAAAAGTATTGATTTCTCGAGAATTGGTGCTTTTCATTTTTGGCATGATCATTTTGCAAGATTGGATTCTCTTTCAGGAAAAGTGAAACTAGGACAGAAAACACTTTGAAGAAACTATGTTTTCATGCGACTTGTGGAACACAAAAGGGAGATTTGGGCCTACTAGAATGGTTCACTGGACACCACATCCAAACTAGAAAAATGATGGGAAATCAATTCCAAGAGAGAGGCCATGGAACCGCTTCAAGAGCTTTAGCAATGATTATGTTCAAAAGAGCCTCACAAACAGAAACTACGACAGAAAACACTTTTAAGGAACTATGTTTTCATGCTACATGTGGAACACATGGAGAAGCTTGACGTCATCAAAAAAAGTCATAGAGGACACTCCTATATTAAAGGCATTGGCTGACATTGCTCTCTGGGGAACCACAAGTAGTTAAAACAAGGCTACTTTCCCATTTGCCATGCTTATCACTGTAGCAAGGAATAATGAAAATTACAATAAAATGTTCAACTCAAAACAATTTCCATTTGTCCCCATTGCACTTAGCACAGTAAGCCCTCATAAAGCAAATATTGATTTCTCGGGGATTGGTTCTTTTCATTTTTGGCATGAAGCATGCAAGATTGGATGCTCTTTCAGGAAAAGTGAAACTACGACAGAAAACACTTTGAAGGAACTATGTTTTCATGCGACTTGTGGAACACAAAAGGAAGATTTGGGCCTACTGGAATGGTTTACTGGACACCACTTCCAAACTAGAAAAGTGATTTAAAATCAATTCCAAGAGAGAGGCAATGGAACCGATTCAAGAGCTTTAGCAATGATTATGTTCAAAAGAGCCTGTAAATTGGCTAGTGACTCACAAACAGAGTATTTGTCTGGCTTCCCAGGAGTAATAAACAGGGTTGCAACATTTTCTGTGACTTACAATCAACGAGTCGACTTGGAAGACAAGCTATTAAGAAATTTTGAGACAGCAAAAGAAAAGGTGTTAACTAGAAGTAATGGAGTTTCTTCCATTATGGAGAAACTTGACGTCATCAAAAAAAAAAAGTCATAGAGGAGGCTGTCACTCAAAATAGGATGATTTCATTTGGAACTAAGGAAGCATCATTAAATTCAACACAATTCTAATGAGGTAAATTAGAACAGCTAGCAGTAAGCGGAATCCAAAGCTCGAGAAAGCATCCTGAAAGTTCAACAGGAAAATAAGCAATACTGTGAAAAAAAATTTATGTCTGACAGCAATCAATAAGGATCCTATAATGTATATTAGTATAGATACAATTGCTGAAACAGATAAGGTTACAAAACCTATCAATGCGCTTACCATAGGAAGAATTATTTATAAATTAATTGCAAAAGAATTAAGGAATTTAACTATTCAGTATTCTCGATGAGCAATTTTTCATTGTGCTACATGGAAAACATATAGATATAAGACACTGCAGGCGAAACTGAAAAACAATTGGCTGAAGATTTCATGTCTGAAAGCAATCAATAACGTTCCTATAATTTATTTAAGTATAGATACAATTGCTAAAACAGATTAGGTTAGAAAACCTATCAATGCGCTTACCATAGGACGAATTGTTTATAAATTAAATATTAATGCCCGTTATTTCTACAAACAGGTAATTTACCTAAAGTTTTTACCTACTAGTTTGCCTTATAAAATTTAACTTACACGATAGATATCTGTACACTAATAGATATCTATGGCTAGAAATAACGGGTATAAGTATGAATCAGAAATATATATGAGATCGTTTTGGTAGATGTAAAATTATTTTCAAAATTTATCTAGCTGCAAATGATTTTGAAAATGACAAACGAATTAAGGAACTAAACTATTCCCCAAACATTTTTACTCATTTTGTATTCAAGGTAGGAATAATATTCGACGAGCCAAAAGAAAACCATCTTAAATAAATAAGTAACACTTTTCCGCTTCAATAGTGTTTGTAGACGAAAAATGTATAGGGTGTTTTTTTCAGGGGTATAGAACTTTGAATTGAAATAAAACACAAGAAAATCGTTTTAATGTCCATCAATTTGGCTTTATTGGAAGGATAATTTTATGCCATTAATGTTTAAATATGATTTCGGGCATGTGGCCGCCGCGGCTGGCTCGAATAAAGCCAATTCTACAGGTCCAATTTTCAACCACTTTTTCGAGCATATGGGGCCGTATGTTGGCAATAACGCCACGAATGTTGGCTTCCAAGTCCCCTAACGTTTCTGGTTTGTTGGCGTAGACGAGCGACTTCACATATCCCCAAAGAAAATAGTCCAATGGTGTCAAATCACATGATCTTGGTGGCCAATTGACAGGTCCATTCCGCGAAATTATGCGCTCATCGAATGTTTCCTTCAATAAATCGATTGTGACGTGCGCTGTGTGGCATGTAGCGCCGTCTTGTTGGAACCACAACTCATCCACATTCATGCCATCCAATTCGGGAACAAAATAGTCGGTTATCATGGCTCTATAACGTGCACGGTGGCGAATCGATTCATTCGGGTCCTCTTCAACACTTTGCTCTACAGCGGCAATTGTTTCTTCGGTGCGCACTGTTCGACGTCTCTGCGGATGCAGAAGACGAATTAATTGCTATGATGGACGATTATGTAGACCATAAAATGGACGGAGCTTGCGGTAAACTTCGCGAACTGAACCATTATTTTCGAAATAAATTTGCACGATTTGCAAGCGTTGTTCTTTTGTCAACCTGTTCATGATGAAATGGCAAACCAAACTAAATATTAATCACTTGACAGCTGACAAAATGGCCGCCAGTTATAAAAGTGATGCCAACTTAAAGTTCTATACCTCAATAAAAAACACCCTTTACTAAGCCCTCACGTGCACATTAGATGCCAGTAGCGAGTTGCCAGGAATCACTCTGTTTCTTACAGTATATTTTACATTTTCAGCATGAATAGAAAACTGCAACTGTTGCATTGCAATTTACATAAGAGAAATTAATCTCAATTATCCATTTTATCGTGGCCGTTTTAGGCGGTCGCCAGAGATGTTTCTGTTTGCAGGCAGTCAGCCTAGGGTTGGGCCCTCTATAAGCAGGCCTTGAGTTTACCCATCCCCCGTCTGTCCTCTCTGGCACAACTCACAAAACTCTGCTATTTTGGAGCAAAATTAATATTTAATTTTTACCGAGCTGCTTAGAAAAAGGCTTTCGGTCATATTTAAGCTCGTTCCCGACGTAAATAAAATTGCCAACCTCCTCGCGGGATCCCTTTCTGAACACAGTCCTATATTAAAGGCATTGGCTGACATTGCTCTCTGGGGAACCACAAGAAGTTCTAATAACAAGGAATAATGAAAAATACAATGAAATGTTCAACTAAAAACAATTTCCATTTATCCCCATTGTACCTAGCACAGCAAGCCCTCATAAAAAGTATTGATTTCTCGAGAATTGGTGCTTTTCATTTTTGGCATGATCATTTTGCAAGATTGGATTCTCTTTCAGGAAAAGTGAAACTAGGACAGAAAACACTTTGAAGAAACTATGTTTTCATGCGACTTGTGGAACACAAAAGGGAGATTTGGGCCTACTAGAATGGTTCACTGGACACCACATCCAAACTAGAAAAATGATGGGAAATCAATTCCAAGAGAGAGGCCATGGAACCGCTTCAAGAGCTTTAGCAATGATTATGTTCAAAAGAGTCTGTAAATTGGTTAGTGCCTCACAAACAGAAACTACGACAGAAAACACTTTTAAGGAACTATGTTTTCATGCTACATGTGGAACACATGGAGAAGCTTGACGTCATCAAAAAAAGTCATAGAGGACACTCCTGACATTGCTCACTGGGGAACCACAAGTAGTTAAAACAAGGCTACTTTCCCATTTGCCATGCTTATCACTGTAGCAAGGAATAATGAAAATTACAATAAAATGTTCAACTCAAAACAATTTCCATTTGTCCCCATTGCACTTAGCACAGTAAGCCCTCATAAAGCAAATATTGATTTCTCGGGGATTGGTTCTTTTCATTTTTGGCATGAAGCATGCAAGATTGGATGCTCTTTCAGGAAAAGTGAAACTACGACAGAAAACACTTTGAAGGAACTATGTTTTCATGCGACTTGTGGAACACAAAAGGAAGATTTGGGCCTACTGGAATGGTTTACTGGACACCACTTCCAAACTAGAAAAGTGATTTAAAATCAATTCCAAGAGAGAGGCAATGGAACCGATTCAAGAGCTTTAGCAATGATTATGTTCAAAAGAGCCTGTAAATTGGCTAGTGACTCACAAACAGAGTATTTGTCTGGCTTCCCAGGAGTAATAAACAGGGTTGCAACATTTTCTGTGACTTACAATCAACGAGTCGACTTGGAAGACAAGCTATTAAGAAATTTTGAGACAGCAAAAGAAAAGGTGTTAACTAGAAGTAATGGAGTTTCTTCCATTATGGAGAAACTTGACGTCATCAAAAAAAAAAGTCATAGAGGAGGCTGTCACTCAAAATAGGATGATTTCATTTGGAACTAAGGAAGCATCATTAAATTCAACACAATTCTAATGAGGTAAATTAGAACAGCTAGCAGTAAGCGGAATCCAAAGCTCGAGAAAGCATCCTGAAAGTTCAACAGGAAAATAAGCAATACTGTGAAAAAAAATTTATGTCTGACAGCAATCAATAAGGATCCTATAATGTATATTAGTATAGATACAATTGCTGAAACAGATAAGGTTACAAAACCTATCAATGCGCTTACCATAGGAAGAATTATTTATAAATTAATTGCAAAAGAATTAAGGAATTTAACTATTCAGTATTCTCGATGAGCAATTTTTCATTGTGCTACATGGAAAACATATAGATATAAGACACTGCAGGCGAAACTGAAAAACAATTGGCTGAAGATTTCATGTCTGAAAGCAATCAATAACGTTCCTATAATTTATTTAAGTATAGATACAATTGCTAAAACAGATTAGGTTAGAAAACCTATCAATGCGCTTACCATAGGACGAATTGTTTATAAATTAAATATTAATGCCCGTTATTTCTACAAACAGGTAATTTACCTAAAGTTTTTACCTACTAGTTTGCCTTATAAAATTTAACTTACACGATAGATATCTGTACACTAATAGATATCTATGGCTAGAAATAACGGGTATAAGTATGAATCAGAAATATATATGAGATCGTTTTGGTAGATGTAAAATTATTTTCAAAATTTATCTAGCTGCAAATGATTTTGAAAATGACAAACGAATTAAGGAACTAAACTATTCCCCAAACATTTTTACTCATTTTGTATTCAAGGTAGGAATAATATTCGACGAGCCAAAAGAAAACCATCTTAAATAAATAAGTAACACTTTTCCGCTTCAATAGTGTTTGTAGACGAAAAATGTATGGGTGTTTTTTTCAGGGGTATAGAACTTTGAATTGAAATAAAACACAAGAAAATCGTTTTAATGTCCATCAATTTGGCTTTATTGGAAGGATAATTTTATGCCATTAATGTTTAAATATGATTTCGGGCATGTGGCCGCCGCGGCTGGCTCGAATAAAGCCAATTCTACAGGTCCAATTTTCAACCACTTTTTCGAGCATATGGGGCCGTATGTTGGCAATAACGCCACGAATGTTGGCTTCCAAGTCCCCTAACGTTTCTGGTTTGTTGGCGTAGACGAGCGACTTCACATATCCCCAAAGAAAATAGTGCAATGGTGTCAAATCACATGATCTTGGTGGCCAATTGACAGGTCCATTCCGCGAAATTATGCGCTCATCGAATGTTTCCTTCAATAAATCGATTGTGACGTGCGCTGTGTGGCATGTAGCGCCGTCTTGTTGGAACCACAACTCATCCACATTCATGCCATCCAATTCGGGAACAAAATAGTCGGTTATCATGGCTCTATAACGTGCACGGTGGCGAATCGATTCATTCGGGTCCTCTTCAACACTTTGCTCTACAGCGGCAATTGTTTCTTCGGTGCGCACTGTTCGACGTCTCTGCGGATGCAGAAGACGAATTAATTGCTCTGATGGACGATTATGTAGACCATAAAATGGACGGAGCTTGCGGTAAACTTCGCGAACTGAACCATTATTTTCGAAATAAATTTGCACGATTTGCAAGCGTTGTTCTTTTGTCAACCTGTTCATGATGAAATGGCAAACCAAACTAAATATTAATCACTTGACAGCTGACAAAATGGCCGCCAGTTATAAAAGTGATGCCAACTTAAAGTTCTATACCTCAATAAAAAACACCCTTTACTAAGCCCTCACGTGCACATTAGATGCCAGTAGCGAGTTGCCAGGAATCACTCTGTTTCTTACAGTATATTTTACATTTTCAGCATGAATAGAAAACTGCAACTGTTGCATTGCAATTTACATAAGAGAAATTAATCTCAATTATCCATTTTATCGTGGCCGTTTTAGGCGGTCGCCAGAGATGTTTCTGTTTGCAGGCAGTCAGCCTAGGGTTGGGCCCTCTATAAGCAGGCCTTGAGTTTACCCATCCCCCGTCTGTCCTCTCTGGCACAACTCACAAAACTCTGCTATTTTGGAGCAAAATTAATATTTAATTTTTACCGAGCTGCTTAGAAAAAGGCTTTCGGTCATATTTAAGCTCGTTCCCGACGTAAATAAAATTGCCAACCTCCTCGCGGGATCCCTTTCTGAACACAGTCCTATATTAAAGGCATTGGCTGACATTGCTCTCTGGGGAACCACAAGAAGTTCTAATAACAAGGAATAATGAAAAATACAATGAAATGTTCAACTAAAAACAATTTCCATTTATCCCCATTGTACCTAGCACAGCAAGCCCTCATAAAAAGTATTGATTTCTCGAGAATTGGTGCTTTTCATTTTTGGCATGATCATTTTGCAAGATTGGATTCTCTTTCAGGAAAAGTGAAACTAGGACAGAAAACACTTTGAAGAAACTATGTTTTCATGCGACTTGTGGAACACAAAAGGGAGATTTGGGCCTACTAGAATGGTTCACTGGACACCACATCCAAACTAGAAAAATGATGGGAAATCAATTCCAAGAGAGAGGCCATGGAACCGCTTCAAGAGCTTTAGCAATGATTATGTTCAAAAGAGTCTGTAAATTGGTTAGTGCCTCACAAACAGAAACTACGACAGAAAACACTTTTAAGGAACTATGTTTTCATGCTACATGTGGAACACATGGAGAAGCTTGACGTCATCAAAAAAAGTCATAGAGGACACTCCTATATTAAAGGCATTGGCTGACATTGCTCTCTGGGGAACCACAAGTAGTTAAAACAAGGCTACTTTCCCATTTGCCATGCTTATCACTGTAGCAAGGAATAATGAAAATTACAATAAAATGTTCAACTCAAAACAATTTCCATTTGTCCCCATTGCACTTAGCACAGTAAGCCCTCATAAAGCAAATATTGATTTCTCGGGGATTGGTTCTTTTCATTTTTGGCATGAAGCATGCAAGATTGGATGCTCTTTCAGGAAAAGTGAAACTACGACAGAAAACACTTTGAAGGAACTATGTTTTCATGCGACTTGTGGAACACAAAAGGAAGATTTGGGCCTACTGGAATGGTTTACTGGACACCACTTCCAAACTAGAAAAGTGATTTAAAATCAATTCCAAGAGAGAGGCAATGGAACCGATTCAAGAGCTTTAGCAATGATTATGTTCAAAAGAGCCTGTAAATTGGCTAGTGACTCACAAACAGAGTATTTGTCTGGCTTCCCAGGAGTAATAAACAGGGTTGCAACATTTTCTGTGACTTACAATCAACGAGTCGACTTGGAAGACAAGCTATTAAGAAATTTTGAGACAGCAAAAGAAAAGGTGTTAACTAGAAGTAATGGAGTTTCTTCCATTATGGAGAAACTTGACGTCATCAAAAAAAAAAGTCATAGAGGAGGCTGTCACTCAAAATAGGATGATTTCATTTGGAACTAAGGAAGCATCATTAAATTCAACACAATTCTAATGAGGTAAATTAGAACAGCTAGCAGTAAGCGGAATCCAAAGCTCGAGAAAGCATCCTGAAAGTTCAACAGGAAAATAAGCAATACTGTGAAAAAAAATTTATGTCTGACAGCAATCAATAAGGATCCTATAATGTATATTAGTATAGATACAATTGCTGAAACAGATAAGGTTACAAAACCTATCAATGCGCTTACCATAGGAAGAATTATTTATAAATTAATTGCAAAAGAATTAAGGAATTTAACTATTCAGTATTCTCGATGAGCAATTTTTCATTGTGCTACATGGAAAACATATAGATATAAGACACTGCAGGCGAAACTGAAAAACAATTGGCTGAAGATTTCATGTCTGAAAGCAATCAATAACGTTCCTATAATTTATTTAAGTATAGATACAATTGCTAAAACAGATTAGGTTAGAAAACCTATCAATGCGCTTACCATAGGACGAATTGTTTATAAATTAAATATTAATGCCCGTTATTTCTACAAACAGGTAATTTACCTAAAGTTTTTACCTACTAGTTTGCCTTATAAAATTTAACTTACACGATAGATATCTGTACACTAATAGATATCTATGGCTAGAAATAACGGGTATAAGTATGAATCAGAAATATATATGAGATCGTTTTGGTAGATGTAAAATTATTTTCAAAATTTATCTAGCTGCAAATGATTTTGAAAATGACAAACGAATTAAGGAACTAAACTATTCCCCAAACATTTTTACTCATTTTGTATTCAAGGTAGGAATAATATTCGACGAGCCAAAAGAAAACCATCTTAAATAAATAAGTAACACTTTTCCGCTTCAATAGTGTTTGTAGACGAAAAATGTATAGGGTGTTTTTTTCAGGGGTATAGAACTTTGAATTGAAATAAAACACAAGAAAATCGTTTTAATGTCCATCAATTTGGCTTTATTGGAAGGATAATTTTATGCCATTAATGTTTAAATATGATTTCGGGCATGTGGCCGCCGCGGCTGGCTCGAATAAAGCCAATTCTACAGGTCCAATTTTCAACCACTTTTTCGAGCATATGGGGCCGTATGTTGGCAATAACGCCACGAATGTTGGCTTCCAAGTCCCCTAACGTTTCTGGTTTGTTGGCGTAGACGAGCGACTTCACATATCCCCAAAGAAAATAGTCCAATGGTGTCAAATCACATGATCTTGGTGGCCAATTGATAGGTCCATTCCGCGAAATTATGCGCTCATCGAATGTTTCCTTCAATAAATCGATTGTGACGTGCGCTGTGTGGCATGTAGCGCCGTCTTGTTGGAACCACAACTCATCCACATTCATGCCATCCAATTCGGGAACAAAATAGTCGGTTATCATGGGTCTATAACGTGCACGGTGGCGAATCGATTCATTCGGGTCCTCTTCAACACTTTGCTCTACAGCGGCAATTGTTTCTTCGGTGCGCACTGTTCGACGTCTCTGCGGATGCAGAAGACGAATTAATTGCTCTGATGGACGATTATGTAGACCATAAAATGGACGGAGCTTGCGGTAAACTTCGCGAACTGAACCATTATTTTCGAAATAAATTTGCACGATTTGCAAGCGTTGTTCTTTTGTCAACCTGTTCATGATGAAATGGCAAACCAAACTAAATATTAATCACTTGACAGCTGACAAAATGGCCGCCAGTTATAAAAGTGATGCCAACTTAAAGTTCTATACCTCAATAAAAAACACCCTTTACTAAGCCCTCACGTGCACATTAGATGCCAGTAGCGAGTTGCCAGGAATCACTCTGTTTCTTACAGTATATTTTACATTTTCAGCATGAATAGAAAACTGCAACTGTTGCATTGCAATTTACATAAGAGAAATTAATCTCAATTATCCATTTTATCGTGGCCGTTTTAGGCGGTCGCCAGAGATGTTTCTGTTTGCAGGCAGTCAGCCTAGGGTTGGGCCCTCTATAAGCAGGCCTTGAGTTTACCCATCCCCCGTCTGTCCTCTCTGGCACAACTCACAAAACTCTGCTATTTTGGAGCAAAATTAATATTTAATTTTTACCGAGCTGCTTAGAAAAAGGCTTTCGGTCATATTTAAGCTCGTTCCCGACGTAAATAAAATTGCCAACCTCCTCGCGGGATCCCTTTCTGAACACAGTCCTATATTAAAGGCATTGGCTGACATTGCTCTCTGGGGAACCACAAGAAGTTCTAATAACAAGGAATAATGAAAAATACAATGAAATGTTCAACTAAAAACAAATTCCATTTATCCCCATTGTACCTAGCACAGCAAGCCCTCATAAAAAGTATTGATTTCTCGAGAATTGGTGCTTTTCATTTTTGGCATGATCATTTTGCAAGATTGGATTCTCTTTCAGGAAAAGTGAAACTAGGACAGAAAACACTTTGAAGAAACTATGTTTTCATGCGACTTGTGGAACACAAAAGGGAGATTTGGGCCTACTAGAATGGTTCACTGGACACCACATCCAAACTAGAAAAATGATGGGAAATCAATTCCAAGAGAGAGGCCATGGAACCGCTTCAAGAGCTTTAGCAATGATTATGTTCAAAAGAGTCTGTAAATTGGTTAGTGCCTCACAAACAGAAACTACGACAGAAAACACTTTTAAGGAACTATGTTTTCATGCTACATGTGGAACACATGGAGAAGCTTGACGTCATCAAAAAAAGTCATAGAGGACACTCCTATATTAAAGGCATTGGCTGACATTGCTCTCTGGGGAACCACAAGTAGTTAAAACAAGGCTACTTTCCCATTTGCCATGCTTATCACTGTAGCAAGGAATAATGAAAATTACAATAAAATGTTCAACTCAAAACAATTTCCATTTGTCCCCATTGCACTTAGCACAGTAAGCCCTCATAAAGCAAATATTGATTTCTCGGGGATTGGTTCTTTTCATTTTTGGCATGAAGCATGCAAGATTGGATGCTCTTTCAGGAAAAGTGAAACTACGACAGAAAACACTTTGAAGGAACTATGTTTTCATGCGACTTGTGGAACACAAAAGGAAGATTTGGGCCTACTGGAATGGTTTACTGGACACCACTTCCAAACTAGAAAAGTGATTTAAAATCAATTCCAAGAGAGAGGCAATGGAACCGATTCAAGAGCTTTAGCAATGATTATGTTCAAAAGAGCCTGTAAATTGGCTAGTGACTCACAAACAGAGTATTTGTCTGGCTTCCCAGGAGTAATAAACAGGGTTGCAACATTTTCTGTGACTTACAATCAACGAGTCGACTTGGAAGACAAGCTATTAAGAAATTTTGAGACAGCAAAAGAAAAGGTGTTAACTAGAAGTAATGGAGTTTCTTCCATTATGGAGAAACTTGACGTCATCAAAAAAAAAAGTCATAGAGGAGGCTGTCACTCAAAATAGGATGATTTCATTTGGAACTAAGGAAGCATCATTAAATTCAACACAATTCTAATGAGGTAAATTAGAACAGCTAGCAGTAAGCGGAATCCAAAGCTCGAGAAAGCATCCTGAAAGTTCAACAGGAAAATAAGCAATACTGTGAAAAAAAATTTATGTCTGACAGCAATCAATAAGGATCCTATAATGTATATTAGTATAGATACAATTGCTGAAACAGATAAGGTTACAAAACCTATCAATGCGCTTACCATAGGAAGAATTATTTATAAATTAATTGCAAAAGAATTAAGGAATTTAACTATTCAGTATTCTCGATGAGCAATTTTTCATTGTGCTACATGGAAAACATATAGATATAAGACACTGCAGGCGAAACTGAAAAACAATTGGCTGAAGATTTCATGTCTGAAAGCAATCAATAACGTTCCTATAATTTATTTAAGTATAGATACAATTGCTAAAACAGATTAGGTTAGAAAACCTATCAATGCGCTTACCATAGGACGAATTGTTTATAAATTAAATATTAATGCCCGTTATTTCTACAAACAGGTAATTTACCTAAAGTTTTTACCTACTAGTTTGCCTTATAAAATTTAACTTACACGATAGATATCTGTACACTAATAGATATCTATGGCTAGAAATAACGGGTATAAGTATGAATCAGAAATATATATGAGATCGTTTTGGTAGATGTAAAATTATTTTCAAAATTTATCTAGCTGCAAATGATTTTGAAAATGACAAACGAATTAAGGAACTAAACTATTCCCCAAACATTTTTACTCATTTTGTATTCAAGGTAGGAATAATATTCGACGAGCCAAAAGAAAACCATCTTAAATAAATAAGTAACACTTTTCCGCTTCAATAGTGTTTGTAGACGAAAAATGTATAGGGTGTTTTTTTCAGGGGTATAGAACTTTGAATTGAAATAAAACACAAGAAAATCGTTTTAATGTCCATCAATTTGGCTTTATTGGAAGGATAATTTTATGCCATTAATGTTTAAATATGATTTCGGGCATGTGGCCGCCGCGGCTGGCTCGAATAAAGCCAATTCTACAGGTCCAATTTTCAACCACTTTTTCGAGCATATGGGGCCGTATGTTGGCAATAACGCCACGAATGTTGGCTTCCAAGTCCCCTAACGTTTCTGGTTTGTTGGCGTAGACGAGCGACTTCACATATCCCCAAAGAAAATAGTCCAATGGTGTCAAATCACATGATCTTGGTGGCCAATTGATAGGTCCATTCCGCGAAATTATGCGCTCATCGAATGTTTCCTTCAATAAATCGATTGTGACGTGCGCTGTGTGGCATGTAGCGCCGTCTTGTTGGAACCACAACTCATCCACATTCATGCCATCCAATTCGGGAACAAAATAGTCGGTTATCATGGGTCTATAACGTGCACGGTGGCGAATCGATTCATTCGGGTCCTCTTCAACACTTTGCTCTACAGCGGCAATTGTTTCTTCGGTGCGCACTGTTCGACGTCTCTGCGGATGCAGAAGACGAATTAATTGCTCTGATGGACGATTATGTAGACCATAAAATGGACGGAGCTTGCGGTAAACTTCGCGAACTGAACCATTATTTTCGAAATAAATTTGCACGATTTGCAAGCGTTGTTCTTTTGTCAACCTGTTCATGATGAAATGGCAAACCAAACTAAATATTAATCACTTGACAGCTGACAAAATGGCCGCCAGTTATAAAAGTGATGCCAACTTAAAGTTCTATACCTCAATAAAAAACACCCTTTACTAAGCCCTCACGTGCACATTAGATGCCAGTAGCGAGTTGCCAGGAATCACTCTGTTTCTTACAGTATATTTTACATTTTCAGCATGAATAGAAAACTGCAACTGTTGCATTGCAATTTACATAAGAGAAATTAATCTCAATTATCCATTTTATCGTGGCCGTTTTAGGCGGTCGCCAGAGATGTTTCTGTTTGCAGGCAGTCAGCCTAGGGTTGGGCCCTCTATAAGCAGGCCTTGAGTTTACCCATCCCCCGTCTGTCCTCTCTGGCACAACTCACAAAACTCTGCTATTTTGGAGCAAAATTAATATTTAATTTTTACCGAGCTGCTTAGAAAAAGGCTTTCGGTCATATTTAAGCTCGTTCCCGACGTAAATAAAATTGCCAACCTCCTCGCGGGATCCCTTTCTGAACACAGTCCTATATTAAAGGCATTGGCTGACATTGCTCTCTGGGGAACCACAAGAAGTTCTAATAACAAGGAATAATGAAAAATACAATGAAATGTTCAACTAAAAACAAATTCCATTTATCCCCATTGTACCTAGCACAGCAAGCCCTCATAAAAAGTATTGATTTCTCGAGAATTGGTGCTTTTCATTTTTGGCATGATCATTTTGCAAGATTGGATTCTCTTTCAGGAAAAGTGAAACTAGGACAGAAAACACTTTGAAGAAACTATGTTTTCATGCGACTTGTGGAACACAAAAGGGAGATTTGGGCCTACTAGAATGGTTCACTGGACACCACATCCAAACTAGAAAAATGATGGGAAATCAATTCCAAGAGAGAGGCCATGGAACCGCTTCAAGAGCTTTAGCAATGATTATGTTCAAAAGAGCCTCACAAACAGAAACTACGACAGAAAACACTTTTAAGGAACTATGTTTTCATGCTACATGTGGAACACATGGAGAAGCTTGACGTCATCAAAAAAAGTCATAGAGGACACTCCTATATTAAAGGCATTGGCTGACATTGCTCTCTGGGGAACCACAAGTAGTTAAAACAAGGCTACTTTCCCATTTGCCATGCTTATCACTGTAGCAAGGAATAATGAAAATTACAATAAAATGTTCAACTCAAAACAATTTCCATTTGTCCCCATTGCACTTAGCACAGTAAGCCCTCATAAAGCAAATATTGATTTCTCGGGGATTGGTTCTTTTCATTTTTGGCATGAAGCATGCAAGATTGGATGCTCTTTCAGGAAAAGTGAAACTACGACAGAAAACACTTTGAAGGAACTATGTTTTCATGCGACTTGTGGAACACAAAAGGAAGATTTGGGCCTACTGGAATGGTTTACTGGACACCACTTCCAAACTAGAAAAGTGATTTAAAATCAATTCCAAGAGAGAGGCAATGGAACCGATTCAAGAGCTTTAGCAATGATTATGTTCAAAAGAGCCTGTAAATTGGCTAGTGACTCACAAACAGAGTATTTGTCTGGCTTCCCAGGAGTAATAAACAGGGTTGCAACATTTTCTGTGACTTACAATCAACGAGTCGACTTGGAAGACAAGCTATTAAGAAATTTTGAGACAGCAAAAGAAAAGGTGTTAACTAGAAGTAATGGAGTTTCTTCCATTATGGAGAAACTTGACGTCATCAAAAAAAAAGTCATAGAGGAGGCTGTCACTCAAAATAGGATGATTTCATTTGGAACTAAGGAAGCATCATTAAATTCAACACAATTCTAATGAGGTAAATTAGAACAGCTAGCAGTAAGCGGAATCCAAAGCTCGAGAAAGCATCCTGAAAGTTCAACAGGAAAATAAGCAATACTGTGAAAAAAAATTTATGTCTGACAGCAATCAATAAGGATCCTATAATGTATATTAGTATAGATACAATTGCTGAAACAGATAAGGTTACAAAACCTATCAATGCGCTTACCATAGGAAGAATTATTTATAAATTAATTGCAAAAGAATTAAGGAATTTAACTATTCAGTATTCTCGATGAGCAATTTTTCATTGTGCTACATGGAAAACATATAGATATAAGACACTGCAGGCGAAACTGAAAAACAATTGGCTGAAGATTTCATGTCTGAAAGCAATCAATAACATTCCTATAATTTATTTAAGTATAGATACAATTGCTAAAACAGATTAGGTTAGAAAACCTATCAATGCGCTTACCATAGGACGAATTGTTTATAAATTAAATATTAATGCCCGTTATTTCTACAAACAGGTAATTTACCTAAAGTTTTTACCTACTAGTTTGCCTTATAAAATTTAACTTACACGATAGATATCTGTACACTAATAGATATCTATGGCTAGAAATAACGGGTATAAGTATGAATCAGAAATATATATGAGATCGTTTTGGTAGATGTAAAATTATTTTCAAAATTTATCTAGCTGCAAATGATTTTGAAAATGACAAACGAATTAAGGAACTAAACTATTCCCCAAACATTTTTACTCATTTTGTATTCAAGGTAGGAATAATATTCGACGAGCCAAAAGAAAACCATCTTAAATAAATAAGTAACACTTTTCCGCTTCAATAGTGTTTGTAGACGAAAAATGTATTTACTAAGCCCTCACGTGCACATTAGATGCCAGTAGCGAGTTGCCAGGAATCACTCTGTTTCTTACAGTATATTTTACATTTTCAGCATGAATAGAAAACTGCAACTGTTGCATTGCAATTTACATAAGAGAAATTAATCTCAATTATCCATTTTATCGTGGCCGTTTTAGGCGGTCGCCAGAGATGTTTCTGTTTGCAGGCAGTCAGCCTAGGGTTGGGCCCTCTATAAGCAGGCCTTGAGTTTACCCATCCCCCGTCTGTCCTCTCTGGCACAACTCACAAAACTCTGCTATTTTGGAGCAAAATTAATATTTAATTTTTACCGAGCTGCTTAGAAAAAGGCTTTCGGTCATATTTAAGCTCGTTCCCGACGTAAATAAAATTGCCAACCTCCTCGCGGGATCCCTTTCTGAACACAGTCCTATATTAAAGGCATTGGCTGACATTGCTCTCTGGGGAACCACAAGAAGTTCTAATAACAAGGAATAATGAAAAATACAATGAAATGTTCAACTAAAAACAATTTCCATTTATCCCCATTGTACCTAGCACAGCAAGCCCTCATAAAAAGTATTGATTTCTCGAGAATTGGTGCTTTTCATTTTTGGCATGATCATTTTGCAAGATTGGATTCTCTTTCAGGAAAAGTGAAACTAGGACAGAAAACACTTTGAAGAAACTATGTTTTCATGCGACTTGTGGAACACAAAAGGGAGATTTGGGCCTACTAGAATGGTTCACTGGACACCACATCCAAACTAGAAAAATGATGGGAAATCAATTCCAAGAGAGAGGCCATGGAACCGCTTCAAGAGCTTTAGCAATGATTATGTTCAAAAGAGTCTGTAAATTGGTTAGTGCCTCACAAACAGAAACTACGACAGAAAACACTTTTAAGGAACTATGTTTTCATGCTACATGTGGAACACATGGAGAAGCTTGACGTCATCAAAAAAAGTCATAGAGGACACTCCTATATTAAAGGCATTGGCTGACATTGCTCTCTGGGGAACCACAAGTAGTTAAAACAAGGCTACTTTCCCATTTGCCATGCTTATCACTGTAGCAAGGAATAATGAAAATTACAATAAAATGTTCAACTCAAAACAATTTCCATTTGTCCCCATTGCACTTAGCACAGTAAGCCCTCATAAAGCAAATATTGATTTCTCGGGGATTGGTTCTTTTCATTTTTGGCATGAAGCATGCAAGATTGGATGCTCTTTCAGGAAAAGTGAAACTACGACAGAAAACACTTTGAAGGAACTATGTTTTCATGCGACTTGTGGAACACAAAAGGAAGATTTGGGCCTACTGGAATGGTTTCCTGGACACCACTTCCAAACTAGAAAAGTGATTTAAAATCAATTCCAAGAGAGAGGCAATGGAACCGATTCAAGAGCTTTAGCAATGATTATGTTCAAAAGAGCCTGTAAATTGGCTAGTGACTCACAAACAGAGTATTTGTCTGGCTTCCCAGGAGTAATAAACAGGGTTGCAACATTTTCTGTGACTTACAATCAACGAGTCGACTTGGAAGACAAGCTATTAAGAAATTTTGAGACAGCAAAAGAAAAGGTGTTAACTAGAAGTAATGGAGTTTCTTCCATTATGGAGAAACTTGACGTCATCAAAAAAAAAAGTCATAGAGGAGGCTGTCACTCAAAATAGGATGATTTCATTTGGAACTAAGGAAGCATCATTAAATTCAACACAATTCTAATGAGGTAAATTAGAACAGCTAGCAGTAAGCGGAATCCAAAGCTCGAGAAAGCATCCTGAAAGTTCAACAGGAAAATAAGCAATACTGTGAAAAAAATTTATGTCTGACAGCAATCAATAAGGATCCTATAATGTATATTAGTATAGATACAATTGCTGAAACAGATAAGGTTACAAAACCTATCAATGCGCTTACCATAGGAAGAATTATTTATAAATTAATTGCAAAAGAATTAAGGAATTTAACTATTCAGTATTCTCGATGAGCAATTTTTCATTGTGCTACATGGAAAACATATAGATATAAGACACTGCAGGCGAAACTGAAAAACAATTGGCTGAAGATTTCATGTCTGAAAGCAATCAATAACGTTCCTATAATTTATTTAAGTATAGATACAATTGCTAAAACAGATTAGGTTAGAAAACCTATCAATGCGCTTACCATAGGACGAATTGTTTATAAATTAAATATTAATGCCCGTTATTTCTACAAACAGGTAATTTACCTAAAGTTTTTACCTACTAGTTTGCCTTATAAAATTTAACTTACACGATAGATATCTGTACACTAATAGATATCTATGGCTAGAAATAACGGGTATAAGTATGAATCAGAAATATATATGAGATCGTTTTGGTAGATGTAAAATTATTTTCAAAATTTATCTAGCTGCAAATGATTTTGAAAATGACAAACGAATTAAGGAACTAAACTATTCCCCAAACATTTTTACTCATTTTGTATTCAAGGTAGGAATAATATTCGACGAGCCAAAAGAAAACCATCTTAAATAAATAAGTAACACTTTTCCGCTTCAATAGTGTTTGTAGACGAAAAATGTATAGGGTGTTTTTTTCAGGGGTATAGAACTTTGAATTGAAATAAAACACAAGAAAATCGTTTTAATGTCCATCAATTTGGCTTTATTGGAAGGATAATTTTATGCCATTAATGTTTAAACATGATTTCGGGCATGTGGCCGCCGCGGCTGGCTCGAATAAAGCCAATTCTACAGGTCCAATTTTCAACCACTTTTTCGAGCATATGGGGCCGTATGTTGGCAATAACGCCACGAATGTTGGCTTCCAAGTCCCCTAACGTTTCTGGTTTGCTGGCGTAGACGAGCGACTTCACATATCCCCAAAGAAAATAGTCCAATGGTGTCAAATCACATGATCTTGGTGGCCAATTGACAGGTCCATTCCGCGAAATTATGCGCTCATCGAATGTTTCCTTCAATAAATCGATTGTGACGTGCGCTGTGTGGCATGTAGCGCCGTCTTGTTGGAACCACAACTCATCCACATTCATGCCATCCAATTCGGGAACAAAATAGTCGGTTATCATGGCTCTATAACGTGCACGGTGGCGAATCGATTCATTCGGGTCCTCTTCAACACTTTGCTCTACAGCGGCAATTGTTTCTTCGGTGCGCACTGTTCGACGTCTCTGCGGATGCAGAAGACGAATTAATTGCTCTGATGGACGATTATGTAGACCATAAAATGGACGGAGCTTGCGGTAAACTTCGCGAACTGAACCATTATTTTCGAAATAAATTTGCACGATTTGCAAGCGTTGTTCTTTTGTCAACCTGTTCATGATGAAATGGCAAACCAAACTAAATATTAATCACTTGACAGCTGACAAAATGGCCGCCAGTTATAAAAGTGATGCCAACTTAAAGTTCTATACCTCAATAAAAAACACCCTTTACTAAGCCCTCACGTGCACATTAGATGCCAGTAGCGAGTTGCCAGGAATCACTCAGTTTCTTACAGTATATTTTACATTTTCAGCATGAATAGAAAACTGCAACTGTTGCATTGCAATTTACATAAGAGAAATTAATCTCAATTATCCATTTTATCGTGGCCGTTTTAGGCGGTCGCCAGAGATGTTTCTGTTTGCAGGCAGTCAGCCTAGGGTTGGGCCCTCTATAAGCAGGCCTTGAGTTTACCCATCCCCCGTCTGTCCTCTCTGGCACAACTCACAAAACTCTGCTATTTTGGAGCAAAATTAATATTTAATTTTTACCGAGCTGCTTAGAAAAAGGCTTTCGGTCATATTTAAGCTCGTTCCCGACGTAAATAAAATTGCCAACCTCCTCGCGGGATCCCTTTCTGAACACAGTCCTATATTAAAGGCATTGGCTGACATTGCTCTCTGGGGAACCACAAGAAGTTCTAATAACAAGGAATAATGAAAAATACAATGAAATGTTCAACTAAAAACAATTTCCATTTATCCCCATTGTACCTAGCACAGCAAGCCCTCATAAAAAGTATTGATTTCTCGAGAATTGGTGCTTTTCATTTTTGGCATGATCATTTTGCAAGATTGGATTCTCTTTCAGGAAAAGTGAAACTAGGACAGAAAACACTTTGAAGAAACTATGTTTTCATGCGACTTGTGGAACACAAAAGGGAGATTTGGGCCTACTAGAATGGTTCACTGGACACCACATCCAAACTAGAAAAATGATGGGAAATCAATTCCAAGAGAGAGGCCATGGAACCGCTTCAAGAGCTTTAGCAATGATTATGTTCAAAAGAGTCTGTAAATTGGTTAGTGCCTCACAAACAGAAACTACGACAGAAAACACTTTTAAGGAACTATGAACATGCTACATGTGGAACACATGGAGAAGCTTGACGTCATCAAAAAAAGTCATAGAGGACACTCCTATATTAAAGGCATTGGCTGACATTGCTCTCTGGGGAACCACAAGTAGTTAAAACAAGGCTACTTTCCCATTTGCCATGCTTATCACTGTAGCAAGGAATAATGAAAATTACAATAAAATGTTCAACTCAAAACAATTTCCATTTGTCCCCATTGCACTTAGCACAGTAAGCCCTCATAAAGCAAATATTGATTTCTCGGGGATTGGTTCTTTTCATTTTTGGCATGAAGCATGCAAGATTGGATGCTCTTTCAGGAAAAGTGAAACTACGACAGAAAACACTTTGAAGGAACTATGTTTTCATGCGACTTGTGGAACACAAAAGGAAGATTTGGGCCTACTGGAATGGTTTACTGGACACCACTTCCAAACTAGAAAAGTGATTTAAAATCAATTCCAAGAGAGAGGCAATGGAACCGATTCAAGAGCTTTAGCAATGATTATGTTCAAAAGAGCCTGTAAATTGGCTAGTGACTCACAAACAGAGTATTTGTCTGGCTTCCCAGGAGTAATAAACAGGGTTGCAACATTTTCTGTGACTTACAATCAACGAGTCGACTTGGAAGACAAGCTATTAAGAAATTTTGAGACAGCAAAAGAAAAGGTGTTAACTAGAAGTAATGGAGTTTCTTCCATTATGGAGAAACTTGACGTCATCAAAAAAAAAAGTCATAGAGGAGGCTGTCACTCAAAATAGGATGATTTCATTTGGAACTAAGGAAGCATCATTAAATTCAACACAATTCTAATGAGGTAAATTAGAACAGCTAGCAGTAAGCGGAATCCAAAGCTCGAGAAAGCATCCTGAAAGTTCAACAGGAAAATAAGCAATACTGTGAAAAAAAATTTATGTCTGACAGCAATCAATAAGGATCCTATAATGTATATTAGTATAGATACAATTGCTGAAACAGATAAGGTTACAAAACCTATCAATGCGCTTACCATAGGAAGAATTATTTATAAATTAATTGCAAAAGAATTAAGGAATTTAACTATTCAGTATTCTCGATGAGCAATTTTTCATTGTGCTACATGGAAAACATATAGATATAAGACACTGCAGGCGAAACTGAAAAACAATTGGCTGAAGATTTCATGTCTGAAAGCAATCAATAACGTTCCTATAATTTATTTAAGTATAGATACAATTGCTAAAACAGATTAGGTTAGAAAACCTATCAATGCGCTTACCATAGGACGAATTGTTTATAAATTAAATATTAATGCCCGTTATTTCTACAAACAGGTAATTTACCTAAAGTTTTTACCTACTAGTTTGCCTTATAAAATTTAACTTACACGATAGATATCTGTACACTAATAGATATCTATGGCTAGAAATAACGGGTATAAGTATGAATCAGAAATATATATGAGATCGTTTTGGTAGATGTAAAATTATTTTCAAAATTTATCTAGCTGCAAATGATTTTGAAAATGACAAACGAATTAAGGAACTAAACTATTCCCCAAACATTTTTACTCATTTTGTATTCAAGGTAGGAATAATATTCGACGAGCCAAAAGAAAACCATCTTAAATAAATAAGTAACACTTTTCCGCTTCAATAGTGTTTGTAGACGAAAAATGTATTTACTAAGCCCTCACGTGCACATTAGATGCCAGTAGCGAGTTGCCAGGAATCACTCTGTTTCTTACAGTATATTTTACATTTTCAGCATGAATAGAAAACTGCAACTGTTGCATTGCAATTTACATAAGAGAAATTAATCTCAATTATCCATTTTATCGTGGCCGTTTTAGGCGGTCGCCAGAGATGTTTCTGTTTGCAGGCAGTCAGCCTAGGGTTGGGCCCTCTATAAGCAGGCCTTGAGTTTACCCATCCCCCGTCTGTCCTCTCTGGCACAACTCACAAAACTCTGCTATTTTGGAGCAAAATTAATATTTAATTTTTACCGAGCTGCTTAGAAAAAGGCTTTCGGTCATATTTAAGCTCGTTCCCGACGTAAATAAAATTGCCAACCTCCTCGCGGGATCCCTTTCTGAACACAGTCCTATATTAAAGGCATTGGCTGACATTGCTCTCTGGGGAACCACAAGAAGTTCTAATAACAAGGAATAATGAAAAATACAATGAAATGTTCAACTAAAAACAATTTCCATTTATCCCCATTGTACCTAGCACAGCAAGCCCTCATAAAAAGTATTGATTTCTCGAGAATTGGTGCTTTTCATTTTTGGCATGATCATTTTGCAAGATTGGATTCTCTTTCAGGAAAAGTGAAACTAGGACAGAAAACACTTTGAAGAAACTATGTTTTCATGCGACTTGTGGAACACAAAAGGGAGATTTGGGCCTACTAGAATGGTTCACTGGACACCACATCCAAACTAGAAAAATGATGGGAAATCAATTCCAAGAGAGAGGCCATGGAACCGCTTCAAGAGCTTTAGCAATGATTATGTTCAAAAGAGTCTGCAAATTGGTTAGTGCCTCACAAACAGAAACTACGACAGAAAACACTTTGAAGGAACTATGTTTTCATGCTACATGTGGAACACATGGAGAAGCTTGACGTCATCAAAAAAAGTCATAGAGGACACTCCTATATTAAAGGCATTGGCTGACATTGCTCTCTGGGGAACCACAAGTAGTTAAAACAAGGCTACTTTCCCATTTGCCATGCTTATCACTGTAGCAAGGAATAATGAAAATTACAATAAAATGTTCAACTCAAAACAATTTCCATTTGTCCCCATTGCACTTAGCACAGTAAGCCCTCATAAAGCAAATATTGATTTCTCGGGAATTAGTGCTTTTCATTTTTGGCATGAAGCATGCAAGATTGGATGCTCTTTCAGGAAAAGTGAAACTACGACAGAAAACATTTTGAAGGAATTATGTTTTCATGCGACTTGTGGAACACAAAAGGGAGATTTGGGCCTACTGGAATGGCTTTCCTGGACACCACTTCCAAACTAGAAAAATGATTTAAAATCAATTCCAAGAGAGATGCAATGAAACCTATTCAAGAGCTTTAGCAATTATTATGTTCAAAAGAGTCTGTAAATTGGCTAGTGCGTCACAAACAGAGTATTTGTCTGGCTTCCCAGGAGTAATAAACAGGGTTGCAACATTTTCTGTGACATACAATCAAAGAGTCGACTTGGAAGACAAGCTATTAAGAAATTTTGAGACAGCAAAAGAAAAGGTGTTAACTAGAAGTACTAGTATTTCTTCCATTACACTATAGGAAATTTTACCCATTTTTTTGGCCAAAAGTTAAAATCAAAATTTTTGCTAAGAGTATTTCTTTTTTGCTTTAATATATATAAAAAAAAACAATAACAAAGTAAACATTTATGTCTAAATTTTTCAAAAGAATGACTGTTGCTTTATCACATGTTTTGCTTGCAATTTGTAAATTAGTTATCAAAAAAACGATTGAGTGCAGTGAATTTTGTGATAGTTTGTAATAAAAGTTTTCATAATAATAATTTATAATTTGCAAAAACTAAATAATGGAAAATAATGTCGAAGGTGAGTACTTTAATGATATATAGTGATATTTTGGTAAACTCATCTATTAGATCGATTAAATTGGAAAAATTAAAGTGACTTTAAGATAACTTATGGAATTATGAATTTGAATTTTATTTAGACTTCCAAAAAAATGCTAGTACATGCTAGCCATAAAACCATAATATTTCTCTAGGACAATCAATTACCTTCCAGATTTAATAAATTTCAACTGCGGATATCTGCAAAATTTTTTAAAAAACGCATTTTTCCAGGTGACTACTGCGTGTCAAATTCAGAGTTATTCAATACATGGCGAAAGCAACACAACGAATATGACAAAAGAGCCGCTATTTGTGCCCATTTCTTTTCATACATTGGTGAGAGTGATTGTTCCGAAAACTTTAAACAATATATAAAGGAGCGGTCAAGAAAATTTTGTTCAAATTTGAATATGCAATGGCATAAAAGCTGTAGGAGTTTCAAAGTTTTTGAAAAATATCATGCTGTTTGGCTTAAAAGTAATACTTCGATAAGAAAACCTGAAACGCAGTCTGCCTCCACTAAATCGAAGCCAGGACGGCCGCAATTAGCTTTTTGCCAAAAATCTGAGAGAACAAAAAGACGAGTTGCAGCAGAAATCTCTAAAGATCAAAATAACGAAGTTGAACCCCTAGTTCTTGCTGCATCTGCGGCTGCTCGTAAATCTAACCAATTAGATTTATCAGTGGTTTTGAAAGAGATTGTCAGTTCTCCAACTAGAGCTGCAAAAGCACGAAAACTAATTGAAAGAGTGGCACCAGCTAAGATATCTGCTGATGACGGACTAGCCTTTCTTTTAGAAAGCAACTTTTCAAAGAGCAATATTGCGCTATAAGAAATGGGAACAAAATTAGTAATTCCAATATATATCCTCTATACAAAGAACTTACATGTAGTAAATATAAATGCAGACCAGACGGCGTAATAATTACTGAGACTTTAGCGAAAGTTCCATTGGAAATGTTACTAAAGCATACATCCGAGAGAATACTAAAAGTGGAAACAAAAAAACCTACATTTTATACGCCGAACTCATTGTGAGTTATGGATTTGACAGCAGTACTGGCTATACAAACTATAAGCAACAGTTTGAAAAGGCGGGTTCATCTCAAAATTGTGACTCCTCTCTTTTGGCCACAACAATTATACCTTTGCCTTTAATAGAAGCGTCCGGAAATATTTTATGGAGCAATCGTACACCACAATCTATTAGATTTTGTCGACCATTAAAATTAGAATACACAAAGGAGACTAAAGAAATTATCTTAAAAGAAAAAGAAAATATAGAAGAAGAAATAAATTCCTTAAGCGCTTTTGAAGTAAGACTTGGTGGGAAAAAACTTTGAGCGTTAAATTTAAATTGTATTTAACTTTAATTGATGGCAAAGTATTTAATATGTTGACTGAAAATAAATCTAGTCAAACGTGCTCTTTATGCGTCATGAAGACTTTTTTGTGGCAATAGTCAGGCGACTTTTTGATATTAATTTGTTCAATGCTTTTTATTCGTTCATTCGTAGCAGTGTTGCCGTAAGAGAACTAATTGTTAGTTTGAGAAATGTAGACTTAATATGTCCACATATTTTTATTTTTATTTTTTTAATTTACCACCAAAATACAATAATTCCTTTTCTCTCCTTACTTCATTTGTTTATAATTTTTGTATTATAACTGTTTCTTTGATGCATGTTATAAAAAATTGGTCTAACTGGCAACACTGTCTGTACATAGCACACAAAAAAAACGAGAAAAAAAATTTGTGATAGAGAAGAGATAAAATTGTCGCTTCAATTCCCAGTACGTGCGACTTTTGCTACCCCGCAAGCTTCTCCTCACTTCTCGCCTAAAAACAAGACTCGCAGGCGATGTGTCACAGCGAGGCCACCCTTCATCTAAACGGCCTCTATGTATTGCATGCGCAATAACATGCTTGAGAAGGAAATTTTTACTAATTTTTTTAAGTTTTTTATATCGCTATTGCTTACGAGCAAAAACGAGCAGCTGAATTTTTAATAAATCGTTAGCTCAGACTTTAAACTTTAATGTGATATAAGTCTGGGGCCCAAGGCAGGTTGAGATCAATAGATACAAGCCATAGAAGTTAGAGAAAATAAGTATTTTTGGACAATTATTAGTAGTAACGATTTTTTTTTAATTTTGAAAATTTTTTTATTTGTATATATATAATTTACAGCATCCAAATGTATATAAAAAAATTATAATAGTGTCATTATAAGAGTATTTTAAAAGCACGAAGCGATAGAATGTAGCATATATAATACGGTCATTTGAAACGCATTCACTTAGTAAAAATTTGAATGTCTCTGGAGAAAAAAGTAATAAAGATATAAGCCTAATATTTTTGGTACATGACAACTAGTTTGTTTATTATAAACTGTAAAAAAATCAGGTAAATCAAAAGACGTAAAAAATGAATTAATGCCGCTCTTGAACCACTGTGTGTCGTCGCTTCAGGCGAAACTCGCTGGTTTTGGTGAACGTGTATAATGACTTTGACAAATTTATGAACTGACTACAAAACTTATCACCAAAAGCATAAAAAGAAAAACGTTGAAACTGTGATCACCCAGTGTTCTTTACTCATGTCTTCTTCTGGTTCTAACAAATCTAATACAATAAATTCTCAATCAGTACATAACTCCTCACCGGCCGTATTAGTCACCGTTGATGCAAGCACTATTTCTACGATGGAACATATAAATGTAAAGCACAATATCTGTGAAACTAGAAGGGCTAGAATCGTATTCAGCGAACAAAAATACTTAAGGACTAGTTATACGTGGCTAAAATAAATTATAATCAAAAATTTTAAGGACTAAACAAAAAAGACATGATTTTTAACATCCTTACAATAACAGTAAGATATCCTGGTATATTCATCAATGTGACTATTTACATGCAAGAAATTTTTGTGTAGATTAATCCAGAAAGTATTTTAAGGTTTGGAGGACCATTCGTGAAATATTAACGGAATAATACAAAACGTGGTGTAAATTATGCAAATACTAAATGCCACTATATCTTTAAAACTAGAGCTGACAGGGAAAAATTTATGACACCATCGTAATCAGGAGATAAAAATACATAAGGATCGGCCATTTTTATTTAAACATCCAAAACACTGTTGAGCAGTGCAATGTATTGGACACAGAAATATTATGTACAAACTACAGTAGTTTTCGCTTATATTCACATTTAAAATTGCACAGAAATTGTGGACTATATCGCTAATGTGACTATAAGCCTAATTTTTTATATGCCACGCAGAGGTATATAAAAGAATTTCCATACAAACCAATTATGTCAATTACAAAACCATGTTGTATTTAAAAGGCACATTTGTGTGGCCTTTTATGCACTTCTACTAAACAGTAGATGGAGGTTGAAATAAATTAAATAAATTTTTGTGACCGAATTGTTTGCATACAATTTGGATTTTGACTACCACAAAGTTGGTGCATATATATCAAATATGACTATATAGTAAATGAACTATATCGTCAACTTTTTGAATGAAATTAAGTTCAAAAGTCACAAAAAACATTAAATATGGACTATATCATTAATGTGACAATAAGCGGTAGTGACTATAAACGAACACTACTACTGTATATAATATATGTAATAATATATAATACTACTGTGTGCGATACACAGGGACAAATTGAAAATTTAGTGCGACAAAATTATTTACTTCATATGGACTCAATAAATTTTAATAAAAGTAGGTATCTCAAGGTTTTTAGAGTCGTTGATTACGAATATGATGTCAGTTTCTAAAAATTTTAAATTGCGGATCCAATATGGCGTAGAATTTTTGAAAAATTTGTCGAATTCGTTTCAAATTTATTACACGGGGTTTTTTGGAGTCACTGATTACGAGTCTTATGTTAGTTTTGAAAAATTCAAAATGGCGGATCCAATATGGCGTACAATTTTTAAAAAATTTATCAAATTCGCTTAAAACTTATTGCACGGGAGTTAGGTGTACTACCTGAGGAAAATATGCTCTATTTATTGAAGCGGGAAACGGGTGGACCACTACTTGACTTTTTTATACTTATTAGTAGTTGTGCTAACTTCTTGCTAGCTTTTGCTTATATAGGATCGTTATTAATTAATCCAATGCGAATAATTGCTTTTGTGTCTTTCCTGTTAATTTCAATAAGCATTTCAAAACTAAGCAAACAACAGTTGTGCGATATTTTGCAAAAATATATATTAAGTATTTTTGTGTATTTTTAACATAAAGCAAATATCGTAATTGTCGCAGTCGGCGGCGCGGTTCACATTTGAAGAGTAAAGTAATAAAACAATTACATTAAGAAATATAAAGGGTGTCCCAACAAGAACGCAAGATTTAAATTTTAAATAAAACACAGATATTTAAAAAAAAATCGTGAAACTTTATGATATCGTAAAGTAGACAAAATGAGGTTATGTGTGGAACAACAAATCGGGCAGATGGCCGCCGCGGCTTTGCTGGTACACACGCGATCTTTTAATGAAATTTTCAATGGCCGTTTTGCATAAGTGCTGCGGTATTTTATTAATGCAGCGTCCAATTTCTTCTTTTAAGAAAAAAGTCTAATGGTGTTAAATCGCACGATCTAGGCGGCCAATTCTGGTCTCCAAAACTCAAAACAACACGACCGGGAAATGACTGATGTAGCAATTGAATTGTTTCTCTGGCTGTATGACATGTGGCGCCGTCTTGTTGAAACCACATGCCCTCCACATTCATTTCTTGAATTCTAGGCACGAAAAAACTGGTTATCATTTCACGATACCGAACACCATTGACTGTTTGCGCTTGACCTGCGTTTGAGCGACATCATCACGTACAGCTGCGACATTTTCGGTCGATCGACCTGGTCGAAGGCGCGTTCTTGCCTTTACATCACTTACAGACCCAGTTTCGGCAAATTTATCCATTAATCTCTTTACAGTTGACTCTTTTGGAGCATTATTGTGACCCAAAATTGATCGCAAATTTGCGAACTGTAGCCGCAAAACTTTCACCATTTTGGTAAAACAATTTCACAATGACAATGCGTTGTTCATTCGTGTAGCGCTTCATTTTTACTAACCTCGTACCTTCTACTAGCAAACAATAACAATTGTTCAAATGTCAAACAATGACACTTCGAATGGCGCCAAATTTAAATCTTACGTTCTTGTTGGGACACCCTTCATAAATAAAAATATAAGAAATCAAATAAATTCGCTTAAAACCTGTGAATGAATATCACAGATATTGAATATACACATCTACTTCTTGACGGAATATCAAGAATCGTAAACAAATTAAATAAAACTTATAAATTCATTTAAAATCTATAATGAAAATTGGAACAAGAAAATCTTACAAAAAATCCCAGACGGAATATCAAGGATAGTGAGCATTTGAGCAAAACCTGCAAAGGAATAATGCAGACAGTGATTTATGACGGCATATCATATTTTTACTACCGTAAACTCTTGAACTGGTGCATTTTAACGCTTTAGAACCGTGAGACCCTAGAAGAAAGGAACAATCCAGATAAATTACTCTACCTCAGGGAGACGGAAATAACAACATCCAGCTGAATTTTGCGTTTGGGTGCCTGTATTCAGAAGTGAAACTTTATTTTAATATACAGGCTTATCATAAATAAAATTCCACATGGAAATTTCTGAACGTTTGAGCAATTTGTATCAAAAAACTTCATACGATTGTGAAACATTTTGAAAATCTATAAGGAAAATCATTCACAAAGATTTGTCCGTTGAAAGAAGTGGAAATATGTCGGTTTTTAGTTTTATGGAAATTGGTGATACGAAATTAAAATCCATGTGAACGAAAAATTTGATTCGGAAATTTTCACATGTAGAATTCATGATTAGGCTGTATACACTCCAGTACATATGAATATACAGGGTGGGCCAAAAGAAACCAAGGGGTGTAAAAGTTTAATAACTTTTTTGTTTATTAACTTTTTTTTATTTTTTCTTTCAGATTATATAATATACAAAATGGAAATTTTTTTACACTAAGTATGAAAAATTATGTCTTTTAAATGACCACCGTTTTCAGCTTCGCACTGATGGGCTCTTTTTAGAGCATTTTCCATAACATCTTTCAAAACTTGTGGCTACAGCGTTCGAATTTCTGCAACAATATTTGCCTTGAGTTCAAGGATTGTCTCTGGCTTGTTCACATACACTCGCTCCTTCAAAAAACCCCAAAGAAAATAGTCGGGTGCTGTCAAATCTGGCGATCGCGCTGGCCAAATAATTTCCGAAGTTCGAGAAATTATTCGCTCTCCAAAAATTTGACTTAAAAGTGCCATTGTGTCTCGGGCAGTATGGGCAGTGGCTCCGTCCTGCTGAAACCACATACCAGGTCTGTTTTCAAGAGCAGGACGTAAAAAATTTTCTATCATAAACCGATACCGCTCTCCATTTACGGTTACAGCACTTCCATCTTCATTCTCGAAGAAGTAGGGCCCAATGACATTTTCAGATGTGATCCCACACCATACTGTACACCTGATGGGTTGCAATTGGCGTTGATGAATGGCTCTTGGATTTTGAGAACCCCAGAAGCTACAGTTCTGCTTATTAACAAAGCCATTCAAATGAAAATGAGCTTCATCACTCATAATCAAATTTTCATCTCTGGCTTAAATAATAAAATTCTATTGTTCTGGTTCTCTGTTCAGTTGTGAACCTCTCCATTATAAATTCTCCAAGTGTTGTCTATATAATCTGAAAGAAAAAATAAAAGAAAATTAATAAACAAAAAAGTTATTAAACTTTTACACCCCTTGGTTTCTTTTGGCCCACCCTGTATAATAAGAAATCTAGATAACGCTCATAGCAAAATTTTAATGTTGAGGAAGGCAAAAAAATTCCGCCCTTACCCAAGCACATCAAAGTTAGAAACAATACCAGAAAATTCAGACAGTTACAATGACAACTAACGAAACTATCAAAAAATTGTTGTAGTAACTTTGATTGCAGGATATGCAAAAATGATCAGAACACTCTGATCCATGAGCAAAAGTCACAACAAAAAACGATTTTGGTGCATAGTGATAATGAAGATAATAATAATGATTACGTTTTCTTATCTACAGCAATGTCCAAGTTAAAATAGGAGACAACAAATGGATAGATTGTCGTGTATTGTTAAATAAAGGTTCTCAGCTGAATATAGTAACAAAACAATTTAAGAACAGATCAAGACTACCTGATTTTACTAAGACAAATTAAAATATTGAAGGATTGATCTCATTTTCAATGGAAAAATTCAAGCCGAAATAACAAAAACCAAATTCCAAAATACAAGATTATGTTGGGTAGCTTATAGTATAACAAAATTGAATTACACTAGTGTCAATAGTAAGGTTGCATACTGTAAACACAACTTGCGAAGGTGTATTGGAAAAATGTTGCGAACTAGAAGTACCAAAGCTAAATGATTTAACAGCTGCTGAAAAACAGTGTGAGAAATTATTTAATGAAAATATCAAAAGGTTGGTAGATGGTAAGTTTCAAGTAGCATTACCTTTTAAAGACTACATTAATAAAAAAATTTGGCTTTAGAAAGAAAAGTAAGCAAAAAATTAATCAAGCAATCAATCAAACAATGTTTCATTGAATGATGTCTAGATATATTTAGATATATAGATAAATTTAGAAAGCATCGATACGTTTTTTCGGCAGATATTGAGAAAATGTACCGGCAAATTGGTGTGTTGTACCGTGTGAGCACGGCTGGCTTGCTTGTGTAGCACAATAATACTTAGTAGATACATACACTCAACACAAATACGTTAAGTAAGTGGCAGTTGAGTCTACAAGGCTGCATTTCAATTGACAGCGGCCAGGCTACGTGTTTCATTTCCGGCAGGACTTCCTTCTTTTTGCTGGCTGACCTGGAGAGAACAACACAGACGGAAGAAATCTGGAAGAATCGCGTGACACAGGCCAGGCCAAGATAAATTAGTGGTGGTTCAGGCGTAGTAGAGTTGGCTGCAAACCAAATCGCAAGGAATTTCAGGTAAGTGTGGGTGCAATTAGATAGCGCGCGGTGCAAGACTGATTAAAAAGGGAAACTTATGGAAAAAAATATTACCTAAAATTCAGACTCCAAGAGAGGAGAAAAGGAAAAACGCGTGAGTTGTCCAAGGCAGGGTAGTGTGCGTGTCTAGGTGTAGAGGCAAACAAGTAGGTGAAGACAAGAAGTGGCCACGCAGGGTTGTTGGAGCCAAAAATCCTTTAGAGAAGGCATCCCACGAACAGCTAGTCCGAACTCGAGGTAAAGTAAGAAATAGTGTCTCCCCAGCACAGGAACAACCCGTAGAAAACAGAGGAAACAATTACAAAGAGTTAAGCGACTCCTCCGACAACCAAAACTCAAGCGACACCAACCACTCACTTAGGCACGAACCCAACCGTAGCCAGCGACCAACGAAAATTAATAAACCATCAAGAAATCGCTCAGCGCAATCAGCAGCCACAATAATCGTGATTGAAAAGTAAAGAAAAGGGATAATCGTTCGCCGCTGAACCCCACTGTCCAATAAAGCGTCGATAAAGGCTAGAAAGCCAGTAACTCTAACCACTAAACAGCAAATCTTCCTGAAACAATTATAACCCCGCTAGGCTTCTCCGACGGTAATACCTCTAGCACCAGCGTGGTCTGTAACAACAGCCCAACAGCACGGTTGGCAGAACAATTGTGGTCAACGACCAGTAACACCACGGCGAATAAGTGCTCAGCGTCATCAGCATCAACGACAGCTTTATACAGCAGAACAAAGGAAGAGTCGCCGCAGGGCCCACAAAGTTCGTTAAGCTGAATTCCAAACAACGAAAACACCACAATAGCAGTTTTCCCACAGCAGCTTCAACACCATACAAGTTCAGTTTCCGAAAGCATCCAAGGCATTACCAACCATAACCCGAACAGGCGTCAGTTTCGAGAAAAAAACCAGATATGTAAGTACTCAGATTCCACATATTGCAATAGTAGAGCCTTAAGCTGTCGTATTATTGAGTTTAGTTAAACAGTTAGTGTGATTTATTTTTGATCTTTGAAACAAAGCCAGTTATTTTAATACATTGTTCCTTTGAGGATGTGCATGAAAATTATATATTTTAATCGTATTCCTCGAGTTTCCATAATTTCGTTTCGTAATTTTTCCTGATTTCAGAACGACTTCATAATTTTTCCTGAGTTCTAACAAAACTATTACCTAGCATTATTTTCTTTTTCGTCACAAATCCAAAACATTGATTTGGTATAAAATTTTTCAATTTCGGTTCAAAACTCTTGATCACAGGACATTTTCGATTACATAGATCGGTCAGTCTGCAAAATTTCGATACCAAAATCAAAACTTTGTTTATAATTTTTTCGATTTCAAAAACTATCCTTTTGTTATATTACATTTTTGGCTACAAAACAAAACTATTCTCTTTTTAACCCCCGACTAAAAGAAGGGGTGTTATAAGTTTGTAGTGTGTGTCTGTGTGTCTGTGTATCTGTGTGTCTGTCCGTGTCCACGTACAGGCCAAACGGCTTGACCGATTTTCATTTAGTTTTTTCTGTTTGAAAGATGACTTGATCGAGAGGGTTCTTAGCTTTGTTTGAAGAAAATCGGTTCAGTCGTTTAGAAGACATAACATCTTTTCTGAAAAAAATTGGGGGGTTTTTAAAATTTTTAATTTTGTTTATTATATTACATTTTTGGCTACAAAACAAAACTATTCTTTTTTTATATTACATCGTTGTCGCAAAACAAAACTGTGTAGTTTGCACAACATTTGTGATTGCGAGACAAACCCCTTTGTCCATAAACCGGTTAACTAGTGAGGTATTTGACTCTCTTAAACAGTAATCTCCGTTTAACGATTCTATTCGCGATTTCCAAGAAAGCAACATTCATTATTAGTGCATTTTAAATTTAAAGAAAAAAAATAACAACAAAAAAATACGGGTGAGCCAAAATCATCGATAAATTTGTACCGTAACTGTATACAGAAATAGCAAGCAATTAAGCAAGTCAAAATTCAAAAGTGAGGTCGGAGTAGTAATCTCAATCATACATTTTTGGCAGTATGGTTTAAAAACCTTGTTTCCACCCCCTTTTGAATTTTCACTTACTGAGGCGAGTAAATGTTAGGCAAAACTGTATTACTAATTTGTCCCAAAGCGATTTAATAGAGAGAAAACTAATGATAGCCATAGTATAAGGATTTATAATTTTAAAAATAGTACACGGAAAACGAGTAATACTGAATAAATACTTGAAATATATGCTTACTTTAAGATACTTTAATACTTTAAGATTTACTTATGTACCCTAGTATTGTAAGCCGATATTTTTATCTGTTTTAGTTTTCAAGTCTCACGCGGTAGGTACCACACTGATTACCGCTAATTAGGAAGGGCCATGTTTGTTCTCCGCTCTTGATATAACAGAGAAAGTATCGGTCACTAAAATTTTTAAATAAGTTTATGAGAGATCCATGATAGTGTTACAGTCTTTGTTCAATTTAGTAATTAATAAGAAAACGTGAAGAATAATAGAATAAAATTGTATTGATGAATTTTGTGAATTGAGAAATTTTTTTTAATGATGGAGGTCTAATTAAAACGGAAAGGTAGGTGTTTGGTGATGGTTGGTTTGGGTTTGGGGTAGTTTAAATTAGAGCCGAAACTACCATGGAGAGTATTCAGGGGGAATACCGGTTAAACACATATTTACCCTTGGCAAGTGCTTGTTGTTCACTGGAGTTCATACAATCGTACTTATATTTCTGGATGCCCCAACTAAACTATGTACATTTGACTTGGATGAATCCATTGGTACGAGAATGTAGCTGTAAGTATTACACCGATGGCTGACAAGAACACCCGCCCAAGTCCGACGAGCCTAGCCGCGCATGAATATGTTAGTTACCAGTGAGTCAGTCGGTAAGTGTGAATTCTGGCCTTTACGGTAAGTACAGGCTGGAATCGTGACGGTGTCAAAAAATTATATCAAATATCAGTTAATATACTAGAGCTGGAATCCAACAGAGGAATTAAAAACATATTCTCTCCAAACTATAACTTAAGGTGCTGCTCCTTATTTGGCGGTTAAATGCCTACAAAAATCGCAGTGTGGAAATCAAATCAATTTCCTAAATGATTTAATGACCGGTGTAGATTGTTTAGAGAGGATTACATTACATTTAAACAGCATACTGCTGGAATTTGGTATGCCCTTAAGGAAATGGTGCACCAATAATAGTTTAATTGTAAAAGGAATACTGAAGAGGATGTAGTAGAAAATCGTAATACCCCTTACTCGCTCTCGGGAACAATTTTGTGCTACTGACAACCTATTTCCGTTCCCTAAGGCCTATAAAATGGAATAAACCTGCAAACAGGAGTCAGCTGTTTTGCACAATGGGTACACAAGCCCCAATTTTTTGGTATTGTGTTAAAGTGACGTCGATGTCGACAACTGGAATAAGGGTGAATATTAAATCGGAAGTTTCAAATTTTATTAAAGCTCTGAGTATCATATGGACGAACTAAGCATAAACTGCAAATGGGAATCAAAAGAAGCCCATTCGAAGAGATCAATATTGACGGAAATTTCTAGACTATTTGACCCGTTAGCATTAGTAGGACCGCTCGCAGTGAGTACAAAAATATTAATGCAAGAATTTTGGAAATTAAAAATTAATTGGGATGAAAAGGTACCAGAAGAAATCGCTAATAAATGGACAAAGAAAAGAAATAATTTTAAGCATTTAAATAAAGTAACAATACCTAGACATGTTATTGCTGTCAAACCAACACAAATAGAAATTATCTGGCTTTTGTGATGCATCAATGAAAGCATATGGTGCTCTAATTTATATAAGGTCTGTCGATAGTGATGGAAGAATACATTCATATTTGGCAGCTTCAAAATCAAGAATTGCTCCAATAAAAATTATTACACTTCCAGGTTTGGAATTATGTGCCAGTGTATTGTTAACAGAGTTAATGAAAGTAGTGGTCGAGAGTCTTAAAATAAAATTTAACAATATTTGTTATTATTCTGATTCTACCATTGTTTTAAGCTGGTTAAAGTTAAATCCGGCACGTTCACAATTATTTGTATCTAACCGAGTCAGTTTTATACAGGATAATACCGATATAAAATAAAATGTTGGGGACATGTTAGGTCGAAAAAAAATCTAGCTGATCTTATATCTAGGAGCCTAATGGCAAATGAATTAATTAAAAACAAATTTTGGTTTAGGGGCCTGAATTTTTACATAAAATACAGCCGTATTACTCTTCATTTAGTTTGGAACCAAAGGCTCCAGAGCTAAAAAAAAAATTAGTCTTTGTTGAATCTTTATGTAGCAGAATTAATCAAAGAAACACATTTAGGATATGTTCTAAAGTTTATTTATTTAAGTAGAAAAACAAGAAGCTATTTTACAAAAGACAGGCATTAAACGTAATTTTAAAAGATATTCAAAAGAAGCACTTTAAAGAAGAAATAAAGAGTTTAACGGCCTGTACCGGGATGGCACTAGCAATCGTTCGATCGAATGCTTTTACTGAAAACAACAACAAATTTTCTAATGTTATTGTTGTTTGCAATACAAGTTGTCGATCGAACGATTTCTGGTGACATCGTAAAACTTAAAAAGAACCTTCCACAATCATAAAATCTTACAACATTATGTCTATTTCAAGATAACACTGTGCAACAAATTTTGGGACATCGCCGACAGCCTCAACAATCCCAATACGAAATAAAAGTAGACCATTAAGTAAACAGAACTGCCAAAGGGTTTTGAAAAGTTAGCTCGAATTTAATTTTTATAGCATCTTGAAAAATTAAAAAAAAAAAACCTTTATATTATATATATTTAATGGAATGTATTGAGTCTACTTATTGTTGCATTGAATTCAATGTGGAAAAATATTTGATCCTGAAAATAAATTGTAGTATTCAATAGAATCTCCGATTCATTTGATCTATAATAAATAGTTTTAAATTTTTCTGAAAAAGACAATGAATGTCATGTAGTGCACTTTAATCCAAAACTGATAATTTTTTTATATTTGCCCTCGCCTATACCGCCCGCCGTTTGTTGAAATAAAGGATGAAATATATTTTTCCACATTGGATTCCATGCAACAATCAGTACGCACAATTACATTCCATTAAATATTTTTATATATTTATACGTTTTTTTTTTAATTTTCACTCATAGTGCAAAAAATGGTTAAAAAATGGCCAACTTCAAGAGGCCATAAAAGTTAAATTCGAGCTAAATTTTCAAAACCCTTTGGCAGTTCTGGGTACTTATGGCTAACAAATCAGTTTAAAGTCGAGTTCAGTTAAACTAAAATAAAATTTATATGTGGTTTAAACTCAACAGCAGTAAATCACTACCCGGTATATTATTTGCAGTTTAAGAAGTAATATGTTATGCTTTAATATTCTACTATTCTAAAAGCAAGACATGGCGAAAAGGGGACAGGCCGTGTCATGCCAGAGGATCAGTTTTCAGACCCCGGGGTTGCTAATGATTTTGCTGAAAACAACTCTGAAAATGCACCTATGAAATGCACCCTAATGCGCCCTAATTATGCGGCAAAGTCTAGTGACGCTTAGCGCGAGAAAAAAATTTTGAGACGCGGGTATATAAGCGAAGTTTCGGTGAAAAAAAGTATTTTTTTGGTAAATTCGTGACAGCAAGGTAACTTAGACGAGGGCGTTGAAGACTACCGCGCAAACTGCACAAAGAGAAAGGAAAGGTAAAGGAAACCAACGTGGGAGAAAGGCCCCAAGGTACCGCGGAAGTGTCCTGGCAAAGGAAGGTAAGAGCAGCAACATACCCAAGGCTAGGTTATAGAGGCTCAGGGGTGCACCGGCGCATCCGCCGAAAAGGAATCGTGCGATAATTATGCGACAGCCATTAACCACCACGCAGGACGGCCGCTAGAACACCGTCTATTACCTCCGGCGAACAACCACCACCATTTGTTCGTCAGCGCACCATAACTACCGCGGCATCCAACACCAATTTGCCAGCATCCGCCCGACCAAGCACCCAACACCTTTCACCCGCACTGACGTCAGCAACGATAGCGTCCACCACCAATTTTGCCCACAACCAACGGTGCCGGTAGAGCCTGGCGGCAAGGAATAACCACATGTGCCGATAACCTCCAAAAATAAAAACTACGGCGGCAGGTAACAACAACAACAGCGGCATTCAATACCAATTTGACTGCAACAGCATCCAAGCAGCGGTAAAAACCACCACCAGTAGCCCACAAAAACAACATCTCTAACCACCACCAAGAACCAAAGCCAACAACAGCAACTACGGTAGGACTAACCGATAAAGCGCAGCGAGGAAAGTACCACCGTCAGCCTTTCCCGGTGGCCAGATAAGTTCACATTTGTGTTTGTAGTGTAGAGAAATTAACCCTGCGACAAAAGAGAATAATACCCCTATGCAGGGGTTAGGATTATATATACACGTGGGTCGGCTGAGAAGTATTACCAGTAGAGCCGCGCACGTATTCGTATTTTTGTTATCGTGCTCAATATTTTTTAGAAAGAAATCGTAGTTTAAAATACGTACTAGATTATTTTATGACGCAAGCGATTGCTAATAATCCGATTTTTTGTATTTTTGTAATTTTCCGCCTTTTGATATTTGCCACGTAAATTGAACCCGTGTTCAATACCTTTTTGAGAGGGAAATCCCAACCTGAAATGAATTGAGTTTTTTATTTTGATTATATTACATTCATATACTTATATTTCATAAATTTGTAAATGTTTGAGGCCGGCAGGTAGGCCGACGGCTCCTCAGGGGTACTTAACTCACGTTTCGCGGTCAGATATTTTGTAGGAAAAGGCCATATCATCGAGCTCGATTATATAGGAAGAGTTAATACGTTAAGATAACAGATTGGTACGTCACCTTACGTAGTGGGTTAACCGCTTAGTAGTGGCATTCGTTGCTTTTGCCCGGCTTCATTCAGCTTTATTTGTTCAATGAACTATTGTTAATCTTTATATATAAATGAATGTATATAGAATATTTTTTTATGTACCCACCTAAGCTTTAAAGAAATTAGAAATAAAATTATATTTTGAATTTAATGAAAAAAAAAAAAATAATAAAGGTGTAAAGACCGATAATGGAATAAATTAACTAAAGAAAAGGTAACGTAGCAGCAGTAAAAGGGTAGGTCATGGTAATAAAGGGGCGCTTCACATATAATTTTTTGAAGTTGCCATTAAGGGGATTAGTATCCGTAAGGATACAATCCAGTAGGGAGGGCTAACGTAGAGTGTATAACATCATCACTCCATCGTCGAAGATTTCAATACTGAGCATGGTAGTTAACAACGCTGGTAACACTGCTACCAAAAATAATTTAGCAGTTTAAGCTCATTAATTATTTACTTCAACACGCGCTTCCGATCCAATTACGAAATTGCATTCTTGCTGAAATGATGGGAAAACAATTTTGCATGATCAGCGTCTGTATGCTTGCGCGTGTTGGTGTAACATGATCCATGGATTCAACGAGCCAACAAGGTTGGATGGAAACAGGCAGTCTTGGTTACGCGATCGTCCGATTCAGTTCGTTTAAAGTAGATAATTAATTTTATTAATAAATACTAATTTTTAATAAATAAAATTGTGAAATTATAAAAAGAATTTTTGTGTCAAATTATTCCTGGCGCAGTGGTTGCGCCGTAATAAATTTTTTTGAATAAAACTGTTTAAAATCCTTTAACTGGCGCCCGAGCAGGGACCCGCTTAAAAAACTGCGGAGTCCTCGAAATAAAAAATAATAAAATAATTTAAATAATAAAAATTTATTTCTGCGATCTCTACGGAGGCCTCCAGAAATTAAAGAAAAAATTAACAATCCTGCGATCTCTACGGAGCCCTCCAGGACTTATAAAATTTAAAAATAATAAATTTAGCACCTCCTTCGCTAATCCGGTATTCCTGGTGATTCCAAAGAAAAACTAATCACAGAAGGTTACCGAGGCGAAAGTGTAGTAAACCGTACCCAAGTAGGTGTCCGCGAGTATCAAAACGGATTGCTAAACGGGAACAATACGGAGCTGCCGTGAGGTCCAAAGGATTTTAAACAGTCGCGTCGCGTAGCCTAACCAAGGCTCATTGGAAAAAATAATATACAAGATTACAAGATTTATAAAAAAAAAAAAAAATTTTTTTTTGAAAATATAAAATTGAATAAAAAGTAAAATTGAAAATTAAAAAAGGAAAAGAAAAAATTAAAATAAGAAAGAAAATATTTAAAATACAAAATCGAGTGAAATTGGAAATTGAAAAAGAAAAAATTTAAATGAGTTGAAAATATTGAAAGAAAATATAAAATTGAATAAAGAATAAAATTGAACATCGAAAAGAAAAAATTAAATAAGAAAGAAAATATTGAAAGAAAATATAAAATTGAATAAAGAATAAAATTGAACATTGAAAAGAAAAAATTAAATAAGAAAGAAAATATTGAAAGAAAATATAAAATTGAATAAAGAATAAAATTGAACATTAAAAAGAAAATTTTTTTAAAGAAAATATAAAATTGAATAAGATTAAAAATTGAGAAAAAATATAAGAAAGTTTAAGAAAAAGAAGTGAAGTGAAAGTGTGCAACGATCAAGGATCTTCTTCATCGAAATTTTTTCAGTTATATCAGGTACGTGAAATTTCTTTCCCCCTTGTCAGCTCAAAATAAAAATAATGGAAGATTTGAAGGCAACAGTAACCACTATGACTGGAGCCATAAATCGCTTTATGGAACAACTTAGGTCGGTAGAAACTAGAATAGGGACTATAGAAGCGAGCCTCAGTAATAACGCAATAGGAAATGTTTTAAATAGGATAGAGCGTCTTGAAAGTAGACAGGGTGCCGCGGTAGCTCCAGTAGACACGGATGAAGGATCCCTTCAACGACCACGAACTGAAACAGAGTTGAAAGATATAAGCCGCCTTCCCGATAGTGTAAAAGAAATAAGAACTTTTGAGGGCAATCCGACTCAGTATGTATCCTGGGTTCATTCTGTGGAAACCATCCTGAAGGATTTTGAAATTGTTAAGGACAAGCCAATTTATCGTGCAATTATACAGAGTGTCCGCCAAAAAATCATTGGTGCTGCCGATACAGCGTTGGTATCATACAATGTATTCGACAGTGATTGGACTGAAATCAAAAGAATACTTTCCCTTCATTACGCAGACAAACGGGACATCCAAACTCTGGAGCATCAGCTCAATCAGCTTTCCCAAGGATCCTCAACAATAGATGAGTTTTATTCTACTATTAATCATCAACTTTCGCTTATCATCAATAAACTTAAGACAGAATCCTACAGTGAGGAAACGATCAAAGCCTTGGTGGAGACGTACAGGAACAGAGCATTGGACATATTCATACGTGGATTGAAACCGGATCTTTCCCGCATGATTATTATACAGCGACCAGAACGCTCCCTGAAGCGTACTCCGCTTGTTTGGAATTGCAAAACCTAACAATGCGAAATAACATAATTTATACCAAAACTAATCCTCGCGATTCGATGTCCTCGGAAATAACTTATCGTCCTGGACCTCCGAGGCCATCCAAGTCATTTCCTGCGCGGTCGGGGTGGCAGAATCAAAATTCTCGGTCTAGAAATTGGCAACATAATAATTATTCTAACTTCCGGGTAGACGGATATTCGAACTATAATAAGCCAGCGTTACCCCCACGGTATCCGGCCATAAAACATGAACCGATGGAAGTCGATAGAACAATACAATCTCGTCGGGTAAATTACATCAACAATCCTAGGACAACGGAAAAAATAAGTGCATTCGAACCAAATACGGGTAACAAGCAACCCAAACTTTATCACATAGAAGACTTTCCTGATAATAGTCATATAGCTGGGAATGGATTAGAAGAAACCTCTCGTCAGGAAGAAACTGTAGGTGACGTAAATTTTATGGGGGAAGGCCATCCAGCTTACCCTATATAGAATACTCTTCTGTTACCGGTGATACCTTATGTTTTTTGATCGACACAGGCTCTAACAAGAACTTTTGCGGTCCACGCTTATCATACGGTAGTGTAGTTTTAGATAAACCAATTAATATTCGAACAGTTGGAGGAGATGTTATCATAGATAGAAAAGTAATTGGACCATTTTTTAAATTTTTAGGGATAAATGAACCCATTCAATTTTATGTCTTGGAATTATTGGGGATGACACATTAAAAAAATTAGACGCTATAGTTGACAGAAAGGAAAATATTTTGGTTTTAAAAAATTCTTTTAAAATTCCCTTAAAGGAAAAAATAGCGACTGAGTCGAACTATATATTAGGCGAAGAATACCTACCAGAAGTTAAAAGAAGAATAGAGAGTCTTATTGGTGAATATAAATCACTTTTTGGACCTCTCCATGGTAGCGAACTTGCCTCAACTACCGTTCAGGCGGAAATCAGGACAAGTACGGAAGAACCAATATATACGAAGAGCTATCCGTACCCAGTCTGTATGAGAGAAGAAGTAGAGAATCAAATAAAAGAATTACTTTCGGAGGGAGTAATAAGACCCTCCAAAAGTCCATACAATTCGCCGATTTGGGTAGTGCCAAAAAAACCAAAACCCAATGGTGAAAAACAATATCGAATGGTAGTAGACTTCAAACGCTTAAATGCTGTGACGATTCCAGATACTTACCCAATTCCGGACATTACATCAACTTTAGCTAGCTTGTGTAAAGCCAAGTATTTCACAACAATAGATCTCACATCAGGCTTCCATCAGATATCCATGAAACCAAGGGATATTCCAAAAACTGCTTTCTCAACGGCAAACGGTAAATTTGAATTCCTCAGGTTACCTTTTGGCCTAAAGAATGCCCCGGCAATATTTCAGAGAATGATAGATGACGTCCTCCGCGAGTACATAGGAAAGATTTGTTTTGTCTATATAGACGACATAATAGTAATTGGCGAAAATATGGAAAATCATTTCAGGAACATAGCCACAATTTTTGAGAGGCTTCGCGAAGCTAATCTTAAGGTAAATCTAGATAAAACGCATTTTATGAAAACTGAGGTGGAATTTCTTGGCTATATCGTTGGCTCAGAGGGAATCAGACCGGATCCCGCTAAAGTAAGATCCATCGAAAATCTGTTACCGCCTTCAAACTTGAAGGAGTTGAAAAGTTTTCTGGGAATGACCTCCTATTACAGAAGATTTATTCGCGACTATGCAAAAGTGGCAAAACCCCTTACAAACCTTACAAGAGGAGAACATGCCCAAATAAAATCCAGCCAGTCTAAGAAAGTGCCAATTACCTTGAGCGACGAGTGTTTAAAGTCCTTTAATGAACTTAAATCCATGTTAACAACAGCGGAGCTTCTGTCTTTCCCAGACTTTGAGAAACCATTTAACTTGACGACGGATGCTTCTAATATTGCTCTAGGTGCCGTTTTGTCACAAGGTGAAATCGGCAAGGACAAACCCATAGCATATATTTCTCGATCCCTCAACAAAACTGAGGAGAACTACGCCACAAACGAAAAAGAGATGCTGGCTATTGTGTGGGCCCTTGACAATCTCAGAAATTACTTATATGGTGCGAAAAAAATCAAGATCTATACTGATCATCAACCTCTGAAATTTGCACTGGGAAAATAGGAACTTTAACGCCAAATTAAAAAGATGGAAAGCGCGTATAGAGGAATACAACCACGAGTTGATTTACAAGCCAGGTAAATCGAACCACGTGGCTGATGCCCTTTCGAGATTAAAAACCGTTACGAATCATTTGTACCATTCTTCTACTGATACAGCGAGTGAAGGAATGGCTATGAGTTCGGATGAAACTTTAACCGCTTCAGAAGGTCGAGAAGACGATAAAATTTCCTCGGCGGCAACAGTTCACAGTGCAGAACAAGATGCTTCTGACTTGATGCCGCATGTGGAAGTACCTATAAACGTCTTTAGAAATCAGATTATACTGGGTATCGGAATGGACATGACTGCAATGGAAGAACCACACCGCGGATACACTAGACATTTTATTTCCTCAAAAAGTTGGTCTAAGGAAAAGTTAGTGACTCTACTAAGGGAAAAACTTCGCCCGAATATCCTTAATGGAGTAAAGGCACCAGAAGGTCTTCTTGGTGCCATACAGGAAATTTATGTTGATCATTTTTCTAAATATAAAGTGAGACTTGCACAGGAGTTAGTTACAGACATTACTTCGAAAGAACGTCAATTTCAAATAATTGAAACTGAACATAGAAGGGCACATCGTAATGCCAGAGAAAATGTTGAACAAATTTTAGAACAATTTTACTTCCCGCATATGCGCGCTAATATTAAGAAATACGTTGCTAGCTGTGACGTTTGTAATAGGTGTAAATATGATAGAAAACCTCCAAGAATACATCACCAGGAAACACCTGATCCTAAATATCCATGTGAAATTCTTCACATGGACATTATGGAAATTCAAGGACAAAAATTTATTACCTGCATAGATAAGTTTACGAAATTTGCTAAGTTCTTTAGTATAAAAGATAGATCGTTGGTACAAGTGAGGAAAAAATTAATCAAAGTCTTGCATTATTTTACAGTGCCGAAAATTCTTGTTACTGATAACGAAAGCAGCTTCTTAAGCCCTTTAATAGAAACTTTCATTAAATCATTAGGTATCAAATTATATCTTACGCCAGTACAGAGAAGTGAGGTGAACGGGCAAGTTGAAAGACTGCACTCAACAATAATCGAAATCTATAGATGTCTGAGAGTTGAATACCAGAATCTATCAGTAAAGGAATTAATTGAAATCTGTCTCGATAGGTACAATAATATCATCCATTCAACAACAAAGAAAAGACCCCGTGACTTATTTTTCAATAGAAATATCGGAGCAAACTATGAAAACCTATTATCACGACAAGAGAAGGTTAATACTGATCTCAGGCACTTGCTTAAAAGAAACATGGCAGGCCGCAATGCAAAAATTAATAAAAAAAAGACAAAGTCCTAAGAAATATAGAAAGGGTGATAGAATCTATGTAGCTATCAAAACAATTAAAGGAAAAAACAAAGCGCTTTTTAGAAGGGAAATAGTTGAGAAAGATAATAGAGTAACTGTGTTGACAAGGAGTGGAAGAAAAATTCACAAGGAACATATAAAAAATTTAAATGGCCAAAGTCCAAGGAAAAATGTTGTTCTTTAAATAATTATAGGTCCTTATTCGTCTCACTCATTTAAACTATATTTCTTAAAAATATTTTTGTACGATGCAATAGTAAAATTTTTTTTATTAAAACATTTATATTGGCATACAAAAGCACATCAAATACTATTTCCATATAAAGAAATAAGAGAACATCAGCTCAGGCCTGGTCAGTTTCCGGATGATGCACTAATACCATGCAATGGCGAGTTGCGTCAAGGCTTACAGACTCAATGGCGGCAGGGTATAAGGTCATCATTTAGTGTTCCGAGTGAACCAGGGAAGTGTACATATACTGGCTGATGAAGAAGTATAACATATTAATAGAAAATCAAAAAATGGAAAAATTTTGGATAGAAATAAGCAAAAAAAAAAAAAAAAAAACTGTCATCTAAACATCTCACTGTCATAATGCCGCCTCATTTTTATCGATATAATTAACTTATTATTTTTCAGAAACTAGATTTTTTATAATCATGAATCTCAAGTTTATTCTGTTCATCGCATTCAACCTGACTGCTTTTGCAAATAGTTTGCAAATCTATCAATACAAGACATCTCTGGTTTCACTAAAGATTGGCAATGGATGGGTAGTCGATGGAAACTTTAAACTAATACACGTCATCAACTTGGAACAGTACATGGACGTGGCTGCAAATATATCATCTCTCATTCAAAAACATATTCCGGCAAGCAAAAACAAAGAATTCATTTTACACCACATGCTGCAGATACAAGAACGCCTTAACGAATTGACAAATGTAAACAGAAGAACGCCTAGATCAATCGATTGGATCGGATCGGCTTGGAAATGGGTTGCTGGAAGTCCTGATTCTACAGACTGGAATAATATATTAAAGAGTCAAGAGAATATCATCGAAAATAACAATGAGCAATACAAAATCAACAAAGAGCTTCAGCAGACGACGAACCAAGTTGCGAAAAAAATCAATGAAATCATCACCAGACTAAACAATATCACGAGTGGTAAAGACTACACCTTAATAGAACAAAGTACCATCAATGAGATCATTATTTTGAGGGATGAAATAAATGAAATTATCCGAGCTTGCCAACTGGCCAAGAGTGGTATTGTCACCACGAATCTGCTAGATCAATCGGAGATAAATAGAGTAATTGACGAACTGGAAACATTGCCTTATGGTAACGCAATAGAAGCAGTGGAATATGGAGCCCCATCAATTTACACAAATGGCTCATTACTATTGTACATCTTATCAATACCAAAGCTTGAAAGGAACTATTATAACTTGCTTCTCATTAGAGCTGCTATTAACGAAGAAAAACAAATAGATTTACCGTTCGAGAAGGTGCTTGTTAGCGAGGCTGAGACCTATGGTATCAAAGGTAACTGCCTCTTAATAAGTAATTCAACAATCTGCCAAAGATCATCCGTAACTAAATTGAAGGAAGATGACTGCCTCAACCGCATTCTTAAAGGCGGATCAGCAAAATGTAAATACAGGCGTACGCAAGAAGAAATTGTCGAGTTATTGAGTGATGACGTTATCTACGTGACAAACTACAAGGGTCTGATTAAGTCAAATGGCAAAACCGAGTTCCTGATTGGCACGTATCTTCTGCAACTCTCCAATGAGTCGGTAGTGATAAAGAATCATACTTACACGAGCAGTTCCATCACAAAATTTCAAGCTCTACCACCAGTACTAGCGAATATAACACATGACGACCTGCTGTTGGACATCAAATATGTCCATGAGGTAAGCCTTAATAACATAAACCGATTGAACCAGTTAGGAGTGAGATTCAATGGTACCATTGGAATTAACGTCATGATCATTATCTCCATGACCTGTTGTATTGGATGGCTTTGGTACCAACAAACAAAGAAATTAAATCTTCCAGAGCTACGTGTCCAGCTCCAGTAATAGACTCCCAGATCTGCGGGACGCAGACATTTAAGGAGGGAGGAGTTAACAACGCTGGTAACACTGCTACCAAAAATAATTTAGCAGTTTAAGCTCATTAATTATTTACTTCAACACGCGCTTCCGATCCAATTACGAAATTGCATTCTTGCTGAAATGATGGGAAAACAATTTTGCATGATCAGCGTCTGTATGCTTGCGCGTGTTGGTGTAACATGATCCATGGATTCAACGAGCCAACAAGGTTGGATGGAAACAGGCAGTCTTGGTTACGCGATCGTCCGATTCAGTTCGTTTAAAGTAGATAATTAATTTTATTAATAAATACTAATTTTTAATAAATAAAATTGTGAAATTATAAAAAGAATTTTTGTGTCAAATTATTCCTGGCGCAGTGGTTGCGCCGTAATAAATTTTTTTGAATAAAACTGTTTAAAATCCTTTAACTTGGTAAGGCAGTGGTACGAATTTTGTTTTCTTTTTTTGCTTGTGTTGTCGCCAGTAGTACGGAGTCACGAAAGAATTCACGCCGCGACGAGCTAAGCCGGAAGAACCAATCACAGTACCACGACAAGTGAAGCGTACTACACAGGAAAAGGTGCGATTACAAGCGAAGATACAACCACCTGACAGGTAAAAGCAATGAAAATACAACAGCAACATATAACAAATAGTGTGGCAGCACTATGATAAATGTAAAAAATAACAAGATATCATTTCTGTTTACATTAATGACTAATCATATCTAATAACAAAAAGAGCGTCAGGCAACAATAAATTGTGATTAAAAATTCTGTGAAATGTCTCAAAACAATAATAATAATAAAATTAATAAAAGAGCACCCAATTTTTCAACGGCAGAAATTAATTTTCTGCTCTGCGAATTTTAAAAATTTAAAAATATACTAGAATGCAAGAAAACGGATCGAATCAGAGCGGAGGAAAAAGCGGAAATCTGGCGAAAAAGAAGGCACCTTCAACGTAAAGTACGGACAAACTTTCCGGAGCCATGCAGTCCTGATAACAAAATATGAAAATCTAAAAAAAAAACTGCAAAAATACGTTTTGCCACACATAAAAGTGAGCAGTATCAGACGGGATGTGGTTCATTGCCAGCAGCTACAGCAACCGATGTAGATTGCAAAATTAGCCAAATTTGCCAGCCGGAGCTAATGTTTGGCACAGATGCCATCTATGATGATGATGATGTTATAGAATTTCGTAAGTACATATGAACATCCAGACATATACATATACAAATAAGATCTATACGGTGTTTGTGTACACTTTTCATTTAATAAAACGGTATCGAATGCTTTTATCTGACTGCTATTGAAATTCTTTACAGTTGAAAATGATGAATTAGGAAGTCAAAACCACCAAAATGATGATAACGCCAGTTGTATCAAAATTGAAAGAGATAAATATGCATATAAATAATATTTTTATATGCTGCAAGTTAATCATTTACATAGTTAATTTAATTATTATTATGATAATTATTAATGAACAAATAACACCAAAGTTAGTTGTAAATATTCTGACAACACATAGTTGAACGAATACATAGTAAAGAACAAACGACAATGGTAAGACTGTTGTAAATTTTGAGATGGTAATGTGAGCTTTCAGTACAAAACATCTTTCAGCATATTGAAATACGATGAATCAAAACGATTCACACATTCCATTTGCAAAAAAGTTTCGTATATAAAGCAGAAATCTACATCAACTGACACCACACACAGTGGACCAAAGGTTTAGTGGCCTTCGAAAACGGCTAGCTGTTCCGTTCAACTATGTATTGTCAGAATATTTACAACTAACTTTGGTGTTATTTGTTCATTAATAATTATCACATGTAATTTGGCTTAAAAGGCAATACGAACTTTAGCGTATTAAAATCATAAGCATTTACTTATTTATGGATAATTTTCTTTACAGTTGAAAATAGTCCATGGTCAAAATACACGCCAACGTCTTTGAAGACACCTGTACATACTGCACTCAGAAATAAGAAGGAAAATACTAAAGATGTTTGGGCAAAAGTTGGGGAGGCTAAGATGAAGAAAATAGACATGGAAATGGATTGTTTATGAAAACAGACAGAGTTGTATGAGCTTACAGAAACAAAACTTAAGCTAGATATCGAGAAAACGAAAATGGAAATTGAGCTAATAATGCACAAGTTAAATGCTTTGTATACGGAAATATGAGCAAAATGGCTGTATAGTACAAATTATTGAAAAATTCACATGATATGCTTTAGTAACATACATACATAAATACGTATGTATATATGAACATGAAGTACATACTTTTTTAATAACTTTTGTTTCGTTTCCAGTGAAATTATTTAAAATAACAAATAGTACAGATAAATTGCACACCATGTGAATTTAAAAACAGTCTTTCGCCAAATGTGTTTTTATCAATATAAGATTTATATAAAATTAACCTTCCTATACCCGCGCGTTGGTCTGTGAGATCGACAGGTAAAATTTTTTTTAAGTTTAAAATTTTTTTTAAACGCACTAATAATCCCAAATTAATATTTTACTTATTAAGTAAAATATTTTTTAATTAAAAATACATTGAAATCGATTATTGAGGGGTTTAGCTGGATCCTATGCGCATTTCACTGTTGCTAATGCAGATCATCAGGGAACCTTTACCCAAAGCTTCTTAGAACAACTAGAGTTATTATATTATAAACTTTCATTTAAACAAATGAGAAGCTCAATAGAAATAACAAAGTTGAAACAAGAACTCAATAATCAACATGTTTTTTATTTTCTTACTTTACTATTGCTACATTGGCTGACTTTTTTTCAGCTTCAAATTGTAGTCGTAAGAGTATGTAAAAGAAAATAAATGTAAATAACAACAACAGCTATTTAAGAATAGAGTGTTGCCACACAAGTATTTTTTTTTTTTTTTTTTTTTTTGACCGGGTGTAGTAAGTTAATAATTAGTGTTTTTTATGGGAATTGTTACAATTTAGGTTTAAAATTTTTTTAAACGCACTAATAATCCCAAATTAATATTTTACTTATTAAGTAAAATATTTTTTTATTAAAAATACATTGAAATTGATTATTGATTATTATTTTTAATAAAAAAAATATTTTACTTAATAAGTAAAATATTAATTTAGGATTATTAGTGCATTTAAAAAAAAATTTTAAACTTAAATTGTAACAATTCCCATAAAAAACACTAAAAATTTTTTTTGTTTGTGTTGTTTCTTCATTGTTGTATATTTTATTATTTTTCAGGTAACTTTAATTATCAAAATGAATCAAGAGCAAATCAGACTACTTTTGGAGGAAGAAATTTCGAGTTCTGAATATGAGGATGAAAATGACAGCTAGGTTGAAGATTTTGTTGAGGCAGATATAGAAACTTATGATATCGAGCAAGAAGATGGTGAAGAATACGGCGAGGAGTTTGATGAGATTGAAGATCGCCAAAGTTCAGGAGGATTTTATCTTAGTAAAGATGGACGCACTAGACGGAATAAAGCTCCACCTTCAAATCATGTAAGACGATTTGCTTGGAATATTGTCACTCAACTACCAGGACCTAGAAAAGAAGCCAAGAACTTGAAGGAAATGGGCGAGATTTGTAGATTATTTTTTCCGGAAAGTGTTATAAATTTTATCGTAAAGTGCACCAATGAACAGATTGACCGTATAAAATCTAAGTTTGCAAGAGAAATAGGCTGTGCCTATACAGACAACGTAGAAATTGAAGCACTTTTAGGCCTTTTAGTCTTTGCTGAAGTCAGAGGAAATAGTCGCCTGAAATAGTCTTCCTCTCCGAAGATATTTCGATTGACTATAAGTTGGAATCGATTCTTTTTATTAATGCGTTGTATAAAATTTGGCGACAAAGCCACGCGAGCTGAAAGGGCTGCTGTAGATAAACTAGCCCCAATAAGAAAATTATTTGAAGAAATTGTAGCCACGTTTCAAAAATACAATAGATGAAAAATTGTATATGTATATGTCTAAAAAGAGGAAAAATCTGCTTCTTGTATCAAACATGCATGCTGGTGTTGAAATCAATGAGATTACTGGTAAACCCGAAATGATAATGGACTACAATATGACCAAAGGTGGGATCGATACTGTAGACAAAATGTGTGAGACATATTAACGTTGCTCGACGCACAAATAGATGGCCCATGGTTATTTTTAATAGTCTCATGAATGTAGCCGGTATAAATTAGACTTGCCAACCGTCCAGTTTTCGTCGGGACAGATCAGTTTTGGAGTGAAATGTCCCGTGTCCCGGTCATACTCTGAACGGGATGCCATTTGTCCCGTTTTGAGAAAAAGAAATAACTTTTTCTTCGTTATATTATAGAAAAGTATTGTAATTAAACTAACTTTTTCATTAATTGTCACAAAAAAAAATCAAGATCTTTAGCAACTATTTTCGTACTACTAACTTATTTTTTATTAGCAACACCGAAATTATTTGAATTGATTGTCAACACTTGAGTATTTTGATTCTTCTTTGACTTTCTTATTTCATTTGTCAACTTTCAAATCAATTACAGTTTCAACAGATTCCTAGTTTTAAGAAAACAACAGTTGTTATTTATTAGTGATAAGAGTTCTAGTATATACGGAAATGATTTTATAAAATAAAGATTTTCATTAATAGAAATCTGAAAGGAGCACAGTTCGAGTTTCAATTCCTGTGAAATTAACAATTTAAATTTTCCGTTTTTTTTTCACTCTTAATTACTGTATGGATTCTTCAAATAACTCAAGTCGTCATCAAGAATGGCGACGACAAATTCAAAACAAATTCGCTGTCATTTTATTGTAAAATCCAAATTCTATGTTGACAGTCACGATGATAATCTTCTATAACGACAAGTGGAATAACAATTTGAAGTAAACAAGGCAAAACAATCACCCTTATTCTATTTGGCGTAGGCAACATCGTCGTCAATTTTGAAACAATTGTTATGACGACGTTGCCTGTTTATCGATATATACAATACACGTATCCCATAGTATCCCATTTTTTTTTTTTTTTTTTTTTTTTTTTTTTTTTTTGGTAAAAGTATTTTTGAATAAATAAGAGCTTTCCCAATAAATTAAAATAAAATGTTTTTTTCCGATTGAGACGAAGAAAATAAAAAAAATTAGTAGTGAAAAGAAGACTTCTTCATGCATTTGTCAGTTACCCGATGAAAAGTAAGTGATAAATTCAGTAATATTTTTGGAAAATAATTAGTAATGTTCATCGTTTTAATAGTTGAAAGTTATTTTCGGCTGTATAAAACATCATTCAGGCATGTATTGGATACAATAGAGACTAATTTTGGAAGAAAAAAGGGATCAAATTAACGTTTATTGGACATAGGAACTTGATCCATGGGGCTCAGTTAGGCTTGCCAGGTTGAGATTAACAAAAAGCTGGACATTTGAATTAAAAAAACGGAATTAATAAAAATTAGCTGGACATTTTGAAATAAAATTTTCACGAAAGAATAGTTACTTTTTTGGTTAAAAAATGTATGTTTGCATTGTTTTTTAAATTTTTTATATAATAATTTAATACACTATTCACATAGCCAAATAAAACTAATCGAAAATTTTTCACTTTATTTATCAAGTTGTATATATGTACATCTACGATCAAAATATTAGTAACACGAAATAATATGGAATAACGGAAACGAACATTACGGAAAAATAAAGAGTGTTTTGTAGATAATTTATCTAGCTTTTGTTTTCGTCTATCTAGAACAGATTGTATAACCAGATTTAAGTTGTTAGAGGAACACGTTTTTCAGTCCTTTTAATTTTGACTTTCAATATTTTTGATAACTAAGGAAGTATTTTATTGTTTATTAATTTTGTTATATCTTTGTAATAAAAAATAAGCCAAAAAATAGTTCATTAGCTAATAAAACGGGTGATCAACTAGATTAGTACCAAAAATACATAATTATTTATTAAAAAAAAGCGAGATATAAAAAATTGACAAACTGATATTTTAAAAATGTATTAAAATAATTTGATTTTCTAGTTCGACCATCGTAGCATATTCATGAATTGTATAATCTGTTATAGAAAAGATGATAGTATAAACTACATAAATTGTCTACAAAACAATTTATTTTTTAGTAATGTTCGATTTAGTGTCAATATTATTTTTCGTGCTGATATTATTTTGATTGTAGCTGTACGTATTAAAATCAAATAACGAAAATAAACATACTAAAAAGACACAAACAAAACAAAAAAAAACCTTTTCAATTAGTGTTTTATTTATTATGGGAATTGTTACAATTTAAGTTTAAAATTTTTTAAACGCACTAATAATCGCAAATTAATATTTTACTTATTAAGTAAAATATTTTTTTATTAAAAATTCATTGAAATTGATTATTGAGGGGTTTAGCTGGATCCTTTGCGCATTTCAATGTTGCTAATGCAGACGTTTTCGTTTGTCTGTACATTGGTGAAACAAAAATATAAAAGTTTAATAAAAATGGGTGCATTCATAAGACATAGCTGTTGCGCAACCGTGGAGTATTCGTCTTAGAAACGCATAGTTGAGTAGTTCCGCTCCACTCAACAGTTGAGTAATTTTCCATCATAAAATTTTTTCGCTACCTAAATTCAAGATGTTGTGCTCAGCCTGAACAGCTGATCGAATAGAGTTATACCTCCGGTGACCATTCGTCCTTTTTTTAACACGATGTCCTTTTAAATTTTTTTTCAAAAAGTGTCCTCTTTTTTAATTAATTGTCCTTTATTGTCCTTTTATTTTGATTACAATTTTTTTTTCTTGAAACTACAAAATTATAAGTTTTATTTTATAAAAACCCGAAAATGTCAACATCAATACAATAAAAATTATAATTATTCAAAACTGGAATTACCTGGCAACACTGAAAAAAGTACATATCGCACACAAAATCATAAAGTCACAGTCATTACACAAAAGTATTTTCAAGCCGTTTCATCTGGAGTGTTGAGTATTAGAGCCCCTTTATCCCTCTTTTTTAAGCGGATGTATCCTAAAGCTCAAAATATTACGAGCAAGCGGATTAGGATGTGACCCGAGTTTTGTTAGATATTTGCCTGCGTATTTTGCAATTTCTTCAGTCACTTCTGGCATATTTAAATCACTATGTAAATTTGAGTTTTTTATGTACCATGGAACCGATGTTATTAACCGTAAAATTTTGTTTTGCTTTAATTTTTATTACATTTCTAAATGTCCTTTATTTTCAGTTGAGAAATATAGTCACCGTAGTTATACCGTCTATATGCTTTGTTAGGTGGCAGGACCAAATATTTGTTAAATTTTACATTACAAATACGATAAAGTAACGAAATAAAGATATGAAATTAAATTATATCCGTCAAGACGTTTCTAAGACGTAAGTACAACTCAACAGCACAATTTTATTTTTTCTGCCACATATAAGTATTTTGTATTTGCGCTTACGGATTTTGCTAATTCCAAACCTTTAGGTATTTGAAGAAATCTTTGAAAATCTTTTCAAGATTCCTTTCAAGATTTTGTCCATATTATATTTTTCACTTTTTTAAGAAATTTTTACAAATAAATATGTACATTAGGGGCATAACCAATTTTTTGGCATAGTATCGTGAGGTCAACCATGTCCTAGTAACCACGAAAATCATAATCTTTTGTAATATTTCTCAAAAAAGTTCACGTTTTTTCTAAACACCTAAAGCACGGACTTGAACTAACAAAAATATTGTTTTACATCGAGCCCTTACCGCCAAAATAGTGTAAGCGACACGTTTTTGATGAAAATCGATTATTTACTATTATTTGCATCATCTCTAAAAATTTCATAACTGTAAAAAGTTCCGTTACGAATTTATAGCAAAAGCAATTTTAAGGTAAGTGAACATTCTTAGTTTGTTTACATTTTTTGTGACTGCGAAGTGTCGCTTACATTAAAATTTTCTGTAACAAATTAAGTGATAAATTACAATATATTCGAGATTTTACTATTTTTTTGTAATGTCGTTAAATCAACTTGAGGTAAATGTGTTTTTTTTTAATTTAAATACAATATTTTTTTGGTTGTTATAAAGAAATTTCTGTTTCAGTTTTCAACAAAAAAAATCGCTTGTTCCATACAGCGACAGCGATTCTGATTCACAAGTGTGGAACGCATGTGGCGTTAAGTTTGCCGAATCCGATCGTTTAGCAATAAATGAACATTTTTGGGGTATTGGGAATAAAATTCGACAAAAAGACTGGTTGGTTTCCTGTATGACGCGTAAAAGCATTCGCAGGCGAAGAGGAGATGGCAACAAAAGGCAGTTTAGCTACAATTATGTTATTAATTATAATAATGCTAGTCACAAAGTGTGTCAACAATTTTTAATGAAAACGCTTCACATATCACAACAAATGTTAGTATCCGCAAGGAATAATTCAAATTGTTTAAAAACTTTTAGCACGAAGAAAAAGAGTTCCACGCCTCATAATAAGTCTGACGAAGCCAAGGTGACACTTTTAAAATCTTTTATTGAACTGTTACCAGAAGTTCCATCGCACTACTGTCGCAGTAAGAGTAACAAGCTGTATCTACCGCAAGAATTTCGCAACATTAAAGGAGTATATGATCGGTACACTGAACATTTGAAAAGTATCAATCAGATATCGGATCTGTTATCCTCGAGAGTTTTTCGAGATATTTTTAAAAATTGTTTTCATATCGGTTTTCACTTGCCTAAAAAAGACAAATGCGTCACGTGTGAAAATTATAATAACTTGGACAGCGAAGCCCAGAAGCATTTGGAGCAAACACACATAAGAGACAAAGACAAGTCTAAAGAAATATTTTTGGAGGAACAGAGACAAAGCAAAGAAAATTCCTCATTCTTATGTGCTAGTTTTGATCTCCAAAAAGTTTTAAATACACCACACGGTAAAAGCGTAACATTATTTTATTCACGAAAATATGCATACTATAATGAAAGCGTATATGAAAATGGCACAAGAAATGGCTACTGTTTTTTGACGGAAAACGAGGTTGTAATGAAATTTCCACAGTTGTTTTTCAATATTTAAAGCTTGTTGATGAAAAGAGAACTCACTCTTCAATAAGTCTTTAATGTGACAGCTGTCCTGGTCAAAATCGAAACAGAGCTATGCTTGCCACATTAATATTTTTTATTGAAAATTCAAGCTATATTAATAATATTAAAATCACGTTTTTGTTACCTGGACATACCATGATGCCCGTTGACTCCATTCATAGTGCTATTGAATCATTTATTCGTGAAAGAACAGTTTGGGCTCCAAGTGAATGATTTACTATGATTTCTAATGCGAGAACTAATCCAAATGCTTATAAATGTATTGTAATGAATCATCTCGATTTTAAAGACTGGAACACATTTTCTCAAGCAATGCTTCCCAATTCAACAAATATTTCTTTGCCAACTTTACGTTCTGCATCATTTGAAAAAAATAGTCCTATTATAAAACTTAAATATGGATATTTTGATCACTCCGAAATTAAAGAAATTGATCTCAACTCAATTGCGCGATCAAGACGCAATTCTGCCATCATAACCAATGGACCTCTTCCTTTATATGGCGATTTTTTAAAAATTTCTTTAAGAAAATACAAGGATTTAAAAACACTTTGCGATAAAAATACAATACCTAAAAAGTTTCACAACGAATTTTTAAATTTAAAACACGATGAGTCTGTTAAAGATTCACTACCTGAAACAGACCAAGAGGACGAAATTTAATCCGAGTCAGTTTTTTGATTTATTTTACATTTTTATCTTAACCATTGAATTTAAGGTTTAAAACTTTAATTTTTATTTATATATATAATAATAATTCGTACCGAAATTAAAAGTTTAGTTTTTCTGAAGAAATTTTTCTAATTTATTTTTTTCTTATATTATTTTTATACCCTTCATCAAAAATGGTAAAGGGTATATATAGGTTTGTCCAGATTTTTGTAATTTCTACAATTTTCATTTGCGGCCACATAAAGTTAGTTATTCTGAATCCTTATGAAGAGGAGATAAAAAAAGACGTGTCCGTCTGTCCGTCTGCATGTACGGATAGCTTGAAAGAGATTTTCTGAAGCTCTCAAAAAAGTTAGAGAGCTCGGAGTTGGACTGAAACGACCGCAATTGTCTTGGCTTGGTTGGTATTGAAAATCAGCAAAAATAAAGAATCGGTTCTTGCATTTTCTATATATATAGTTTTATCACCCAGTTTTAAAAAAAATCCAAAAAAAACTTATCGTGCATACAACCAAGAATATTGAAATTTCTTATTAACACCACTAGCTACTCAGATACTGAGGCTTGCTTACTTTTGCTTTATGATCACTGTATTTAAGCATATTCTTTTAAAACAGTGTTTCCTATAAAACCCCTTTTTGTCACCACTACATACAAATTATCACGCCATTTGCGTGGAACATTCTTAATCCCGGTTGGGTTTTTTGAGCGACTTTGTCATATTGATATTTTCATCTATGATTCCTCCTTTCAAACTAGGTCTCATAGCGAAATTTGTATGAAAATATCGATATGCATAGACATGTCGATGAATGTACGTGACAACGACACAGCTAAAGACAGTTTTGTAGACATTTTTATAGTAGATTCACCTTATAAAAGAAAGTTGAAAGTAATCGACATTGTCTGTTATTATTCGATACCAAGCTGAACTCTGCTGGAATTTGTCTGCTACAAGTATTCGTTAATGGTTGAAGGAAAAAAAATAACGGATTATTATATTTTTGTTTGTCAACGCATTGACGAATGTTGAAACTTAGCAACATTGTCTGTTATGAGTGGATGTAAAGCTGAGTTGTTCTGCTGCACATAAACTATTGAAAAAAAATATATAACGGTTCTTTTTTTATTTTGCTTTTTTTTTCTTCAATTTAAGATTAAATGTCATTTTTCTTCAGTTTAGTAAAGTTCTCAGTGAAGAGTGTTTATAAAAGTGATTTAAGAAATATAATTTACTTCTAAAAATAAAATATATAATTTACTTTAAAATCAGTTAATAAGTTTTAAAAATTATAAAAAGTAAGTTAAAATGTCATCGAAAAGAAAATTGAAAAGGGCAATTAAAAAACAACAGACTCAATATTTACAACGTTTGAACCAGCTTAGCCCAAACATAAATATAAGGCAAATTGCTTCCGAAAGTGTTGTTGAAGTGATTAATATTGACGGAAGAGTCGAGGAAATCCCTATAAGTCTACGGGAAAAATTGAGAACGCTTTTTGTTAAATATCATATTCGAAAAGCTTTTGGTAATGAGTTGCTTAAGATTTTACAAGAGGAACACATGGATGTGCCTCTAAATATTGACACTCTTCTCAACATCAAAAGAGAAGAAATGGTTCTTCGTAGCGTAAATCCTGGTCAATATTATCATTTGGGACTTACACACCAGTTATTGAAAATTTCCAACTACTTTACAGAAAGTGAAACAGTAACTATTGACATAGGACTTGACGGAGTTCCTTTATATAAAAGCACAAACAAGTCATTGTGGCCCATTTTGGGCAAAGTCGTAAGTCCCACGATAAAATCTGTATTTTTAATTGGAGCATTTTATGGTGAAGGAAAACCTAAATGCATAAATTCTTTTTTACATGATTTCATTTATGAAGCAAAACAATTAATTGCTGATGGTCTTACTTGTACTGATAAAACTTTACCATTTAAAATAAGATTATTTATTTGTGATGCACCGGCTCGCGCTTTTGTTGCTGGTACTGTAGGTCATTGCTCTTTCCATGGATGTAGTCGTTGTCAACAAGTTGGAAGAAGGGTAGGGCATGTAACCGTTTATGATACAATAGCTGGACCTTTGAGAACAGATGAAAACTTTTGTCTTCGAAGTCAACTTGAGCATCACAGCATACAATTTAAAACTGAGCAAAGCGACCTTGAGCGTATGGGTGTAAAAATGGTAAGTCAAATCCCTCTGGACTGCATGCACCTGATCGATTTGGGCGTCGGAAGAAAATTATTGAAACAGATAGTTGCCAAAATGTCTTTAGAAAATAGAAACTTATTATCAGTAAAGCTGCAGTCTTACAGTGGATTTCTGCCTAAAGAGTTTGGCCGACACCCAAGGCCTTTGTCAGAGCTTGGAAGATGGAAAGCATTGGAATTTCATATTATATTTGGGGATAGTTGCGCTAAAAGGCATTGTGAATGATGATATTTATTATCATTTTCTTCTTTTAAGTGTCGCTTATAGGTTATTGTCTTGTCCTCTTCACTATAAGACCAATATAGCAACAGCAAGACAACTACTGTCTGATTTCGTTTTGTTTTACCCAAATTTGTATTATGAGAGGGACTTAGTGTATAACGTGCACAACCTGCTGCACTTTCCTGATTGTGTTGAAGCTTTTGGACTGCCCAACAATTTTGCGGCTTATGATTTCGAAAATTATCTAAGACATATAAAGAAATTTGTGCGACGTCCTTCCAATGTGCTGTCACAATTAAAAACAAAGCTAAAGAATGCATCAACAATAAACAATTACACCATATACAGCAAACGAGATTTAAAAAAGGGAAGAGTTCTAAACGTAGCTAACATTAATTACTACATAAGTCCGGATTTTCCTAATAACTTATGTTCAATAAAGTCTGAGGAGCAACAGAAAACAATAATTGTAAAGGTATCATCACTTTCTGGAGATATTGTCAAAGGAAAACAAATAACCAATACTAGAAGCTTTTTTAATTTACCAACCATATCAGATTCTATTGGAATTTATGAATCTGATGGCAAAGAAAATGAAACAGAAATCACATTCAGCATTAACCAAATTCATTCCAAAATGATTTTGCTACCATTTGAAAATAGAAACGTTTTAATGCCCTTGCTTCATACTGTTAATTGATTAAATTATTTCTTTAAATAAAGTAAATAAAATAATCTGCGTAATTGTCTTATTTTCTTGGAGATAATATTTTTTGGCTTTGCATCTTTTAATTCTTAGATATGAACTCCGAATCTAAATTGGATCTCATTTTAAAAAAGTTCGAGCGACTAGAAAATTTACCTGCAACAATTGATGTAATAGTGAGACAGCAGGTTCAACTGGAAATGAAGCTTGACAACTGCCTTAAAAAACAGGACGAATTGGCGAAAATTTTGGGCGAGCATAACATTTTATTGTCCCGAAATTTGTCTAATATATCTTTGGCTTCTGTCCGATTTCCTATAAAATCCGACGATGAGCTAAAATCACTTGAAGATGACCTTATGGGAGAAAACCGCGAAAACTTGGTATGTGAAGAAATATTAAAGGAAAACAATAAAATTCTTAACATAACATTATTTTTGAAGGTGATATCTATGCGCCGATTACTTTGCGACGATTTGGCTAGAAACTTGGAAAGAATTTTTGATTCGAATTTACTTTCCCAGTACAATTATGATGGAACCAAAGGCAAGAAAGCAATAAAGTTGTATTCGAACCTAACAACGGCTTTGAAAGGTTAGTATCATATAAAATTAAAGATTTTTTAAATATCAAGTTCTATTTCTATTCTATTTCTCTTTAATTAGAATGCACAAGCTTCCAGTCTTTTGAAAAATTTCTTTGCAACTTCCGCTCGGCTATTAAAAAAGTAAAAAATAGAGACGCTAAACGCCACTCTAGAAAAGATGAATCCAACATATCTATGGAAAGCCAAGAAACTTAAATCAATTAAACATTAAACAATCTAAAAATTACTTTTTATAGTACAACTTTTTCAAAATTTTTAGTCTAAGGTCATTACAATGGCAATTAAAAAATTAATTATTAATGTCTTTTTTGATTTGAGTTAATTTTTTTTATTTCTTATATTATATTATATTTTTAACAATATTTGAATTAGTGCCTTAATTTTTTAATAAAAATGTTTAAATGTTCTTAAAAGAAATCTTTTTGTGTTGTAACTTTGGGTATGGGATGAACACCCATAGCATAAAAATTCATTTATGAAAAATCAGTAAAAAATTATATAACGACTCATAAAAGAAAAATTCACAGAAGAGGTAAAGTGATTTTGTCTGCTACGAATCTCTGGGATTGTGACGAATTACATAAAAACTCATATATGAATATCGTTGATATTGTCTGTTAGGACTCACTAATACGCGGACGCCTACTAAACAAAATCAATTTGGATCATCTATGATGTTTTGGACAATTGCTTAAAAAATTCATGTATGACGCCAAAGAAAATTCAGCGTCTGTCATTTATGATTTAACATTGTCAGTACTTTTCACGATGAATCATCATGACGTTCGCCACCGGGTGGTTGTTCTAAGAACTCAGAATTATTTTGTATAGCTACATACATACTCGTACACATGACATACATATGTAGATATGTACAAATAAAGTATTTTATTAATGAACCCACGTGTTCATGATATATAAATATGTTAATGTGTACATACATATGTATGCATATACATATGTAGGTACATTCAAAATGCATAAGAAAATAGATCCAAATTCGTTTGCTAAGCTATGTAGATATTGTAAATATACATATATGTACATATGTACTATGTAAGCAAATAAGCGCTTTTAAAGAGCATGGATTTGGTATAAATATGTATTTATTCCGGAGAGGATTGTTTAATTTAATTTCTGATTAATGTTTTCTCAGTACTTTTAGTAAAAAATATTGTTTAACAGCCTGGCCCACGATATCGACAACGTTTGACTTGTCGCACACTTACATTCAAAACAAAAACAAATTTTAATATTTTGTTGTTGTTTCAAATGTAAGTTTGCGACAAGTCGAACGTTGTCGATATCGTGGGCCAGGCTGTAAGTAAGGAAGACAGCATGGCTCGTTGATAAGCACTCGGCATGATAAAATTCTCCGTCTTATTTCGAGCGATATCAATATAGATTTTTTTTTCAATATATAAATTTATGTTTTTGGAAAAGAAATTGATCAAAGCATAAAAATAAAATTATTATTGAGTTTTTAAAGAAAAATAGCAACTAGCAAGGAAACACCACAAAACTAGCTAATCATCAATGAAATCTTAACATTTTAATTGTTCTGAACTAGATTTTTCTAAACTTCAATGATTTTAAAATTTTTACTTGTATTTTTAAGTAACTGTAAATAATAATTTACAACTAACTTTGGTGGTATTGTTTCTTAAATATTATCACATGTAATTTGGTTTACAGAACGATACGAACTTTACCCTACGTCTACACCTGATATATTTTTATCATAACAAAAGTCAAACTTTATATTGAAAAATAATTTTTTTTATGTTAACCCTTTTTCTACATGGAATTTGACATTTGTCATGATAAAAATATATCAGGTATAGACGTAGGGTTAGCCTAATCAAATAATTAATATAGAAATAACACTGCGTGACAAAAATTAATTAAATCGAAATACATATGTACCTGGGACGTGTCACTGTTTTTCTGTTACACAGAAAAAACTAAATTTCGTTTTCAGTAACCAAATTCATTGAATCAGGAAATATTCTGTATGAATGCGGACCTACAAAGAAATTTGTAGATTCTGATAACAATTTTGTAAAAATGTAACTGGAAAAAAATTTTTTTTTTGTCACCACGATACTGCACAACACGAACGAAATATTATTGGCATGATGTTGAATATCATATAATTTAACTGATTTTTTTCAAGAGTCAGTTTTCAAAATATGGCACCGAGTTGGCACTGCCAGCTGATACTATCTGCCACCAGAGCTGATACTATCGGTTTACGTACAGAATTTTAAGCTTCAGAGGCCCATTCAATATCAATAATAAATATGCTGGTGTTGTGTGTTTGAGGATACAAAATATTAAATTTGTTCTCTACTGGAAATTCATTCAGACATATTTTACATCTAAAATAAATTAGTGTTTTTCGTGTCAATTTTGCTCAACACGAAACGAACCGAACACGCACGAAATTAGATTTTTTTGTCACGAACACTTTGTGCTGAGTCGTGCGTGTTCATGTCACGGAAAAAAGCACGACCGTGCCCATCTCTAATTGGCGTACAATTTCTGCATGCATACACTTGAAGTACAGTATTTATCGGATATAAGAACATCTCATATAAGAACAAAACGCTTATAAGAAACATTTTCAAAAACACCATGTCCTTTTAGTGATTTTTCTAACAAAAAAGGTTTCATATAAGAAAAACGCTTATAAGAAAAAAAAAACGATAAAAGAACATTTTTCTTAAACACCAAAACCAAAAAATTTATAGAAAAATAATTTATATAAGAAACTTCCAACGGCAACACAGAATTTATGAGTTTGCATGGACAACTATGTTTTCTGACAACAAGAACAAAGTTTTTTTTTTATTTTTAGATGAGCGAGCTGGTATTAGTGATGCACGAATATTCGTGTTCGAATTGCAAAATATTCGGCCATTTTTAATGCGAATACGAAGCATTCGTATTCGTCAAATTCAGGCGAATACGAATATTTTTTCAAAAAACTTCAATAAATAAATGCATAAATCCTAACCTAAATTTAAATAAATGGATAAAAATATTAGTTTGTACGAATCCATTAAATTTTTTATAGAAATATGTGCTCTGTATCATTTTAAAATATTATTTACTGGCGCCAACAGGAGTATGAAGTCCTTTTTCGAAACAATCTTTTAATATTTCATATTGCAGGCGTAAGTAAATAGAGCCCTAATTTAATGTCTATAAATTTCACATGAAATATTCGTATTCGCGAATATCGTTTCAAATATTCGTTTTCGCATTCATATTCGCGAATATCAAAAATTGACATTCGTTACATCACTGGTAACTCATGGTATGTACTCATGAGAAGCTTTGTTGTTTTTTTATTTGCTAAAGGGGTTAATATATTAAAAATAACTACCAATCATGATTTGTTTTATTTTTCTATTTACATATAGTTATATATGTACATACAACTACGTATATATATATATATATATATATATATATATATATATATATATATATATATATATATATAAAGACAAAAAAAGCTCGTATATTCATATAAGAAACAAATGTCTTATGGCCATAGCTACTTATATAAGAAATGAGTTTCTGATATAAAATAATTGCTTATAAGAAAGAAACGCTTATAAGAAACTTTTTCGTGGATTTTTTAAGTTTCTTATATCCGATAAATACTGTAGCAGTAGTAGGGAACTATCGCTCCGGCCCCAATTAAAATTGTTAAATTGTGGCTGAAATTGTTAAATTGTGGGCTGAAATTGTTAAATTGTGGCTGAAATTGTTAAATTGTTGCTGAAATTTTAAAATTCTTGGAAATTTGTGTTTTCGGCGGCGCTTTGATGTTTTTTGTTTACATTAGGAGTTTTTTGTTTACATTAGGAGTTTTTTGTTTACATTAACTTTGTGTGAACGGGTGATTTTTTTGGGTTACATTAATTGTGATAACGGGTGATTTTTTTTTGAGGTTTCATATGAGTGTATATGCCGACGGCAATACATGATTATTATTTTTTTCAAATGCCTACTGCAATACATGATAATTTTTCCTAATGCCTACTGCAATACATGATTATTATTTTTTTCAAATGCCGACGGGAAAAAATGAATATAATTTTTTCAAATGCAGACGGGAAAATGATTTTTCCTAATGACGACGGGAAAACGTGAAAGTTATATTTTCTAATGCTAATGTAGGTGTTGCTAGACTGTGGGAATTTAAGGCTGACCGTGATTTGAGTGGGTGGCGTTGTTGCCGTAATATGTAACCATAGGAATTTGCGGATGTGTCTGTCTGTCTGTGAGAATTTAGGTGAGGGTTTGATTGGAAGGGGCGGGGTGTAGTTGAGGTAGATCGATTGCGTGTGTAGTTGTGTGTGAATGTGTGTGTATGTGTGTGTGTGTGTGTGTGTGTGTGTGTGTGTGTGTGTGTGTGTATGTTTGTAGGAATTTCAATGTGTGTATTTCTGTAGGAGCTTAAGGCTGATTGTGATTTATGAGGGGTGAGGTGTTCTAGTAATATGCAACCGGGGGAATCTGTGTGTTTGTATGTCTGTAGGAGTTTAAGGCTGACCATGATTTGGGTGGGCAGGGTTGTTGACGTAATATGTAGCCATGGGGATTTGTGAATGTGTCTCTCTATAGTAGTTTAAGGTTGATCGTGATTTGAGGTGGGTGAGGATGTTGTTGAGGTAAATTGGTTATGCGTATGTATGTATGTATGTATTTTTGTAAGAATTTAAGATGATTGTGATTTATTAGGGGCGAGGTGTTCTTGTAATATGTAGCCGTGAGAATCTATGTGTATAGACGTCTGTAGAAGTTTAAGAATATCTGTAATTTCAGGTAGGTGAGAGTGTTGTGTTGTTGAGATTAATCTTATATATTGTATATGTATGTATGATCATGGGAATTTGTGTATGTATATCTGAGGGAGAATTTAAGGCTCGTCATGATTTGCAAAAGGTGGGGTGTTGTTGAAATTTTCTTGGATATTTCTTATATGAATTCTGCTATGTGTGTGTATTTGAGCTGGTATTTATATGTAGGTAGAAATAAATTGTTTTCAACATCGACATTTGCTACTATAAAATACTATCATATATCTGGACTTCCCTAATCCTAGTATGCTTTTATACTTACGATTGCTTTATATTTTCTCATGCTTAAATTTGTCTCGCGTTGAAGTCAGTCTGTGTGAAATTTGTTTATATTACAGATTTTGTTTATTTAACTACATTCGTCTTCTTTGACTGAAAGAGTTATCTACACACAGAGAAAAACCAACTTGAAATCAGTAAGAACCATGCTGAATTAATAAGAACCATTAGCGAAGGTTTAGTCATATTGAAATTTCTTATTTCAATATGGACAAAATATTAATTTACAGTATTCATTTATTAAACTCATTAGTTTGTAGATATCTCAATATACATTTTCTATTATATTAAAAATTATTGAATTAATGTGATGAATTCTTATTTTTAAGCTGCAGATTTTCCCTGAGTGTATGGATTGTTTATATTTGCATTGTGCTTTAACTAAACGACGCTTCATATATTTTCATGATGTAGGTCTAATAAATACTTAAGCATTGATAAGAAATTTGATATGTATACATACATATCTACAAATTGATTTTATGTATGTATGTATGTATGTATGTATGTACATATATATGTACATACAAATAAGTGTTCAATTCAATCTTTGAATACATTTTTTATTTTATTTTTTGTCATGTGATGTCTGTTGTTGGTGAAATTAAAAACATTTTAATTTTTATCTGCGTTTACTTAAAAGTTTGTGAGGATTTTCTGTTGTAAGTAAAACTGAATTCTTGAAGATATGTGCTTACATACTCTATAGTAATAGTAACTATAATAGAAATATTTCTTATACTTAATTTACAGTTTTTTAAAGTATAGGGTATAAAATTTTTTCTAGCTATAGCCTTCTACATTTATTTTGGAAAGCTTGCTTTGCTTTTTGAAAATGTATAAACATTTTTAAATGAAACTGATCCGGCACTCCAGCTTAGGTACTGATAGTTTTTTTTTTGTTGTTAGTTAACTTACTTATTTTTTATTTTTTATTGATAAACATTGGAAATCAAAAGGGAGTTTTATATTGTAATTATTATTTTCATAATTGTTGAAAACAATCGCTGCTTTTTGTTTGTTTTTTGCGATGAAATCATTTGAATTACTTTTGCAACTTTACGCGTTTATAAAAATTATGTTATTTTCTATATTTCTTAATTTATAAGACTTTTAGACTTTGTCCTTTAGGGGTTATATATTCTATTATACGATTATGAATAAGAATGCAGTAAGCTGATGTATTTGCTTACTGCTTCAAATTAAAATTTTATTAAATTGAATAAAAGGAGTTTTTTTTCTTGAACTCTGATGCAGTTAGAAGCGCTGGAGATTCTTTCATATAACAGCTTTTTAGGAATTTTTGATACATAGTATAATATAGAATTGGATAACATTTATTTTTAATTTTTATGTTAAGAAGTACGGGTATGAGACTGAATTTAAATGTACTTTTAAATTAGTTAAATCATAATGAACAAACATATTTTCTTCTTTAATAGCGATCAACAGAAAACGAACTCGTTTTCATATAATTTAGGTATACCCTATCGACGGCTCCTCTAGGATACAAGATGACTTTGTATGACGAAATTTCTGTTGCTTTATACTGATAATATGTTTACATTAATAAGATACATATACATATGTTTATTTTATGAACGGTGAGCACCTATGGCTTTTATTTAATGTTCTATATGACTTTTTTTTTCATTTTCTTTAATAATTTTCTCCCCATAATAGCATTCTAAATATTTCAAGGGCTCAAATGCTGTGTAGTCTTCTTCTGCAAACTTAACTAAACGTCTAACTTCTTCCAATGCTTCTTTATAAGAAGATATTTTGTTATGGTCTTCTTCTACGATACGTGCCCATCGGGCAGAGTGTACGTATTAGTTGGTCAGTCAGTCTCTATTTTTATTTATTTTTTTTTTTTTCTTCTAATGTGCCACTCCTTTTTTTAGATTTTACTACTTGGAATAGAGAATTTTTGTCTAATTTTTTGGTGGGTATATACATTAGGTATGTAGAAATTAGTTTAGATACAAAGAAATGCATGTTTAATATACAACTATTGTATCAAATCGATCTCAAATAACTCAGTTACCTCTACCCGCAATTCACCGTTGGTGTATTCATAAAGTGTTAGAAACAATGAAATATCTATGTTTTGAGAGAATTTTTCCCCTCAAGTATTTCTACATGAGGTTTGAGGGGTCAATCACTGTCGCATTCATATGTAATGATTATTCACTTAAAAAACGTCATCATCACCATCAATCATCTCCGTATACAATACATTCATGAGTTGGGTTGATCCAGATACAATTGCTGTCTCATCACCTTCTAACAGCTTTATATATTTTGCTAGTATGCATGCCTTAGCATGCTTCTATCGATAGTGACGTAAGAGTCCGAGATGTAGAGTGTTACAATTAAAAATCTTTACTATTAGAATATACCAGTTCGCTCTTTTGAATTTTTACAAAGTAGATACATATGTATGTATTTCATTGACCACAAAATCATAAAATTTCTTTGCTTACAAAATTGTATGACGTGAGGATTTTTTTTTTTTTTTTTTTTTTTTTTTTTAAATTATACATGCTTCGGCATGCTTTCATTTTTTTTCTATAAATTTATGTAATACTCATACAGATACAGATATAAAGTAAGATCTGTTTACTGTACATTTTAAAATTTATGCATGCTTCAGCATGATTCTAGTTGAAGCGTATATTCATTCACTAAGTTTGTTTGATACTTATTCATACACATGTACATTCTTAAAGATTGGATATCAAAGTCCAATTTCCGTAGTTTATCTATATTTTCTAAAGATCTGATAGCTAAAGAAATAAATAGAGTGAAGATCTTCTATAATAATCCCATTTTCATATTGTAAAATTTTGCGTGCTAGCGCTTTCGATGGGAAAATATACATACAACTTTATAAAAAGTGATAATATGATGTGCTGCTGAATATTGCACTATGTTATAGTTCATTTTAAACACTGAAGTTTTAGCAATATTTCATTCTGACCAGAATTCCACTACATTTAGTTAATTATCTTTCTTAAGACTCATCATTCCTAATCAATCCTGCAAAAACAACACAAACTAGATTTTTCGTTTTAATTTTATTTTTTTTAAATTCAACATTAATTCTTCAAATTACTTTATACTATATTAAGTAGCTTTTCCTCATTTGTTGAGTTGACTTTAATAGGAGACATTTTAATGGTACGATGAACTTTTCTATTGCATGCATTGAGTAAATCTTTATACATACCAATCCACTTATATGAACCATTAAAGCTAATTCTTTTCACATCATACCTTTCAATGATTTATTAAATCATTCTAATATTGATGCTTTCATATTAAGTAATCTTTAATCTTCTATTTATGTATGAGTTTTCCCAAGTATTTATTAAAAAATTCTTTAGAATCATCTGTTTGTAAGTTTTTTGGTACCCGTACCACTTCCAAAATATTTTCCATTGCCTTGGTTTTTAGAGTGCACCTTTTATTTTCAGCTGTACTTTGAGAATGTGTCAATTACAGTCTTCAAAAATCAACAATTTCTATTTTCTGTAGAATAGTTCTACATTTCACCTAACTTAGCTCCATAAAACATCATATATTCCTGTCATTACATCTCTACAAGCACAAACAGTTGTTGAAATTTAATATGGACTTCGTTAACTAAATTCCTTTTTAAAGACATTGAATTGTTTCACAGATTTTTTCGAAAGTGTTGTGATCTACATCTTGCACTTTCAGCTATTTATACTAACATGTAGTTAATTTTCTAATCTATATATTTAACCGTAAACTCTTCAATTTGTTTTTAATTATTTACTTTTTAGAATTGCTTTTTCAATTTTATAACTGTCTTCTTTCTCTAATTTTATTTCACGTTGTAGTTCCTCAATTTGCATTTAAATATATTCTTGAATATTAATGCTTTAAGCTATATTATTAATTTGTCTTGTATTTTATCTTCATTCAGTTTAATGTAACTATCAACAATAGTCTGTATCTAATTCATTTATGCCTTCCAATACTGATAAGTCAGTATAAATGTCTTCAGAATTGGAAGTCTATGAGTAAAATCATCGTCATCATCATTCTCAGTATTAGCATCATTAAATATGATGGTATTATCAAATATTGTTCCTTCTACTAGTTTCTTTTGGGGTACTTGTCTATATCTTGAGTGAAGGTTTCTCAGGCTTTAAACTTGTATATTTTCAACTTCTGTCTTGATTTTACTTTCTTCTTTCATAAGAATTCTTTTAATATTTTTAGAACTATTTATGAATTCTTCTGCTATAGGTTTAAATGTATCTTTTAGTTGTTCACTTGTATCTATTTCACCAGTTTTTATACTACGAAGCTTTTTCTTCAACACATTTCTTGTCAACACCAACTGTTTTAAAATGTTCTCATCCAGGGCAAATAACAGGTATCAGCAATCATATCAGCTTTTCAGGAGCTGGTCTGGTTTTCAGATCAGCTTTTCAGGACCTGGTCTGGTTTTCAGATCAGCTTTTCAGGACCTGGTCTGGTTTTCAGATCAGCTTTTCAGGACCTGGTCTGGTTTTCAGATCAGCTTTTCAGGACCTGGTCTGGTTTTCAGATCAGCTTATCAGGACCTGGTCTGGTTTTCAGATCAGCTTTTCAGGACCTGGTCTGGTTTTCAGATCAGCTTTTCAGGACCTGGTCTGGTTTTCAGATCAGCTTATCAGGACCTGGTCTGGTTTTCAGATCAGCTTATCAGGAGCTGGTCTGGTTTTCAGATCAGCCTATCAGGAGCTGGTCTGGTTATCAGATCAGCTTATCAGGACCTGATCTGATTTTCAGATCAGCTTATCAGGAGCTGGTCTGGTTTTCAGATCAGCTTATCATGTAACAGATCAGGCTATCAGGAGCTGTTCAGATTTTCATTTCAAGATATCTGAGTCAGATTTAGTTATCAGTGTACAAGTAGCTAGCCATTTATAACATTTATATACATGAAGTTTAAAGTCAGATGAAATACGAAAAAGTAAAGTTTTATGTAGTAAAATTATTTTCTATAACGATCATCGTTTAATTCACTATCTTTGCTTATAATCAAAAATCCATTCTTATCCTTTCAACATGCTTTTTATTTTTCTCACCTAACTTAAACATTAAATATACATTATGATGATCTCTTATTAAATGTTTGGTGATTCTGGTGTAAGTTTTACATAAGTAGAATGAATCAACATTCGTATCTCTCCCCATACAAAAATATGCTTCCCACACGCATCATCGTTAAATATCATATTAGAATTACTTTGGACGGAAATAACAGATTCTCTGTCGGTAAATTTTGTAATATATTATTATTTTAATTGATGTAATTAATTTCTTTATATCTAGGTTGATATAAAGATTTTGAGTATAAATAAATGTTCTCAAAATTTAAGTCCATTAGGACTTTCTAGCAAGCCAATCATAGCGTTTTTTTTTCGTAATTTGACAGGTCAACTATTGTTGCACGAATAGAATTTGATATAAAGGAACTATGATTTATTTTTGAACTATCGTTCGATGAATCATCAATATTTCGTACCAAGAATTATTTATGTTGTTTTGACTAAGGGTATGAGTCAATATTTATAAAATCCATTTCATAAATATCAGCTCATGCTCATAGTCAAAACAAAGTATGCTTTAAGTGTTTAAAACCGCTATTACCATAAAAATGGTGGTTTTAAACTCTTAAAATATACTTTGTTTTACTAACCGCATTTTATAACTAAATGCATTTCATAAATATTGACGCATACTCATAATCAAAACAGCATATAAATATCCTTTGTTTTGACTATGAGTATGAGTCATTATCTCTTATTATAGAAAAATAAAATAGTATGATTATATGATATCAGAAATCATGTTTTCTAATATCATATAACCATACTATTTGATTCTTTCTATAATAATAGATAATATTTATGAAATGCATTTATTTACAAAATGCGATTAGTAAAACAACATAAATATAGGATGGTATGAAATTTTGATGATTCATCAATATTTCGTACCAAGGTATTTTTAGGTTGTTTTTACTATGAGTATGCGCCAATATTTATGAAATGTATTTCATAAATATTATCTCTTATTATAGAAAAATTAAAAATGTAGCTATACGATATCAGAAAATATTTTCTGAAATCGTATAGCTATATTATTTTATTTGTCCTATAATAAGAGATAATGGCCCCTACTCATAGTCAAAACAAAGAATATTTTAAGAGTTTCAAATCAGTATTATCATAAAAAATACTGATTTTAAACTCGTACAGCCTTATTTATAATACTTATTAAGGCTTTGGAAAGGCTTTTTAAAACAAATTTTTTATAAAAATTTTTTCTTAAAAAGTCTTTATAAAGCCCTAATAAGTGTTATAAATAAGGCTGTTAAAATATACTTTGTTTTACTAACCACATTTTTGTAACTAAACGCATTTCATAAATATTGATGCATACTCATAGTCAAAAAAGGATATTTTTATGCTGTTTTGATTATGAGTGTGGATCATTATCTCTTATTATAGAAAAAATAAACTAATGCAGCTATACGATTTCAGAAAATATTTTCTGATATGGTATAGCTGTATTAGTTTATTTTTTTATAATAAGAGATAATATTTATAAAATGTATTTAGCTACATAAATGCGGTTAGTAAAACAACCTAAAATACCTTGGTACGAAATATTGATGATTCATCGAACGATAGTTCAAAAATAAATCATAGTTCCTTTATATCAAATTCTATTCGTGCAACAATAGTTGACCTGTCAAATTACGAAAAAAAAAACGCTATGATTGGCTTACTAGAAAGTCCTAATGGACTTAAATTTGAGAACATTTATTTATACTCAAAATCTTTATATCACCCCAGATATAAATATCTGAAGAAATTAATTACATCAATTAAAATAATAATATATTACAAAATTTACCGATAGTGAATCTGTTATTTCAGTCCAAAGTAGTTCCAATATGATATTTAACGATGATGCGTGTGGGAAGCATATTTTTGTATGGGGAGAGATAAGAATGTTGATTCATTCTACTTATGTAAAACTTACACCAGAATCACCAAACATTTAATAAGAGATTATCATAATGTATATTTAATGTTTAAGTTAGGTGAGAAAAATAAAAAGCATGTTGAAAGGATAAATATGGATTTTTGATTATAAGCAAAGATAGTGAATTAAACGATGATCGTTATAGAAAATAATTTTACTAGATAAAACTTTACTTTTTCGTATTTCATCTGACTTTAAACTTCATGTATATAAATGTTATAAATGGCTAGCTACTTGTACACTGATAACTAAATCTGACTCAGATATCTTGAAATGAAAATCTGAAGAGCTCCTGATAGCCTGATCTGTTACATGATAAGCTGATCTGAAAACCAGACCAGCTCCTGATAAGCTGATCTGAAAATCAGATCAGGTCCTGATAAGCTGATCTGATAACCAGACCAGCTCCTGATAGGCTGATCTGAAAACCAGACCAGCTCCTGATAAGCTGATCTGAAAACCAGACCAGGTCCTGATAAGCTGATCTGAAAACCAGACCAGGTCCTGAAAAGCTGATCTGAAAACCAGACCAGGTCCTGAAAAGCTGATCTGAAAACCAGACCAGGTCCTGATAAGCTGATCTGAAAACCAGACCAGGTCCTGAAAAGCTGATCTGAAAACCAGACCAGGTCCTGAAAAGCTGATCTGAAAACCAGACCAGGTCCTGAAAAGCTGATCTGAAAACCAGACCAGGTCCTGAAAAGCTGATCTGAAAACCAGACCAGCTCCTGAAAAGCTGATATGATTGCTGATACCTGTTATTTGCCCTGGATGAGAAAATTTTAAAACAGTTGGTGTTGACAAGAAATGTGTTGAAGAAAAAGCTTCGTAGTATAAAAACTGGTGAAATAGATACAAGTGAACAACTAAAAGATACATTTAAACCTATAGCAGAAGAATTCATAAATAGTTCTAAAAATATTAAAAGAATTCTTATGAAAGAAGAAAGTAAAATCAAGACAGAAGTTGAAAATATACAAGTTTAAAGCCTGAGAAACCTTCACTCAAGATATAGACAAGTACCCCAAAAGAAACTAGTAGAAGGAACAATATTTGATAATACCATCATATTTAATGATGCTAATACTGAGAATGATGATGACGATGATTTTACTCATAGACTTCCAATTCTGAAGACATTTATACTGACTTATCAGTATTGGAAGGCATAAATGAATTAGATACAGACTATTGTTGATAGTTACATTAAACTGAATGAAGATAAAATACAAGACAAATTAATAATATAGCTTAAAGCATTAATATTCAAGAATATATTTAAATGCAAATTGAGGAACTACAACGTGAAATAAAATTAGAGAAAGAAGACAGTTATAAAATTGAAAAAGCAATTCTAAAAAGTAAATAATTAAAAACAAATTGAAGAGTTTACGGTTAAATATATAGATTAGAAAATTAACTACATGTTAGTATAAATAGCTGAAAGTGCAAGATGTAGATCACAACACTTTCGAAAAAATCTGTGAAACAATTCAATGTCTTTAAAAAGGAATTTAGTTAACGAAGTCCATATTAAATTTCAACAACTGTTTGTGCTTGTAGAGATGTAATGACAGGAATATATGATGTTTTATGGAGCTAAGTTAGGTGAAATGTAGAACTATTCTACAGAAAATAGAAATTGTTGATTTTTGAAGACTGTAATTGACACATTCTCAAAGTACAGCTGAAAATAAAAGGTGCACTCTAAAAACCAAGGCAATGGAAAATATTTTGGAAGTGGTACGGGTACCAAAAAACTTACAAACAGATGATTCTAAAGAATTTTTTAATAAATACTTGGGAAAACTCATACATAAATAGAAGATTAAAGATTACTTAATATGAAAGCATCAATATTAGAATGATTTAATAAATCATTGAAAGGTATGATGTGAAAAGAATTAGCTTTAATGGTTCATATAAGTGGATTGGTATGTATAAAGATTTACTCAATGCATGCAATAGAAAAGTTCATCGTACCATTAAAATGTCTCCTATTAAAGTCAACTCAACAAATGAGGAAAAGCTACTTAATATAGTATAAAGTAATTTGAAGAATTAATGTTGAATTTAAAAAAAATAAAATTAAAACGAAAAATCTAGTTTGTGTTGTTTTTGCAGGATTGATTAGGAATGATGAGTCTTAAGAAAGATAATTAACTAAATGTAGTGGAATTCTGGTCAGAATGAAATATTGCTAAAACTTCAGTGTTTAAAATGAACTATAACATAGTGCAATATTCAGCAGCACATCATATTATCACTTTTTATAAAGTTGTATGTATATTTTCCCATCGAAAGCGCTAGCACGCAAAATTTTACAATATGAAAATGGGATTATTATAGAAGATCTTCACTCTATTTATTTCTTTAGCTATCAGATCTTTAGAAAATATAGATAAACTACGGAAATTGGACTTTGATATCCAATCTTTAAGAATGTACATGTGTATGAATAAGTATCAAACAAACTTAGTGAATGAATATACGCTTCAACTAGAATCATGCTGAAGCATGCATAAATTTTAAAATGTACAGTAAACAGATCTTACTTTATATCTGTATCTGTATGAGTATTACATAAATTTATAGAAAAAAAATGAAAGCATGCCGAAGCATGTATAATTTAAAAAAAAAAAAAAAAAAAAAAAAAAAAATCCTCACGTCATACAATTTTGTAAGCAAAGAAATTTTATGATTTTGTGGTCAATGAAATACATACATATGTATCTACTTTGTAAAAATTCAAAAGAGCGAACTGGTATATTCTAATAGTAAAGATTTTTAATTGTAACACTCTACATCTCGGACTCTTACGTCACTATCGATAGAAGCATGCTAAGGCATGCATACTAGCAAAATATATAAAGCTGTTAGAAGGTGATGAGACAGCAATTGTATCTGGATCAACCCAACTCATGAATGTATTGTATACGGAGATGATTGATGGTGATGATGACGTTTTTTAAGTGAATAATCATTACATATGAATGCGACAGTGATTGACCCCTCAAACCTCATGTAGAAATACTTGAGGGGAAAAATTCTCTCAAAACATAGATATTTCATTGTTTCTAACACTTTATGAATACACCAACGGTGAATTGCGGGTAGAGGTAACTGAGTTATTTGAGATCGATTTGATACAATAGTTGTATATTAAACATGCATTTCTTTGTATCTAAACTAATTTCTACATACCTAATGTATATACCCACCAAAAAATTAGACAAAAATTCTCTATTCCAAGTAGTAAAATCTAAAAAAAGGAGTGGCACATTAGAAGAAAAAAAAAATAAATAAAAATAGAGACTGACTGACCAACTAATACGTACACTCTGCCCGATGGGCACGTATCGTAGAAGAAGACCATAACAAAATATCTTCTTATAAAGAAGCATTGGAAGAAGTTAGACGTTTAGTTAAGTTTGCAGAAGAAGACTACACAGCATTTGAGCCCTTGAAATATTTAGAATGCTATTATGGGGAGAAAATTATTAAAGAAAATGAAAAAAAAAGTCATATAGAACATTAAATAAAAGCCATAGGTGCTCACCGTTCATAAAATAAACATATGTATATGTATCTTATTAATGTAAACATATTATCAGTATAAAGCAACAGAAATTTCGTCATACAAAGTCATCTTGTATCCTAGAGGAGCCGTCGATAGGGTATACCTAAATTATATGAAAACGAGTTCGTTTTCTGTTGATCGCTATTAAAGAAGAAAATATGTTTGTTCATTATGATTTAACTAATTTAAAAGTACATTTAAATTCAGTCTCATACCCGTACTTCTTAACATAAAAATTAAAAATAAATGTTATCCAATTCTATATTATACTATGTATCAAAAATTCCTAAAAAGCTGTTATATGAAAGAATCTCCAGCGCTTCTAACTGCATCAGAGTTTAAGAAAAAAAACTCCTTTTATTCAATTTAATAAAATTTTAATTTGAAGCAGTAAGCAAATACATCAGCTTACTGCATTCTTATTCATAATCGTATAATAGAATATATAACCCCTAAAGGACAAAGTCTAAAAGTCTTATAAATTAAGAAATATAGAAAATAACATAATTTTTATAAACGCGTAAAGTTGCAAAAGTAATTCAAATGATTTCATCGCAAAAAACAAACAAAAAGCAGCGATTGTTTTCAACAATTATGAAAATAATAATTACAATATAAAACTCCCTTTTGATTTCCAATGTTTATCAATAAAAAATAAAAAATAAGTAAGTTAACTAACAACAAAAAAAAACTATCAGTACCTAAGCTGGAGTGCCGGATCAGTTTCATTTAAAAATGTTTATACATTTTCAAAAAGCAAAGCAAGCTTTCCAAAATAAATGTAGAAGGCTATAGCTAGAAAAAATTTTATACCCTATACTTTAAAAAACTGTAAATTAAGTATAAGAAATATTTCTATTATAGTTACTATTACTATAGAGTATGTAAGCACATATCTTCAAGAATTCAGTTTTACTTACAACAGAAAATCCTCACAAACTTTTAAGTAAACGCAGATAAAAATTAAAATGTTTTTAATTTCACCAACAACAGACATCACATGACAAAAAATAAAATAAAAAATGTATTCAAAGATTGAATTGAACACTTATTTGTATGTACATATATATGTACATACATACATACATACATACATACATAAAATCAATTTGTAGATATGTATGTATACATATCAAATTTCTTATCAATGCTTAAGTATTTATTAGACCTACATCATGAAAATATATGAAGCGTCGTTTAGTTAAAGCACAATGCAAATATAAACAATCCATACACTCAGGGAAAATCTGCAGCTTAAAAATAAGAATTCATCACATTAATTCAATAATTTTTAATATAATAGAAAATGTATATTGAGATATCTACAAACTAATGAGTTTAATAAATGAATACTGTAAATTAATATTTTGTCCATATTGAAATAAGAAATTTCAATATGACTAAACCTTCGCTAATGGTTCTTATTAATTCAGCATGGTTCTTACTGATTTCAAGTTGGTTTTTCTCTGTGTGTAGATAACTCTTTCAGTCAAAGAAGACGAATGTAGTTAAATAAACAAAATCTGTAATATAAACAAATTTCACACAGACTGACTTCAACGCGAGACAAATTTAAGCATGAGAAAATATAAAGCAATCGTAAGTATAAAAGCATACTAGGATTAGGGAAGTCCAGATATATGATAGTATTTTATAGTAGCAAATGTCGATGTTGAAAACAATTTATTTCTACCTACATATAAATACCAGCTCAAATACACACACATAGCAGAATTCATATAAGAAATATCCAAGAAAATTTCAACAACACCCCACCTTTTGCAAATCATGACGAGCCTTAAATTCTCCCTCAGATATACATACACAAATTCCCATGATCATACATACATATACAATATATAAGATTAATCTCAACAACACAACACTCTCACCTACCTGAAATTACAGATATTCTTAAACTTCTACAGACGTCTATACACATAGATTCTCACGGCTACATATTACAAGAACACCTCGCCCCTAATAAATCACAATCATCTTAAATTCTTACAAAAATACATACATACATACATACGCATAACCAATTTACCTCAACAACATCCTCACCCACCTCAAATCACGATCAACCTTAAACTACTATAGAGAGACACATTCACAAATCCCCATGGCTACATATTACGTCAACAACCCTGCCCACCCAAATCATGGTCAGCCTTAAACTCCTACAGACATACAAACACACAGATTCCCCCGGTTGCATATTACTAGAACACCTCACCCCTCATAAATCACAATCAGCCTTAAGCTCCTACAGAAATACACACATTGAAATTCCTACAAACATACACACACACACACACACACACACACACACACACACATACACACACATTCACACACAACTACACACGCAATCGATCTACCTCAACTACACCCCGCCCCTTCCAATCAAACCCTCACCTAAATTCTCACAGACAGACAGACACATCCGCAAATTCCTATGGTTACATATTACGGCAACAACGCCACCCACTCAAATCACGGTCAGCCTTAAATTCCCACAGTCTAGCAACACCTACATTAGCATTAGAAAATATAACTTTCACGTTTTCCCGTCGTCATTAGGAAAAATCATTTTCCCGTCTGCATTTGAAAAAATTATATTCATTTTTTCCCGTCGGCATTTGAAAAAAATAATAATCATGTATTGCAGTAGGCATTAGGAAAAATTATCATGTATTGCAGTAGGCATTTGAAAAAAATAATAATCATGTATTGCCGTCGGCATATACACTCATATGAAACCTCAAAAAAAAATCACCCGTTATCACAATTAATGTAACCCAAAAAAATCACCCGTTCACACAAAGTTAATGTAAACAAAAAACTCCTAATGTAAACAAAAAACTCCTAATGTAAACAAAAAACATCAAAGCGCCGCCGAAAACACAAATTTCCAAGAATTTTAAAATTTCAGCAACAATTTAACAATTTCAGCCACAATTTAACAATTTCAGCCCACAATTTAACAATTTCAGCCACAATTTAACAATTTTAATTGGGGCCGGAGCGATAGTTCCCTACTACTTGTAGCAAACTATTACAAACGCTTGTTGTTGTTGTGTTTAGAATTTAAAGATTTTTTAAAGAAATGTTGATACATATAAACATATGTATATGTGTGTATATAAATATGTACATGTAAGTATAAATTCGTTCGCTAATGTGTGTATGTATTATGTATGGATATGTATTTTAAAAAAATAAGTAACCCCTTGCTAAAGATCATGGAGTTCTTATGAATATTTTAAAGTGGACAGACAAGATTGTTTGTTTGAGGGTTTGTTGTTGCTACGAGTATTTTCTTTCATTCGTTCATGTGGTTTTTGTTTTTTCCAATAACTAAGAAAATGGTACTTTTGCTTAAGCTGGTGTAGTTTGCCCGTACATACATATGTATGTATGTAGGTACTGTATTGAAATAAATATCCAGCGGAAAAGGCATACAAAAACGGAACATTATCAGCCTAGAATTATTTTTCATAAAACAAGTTGTCTCTCAATGAACAATAACAATGCGGTAGTTCAGTAGTAGAGAGTATGCATGGACAGTCAGAACAACATGGTTCGTATTCTGGCCGAGACAAATTTTTTTTTTGTATTTTTACGTGAAAAATGTCACCTGATCAGCGAACTTGCATGGGTTCTAAGCACTCATTTCAATAATTAACAGTTTTGTTAAATGTGAACCCATGCTCATCAATGACACGCCTGCGTTAAAATCTTACGTTCTGCCCCTAAATTGCACCAATTCATTTTCAGATGAACCCATGCACTAACTATTTCTTTTGCATGTCTTTTTTGCTGGGTCCGAAAATAACTTCGATTGCTAAATAAACTTATCTAAGGAGAAGTGTTGGTTTAAAAAAAAATTGGTAACTTTTATATCTAAAGCCATTTTGTGTTCCTGCATTTTATTGGTGCCTGTGCCAACTCATTGGTAGATCTGCAACCGTAATGTTTAAAAAGCTTTTCTTAGATAATATCAGGTATTATAAGAACTTTCAACGGCACATAGTAGGCTAGTAGGTTATTTGCAACTTGACAAGCTACATAAGTACATATCGCTCATTTTCTAACACAACGTCATATATCAAAAATGGGATTTTTGAGTTAATGATGCAAAATTAATCCTCATATTGATATTAGTATTGTGTAAAAATTTCATACAAATATCTTGTATGCTTAACTATCGAGAGAAAAATAAAATTATCGTTTTCCATTAAGTTGTGTGTAAGTCCCAATTTAGACGGACGAACATTTGGAAGGAAAACATCTGGAATTCTCTTTTGTTGTTTCCTTCGCGTCCACACAGGCGAAAATGTTGCCGGCGACATTCCAATATTACTGCATAAAAGCAAGCATATTTGTACATGTATGCGTGGATATGTAGCAAAGAATATGAAAACAAAGCGTGTCGCCGATTACCGAACACAAAAATGATTCTCTCTTCCCCACCCGTAAATTGCTTCCAAACTAAATGTTTCCCTTCCAAATGTTTTCGTGTCTAAATTCGGTCTAAATTGAAAACTTTAAAGTTTAAAATAAACTTATTTTTTTAATAAACGAGCGATATGTATGACATTATATCTGTGGCGTATTTTACTGTTTTTCAGGAGAGCACTTTTAAGCGTTCAAGTCGATTTTCAGATTTTTTTTCTTTTACAGTTAAATTGGGAAATTCTTTGTTCAACTTTATTTTTTTAAGCAACCGTCGTTCTACACACTATAAGTAATATGTACATTTAAGTTGAAATATACTAAAGTATAATCTGAATTAAGCTATTATTCCAAATTAGATTAGAAGTCTAAAGAAGATAAGTCGCGCTACAACTTGCTGAAAAATTACACAAATTTATTGAGATTTTGACCAGGGATACTTTCGAATATTCAGATTACGGAAGTACCATTAACTCAAAATCAGCTTATCTCGACTTAAGCACTTTTTCCTTTTTACTGCATATATATATATATATATATATATATATATATATATATATATATATATATTATCCTTACTACAAATACCAACTATGTATGGTATGTATGTACTTTAGAGTGACTCACCTAGTATGGAGATGAAAAATGCGACCTTGTTACCCCTCTCAAATCAAAGATCGGTCTTTTTAATGAGGACTCCCAATATATTTGAGGGTCCAGCGATGCCCGCTCGTGAGCTGGACCGTGTGTAAGAAAGGTATATTTTTGAAGTTTTTTTTTTTTGCATATTTTTGTATTTTGTCCCGAGACAACATATTAAAAACCATTAATACCATCAGCAATGAGTTGTTCCATAAAAACTAGGATTTTTTAAGCATTTTCATAGCAGGTGCTACTTATTTATATAAAAAAATTCCATTATGTCTTAAGGATTATGTGGTTTAAGTCATTGTGAACTTATTTCTGTTAATAGTTTCCGCAAAAGTTCATGCGAGAACTAACAACAGATATAATTTAATAAAGATTCAAATCAAATATGAGTAGTACAAACAATAGAATTTATTTAAATATATGTATGAATGCTTAAAAAATCGTAGTTTTTATGGAATGACACATTGCTGATGGCACGAATGGTAAGGTTTAATGCACCGTTGAAAGCGGTTTGAACAAACCTTTCAGATGATATACTTTTTTTAATATGTTGTGTCGGAATAAAATATAAAAATATGCAAAAAAAACTTCAAAAATATACCTTATTTGCACAAGGTCCAGCTCACGAGCGGTCATCGCTAGACCCCTCTAATATTTTTGGAGTCCTCATTAAAAAGACCGATCTTTGATTTGAGAAGGGTAACAAAAACTTTTTTTCAAGTGAGTCGCTCTAATGTACATATTTTAAAAACTTTATCAGAGGAGTAAATGAAATAAATTTTATGAATTAAAAAAATATTGTGCATATGAATTAGGGTGATCGACTCGGTTTTTTCACAATACGGTTGTCGGTTTTTTCAAAATGTTGATTTTTCGAATGTCGAATAGACTTTTCGATTTGTATATTTTTCAATAAATAATCAGGGCTATCATTAATAAAATTACGCATGAAATTTTTCACGGGGAACAATTCCAACTAATAACAAGTAATAGGGAAAACAAAAAATTCTAATTGGAAAAGGGAGAAATTTCACGTGGAATTTTATTCATGATAGCCCTGAATAATTAATTTTTTTCAGTATAAAAGTTCTAAACGCTTTTTTAGCATGGCAACACTTACTGAAGCATGAAATTTAAACGAAATTATTTTATTTTTTTCAGTTAGCTCTTGGCTTATTTTTTAAATTTTTTTTTAACTCATAAAAAATTTATAAGAATGATAATTTTTTAACATTTAAAAATATAAATGTTTTTCATTGAAAAATAGTTTAAACAATACAAAGTTTAAATTGTTTATTTATAAGAGAAATGCAAATTTAAAAATAGAGGACATTGATTGAAATTTTGGAGTTACAATGGCAAATGTTAAATTACTATTACCGATAAGACTTATCTTATTGATATTAAGTTCAACGTGCATCAGCGGCAAGGATTTACTTAAAACAAATCTTTGAAATAGATTTACTGTAAATAACACTAATTCACTAAAAAAAGTTGTCGTATTTTAGTATAAATGCTGTTAAATTTTGAAAATTGGTTAAGCTTATTTTGGGAAGTTTTTGTTTTGTTTTTGTTTTTTTTTTAACTAAAATATAATAATGAATATATAATTTAATTAAAAAATGATTAAATATGTATATTTGAGGAGTTAGCGAACAAAACCAGACTAGTCCCGGTAACTATTTTTACACGACAGGCAAATTACTGAATTAACTAGATAGAGAATAGCAAGGAAAAATCAGTGTTCGTTACTTTTTTAATGTAGGATCGAACTGGTTATGAATGAAAATATTTCATGACTTCATAGATTTGTACTTGTAGAGCCCGAATAAATTGAAAAAAAAAATATTTACTGAGGACGTGTCTGGTTTTGTTCGCCAGCTTATCATTTTATTTTAAATTATAAAAAAAATTGTTTGTGAAATTGCAAAGCGAAAGAAGTTGAAAAAAGTCACACTGATAGAGATAGATATTCACCTTATCCCTACATTCATATTTATACTATACATACACTGAAAGGAAAATCATTCATTCATAGAATGAAACGGTTTCATTAAATGTTCTGCATTATATTAATGAAACTTTTCATTAATACAATGAACAATTTCATTGTATGCATGAAATCTTTCCATCTCAGCTATTCATGTGTTCTTCATAGTTCATTGTATTAATGAAAATCGTTACATTGTTTAAACGAATTTTCTTTTTGGCGAATTTGGGACAAATATAAATAAGTTCCAAAAAACTTATTTTCTTACTGTATTCAATTTGTCAAACTTAAATAAATAAAAAGTTATTTTCTTAAAACATATTTTCTATTTCTTACTTTTCCAATCCTTTTAATTTCAAATTAATTTCATCATAAATGCAATGAAATCACATCATTTATACAATCTCTGTTTCTCTTTTTTTTATCCATTCACGTCCCTCACCACTATACAAACGCAAGAAGGTTGTGCCAAACATCTTATAAAGATGCTTGTTTTGTTAAGATTTTTGTTTGATTCTTTTAAACTTATGTTTGTGTATTGTGATTCTCAACAACATATTAAGAGTTTTACTATAAACATGTAAGTTTTACGGCTTTCTTAAAGCATTATTTGGCTTGAATTCTACTTATGAGTTCCTTAAATTTTAAATGTTTTACGTTAATAAATACATACATATGCTTATATATTAAGTACATATGTATTTCTATATATTAAATAAAATAAAAAAATCTATGTATCTATATATTTTTATTAATTCCAAACCACCTAGGAAGGGATATGATTTCATGTTTTTAATAGAAAATTTTAATTATTTACAGCTTATATTTCATTATATATATGAAATTTTCTTTATATTAATGAATAAACTTCATTTATAGTATGTAAACACTTCATTAAATCAATAAAACAACTACATTATATTCATGAAAAAGTTTCATAGAAGTAATGAAATAGTTTCATTATATTTATGATATAGCCGCCAAAATTAACTTCATATACAATGAATCATTATAATGATAATTATTCATAGATCCAATGAAGGGCTTCATTAGCTGACTTTTAATGAAACATTTCATTAATACAATGAAGAATTTCATTGTCTGAATGAAGGTTTTCCTTTCAGTGTATGTAAGTATACATACATATGTATTTAATTTTTATGTTTTACCTTTAATTTTTGTATTGTTTTATTGTATTTAGATGAACTGTTAACTCTTTTCTTTATTAAAGCAATTTAAAATCAAAACTTTGGTATAATAATTTTCTTATTTAAAACCGGTTTTTCCTGAATTGCTAAAACCGAAACTGGGTATTTCATAGTTTCAAATATTCGAAAACCGGTTTCTGGAAAAAGTCGAATAATCGATCACCCTAACATGAATGCATATTGCTGCTAATTGCCTCTATTTCAGTTTCAATTGGTTTAATTCATATGGGCCCCTGTTCTGCAAATCACGACATGTCAAATCACGGTGATTTCAAAAAATTAATGAAAGCGCTAAATCATTGCTTTTGTAAATTGCACGATTTATAGCGTTGGAAGTTGGAAGAAAATACGTATTATAAATGACAAATAATACGTATAAATACAATAAAAACCTACTATCAAGTCAGCTATTAGTAGTTTACTTTGATTTTAAATCACCATGATTTTCAGAACAGGCCCGATAAATTTGAAAGTATATATTTATACAAGTTCGCTGCTGAGCACACACAGTCATGTTTACAAGGCAAGCATAAATTAAGGGATCTTTTATCTGCAAGATGCATTTAAAATGCAGTATAGCGATGCGTATTGAAGTTTGGTTGGTAATGCATACGAAAGTTTTTTCATAAAATTACGCATGTCTATGTTTGTACATATGTATTTATATGTATGCATGCATGTATTTTCCCTAAATTTTATGATTTGTGAAGGGTATATAAGATTCGGCACAGCCAAATATACCACTCTTACTTGTTATAACTACCATCGAATTTAAGGTTCAAAACTTTAATTTTTATTTATGTACACAAACAAATTTTCAAAATAAAAAACAAAATACAAACAGAAAATTAGTTTTTTTTAAATTGTTTTCACGTAACCGACACAACATTAGGCAGTAGCTTGCCAGCATGACAGCGAAAATAACGTAAGCGACATAAATACCCGTTATGTTATGGATATGTAAATAAAACCAATTTTATCATAAATATTGGACAAAATAATGCTTACATTTCAAATTTCACGGTAATACTTAGATTAAAAGCAACGATAATTACAAAAACCCTTCTCCTGTAAAATTTTGTTTTTGTCGCTTACAATATTTCCGCCGTAAGGGCTCGACATAATCTAAAATTATTTCGAGGCCTTCTTAATGCAATATTGAATATTCATAATTTTATACGTACCCAATGCACAACCTACTGTAGATTGCATTAACTACAATTATGGTAGTTGTGAACGGCCTGTTGTAAGTGTTGCTAGACTTTTAAAAATGTTGAACATTTAAAAAGAAGAAGATAAAGAATAAAAATAGCGTAAACATTAAAGTAACGAAAATAGTTTAATAAAAGCAAAAAAAAAAAACACAAAAATGTCTGCAATATGCGGAAAAATATTCTGCAGAAATGTTAATGGTGGGTGGGTTCGGGTGAGTAAAAACTAAGGGAAATTAGAATTTCATAAAAAAAAACTTTCAGGCGATTCTGAAGAAGACAATCACTATTATTTCAGCTTGCTTCCGATTTTTAAAAAATATCAGAATTCGTCATCATTCCGCTGTTAGTAAATTTTTGCGAACTTTCGTCATTTTCACGATTTTTATTGAATTTCTTACATTTTTGGCGATTTTTAATCGATATTATGGCTGGTATAAAATTTTGCAACTTCTCGCAATTTTTTGCAAAGTTCGTAATAAACGTGGCGTTTATTACGATTGCTATTGTAGTTTTTGCCAATTGCCGTCATTTCGCGAATTTCTTTTTATTTATATACATATAATTGCACTGATTTTTATTAAGAAAAATTAAAGTAAATGTAAGTAAAAAATAATAGCACTTTTATAAGCTTATGCATTCATTCCTGATGTCATTCTACGAAATTCAATAAATATAGGGAAAAATGTTGTAGGTATTGTAGAAAATATTTCTATGGTAATTACCAACAACATTTTTACAACTATTGTTCAGCTTGACGACCTACTACACTTAGAATAGATTGTGAATTGAACAACGGTGTTTTTATTTATTTTTTGTTTTAAATAAACATTAATTTTGTACATGAAATACTGAGGTATATTTATTTGACATAATGTCATTTAATTTCAAAAATTGGCTTGTTTTTATATAGACAATTGCTTAACGTATAAATATACGTTTCCTTATATTTTTTATGCTCTATCGGACTGTGCCAATTTTGATATTTTTAAAAATATTTTTAAAACTTATATCCCTAATGTACATACATATGTATATCTACTTTTTTATGTTTCACTTTTTAGAAGCTTTTATTTAGTTTCATCTGTCCCGTTGTCTGTCTGTAATCAAATCTTGCAAATTAAATTTGATCCACTTCCCGGTTTCCGATTGAAATTTTGCATGCATGTATGAATCGGATGACAATGCAATATTATTATGACATAGAGTTGATCTGATAAATCATTTTATTAACAAATATTAAATCATTTTATTAACAAATAATAAAAGATTGTTTTTAAAAAAAATCCTTTTATATTTTTTTCTGAAGTCTTGTTTCCTATTTAAATTATTTTTCAAATTCGTTGAGGTATACACACAACAGAACACGACATCAAAAGCACTGTCTACTAAATGAACGGCAACACCAACATCAATATTTCTTACAGAATACCAAACATATGTTGACAGTCATCGATAAATGGCAATACTGTCTACGGGAATACCGATTTGCCAAAAAAAAACATTAAAATGACATCGTGTTGTCATTAGAATAGAATAGAATAAAGGTGAATATCGATTTGTTTTCATGTTGACAACTGGAATAAGGGTGCTTGTTTGCTGCAAAACTAACCTATGCCTCTATTGCAATAAAGGAAATAAAGGAACGATAAGTACACATTAGTGATGTAACGAATGTCAAATTTTGATATTCGGGAATACGAATACGAATATTTAAAACGATAGTCGCGATACGAATACTATATGTGAAATTTTTAGAGTTTAAATTGGGGTCCTATTTATGGCTATAAAATTAAAAATTTGCAAGAGGATTTCATACTCCTGTTCACGTGTATTTAAATAAATAAATACTATCCAAAGTTTTAATGGTCGTCATTTAATAATATTTAGTTTTTTACGGAAAACTATAGCATACTAATTGGTTGGAAAAATGGATTGCAAATACGGTTAACTAAATTAGATAAAGAACAGGATTTGTAGTTAGTGTTGGTGTTGGTTTTATTTACTCACCTCATCGTAATAGGCTTGATGGAGAAAAAGTTTCTTAACTTTTATTTTTGAAGTAAAAATTGCTCTCTAAGAAAAGTATTTCAACTTTTGATGTGTAAACGTCTATACGCTGGGGGGTAAAAATATTTTTCACAATACAATCACAAATTTTGAGTAAGATGTGCGATGTAATCGTTAACCAATCGTAAAGCTTTATCAAATCGGTGTTAGCTATGTATGAGTGTATTAGTTTATTCATACGGACAACAAGTACAGAAAAACTTAACAGCTGCATAGAAATACACTCAACACCATCTAGTGTGCAATAGTAGCTACTAATTTTCACTAATTGTAGTACATTATGTTATCGTAGGCAAATAAAAACAAATAAATAAAATGAATACAAAAACATTTAATTTTAATAGCTTTCCAAAAGATTTTTTGCACTTTTAATAAGAAATTTACTAAAACAAAGCAAAATCAGGAAAACAAAAAACTAAACTTGTCAAACTAAAAGTCTTCTTCGTCTTTGAGGTTGTCATTCATACGGACAACAAGTACAGAGAAACTTAACAGCTGCATATAAACATAATCTAGTGTGCAATAGTAGCTACTAATTTTCACTAAACATATAATTTTGCTAGCGCTGTACAGTTCGAAAACCATTGCTGTAAAATAACTACATGCATTACATTTCAGTAAACAGCTGATTAATAGTTTGTCGACCGCAACAAAACCAAATTTTTATTATTTTACAAAACACAAAAAAATTATAACTCAGAATATAAAACAACACAAAGGGTGTGTGCCAAACGGTAGAAAAGTACTATAGTAAAAAAATATTTGCCTGTGGGGAAAAATTTTCATTTTTCTGCTGTGCCAAATGATATCTTTTTTGACAATGTAAAATTTTGACAAATTCGCTTGAGCATAGAAAGAAGCTGATGAAACAATTGCTGCGGCGGCGGTTTTGCTTCGACTGACTGCAAGCCGCCGGCTACCAATAAATTTTTAAGAGGACATTTTTATATAAAACAATATTCTTGTAGCAAAAAATTATATAATATTATATATATGATGCAAAATTTTTCGCAAACTAAAATAAACAATAATTTTTTCACAGTCTAATTACACTTAAAAGACGTAAAAATCTTTGTATTGTGCGACGGCTCGAAGCGACGGCGGTGGATTTAAATTTTATGATACCATGCTTTTTATTGCAGCTTGTCAAAAATTTACCTGTTGTGTCAAAATTTCTACTAGCCCCTAGGGATAGTGAAATTTTATTCACCTCAGAAGTGTCAAAAATTTACTTACACTAGTATTTTACTACCGTTTGGCACAGGCCCAAAGTGTATCAAAGCAGAATGGAGGTAATATTAATTCTAATAAAATTTCTAAAAGATTCCAACATAAATTAAAACAAATTTTATAGAGCTCAGTAGAAGAAAGAAGAGCCAGAAGGGCTGCGAATCAACGGACCTATAGAGCGAGGAAGCACATGCGCATGGCTGCAAACAAAATTTCATTACTAGATGTTTACACATCTCCCCTGTGATCGGAATCACATTGCTTTTTTTAATGTTAATTGTATGTACAAGAAGTTTGTTTTGAATTGTCTTGTTTGTTTTGATTTGTTTTGTTTGAATTGAAGTATATTTCTTTTCTTAGTTATTACAAACTTATATACAAACAGCCTTATTTATAAAGGGTTTTTAAATAAATTTTTATACAAAATTCTTCTTAAAAGGGTTTTATACAGCCCTAACAAGTTTTATAAATAAGGCTAAAATATTTTTATGCCATTTTTTTAAATTTAGTTTAGGATTTATGCATTAATTTATTTTAGTTTTGGGAAAAAATATTCGTATTCGCCTAAATTTTGCGAATACGAATGAGAATATCTAAAAATAGACGAATATTCGTGAATTCGAACACGAATACGAATATTCGAGTATCTACACTGGCTTTGGTTTTTAAAAGTCCTAAAATTATTACTTCAACAGAAGCAATATACATATGTTTGTATGTACATATACAGGGAATTACATTAATTAAATCTAATTTTTGGCATTCTTAACATAAAATCTGGTAAATACTAGAGATTAATAAAATCAAATGCAAATAATATTAAGACTTAGATTATTTGAATCAACTTTTAGCAAAGCACCATTGCATAACAGTATAAAAAATAAAATTAATTTAAACTATTTATGTATGTATATATTTTATATATGGGACACTGAAATTCGTAATTATTTAAAATATTGTCCTAATAATTTGTTTAAAGTGGAGCTTATTACAAAATGCTTGGATTAAGAATTTGTGCTATACTTGCATATGTACCGAAGGTAAATCCACACAGTCCAAAGGCTAGTATGCCAATATCCTTCCACAAAATCCAATTATAGTCACCGAAGCCAACGGGCCAAAATGTAATTATTTCAATAATTGGAGGTGCTATAAGAGCAAGTGCTGAGCTGCTAATTGCGCCTACAAGTGAAATTATAGGGCCCAAATTTGGAATGCAGGCAGCTAGAATGACTGAAAACATAAAATTTTGAATTTTATTGAACACATAACGAAAAAAATGTAATTTGGTTTTCTTACAAGTAAATGTAACCAAAACTATTCGCAAAGTGGTGGCGGCCAAGTCTTTTCCTCTTGGCGTTTCAAATTGCCTCTGCACGAACGGTTCCACAATGTTAACTGGCACATAAAACTGAAGAGAATATGAAAGAAAAATAGCAACAGCCATGGCTATTCGAACCATTTGAGATAGTCTGAGGAAGATAATAAAAATTAAAATCAAACATTCAAGAAATTTATTATTTGACATATTGTAATAATTCTATTATAAGTGTTTTGATTTGAATTAGGGAAATTTATTTGCTGGTGGTTAAGGATTGTCTATATGCATTTCATTGCTACTTCAACAAATCGTCAGTAGACTGCAAAGGTAAAGAAAAATAAAATAGATTCATATCGAATAAAAATTATTTGCCGCGATTTGTATAAGTTTCTAAGCCTACTACGCTTTTTTTTCTTTTGTAATTTTTAACAATATTATTTGTGAATTCTCAAACGGGTTTTGAAAGTCTGTGCATAAGATAGAGTTTTGTGACTCTTCAAAATGTGTGGTTAAAGTCTACTGACGATTTGTTAAAGCAGCAATGAAACCCATACATACAATGCTTAACCACCAGAAAATAAATTTCACTTATTCAAATCAAAACAGATATAAGAATTAAAAGGGCAATTCATGCTTACACATCATCTGGAGGCAAGTTCAATGTAATGCTTCCTTTCACATCATCGCCATATTTAAGATAACCAAAGAAACCTACTGAGGTATATAAGCAAGCAACAATAACCATTCCAGTATTAAGAACTCCAGTTTTTCCTCCAAAGTCTTCAGGTGTTTTCATGTTATTTTCCAAAGGTAGTACAACGCCGATGCCTTCGAAGGCGTAAATAGCTGTCCCGAAATACAAGGGCAGTGTTGACCACGACGCAATTGGTTTAACTGTATCCGTACGAGGTAAATCTTGAAGCATGTAAAAGAAGGATATAGCTAATCCCGCCACTGTTAAAATTGCGGCAAATAAAGAAACTGGTGTCAAGTATTTAAGGTTCTTTACTAAATTTAAAACGATCATTGGAATAAGCATTATTATTAAATAAATGTGTACATCCAATTTTATAAAATAATGATCAACGACTTCTTTTACATTTAAAGCCACAAATAGAAAGTAAACGCAGCAGAAACCCATTTGAGTAATAAAAAGAAATGTTGTGATGATTTGCCTAAAAAGATAAATTTCAAAATAGTTAATTAATATTTTTATTAATTAAACAGGAGAACACTTTTCATAGTAGTAATTTAAAGACATGGGCCAAATTATAAGTGCGTTCGTTTACTTTTGCAGTAAAATGCAGTAAATGAGTAGTTACTGCAAAAATTTTAAAATTTACTCTCAAAAAGAGCGAAAGCCAAAAAAAGTACGCGAACGAAAAATAGTAAAAATTAGTAAGATTAAAGAAACAGCTGACTCTAACTCCACATAGTGTTGAAAAATATATAATCTTTGTACTATGCAACTCTTTTAATTATTGGTACTCGATACAATATTTTTCTAACACGGACAATATAAGAATAAATTCTGTAATTTATTTCATGTAATATTTGTAATTAATTTCTTTTTGATTTCCTTGTTTTTTTGTTGGCTAAATTACTAAAAATTCACATGACTATTTGTTAATGTTACTGATTACCTTAAAAGCAAGTGCGATACTAAGTACCCAGATACTTTAAAATTTTACAACTCTGAGTAATTAAAAATAAATTGCAAAACAAAAGGTTCAATAAAATATGTTAAAAATATGTATATTAACAGCTATTATTATTATCATTAATAAATTAATTATCTTGTTAATGACTTTCACGATTTCCATTTAACCTTTTTTCAAATTTTTACACTTTTCATTTGCTTACTTTCCATTTGTTTACATTTTGAATCATATGTTTTTATCTTACTAAACTTTACTACGACATATTTCTGCAGTAAAAATTTGCAAAACACTCAGTCAAGAACTGTCACTTTACTCTCTCAATTTGTGTTCTTATTTACTGTATTTTGGGTAAACGAACGCAATTTAGTAAAATGCAATAAAGTTCAGTAAAAATTTGTAAAAACTTTTGAGTACCCGAACGCAATTTATATAACACAAGAAAAGTTAAAATATTTTTTTAAGTCAGTTTTAATTTCACTATTTTAAATTACTAGTTCTATATTTTCAATTTTCTGTGGTAGTTAAGGTATTAATAACGCAAAAAACACACGAACTTGACCGTATATGTTCGATTCTACTACCAAAATTTAGGCCGGGTTTACATCTGTGTGCCATGTGCCACACAAACGTAAAAAAAGCGTTCAAATCACACCATGCAAGTCTTATTGCTAAGCTGATTCGTTTCAGGGAGAGAGAGACGAGGGGAACAGCAAAGTTTCTTTTCCCCCCCGTCTCTCTCCCCTAACAAACTAATCAGCTTAGCAATAAGACTTGCATAGTGTAAATTGGGACTTAACGAATTACAGAGTAAATGGAGTGCCATAGCATCCAAAAAGCTTAAGCGACATAATTTTCGATTATCGTAAAAAAAAATTATGTTCGAAAATCATTTCACTTACGCATTTTTGGCGGTTATGGAACGAACAAGTACCCATAATTATTTAGCAAACCACAGTTTAATAATTCTTATATAATAATAATTTGAGACTATTTTCCCATCTACTGATACCGTTATTAATGTTCAGACAATTGTTTGGTCACATAATTTTGGACATATATCATTTTTAACCCCCAACCAAAAAAAGGGTGTTATAAGTTTGTAGTGTGTCTGTGTATCTGAGTGTCTGTATGAGTCCACGTACAGACCAAACGGCTGAACCGAATTTGATTTAGTTTTTTTCTGTTTGAAAGGTGACTTGATTGGTCCAGCCGTTTATAGGATATCACATCTTTACTGGATATATTGGGCGCTTTTAAAATTTTTAATTTTTGTTATTACACTTTGTAATAATTTTTTTTCGTTTTCATATATAAATTTTATTTATTTAATTGTCATATTTCCTAGCTTTTGCAAAGGAAAGCAAAGTCCTATTCACACTTTTTATAGTTTAAGCTTTTTCAGGATAGTTAGTACTGAAAAGTTAAAGCTAGTGCTAGACTTGGTACTTTGTAGTATAAACTACATTTTTAATCACTCGACCCAATAAATAAATACATGTATTAAAAAAACATTAATGATATTAAAAATCTTGAACTGACGTGAAAAATGTTTCTTCTTTGCAGATGACATTTGTTTATTGTATACATATCGATGGTTTACTAACGCAACCTCGTAACTTAAAAACTACTACTTTTCAGGAGAGACAAAAAATGATTTATAACAAGTATTTAATGAAAATTTACTAGTATTTAATTGAAAATTTAACAAAAATCATCCAAGTAATTAGATTATAAAAAACATATATTCAAAATGTTTAAATACTTGTTATAAATCATTTTTTGTCTCTCCTGAAAAGTCGTAGTTTTTAAGTTACGAGGTACGAGTATATAAAACGTGACGCAGCCTTTATTTCGGAATTTATGATGATTAAAAAATAAAACATGCTTATTAAGAGTCAAACTAAATTGTCCACGCAATAATGATTTTAGAGTGCTTGTAGATGGCAAGGAAATACTGGAAAGCATTAAAATAAAGTATTTAGGTCTACAGCTGCAGATCTATCTTGTATGTAATCAACACATTCAATGCGTAAAGAATAAAATTGCTCAAGAACAATTTTGATCAAGGTACAAAATTATTAATCTACAATTCGTTAATTCAAAGTCATTTAAATTATTTGGTCATTACCTAAGGCTATAAAAACACTTTGGAGCTGAAATCATTACAACGCATGAAAAATAAAGCTCTAAAGGTAGTGGATAACCTGCCAATCGCATATCCAACAATAAATCTTTATGAATATATATTTAAAAATGTTTTACCAATTCATGGTATTTAAAGGGTGGTTACATTTTAAGGGCCGATGTTGAATGTGAACCACACCTAAACTACAAGTTTTTTTCTGCATTTCATTTGACATTTCTGAATTTCAGACTAACTCAATTTGAACCATGGAAAGATACACACTCAAGCAACGCGTTAAAGTTATCCTGGCTTATTATGAAAGTGGGAGTTCAAATCAAAATGCATATCGAAGAAAATCATCTTCAGTGCTGAGGCACATTTTCACCTCAGTGGATTCGTCAATAAGCAGAATTACCGCATTTGGGCGAATGATAATCGAAGAGTGATTGTCGAAAAACAAATGCACCCACAAAAAGTGACTGTTTGGTGCGGTTTATGGGCTTGCGGCATCATCGGGCCGTATTTTTTCCAAAAAAAGAGGCCAGTCAGGCACTTACTGTGAATGGTGTTCGCTATCGTGAGATGATAACGAACTTTTTATGGCCCGAATTCCTTTGCGACCCTACACGTCCTCACTTCACGACAAACGCTCAAAACAAATATGAAACAAAAATACAAAGAGCATCTGACAGATCGGCAGACATCCTTGTAGACTGGGACTTCCCTATAATATATTCTATCGCAACTATCAAAAGCAGGACGAGAAGTGACATTTTCTCAGCAGTAATTGCAAACTATGCGAAACTAGGAAAACATATGTGACATGGAAAGTTAAAAGGGATCTATGCTCAGAAAATAAGATTTGGAGAAAAAAAGTTATTGGATTTGCTTAAAACTCGTCATGCAGGGATCTTTGGTGTCGTAAGTTACAATTCTAAGGTCAGGCTTTCAAAATTCAAAATATCGGAATTTTTATTAAGGATTTGACGGATTTTCTTAAAGATAATTACTCTGATGTTTCGTTTTCCGAGTATTTTTAATATAAGATAATAAGGTTTGATTTGCAAATCACTATTTTTGTTACGTATTTAATCAAGACGGAAACTATAAATTTATTTATAATGAAAATTTTGTGAAAACATTACTTAAATATGAGGCAAGGATAAAAACTACTAAAGTCTAGGTTTAAAAGAGAGGGTATATTTTTTTTCTTTGTGTTTTGTATTCTACATATATATATATTGGATACACTTTTGTCGTATATACTTGAAATATTTAATAAATTGTAAATAACTGCTTTGACATTGGCACGTCTAAAATTATAATAAAAGACTGGAATACCATTTTGATGTTGAATTGTACTTAGTTTATCTTAGTATAAAAATGACTCAGGTGGACCGAAGCCTTTTTCTAATGTATTTGCTACGTAATTTAAGCTTGTATAATACGGAGCCATTATTAAATTGTTTTCATGGACACTATGATTATATATATATATATGTATATATATATATATATATATATATATATATATATATATATATATGTATATATATATATATATATATATATATATATATATAGATAACTATACCGCCAGGTTCTACAGTAGCGTGAACTAACTGTTGCTATAACCACCAATGTTTTACCAGTGCATACAGCAGTGTCGAATTGCATTGCCAGACTACAGCTGGAATGTTTTGGTGACGGTTACTTGACACCCATGCATTTGTTCACACGCAACGGCATAAAGCACTTAAATAAATCTCATTTAATAAACACTTGTATGCATAGGTAAATATAAACAATAATAATTATCACAAATCACTGACGAGACACACGCCGCATGTCCACCGTGGGAAACTAAAAGAATAATTTTAACTATTTTTTTTATATACATGTGTTTATTTATTGTACCTTCAAATATGAACTAACAATAAGTATTGAAATCTTAAATCTAAAACACAGGGTGGGCCAAAAGAAACCAAGGGGTGTAAAAGTTTAATAACTTTTTTGTTTATTAATTTTTTTTATTTTTTCTTTCAGATTATATAGACAACACTTGGAGAATTTATAATGGAGAGGTTCACAACTGAACAGAGAATCAGAACAATAGAATTTTATTATTTAAACCAGAAATCAACTTTATTGAAAATTTGATTATGAGTGATGAAGCTCATTTTCATTTGAATGGATTTGTTAATAAGCAGAACTGTAGGTTCTGGGGTTCTCAAAATCCAAGAGCCATTCATCAACGCCAATTGCACCCCATCAGTTGTACAGTATGGTGTGGGATCACATCTGAAAATGTCATTGGGCCCTACTTCTTCGAGAATGAAGATGGAAGTGCTGTAACCGTAAATGGAGAGCGGTATCGGTTTATGATAGAAAATTTTTTACGTCCTGCTCTGGAAAACAGACCTGGTATGTGGTTTCAGCAGGACGGAGCCACTGCCCATACTGCCCGAGACACAATGGCACTTTTAAGTCAAATTTTTGGAGAGCGAATAATTTCTCGAAATTCGGAAATTATTTGGCCAGCGCGATCGCCAGATTTGACAGCACCCGACTATTTTCTTTGGGGTTTTTTGAAGGAGCGAGTGTATGTGAACAAGCCAGAGACAATCCTTGAACTCAAGGCAAACTGTTGCAGAAATTCGAACGCTACAGCCACAAGTTTTGAAAGATGTTATGGAAAATGCTCTAAAAAGAGCCCATCAGTGCGAAGCTGAAAACGGTGGTCATTTAAGAGACATCATTTTTCATACTTAGTGTAAAAAAATTTCCATTTTGTATATTATATAATCTGAAAGAAAAAATAAAAAAAGTTAATAAACAAAAAAGTTATTAAACTTTTACACCCCTTGGTTTCTTTTGGCCCACCCTGTATAATTATTAGGTACGACCACTGTCGGACATAAACTTAGTGATAGTTATAAATAATACATAAGTAGTGATAATCAAAAAGGAAAAAAAAAGTATTTTCAAGTAGTCCCATCTGGAGTGTTGAGTATAAGAGCCCTTGTGTCCCTCTTTTTCAGGCGGATGTGTCCAGTAAAGTTCAAAATATTACGAGCAAGCGGATTAGGATGTGATTCGGGTTTTGTTAAATATTTGCCTGCGTATTTTGCAATTTCTTCAATCACTAGTGGCATATTCAAATCACGATGTATATTTTAATTTTTGATGTACCATGGAGCCGAAGTTATCATACGTAAGATTTTGTTTTGCCTTCGTTGGATTCTCTCGACATTGGAAGCTGAAGCAGTGCCCCATAGTTGAATTCCGTAGCACCATATAGGTTTCAAAAGTGACTTGTATATCAAAAGTTTGCAATATAGACTGAGAGTTGAATTTCTACGAATCAGCCAATGTACCTGAGCTAATTTTAGTTTCATTTGTGTTAGCTTAGAATCAATGTGTTGTTTCCATGTAAGCCGTCGATCAAGGTGTATACCAAGGTATTTTACATGTGAATGTTGAGGAACAATTTGCTTATTGATTATAATGGGGGAACAAGTATCTTTTCGTAGAGTAAATGTTACCTGTGCACACTTCTGCTCATTTACTTTAATTCTCCATAGCTTTAACCATAGTTCCAGCTGGGTAATATGTTCCTGAAGATATCGGGATGCCTCGTGAAGGTTTTCGTGCATGCTAAAGAAGGCTGTATCATCGGCAAAAGTAGATGTATGGATTTTAGTGCTAAAAGGCATATCACAAGTATAAATCAAATACAAAACTGGTCCCAGTATACTCCCCTGTGGCACACCGGCAGAGATAGATTCGGGAACACTCATGAAGTCTCCTTCCACAACAATGAATTTCCGGAATAGAATATAACTTTCCAATAGCTTTAGAAAATTTATTGGTAGATATGTCTTCAATTTTAAAATTAGGCCATCATGCCATACTTTATCAAATGCCTGAGAAACATCAATAAAGAGAGTAGAACAATACTTCTTTTCTTCAAATGTTCGTCTCATAACTTGAACCAATCTATGCGTTTGTTCAATGGTGCTATGCTGACTTCTAAAACCAAATTGATGGTCCGTTATGCACCCACTATCAGTTAGAATTGGGGACAATTTTGTCATGAGCAGCTTTTCAAAAAGCTTTTATATTGTTGATAGTAAACTTATTGGCCTGTAAGACTCAGCTTTGGTAAGATCTTTGCCCGGCTTTGGAATCATTTTGACCTTGGCAAGCTTCCAGCTGTGTGGATAATACTCTAGTTGTAATATGGCATTAAAAATAAATAGTAAGATTCTAGTTGCAATGCGAGGCAGATTCATCAGCATCTTGTTACTAATACCATCAATACCTGGAGCTTTCTTCGGGTTGAGCTCAGCAATTAGTTTATGTACATCACGCATCGTAAACTTCAAGGGTCGAGGGTCGGCAAATCAGCAACACCAGTACATGTATTTGGGGTAAATACGGATTTTAAATATTTTACCTTTTTCAGTATCGCTTCTTGCCCAATCACCGGTCGAAGTGCGCAGAGGTGGTTTAAACTCAACTGGTCTTTTAAGCTTTTCAGCAGTGCGCCACAAAGAGTAATTAGATGCTGGTGTGACATCAAGACCTTCCAGATAATTTTTAAAAGATGCAGTTTTCTCAGATGCAAGCAACTCTTGGAGTCGTTTAGTGCACTCTTTAAATCTGATTTTATTTTGTAGTGATCTCTGCTGTTGCCTTTCCCTTCTAGCTCTTCTTTTTTCACGTACGAGACGTTCAATGTCTGTAGAATAAATTTTATTAAACCCAGTCTGCGGATGGGAGATAGTGGCATGTTCAGCAGCCTGTTTAATATTCTCGTTGAGATTGGCAACGTAAGATTCAATATCATCTGGTGTTCTTAGCTTAATATTTTCCGTACAATGACTACTAAGGTATTTTTTGAACCCCAGCCAATTAACACGATTTATCAGCTTCATATATGGATGAGGTAAGTCACTTCTTAGTGGGTTGCAGATTGTCACGATAGTGGGAGAGTGATCGGACGAGAGATCTAGAGAAGCTTCAACTTGAACTAAATCCCTAGAGATATTTTTCATGACGCCAAAATCTATGACATCCTGAATTTTTTGTATGTCAGTAGGCCAATAAGTGGGCTCCCCACTCGAAATGACGTCCAAGTCCATTTTTGCAATTGTGTTGAACAACGCTCGACCTCTGAGTGTAATAAGACGCGAACAACAGAACGTATGTTTTCCATTGTAGTCGCCAGCTGCTACAAAACAAGGTCCAAGGGATTTGTAGAAATTCTCGTATTGATCCTCAGTGATTGAAAATCTGGGAGGGCAGTAAATTGATGATATCACGAAATTTGTACAAAAATGTTCAATGCCAATATTTGTTGCTTGAAGATGTTCTTCACATATGTTGTCAAGAATATAGTGCTTGAGTCTTGACTTTATTAGAATTGCTGATCCACCGCATGCTCTTCCTCTAGGGTCCTTTGAATCATATAAGGTGTAGCAATAAATTTAAAAAAAAACTTCTCGAAGTCAAAAGAATCTCAGATACTAACATTATATCAATATTTTTTTCCGTGAGGAAGTGCTCAAGTTCATTTTTATGATGGCGAATGCCGTTTGCGTTCCAGAAACATATTGTTAACGTGTTCATGGCTTGTTAATTAATGCTTGAAGCAGAGTATTCTGCATTCGCAGCATTTCTTGCATCATTCTAGTCATATTTGTTGTAAAATTGTTTATAGTTTGCACCAGATTATCAATAGTAGCTTCAAGGCGATTCAAATTAAAGCTTGCGTCAGTATTTTTTGAATTATTTGGCGGGGAAACATTTTATGTGGGAATTGAATTGGTCTTAGCAGCATCTGCATACGATACACGGGAAGTAACTGGTTGGCTCATTTGAGCAAAAGTGGCGGAGTACCCGTTTACTGATTGAGCTGTAGCTAATTTAGGTTTTTGCACCATAGTCTGCTTTACTAAAGAGTACACAGGACAACCTCTGTAGTTAGCGGTGTGATTACCTCCACAATTACTGCATTTTTTATCACTTTGAGTTTTTGACTTATTGCAACTAGCAGTGCCGTGTAATTCGCCGCACACAACACAAACAGTAGGTAAATTGCAATAAGTTTTCGTATGGCCATATTCTTGACAATTATGGCACCAGAACGCTTGTGTGGTTCTTCAACTGATATTTTTCGGTATAAAAGGTATTTTAAGCTATAAATTAGGTGCGTCTCATTTTTTTTCAATTTTATATCATTAGGCTCAAGCTCAACACGAAATAGGGGTTGGGGAATCTTCTCCCTATTTATTATATTGGACACATTTTTTACCTTAAACCGGAGGACGAGTGCATCTTTTATTTCCTCGGGAACAACATAAGAATCTATGCCCTTCAATACGATCTGCAGGCTTTTAGCGCTCTTAGGCTGGTATGTGTAGAAGCTTGTTTTATTTTTTTCAAATTCAGCAACCATTTTGCTGAAATCTTTTTCGACATAAATTTGAATTTTCGTTTCATCGATAATGCCGCGTTTTATTGGAACAATATGAAATTTATTCTCACCAATGACCGAGATTAATTTTTTGATAAGAGCTTTTGAATTTTTTTCTCTCAAATAGATTGGTGGCGGTTTGGATGTTTTCTTCGAGGATACCTCTGGTTTGTCGTTGTCATCTTGCAACATTTTAAAGCGGTTTTGGCGATTAGTTGAAGCTGCGCTGTTATCCCTAGACATTTTAGGAGCAGATGAAATTTTTGAAGAATTCGGGCTTCGCCCACGCTTTACCACGGTTATATATCTGTCCATTCCGAATTGTACCTTTCGTTTTGAGCTACTGTTATCTGTAGTGATAACTTTAAGTGATGAACAGGAGCCTGAAGGGGATGTTATGAAGAAGTACTAGGCAACTGTAATGTTAATGAATCACTACTATTTGACATTGTACAAAGCGAAGTTGATCGCTGACGAAAAATTGGCTCTGCCGTTAAAAAAAGACTTTCATCAGACTTATTATTTATATTGTTTTCATTAAGAGTTTCAGAACTCACAGTAAAATAAGCATTTCTGCCGTTAGAACTCACTTCAAAATTTTTTGTATTTGAGGTAGTCATACAGAGTATTCCTCAAGGGTACTTTGTTTTGTTATTTATGATTGTTAGTTTGTTTTTGAGGTACTCTATAGAGTATTCCTCAATGTCATTTTGTTTATGTTTTTTTTTTGTTTGCGGTTTTTTTTTTTGTTTCTGTTATTTCTAGTATGTAAAAAATATTAGCAAAGTATAAAGCTTATTTATTAAAGTCAGTATGTATCTATTACGAATAATATGTACTACGAATATTTTTTTGTATAATTTTTTGTTTGCTTGGTAAGTATGTAAGCAAAATTCCGCTAATCGACTGTTCGCTATGAAGGTACCACGAGAACTAATTTTTTTTCGAATTTTAACTAATAAAATATATTTTTTCTTTTCTCTCTTATTCTAAAATACTCCTAAGATTTATTCTCATAACTAGTATATAAGACAATGTATTTTTATTTTAAAATCAATTAATTGTCAAATATCTTAAAGAGCTCCTCGCTGAGATCTAATAAAGTTGGAGCTCCCAGATGAGCTCACAATCAATTAACAGAAATTATATTGTTTAATTCATTACATGGCGATCCTGCCAGTTTAAAAAGTTTAAAAAAATAATAAGTTTTATATTAACACATTAATAATCAAATTAACTAAATTATTAATTTTGTGTGTTAATTGGCCATTAATGGTCGCATCAGTTCATCAAAATTTTTGGAGTGCTCTAAGAGAGCGCCAAAAGACACTGGAAATATTGTCATAGCTTATAGCCACCGCTGCAAGTAGTGCCTCTACAAATGCCGTAGTTAACTCATCTACATAACGTTCAACTCATCTGATGCAACAAATGAAAACTCACCTATTATCTGAAAAAAAAAAAAATGACAACAGAAAATCAGAAAATCAACCAGGACCTAAAGCTATAACCATAGCAGAGTACCACAAAAGAATTCAACTCAAAAAGGAACAACAATTAACAGCAATACCAACAATCCAAAAACAAAAAAGAGGCCTAGTAACACAAAAACTGAAAAGGGAAAAAGCGGTACTGTTAATGCTCATCAAGAGTGAACCACCACCATCCTGGGAAGCCTCCACTGAGATGTGGAAGAAAATTAACGTACTGGAAGCAACTTTGGAGCAACTGAAAAGGAAAAACGTGTAAGAAGCATCAACAATTTTTTTTTTTACTTTCATCTTGTATAACTAAAATAATTTAAAAAAAAACGAATTGCGTCTGATCCGCAATCGTAAGGCCTGTAAGCGTTAACCGCTCGAGGAAAAAACCTTTTTTTTTTTATTTTTTTATATAAATATACCCAGCAAAAAATGGTGCTTCGCTGGAAGCTTCTATATAAGTGATCTTTTGGTATGCAAGCGCTTACCCGATGCATGAAATTTTGCATGATTTTCATATGGGATTCCTCGCGTAGAAGCTCTGCCACGTCGATCTAAAATGTGATTCTTTCATGCCTGCCGGAGTGACCTGAATTCAGCAAAAATATTCGTCTACTTAAAAATTTTGCTCTTTAGTTTTTTACTTTTTTTTACTTTTTGTTCACGCGTTGAATCAGAAGTCGATCCCAGGATTTCCGTATGTTAGGCTAGAACACTACCCACTGAACTACCGAAGCACATATTTATTTTTGTATACAATTCTATTTTGTATACAGGTAAGCGAGAGAGGATGATATATAAAAAACTTTGAGAGTTTGAATATAAACAGCCGACTGACTTTGTAGTGTTTGTGTTAAATTTCGTCATTCGCTTACGTTATTGCATCCTCGTAAGGCATAGGGGATGCACTGTGTGCTTTTCCGCGCTTCTGAAGCGCTTATTTTAGTGTTATATTAAACTACACCTTCCAAAATGTTTTTATGGGAGGGATATAAGAAACCAAAACAGAAAAAAACAGAAAAAGAAGCTATAAAAATGCAAAAGGTACTTAATAATAAGCAATTTAGAAACAATTGCCTCGAAACCTCGATTAATTTTTTGCTGGGTTACTAAAAAATGGATAAAACGCAATCAAAACTAGAAAAACCAAATGCCAATGTAATAACAAATCTAGAAATAATTGATCATACTTCAGAAATAAATTCTTTGCGTTTGCTAATGCTGATATTGGTCATATTATCTGCAATAAATATTATTATTAAAATGTACATATTTCATAAAAGTACTTTAAGAAAGAAATTATCAAGTAGAGCAAATGACTTAGACAAAGTTTAATAGTCGTTAATTAAACATTTTTAAATTTTATATGGATTGGCAAACTATAATATCTAATTGCAGAAAACTTAAAGAAGAATCTGACAAAACATACAAATGTATAAACATAGATAGACAGATTAAAGAGGAAACAATTAATAAACATATTGAAAATCTCCTTATAATTTTAGAAGAAATTAGACTAATATTGAATGTAAATTTTGCACGTCTGACTCAAGCACATAAAAGCGCTGCATAAGGATTCTTCTTTGATCTAAAATTAAAATTAATCAATATAACTATAAAGAAATAATTAAATAATATATTATAAAGGGTGTTTTTATTGAGGTATAGAACTTTAAGTTGGCATCACTTTTTTAACTGGCGGCCATTTTGTCAGCTGTCAAGTGATTAATATTTAGTTTGGTTTGCCATTTCATCATGAACAGGTTGACAAAAGAACAACGCTTGCAAATCGTGCAAATTTATTTCGAAAATAATGGTTCAGTTCGCGAAGTTTACCGCAAGCTCCGTCCATTTTATGGTCGACATAATCGTCCATCAGAGCAATTAATTCGGTTAACCATGGATCGTTTTCGCACTACGTTTACTCTATGTGATAATACGCATCCGCAGAGACGTCGAACAGTGCGCACCGAAGAAACAATTGCCGCTGTAGAGCAAAGTGTTGAAGAGGACCCGAATGAATCGATTCGCCACCGTGCACAGCAATTGGAGCCGACTAACCGACTATTTTGTTCCCGAATTGGATGGCATGAATGTGGATGAGTTGTGGTTCCAACAAGACGCCGCTACATGCCACACAGCGCACGTCACAATCGATTTATTGAAGGAAACATTCGATGAGCGCATAATTTCGCGGAATGGACCTGTCAATTGGCCACCAAGATCGTGTGATTTGACACCATTGGATTATTTTCTTTGGGGATATGTGAAGTCGCTCGTCTACGCCAACAAACCAGAAACGTTAGGGGACTTGGAAGCCAACATTCGTGGCGTTATTGCCAACATACGGCCCCATATGCTCGAAAAAGTGGTTGAAAATTGGACCTGTAGAATTTGCTTTATTCGAGCCAGCCGCGGCGGCCACATGCCCGAAATCATATTTAAACATTAATGGCATAAAATTATCCTTCCAATAAAGCCAAATTGATGGACATTAAAACGATTTTCTTGTGTTTTATTTCAATTCAAAGTTCTATACCTCTTAAAAAAACACCCTATATATAATAAATATAAGAATAGATATAAAACTGCCCGAAACACTCCACAAAAAAATCAATATACCATTTCAACACTTGGCAGAAAAAAATACATATACCATGACTCAAACAGAAATTTAATTTTTAAATACAGCTTCAAAGCTTATGCCAGATTTTGATGGTAAATCTGAAAATTTGCGTTCCTTTATAGACTCATTGCATCTGGTTGATTCAATAAAAGGTACACACGAATCCATGGCAGTAACACTTATAAAAACAAAACTAAAAGGAACTGGTAGAAATCTAATAGGAAATGAATCATCAATTACTAATATAATAACCAAATTAAATAGTTCTGTTAAGGGAGATTCAGTTGAGGTACTGACTGCAAAAACAATGAATACAAAACAAAATAGCAAAACGGCTAACACGTATTGTACCGAAATAGAAAATTTAACTAAATCTTTAGAAAACGCCTACATCTCAGATGGATTGCCATGCGAATTAGCCACCAAATATTCTACACAAATTGCTGTAAGATCACTCACTAAAAACTGCACCATAGATAAAGTAAAGTTAATAATGGAAGCAGGACAATTTAACAGCATGAACGAAGCTGTTTCCAAGTTTATAAACAGTTGCACTGAAGCAACTGGGCAACAAAATGCCATATTGCATTTTAGACAAACTCAAAACAATAGAAATAATAACAATAACTATCGTGGAAATTACTCAAAATTTCGTGGAAGGTCCCAATGAAATTGCAATAATAATAGTAGAAATAACAATAATAATTACCGAAACAGACCAAGATTCCATAATAACAATTACGTTAGAGCAACGGAATCAAATCAAAATGACTCGGAAAACTCCGAACTTCCCCTAAGATAAAATCTATGAAAATTTATCATCTAAACCTCAACTTAAGTTTCTTTATTACTATCCAAATAAATAATACTAACCATACACTTACACTTTTAGTAGACACCGGTTTCAGCTCCGATGTCTACTAAAAGTCACCTAATAACTCAAAATTTTTTAAATTACACTATATAAATATTAATAATACAACAGTTTTCAGTGGAATAATACAGGGTAATATAAAATCGATAGGAAGTATATTTTTTGATCTAAAATTTGAAAAATACATAATACCGCATAAATTTCAAGTGGTACGTAATAGCTTCCCAATACCATGCGATGGAATCATTGGCATGGACTTCATCAAGAAGTATAACTGTCTATTAGATTTCAACAAAGATGACAACTACTCTGTCCTGAAGCCACTTAATATATCACAAACAATAATTATACCAATTACAAATAACAACAACGAAATAACTTTACCACCAAGATGTGAAATAATACATCAACTAAAACTTAACACTTTAAATACAGAAATATTATTACCAAACCAAGAAATTACCCCAGGCGTTTTCATACCAAACACAATAGTTAACTCCAACAAATCATTCGTTCGGTTTTTAAACACTAATAATACCACTACTAAAATAAAAATATCTAACATAAAAATCGATAACATCTCTGATTATGAAATATTTGAAGAAAACTTTAACAAAAATGTATCAAGAGAATCAACAATATTAAAAATGTTGAAGAAAAAAATTCCCAGAACAATTTAAATCTAAATTAAGAGAGCTATGCTCAACATACACTAATGTTTTCGGTTTAGAATCAGAAAAGATAACTACTTATTATTAGTATAAACAAAAGTTGAACGTCAAAGATAAAGAACCGGTATATATTAAAAATTATCGTATACCACATACACATACATTGATAAACAAGTCAAAAAGCTCATAGATGATGGAATTGTTGAAACTTCGTATTCCGAATAGAATAGTCCACTCTTGTTGGTAGCATATAAATGACTTCTCAATTCCGAAAAGACTTTAGACTGATCGTGGATTATAGACAGATAAATAAGAAACTCATTGCAGATAAATTTCCTTTGCCCAGAATTGATGATATTTTGGATCAACTTTGCAGAGCAAAATATTTTTCTTGTCTGGATCTAATATCAGGCTTTCACCAGATTAGTCTGGATAATGAATCTAGAGACTTAACAGCATTTTCAACAAATAATGAATCATACAGATTTACTAGATTGCCTTATGGATTAATAATTGTACCTAATTCCTTTCAACGTATGATGACACTTGCATTTAGCGGGCTAAAACAAGACCAAGCCTTTCTCTACATGGATGACTTAGTAGTACTGGGATGTTCTGAAAAACACGTGCTTAACAATTTAAAATATGTATTCGACCTCTGTCGTAAATACAACCTTAAATTGCATCCTGAAAAATGTTCATTCTTCATGAGAGAAGTAACTTATCTTGGTCATAAATGTACAGGCAAAGGAATATTACCAGATGATAGTAAATATTCAATAATTGAAAACTATCCAACACCAACAGATGCAGACAGTGCAAGAAGATTTGTAGCTTTTTTTAACTATTACCGAAGATTCATTAAACATTTTTCTGAATATTCTAGACATTTAACAAAATTATCTAAGAAAAATACACCATTTGAATGGAAAAAGGATTGTGATTTCGCATTTAACTACTTGAAGAAAGCTTTAATGAGCCCAACGTTATTGCAATATCCTGATTTTACAAAAGAATTTTGTATAACAACAGACGCAAGTAAACTGGCTTGTGGAGCAGTGTTGACTCGAGAGTACAAAGGTAAACATTTGCCTGTTTGCAATTCACTGGGCAATTACCCATTTCAGACCATGTATATATGGAAAACATTTTCTTGTCCGTACTGATCATAGACCACTTTCTTATTTGTTTTCAATGAAAAACCTAAGCTCCAAATTAACAAGAATTAGACTCGATTTAGAGGAATATGACTTTACAGTAGAATATCTCAGGGGAAAAGATAACTATGTTGCTGACGCTCTATCGCGAATTACAATAAACGATCTTAAAGATATGAATTATAAAATTTGTTCTATATTAAGAGTCACGACTAGATCGATGACCACTACAGAAAAAAGAAAAGAATAGTAACACACTAAATAAACAGCATGAATTTGATAGAAATAAAAATAATGATAAGCCCAGTATATATGTACCTTTAACAAACACTGACGTTAGAAAGCACTATAAACTAAAGATTTCCCTCGGAAGATTTTATATCAAACGTGGAAAATCTATAGTAACATATATACAAATTAATGATTTGTTTACTAACGAGTATTTTAAATTAGGACAATTTTTCTCTAGGCTCGAAAAAGTGGCCGGTAAACATAATATATATAATTTACAAGTGGCACCTAGTGAGAAAATTTTCGAATTTATCTCTATTAATGAATTTAAATTTATGGGCAATAAAATATTGAATAAAATTAAAGTAGAGCTACTAAATAAGGTAACCCAAATTGATAAGAATGCCGAGGCAATTCTTGAAATTATGCTGAAATATCACAATGATCCCATAGAAGAAGGACATTGTGGATTGTATAGGACAATACAAAAATAAAAAGATATTACTACTGGAAAAATATGTCAAAAGACATAGCCAAACATATAAAAGCATATCACAAATGTCAAATTGCTAAAACCTTGAAACATTCAAACAGTTCAATGATTATCACACCAACACCTACAAGACCATAGATACAATAGGACCATTTCCGAAATCAATAAACGGAAATGAATATGCAGTCACACTAATATATGACTTGACTAAATATTCGGTAACAATACCAATACCGAATAAGACAGCAAAAACGGTAGCAAAAGCAATATTTGAAAACTTTGTGCTAACCTATGGTTCGATGAAGACGTTCATTTCGGACATGGGAACAGAGTACAAAAATTCAATATTGACAAAAATATGTAACCTATTAAAAATTGAAAAAATAACCTCAACAGCATACCATCATCAATCGTTAGGAACAATAGAAAGAAGTCATAGAACTTTTAATGAATATGTGCGATCTTACATATCTGTAGATAAACCTGATTGGGATCAGTGGTTACGATATTTCACCTACTGTTTCAATACAACACCATCTATCTACAGCACATAATTATTGTCCTTATGAGTTAGTTTTTTCAAAAACTCACAATACATTTGAGACATCAAATGATGTAGATAGAATAACCCCTTTATACAACGTAGATGACTATGTTAAGGAATAAAAATTTAGGCTAGAAATAGCACATAAGAGAGCACAAATAATGTTAGATAGAAATAAGAAAAGGCAAAAATCCAATTACGATAGTAATACATTAGAATATAATTTCAAAATGGGAGACTTAGTTTTACTTAAAAATTAATCGGGTCATAAATTAGAAATCCAATATAAAGGTCCTTATAAAATTAAAGATATAGATTTAAGAAACAATGTAACCATACTCGATAAGAAAACAAATAAAAAACAAATTGTTCATAAAAATAGACTTAAGATATATAATAAGACATAGATTTAAAAATCAACCGGTTGATCTGTAATAACTTTATCCATAATAAATAATGCGTAAGGATATATAAGTAATTTTAATTTTTTTTAAGAATGTCCATAAAACTAGCGTTATATGAACATTCTCGTAAAAGGTGGAGGTGTAGCGTGAACTAACTATCGCTATAACCAACAATGTTTTACTAGTGCATACAGCAGTGTCGAATTGCATTTCCAGACTACAGCTGGAATGTTTTGGTGACGGTTACTTGACACCCATGCATTCGTTCACACGCAACGGCATAAAGCACTTAAATAAATCTCATTTAATAAACACTTGTATGCATAGGTAAATATAAACAATAATAATTATCACAAATCACTGACGAGACACACGCCGCATGTCCACCGTGGGAAACTAAAAGAATAATTTTAACTAATAAAATATATTTTTTCTTTTCGCTCTTATTCTAAAATACTCCTAAGATTTATTCTCATAACTAGTATTTTTATTTTAAAATCAATTAATTGTCAAACATCTTAAAGAGCTCCTCGCTGAGCTCTAATAAAGTTGGAGCTCCCAGATGAGCTCACAATCAATTAACAGAAATTATATTAATTCATTACACTATATTCCACTACAATATGAAAGTGACAACGTTTTTAATTCCGCCAAGACGATACTACTGTGTTCTAGAAAAGTAATGAAACTTTTTTCCATAACGATTTCATTCCCAGTTTATTTCAAATAAATACAAGCAACATGAAAAAAAAAACATTTTATGCTATAAACACAATTGGGACGAACGGCGAACTTCGCATAGTTCGACGAAGTCGCTGCTCAAATTCATGGTTTGAAACACAATTAAATTTGACGACCTAACAGTTCAACTGAAAATCTCGTTTCTTGCTTTGGATATTTTTGTATCCCATGTATACCAAACTATGCAAATATTCACTGTGGCAAAAATCACTTGTTTATATGTATATTAATACAAAAAAAAATTATGATTATGTACTTGCAATGAAAATAAATGCAAAAATATATATCAAGTCTTGAACTTGATTAAAAGTCGAATAAATCACATATCGGAATATTGGAAACAAGCCCTAAACAAAAATTTATTAAACTCGCTAAAATTGTAAGGTAAATCATTAACTCGGGAGAAAGCGCAAAATATTATGAAAATTCGCTAAATCTTGCAAAAAAAATTAGATTTTAAGTCCCTAAATAAAAATAAAGAAAGCCAAAAACGAAAAAAAACGTTACTCGGCGCATAAAACCACACATATTGAAAGAAATTGACAAAAATTCCAGGACAACTGCTGTTGATGTAGCAAAAAAGCATAGAAAAAATGTTGATTGTCACTCTTCGTCCAGAAACACAACTCAGTGTATTGGGAAGTGGAGGTTATCATAGCCGAGTGCCTATGAATTTGCCATATGAATTTTGCTTAAAAGCATTTAAATAAAGATGAAAACTTAAAAAAAAAATGTTGTGTTTAGCACAGAGAATAAATTTAACTTATTCTTATACAATGGAAAACAAAGAGTTTGGCTCAAAAAGAATAAAGAGCTGGAACATAAAAACCTGATCCCCACAATAAAACACTGACGCGGCTCTATTATGGTTTTTGGTTGTATTTCGACGGCTGGGACTAGATATTTAGTTTTTATTGATACAACAATGGACCGGTTTATATATTTGAACCTATTAAAGGATAATTTGAAGGTGTCACTAGCCAAAATGTATGCATTCTCTTCCCCATTCGTCTTACTTAAACCCCGTTGAAAAATTATGGGACGAATTGGACTGCAGGATAAGAAAAACCGCGATAAAGAGCCAACAGGACCTAAAGACGATTTTGTCAAAAAATGGTACAAAATTTCTTCGAGAACCAGCGGTAAACTGATATATTGTATGAAAAATCTATTATATGTCGTATTCGACAGCAAAGGAGGTGCAACAATTTATTAAGATATGAATATTTTTTATGAACTGGAACAATAAACATACTCCATGTATACTTTTCTGTGTATTAAATACTGATTTTTTTTAATTTTTTCATAAATATTTTCTTTTTTCAAAAATTATTTGTTTTAAAACAATTTTATTTTTTACAAGGAATGATACGCCAGGAATTTTGTTGATAAAATATTTAAAGTCTTCGTATGTAGAGTTTTCTGTGCCACTGTATTTGGTATTGCAAGAATTTTCGAATTTTTTTATTTAAACGAGTGTGTTCGTGCCTGAATTTTAAGTATAAATGAATAATTTTTTCTCCCATTTGTTGGTTGGTGTAATTAACAACTTTTTCTGTTCTATATGTTCCTGTCCAGACTTGCATTTTTTTTTTGTTGCAGCAATTCTTCAGTTTATTGGCGAGAGAGGTGAGAATATTGGGGAGAGGTACACAGTTTCATGTGCTCGGCAATTCTCTTTTGAATTAAAATTCGTAATTGTTAATTTCAAGTATGAAAAACAAAGAAATATAACAAAAAGTAAATAGAATTGTTAATTTTTCAAGGAAACTTGCGGTGTAATAATTTTTTTTAATGAATAATTGCAATATTAGAATTTCATAATGTGGACACTTATGCAATTTGAGAGCAGAGTTTTAAGAAATTGCAGCAACAAAAATTGCAAGTCTGGAGTAGGACTATACCTACTTCTAAAAAATAGAAAATTTTGAGATATTGAAAACATTATACTAACCTCGCTACATTTCCATAGCGCCTTAATGGTAATGGTCCCGTTTCAAAGGACCAATAACCAACTTCAGAAAAATTTAGAGAAGGATGCTGCAGTCTACGGCATAATTCGTGAGAACATCGAACTAACATATGCATGCAATGTGTGCATATTGCTCCCATTATTAAAGTACCAAATAAGCCCATATATAAACCGGCATTCTTAAATGCATCAGGCATTGCTAATATTCCCGTTCCAATATTTCCTTTCAATAAATGAATCATCGTATCCAAATTAGATGTTGGGTGTTCTAGCGTCCGATGCATAGAAGGATTATATTCGCCTTTATTGTCGCTCTCATTGTTTTCTATAATATAAAATATAATAAAATTAATGAATAATGTCTACAGTAGCAGTAATTATTATTATTTATTAAATACTTGACTTTCGTAAGGCTAAATTAGCATCTTTTTAAGTCTAACTTAGGGGTTACAAGTTCAATTTGCCTTTTAATTCAAATTATAGTAAAATCTTAAGAATACCATAAAACTTTTAGAAATCGACCAACAACTTAATTTAAAGTTTTGCTTTAAACTTTTATTTCTTTTGTTTATTATCCCAGCTAAAATAATTATGTATGGGACCTAAGGGTAAAAAAATCAATTTTAACTTTTTTTTTATGTGGACAACAGCTGAGCATCGAATGAGACCGATCCCATGCCCCAAAAGTGTTCCCTTCCAGAGATATGCGCGTTTTATGATGTGATGGTACACCAAAGATACACGTATTTAAATCTTTAAAATGGCTCTCCTGAACAAAACCGGTTTTTACCCTTAGGTCACATATGTACATGTCATATAAATGACATAAGACTTAAAATAAGGCTAAACACTGTACAAAGCACAGTTATGTCGAGAAAAGAAAAAACAAACACACAAGTGATTACGATTTCTTATTAACCAAACAAATATCAAAAGATAATTTTCAAACTTGTTCAGATAAAACAACGTTAGTGGCGCTGTCTTTTTTGTATGAAAATAATTCTTTTGCAAGTCAATGTTTGTCAACATCCTACGTTAGTTTTGAAACTTATTTGAAAAAACGTAGAAGTTGTATTGTTGTGTAAGAAAAAAAATGATATAGGTCCATATAAATAAAAAATATTTGACATCATATGCAACGAACCCCAGCAACATTTATTTTGTTAATTTACTGACTACCAGGTGACTTAAATAATATAAGCTTTAAGTTAGTTGAAAAGTAATGCGGAGTGAGACAATTGACTACCGCCTAGGACATCGCAATGTTAAAATAGTTATTTGTTTCCATTGGAAAGTAATTCAAGTGTCAGTCACTTACCACTGCCTTTATGCAGTGGTAAGCAAATATGCACCTCTTAAGTCATGCGGAAAACAATATGCATCTGGGAGGGTACTAACATTTATTTATCAAATATCTTTTGTGGTAAAATGAATGGTTTCGTTGTCCTCACACTGATTTAGTTTCAATAAATTTAGGCAGATTTTTATCCTCTGAAAAATTAAAAAAGGACTTAGCATATTTGCCGACTGAGCCAACGGTATATTGCTTTGATTCACTTCACTTGTGCCCCCTTTGTCTTACTTAGCATTTACACATGTAAGTGCAAGTTCGAAAAACTCAATACATTGAAATTTTTTTACTAATACAATAACATTTTTTGTACTTACTGCTCAGCTTACAACACAATTTCCTTGTAAGTAAAATGACAAATGAAGAAACAGTGTTACCGAGAATGAGTTTTGTATAAATTTATTAGTACTTCGTATTATAAAAGTAATATTTATTGCTGATTTCTTGCATATGTACATATAAGAAAATAATATTTAAAAACGAACAAAACTATGCAACAACGCATCTTGATTATGTTTTTACATATGAATTTCATGCATTTTTACAAAAAAGTTGTTGAAAAAAATATTTATGATTTTGGCAATACGGCAATACTGGATTCATATATTTTTGAAATAAACATAGTTTTTTCATTCAAAAGCAAATAAATTTTCATAAGACGTGTACGCTTCAAAAAAGTTTGAAAATTTAACTTACAACTGACTGTGTAAACTCTCAAGTAAGTTGCAAGACTTTCGGTTATTTCTTCGAAATTTTCGTTGATAATAGGTATACACAACTTACAAGTAATCACTTACATGTGTAATTGCAGTGTTACATACACGAAAATGCATATACAATAAGAAATTTGATTTTTATATAAATATGTGAATTGTTGTTAATTGAAAAAAATTGAGCTTGTGATGATTTTTTTCTTCAAAATATGATTTTATTTCCGGCAAATGATGATTTTCTGTGCAAAGCTTCTGGCAGCCCTGAATGTATGTGCAAATGTGTATGTGTAGTAAGCAGGGTTTAAAAAACCTAATATATTTACTAGAAATTGTCAACATATTAACTAATTTCCTAGGAAAACTAAAACATTATTTTTCTGTTACGAAAAAATTTTATTGCGCTAAATAAATATTTTATATATAATTTTATACATAATTTTATTAATAATTAATATTATATATATAATTAAGTTTTTCCAATCAAACTAATTAATACAAGTAAATGTTTAATTGAATGAATTAAAAATTTAATTAAAAATATTAATTGGTTAATACTTTTTTCTGTGTAACATTTTCATCAATTTTGTCCGTCGGGAATTTGGTTTTATAAATTTAAATAGTAAAATAATAAAACACCAACATCTGCAATGCGCTACCTAGAAAGATATAATTGTAACAATTCTGCATTGACATTTGATTTGGGAAGAGATTATTAATTATTTAAAATTATGATTTTATCGGACGTATAAAAAGTTTTTTTCATTGTTACAACTTTAGTTTAACCTTAAGTGAGCAATAACTTAAGGGCAAGTTTGTCCTACCTGGTAATATATATCTAATATGAATTGTAGTTTTACTATTTTGTTCATCCTAGAAGGAAATTTTCTTTAGTGAACATTTTATTTACTTACACATTCTAAGTAAAATATATTTAAAAAAAGCAATAATTAAAATTATTATTATTATTACTATTATTATTATTATTATTATTACTATTATTATTATTATTAATAATAATAATGATAATACACTTTGCGTAAAATAATTTACATACGTACACACATAAATATACAACATACACACATAGTCAAATACCCACACTCATCTTCAATCATTCCATTTTAGGCATCATAATGAGACAAAAATATTTTATTTGCCATAAATATGCATATTTCTTCAAAATATTTCTTGAAAATATTTTCAAAATGCCAATATTTCTTGTTTGCATATCTACATATTTTTTCTCAGATATTTCAATTTTCTCATATTTCATTTATCATATTTTTCAGAGTAGTTGAATGGCGAAATATTTATGTATCACTCATTTTTAGAGTTGAAATATTTTTCGGTAGTTGTTATTTACAATATTTGTGTGCTATAATATTTTGCAGTCACAAAAATATAACACAAACTAATATGCAAAAATTGAAATCTGTTTACTGCGTAAAATATTATTGTGGATATATTTTCATTTTGTGTGCATAGAAAAATATTACTACAAAAATATTTCTGTTCTGTTTGCTATGGAAAATATTAAATAGTGTGAAGGTATAAAATATTTATTTGCGCATATATGTATGCATTTGAATATTTTTATTATGCACTTTGTCATATTTCCATAATAGTCATATTTAAATTAAAATTTTTTAAAAACTAATTTTTTAACCCTGGTAGTAAGATAACAATTTAAAAGAGATGTGTAGCGAGATTATGAAAATACATTGAGTAATAAATATTATGTACATAAAGAGAGTGAAAATCTATGCAAAGAATCAATTCAGTAACCATGCTATGTATGTACATATGTATGTGTACATGTTATGCAAGTGTGTGTTCTAACAAAAGTGGTGCGTACAATTCAATTATGTAAAGGAATGTAGTTTTTATATAAAAGTAAGAATAGAATAAAGAAATAAATATATATTTTAAATAAATAGTTGTTCGGCCTGTTACATCCTCCCCCTATGGTGCATTAATCGTCCCGATAATGTAACCATACTTCAAAATTTTGGTTTATTGGCTATCCACAACGATATTCTTATGGTTGTAGATTGAATGTTGCTTGCTTGATCATATATAGGGTGTTTTTTTGAGGGGTATAGAACTTCGAATTGAAATAAAACACAAGAAAATCGTTTTAATGTCCATCAATTTGGCTTTATTGGAAGGATAATTTTATGCCATTAATGTTTAAATATGATTTAGGGCATGTGGCCGCCGCGGCTGGCTCGAATAAAGCTAATTCTACAGGTCCAATTTTCAACCACTTTTTCGAGCATATGGGGCCGTATGTTGGCAATAACGCCACGAATGTTGGCTTCCAAGTCCCCTAACGTTTCTGGTTTGTTGGCGTAGACGAGCGACTTCACATATCCCCAAAGAAAATAATCCAATGGTGTCAAATCACACGATCTTGGTGGCCAATTGACAGGTCCATTCCACGAAATTATGCGCTCATCGAATGTTTCCTTCAATAAATCGATTGTGACGTGCGCTGTGTGGCATGTAGCGCCGTCTTGTTGGAACCACAACTCATCCACATTCATGCCATCCAATTCGGGAACAAAATAGTCGGTTAGTCGGCTCCAATTGCTGTGCACGGTGGCGAATCGATTCATTCGGGTCCTCTTCAACACTTTGCTCTACAGCGGCAATTGTTTCTTCGGTGCGCACTGTTCGACGTCTCTGCGGATGCGTATTATCACATAGAGTAAACGTAGTGCGAAAACGATCCATGGTTAACCGAATTAATTGCTCTGATGGACGATTATGTCGACCATAAAATGGACGGAGCTTGCGGTAAACTTCGCGAACTGAACCATTATTTTCGAAATAAATTTGCACGATTTGCAAGCGTTGTTCTTTTGTCAACCTGTTCATGATGAAATGGCAAACCAAACTAAATATTAATCACTTGACAGCTGACAAAATGGCCGCCAGTTAAAAAAGTGATGCCAACTTAAAGTTCTATACCTCAATAAAAAACACCCTTTATTTGTCGTTCTGGTGGTGAATTACAATTTGTTTTTGGACTGCCCCCAGGCCGTTTGTTGTCTGATGATTTGTCATTTGTTGTTTGACTGCTGTCATTTTGTTTGTTGTGTGATGAGTTGCCATTTGTTGTTTGGCTGTTGTAGTGTTGGTTTTTGATTGATGAATTCTTACTTGTTGTTTGGCTGTTGTCATGTTGTTTGTTTCTAGCGCGACCTCGTTTCCGAATGGGATATATTGGATTTTCAGCGTCGCCTGCATATAGATTTATAGCGGATCTATGTACTGTTGCTAATGGTATATTTGGTGAATTTATTGCAGCAATAGTAAAACATGATGAACCTTTAATTCCAATAATGATGTATGGACCATCCCTTCTGGGTGTGAATTTTGAAGTTATTCCTTCTTTTGATCTGCTTAGTATATGCGTTGCAACAAGTATCTTGTTACCAATTTTTATATTGTTTTTAAGTAAGTTTTTGCGTTAGTGCGGAGATAAATTGTGTACCATTGCCACTGTGCAATCTTCGTGGTATTCCATATCTCAGGAAGAAGTGTTAACGCACATTTTTCAGCAGATGCTTCTTTCAGTGCGAAAAGTTCCACCCATCTACTAAAAATGTCTTCTACTATCAAATCCATTGATTTCCATTTGGAGTTTTGGGCAGTGGACCAAAAAGATCTATAGCTACAATCTCGAATCTTGTGTTGCTACTAATTGTTTGTAATAAGCCAAACGGCTTCATATTTGTTGGTTTGTACTTTTTACATTCCTCACAAGATTTCACGTATTTGGCAATATCCGCTCTCATACCTGACCAATAAAATAATGGTGTGATACGAGTCGTTGTTTTATCAATTCCATAATGTCCGGCGATTGGATCGTTGTGATACTAAAAAAGTATTTGTTGACGGTGTGATTTAGTTACTACTAATTGTCCATTTTCGGAGTCTTGATCTGAATTATACCTGTGGAGTATAGCATCAATCATAATATATCCACGGCTCGTGTGTCTTGTGACGTTTTCGTCGTTGTTTTCAAACGATGATATAATGGACTTTAGCTCACTATCTTCTAATTGAGCCTTTCGAAACTCTTCCAAACCTTCTCGTGGGAAATCAATTTCCACTGCATTACAGTCACAAGGCTCAATACATAATTCCACCATGTTGGATGCGACAGCACATCGGCTACAACGTTTTGTTTCCCGTGCGTGTAGTTAAAGGTGAGATTATAGCTTTGGAGCAATAATGCCCATCTTGCAGGTCTTTCAGTTGGAGACTTTAAAGAAAATAACCATCTTAAGGGTTGATGATCTGTAAAAATTGTAACCTTTGAGCCTTCGATGTACCCTCTAAATTTTTGCACGGCCCATACTACAGCTAGCGTTTCACGTTCGGTGGTTGAGTAGTTTCTTTCCGCTTGTATCAGCAGTCGACTTGCATATTCAATGGGTTTCTCAACGTTATCCTCCCCCTGCAACAGCACAGCCCCGATCGCATAACTGCTTGCGTCATTTCTGAGAGAAAATGGTTAATTTTCGTTAACCTGTCGTAACACCGGTGGTGTTGTTAGTTTTTCTTTTAATTTTAGAAAAGATTCAATTTCTAAAGTTGACCATTTCCACATAGTGTTTGGATATTTTAGCATATTTATAAATTCGGTATAAATCTCCTAAACCCTGAGCATGTTTGCAGAAATGACATCAATTGTTTCAAATTTTTGGGTGACGGGCGTTTTAAAATGGCTGAGGTTTTTTCAGGATCAATTTCTATACCATTTTTTGTTAAAATGTGCCCTAATTATTTAACCTCTGACATGCAAAAATAGCATTTTTCTTTATTTAGGTAAAATCCTATTGAATCAAGTTTGTTGAAAGTAGTTTCAAGGTCTTTTAAATGGCCCTCAAACTCTTAGAGCAGATAATAATATCGTCTAAATATGCCAATATCAGAACACTGGGAATACTACTTTTAATTTTGTCAATTACCCTTTGAAACGTTGCTGGGGCATTTTCGAGTCCAAATGGCATTCTATTAAAAACGAATATACCAAACGGAGTAGTGAAAGCTGTTTTAAGCTTGTCTTCGTCGTTCATTTCAATCTGCCAGTACCCAGACTTTAAATCTATCGTGGACAAATAAGGCGTAGTTTTCGCTGCATGCAAAAGGTCTTCCATTCTAGGCAAAGGGTAAGTATCTGTAACGGTTATTGAATTAAGTTTTCGGTAATCTACACAGAGACGTATCGAATTATCCTTCTTTGGTATTTGTAATAAACTCAGCTTTTAAAAATAAGACAATGATGTAAGAAAATAAAACAATTTAAAAACACTTATCCGTGAGCTTTTCTTTATTTTTAATGTGTATCACACAACGTTTATTAAGCGAATGAATGATAAAATATGCTTATTACTAGTTAACCATTCCTAGTGTTGCCAGACATTAAATATTGGCATGGTTATTTCTAAGGTTACCAACTGTTACAAGAATATATTTTAGTATTTTATTTACAAACAAGGTAATATTCTTTAACGTTTTAAAACAATGACATTACCCACAATACAAATAATCCCTACAGTTCGGCCATCCGGACTTCAAATCGTCCCGATTTCGTCTGAAGCCAACTGATTTTCAGTTCCTTTAAACCATTTCTTTAAATTAGCTGCTTCCCATATGCCCTCATAAGGTATTCGTGTCAATTGAAATCCTTCTACATCCTTTACCACATATCTATCGTTCCCTAAAATCTTAGTCACTCTCTACGGTCCCCTAAATTTAACGTTTGTTCCCGCTATCAATGCGTAGTGAATGTAAAAAACGGGAAGAAGGCTTGTAAAGCTTCAAAATTAATTAAAAATCAAACAAATTAAATTTAATAATAAGAAATACACATATTTTGAGTTTTAAATGAAAAGTTATAGAGTGTAAAGTTGCGTTTTTAATTGTTTTAGGCGCCGTGCAAAATTTTTTCTAATATACCACAGCCATAAAATTTACGGCATGTGAACCAATGAGATTCGTGTTCAATGAAAAAAGGTGTTCCAAGGAATTATTGTTATTAATCGTGGGCATTATTTATTGAGCTTGCCGTAAATATAATTATTTATAAGTTTTACTATATAATTGCAAGTATAATATTGAAATTACGCAGTGTATTAATTCAGTTCGCCTGCAAAAATAAAGTGAACAAAACGAAGGGAAAAGTGAAAAAATCCATGTGAAAAATATTATTCACGATAAGGGGAATCAAAAACGGGAACACATTTTATGGGAAAAAATATTCATGATTGCAATTTGGGGAAAAGGGAAAATATTTCGAGGGAAAAACTGTTCACGATAGGGGTGAATGATAATATTAATATTGATATTAATTATAATAATTCAATATCCTACAATACCCCCATCATAATTTTGTTTTTTAATAAGATACATTTTTGAACAAACTTCATTATATATAATTTAAACATAGTTCAAATATAATCACATCATTAGAAAGAAAAAGAAAATATTTTCTTCTATCTAATTATTTATTGATGATTATTTTTTAGCTTTTCTTTCTCTTAAATTATATTTAGGAATTATATTTTCTTTTTCAATTGCGTCCACAGGGACAACACTTTTATTTTGCATTCCTTCAACAGTTACAATATTTTCTCTTTCTGGATTTTCAATATTACTTGGCAAAATCCTATTTGCAATACTTTGTTGGACATTTAGAGGTATTTTTTGCAAAGGATCTGCAACGGTTGTTGGAATTGCAATGTTTTCCTTTAGAGGTTCAGCACATAAGACAATTTGGTTTGCATGCCTTTTCCAAGTCTTATTGTTTTCAGTTTTTATAAGATAAGTTTGCTTACCAATCTTTTTAAATACTGAGCCTCTAATCCAAGAAACTTTACCTGGAATCGAATAATATTTACATATTACCTTATCGTCTTCATTAAAAATATTGCTTTTATGGCCTTTATGAAATTTAATCTGACTTTGTTGCTTGTTTTTGGCATATACATATACTTTGTTTTTATTCGTTTTGACCACTTGTCGATTAGGATTAATTAAATGAAGTCTTGTTCTTATTTTGCGTTTGTTAAACATTAATTGAACAGGTGAAACACCACTGCTAGGATGTACTATATTTCGGTAGTCAAATAGAAATCTACAAAGTACACTGTTAAATTCTGATACTGGAACATTACTTAAACTTCGCTTTAATGCGTTTTTAATAAACTTTACAGAATTTTCAGCCTGGCCATTAGTAGCCGGATGACCTACAGGAGTTGTGATATGTTTAATGCCATTAAGTTTTAAAAAAGTGTTAAATTCTTTGGACACAAATGATGTGCCATTATCGGAAACAATACATTTTGGTAAACCAAAACGAGCAAAAAAATCCCTTAAAACTGAGATAGTTGCAATGCTCGTTGTGTTAGTACCCATATCCACACACGCAATCCATTTACTGCTACTGTCCACCACCACCAAACACCAACGTTTTGCAAACGGCCCAAAAAAATCTATATGTAGCCTTGTCCAAACTTCCTCCGGTCTAGTCCAGGGAATTAATTTTTGTTGAGGTGGATTGGGTCTTGTCTTTAAACATGGTTCGCACCCCTTAACAATCTCCTCTAAATCTTTTCCCTGGCTTGGCCACCAACAACATTCACGAGCCATAGATTTCATTTTAATTATACCCATGTGCGATGCATGTATAAAACTAACAATATTACTTCTTAGTTTGGAAGGTATAATAACCCTATATCGGTCTTTCCTCGTTATTCGCATCCACCTGTGATAACACAGCCCCTACTCCGACAGGACTGGCATCCACAGTTAATTTTGTTTTAAAATTAGCATTAAAATGTGCTAAACAGTTTTTTGATACTAGACTGCTTTTTAGCTTTTCAACAGCTGTCAAGCATTCTCGACTCCATTTAAATTCTGTACTGGTCCTGAGCAACAGATGCAAAGGGTGCAGTACTGTAGATACATCTGGCAAAAATCTTCTGTAAAAATTCACAACACCAAAAAACGCCTGTAGCTCTTTTACATTTTCTGGATTTGGAATTTTAGAAATTGCACTGATTTTTTCAGGATGCATGTGCAAACCCCTTTTGTTAATAACATGACCCAAATATTTAATTTCTGTACAGAAAAATTCACATTTTTCTGGTGAAAGCTTAAAACCGACTTCGCTCAAAGTATTTAGTACGCGCTCGAGACGTTCGTTATGCAGCTTACGATTAGGGGCGGTTATTGGAATATCATCTAAAAACACTACAACGCCATCTAAGCCTGCCAATAACGAATCCATAATCCGTTGAAAAATCGCTGGCGCTGAAGCTAAGCCGTATATAAGCCTGGAATACTGGAACAGACCTTTGGACGTAGAGATTGTTGTATATTTTCGAGATTCCTCATCTAATTCTATTTGTTGGTACGCCTTATTTAAATCTAGTTTTGTAAATTCCTCCCCACCATGTAGTTTTGAAAAAATTTCTTCAATCCGTGGTAAAGGATACTTTTCTACGATTAAGTATGGATTCAAAGTTACCTCAAAATCTCCGCAAATCCTTACACTACCATTTTTCTTTAATATTGGGACTATTGGTGTTCCCCATTCACTATATTTTACAGGTTTTAAAATTTTCATTTTCACTAGCTCATCTAGTTTTAATTCAACTTTTTCCTTGATAGCTAAAGGTAAAGGTCTGGGTCTAAAAAATTTTGAAACGGCGTCCTCTTTTACCTTCAAAACCGCCTTACTCATTTTGAAAATCCCTAAACCACCATCAAACAATGTCTTAAACTTGTTCGGATGCATAATTTATGCTAGAAATTTCTATTCCGAACGTTTTTATAAAGTTTCTACCTAAAAGTGGTGGACCGCCATGTTTAATTACAATAAATGGAATGAGTTTTCTTTTATTACCGTATTCTACTGACACATCAAAAGCTCCTGTCGGAAATATATTTGTACCATTATAAGCTTTCAACACCATTTCTATTTTACGAAGACGATAATTGCTAAAAAAAAAAACTTTGTATGTTCTTTCCGAACCAGCGTCCATATCAAAAGGATTGCTGTTAATAATTACTTGAACCTTTATGGGTCCATCTTCGGGACTTGTCAAAGAAAATAAGCTTAGATCTCTATCAACACTCTCCAAAAAATTGATTTTTTTGGATTTACACATTTTTTAAATGTCCCTTTTGATGACAATTGTTGCACTTATAATTTCTGAACTTACATTGCTCTCTTTTATGATTTTTAAAACCGCATACTTCACAAAGTTGGTCTTCTTTCTTGTATTGTTGTTGAGACACCTTATTTTGCGAATCCCTTTTGCCTCTGCCTTCATTTGCTTTGCTGATGAAATTGACTTGCTCTTCCTTTTCCGCAAATGTGTCATATTGATGTTTTGCATACTCGGTATTGTTGGCTATTTCAACTACTTTGTCGAACGAACAGTCTACCGACTCCAAAAAAATTTTTCCTGGGCTGGACCTTTCTCCAAACCCATTACAAATTTATCACGAATTGCTATTGATAAATTTTCAGCAAATTCACCATTAACTGCCAATGATCGAACACGTACGGCCGAATCGTTTATTGTTTCCGTAGCTAATTTCGATGCATTGTAAAATTTGTATCTCTCTGCAAAGCCTGATGTTGGCGCCTTGAAATGTTTTTTCATCACCTCCACACACTTATCATAAGTTGTTGCAGCGTCTTCTATCTTTTGCGGACTCACTAAATTTCGTAACAGCATATACGATCCTTCTCCTAATGACGTCAGCAAAATTGCCTTCTTTTTAACTACATTGGTTATATCATTTGCCACTAGAAATTGCTCCATCTGATTCTCGAATATTGACCAATTATTCTGAGTATGTTCAAAGTTTGGAACTTTACCAATTATCTGTGTAGTCGCCATGCTTCCGAATATCGATAACTTTTGCTTAAAGCTTGTTTTATCCTCGTCGCCACTGTAATAAACTCAGCTTTTAAAAATAAGACAATGATTTTATTATATTAAAAGTATATATTTATTATTTTAATTTTTCTTTACGTATATTAATATTTTGATGTTTTATTCCTTACACACTTGTGAGTAACTTCTTCATGGGATGAAATAAATTTGTATCGTTCTCCTTTAATATATATTTCAAAATTTTGGGGTAGCGAATCTCCAAAAATCTTAAGTATTCCCCCTGGTGAATAATCATTCATTCAATGCACCTTTGTTGTTTGATTCAAACCAAGAAATAAATCGTTAGTGCTATTAGCATTGGATGTGCTTGGATAACAACTTACTACCGTGGCTTGATTTATTTTAACAGCATCCTTAATTTTTGAAGCTTTCTGTTTAAATTCAAATATATTCAAATATATGCCTGCTTGCTCCAAAAAGTATATGCCTAGCAAAGTTCTGTTATCCCTCTCTTTTTGTAAGCAAATGAACCTAATTCGTCTAAAACGCTCACCAATCAAAATATCAACTATGGTTTCATATACGTTCTCTTTCCTAATAATTCCATCAGCTAGTATTATTTCTGCAAAAACTGACTGGAATTTAACTTGTTTTTCTACAAGTTTTTGGTACAAAAAGTAGCCAGCTATGCTGGTTCTAGCAGCCAGCGTTACCGTTGTGCGACTAAAGTCGCATTTTCAACTGCCTTGCCACTTTTTATGGCCCTTACTTTTAAATCCCCTTTTAGTATCATTTGCATTATTTTGTGCCCCTTTTTGCCCCAAGTCAACTTTCATTTTTATTTTGACAATAAATGTAGGGAGATTCGTACAGATTCTACCACATTAAACAAGATTTTATTTCCTATGTGTCAAACTTAATATAAAAACATACACCTTGGTATGAATCTTTTCATTTGTGTAAGGTTTTTAAATATACGAGTACAATTGCACATTCATACTTGATAATTCTAACTGTATTTTCAATATCTATTGTGAAAGCCAAATTTAATTAAAGTACATATTTTTAAAAGGCTGTTCTGTAAACCGATCAAGTTGAAATCGCATGAATTTAGAATTAAAAAATACATTAATAAATTTTTTTGGCATCTTTTGGGGCATATCACTTTTTTTGCTTAAAACCCGGTATAATTCAAAAAATTTACTTAACCATTTAAAGTTTTGATAAAAAATTTTAAACTTCGATTCTGAAGAGGATAATATGTTTGTGGTATTATTTTTATGAATAATGCATACTTATTAAATACATACCTTAAATATAAATTCTTTTGAAATTGTACATCTGTATTTATTAGTAAGTTCTTCACTTGCAATCCATCCTTTCATATCGTTTTTAAATAAATTTAAGGCAGACAGCATGGACAGACAAGTGTCTACTTTCAGTCTATTTGAAAATTTTTAGCAATGCTAATTTAAGTTCACGCTTTATGTTTTTTTTTTGTAAGTTTTTTTTATAAAGATGAAACAAGGTGTAACTCACCGACCTTGCAATTGCTGAATCTGGGTATATTTTTGCGTTTAATTTGGCCAATTTGTCCATTGACTTAAACGATTAGTTCCAACTTCTTATCAGCAATAGTCACTTTCCTCCGAAAATAAGTATTTTTTTTTTTGGTAAAAACTCGGATATTTTTAAATCATTTGCTTTTGGGACTTGGCCACATGTTTGCCTGTTTTACGGCATGGCCCACGATGTCGACAAGAAACTATCTATTGCTTACTTATATTGAAAACAAAAACAAATTTTCTTATTTTGTAAATAAATTTTTTTTAATCTTAAGAACTGGGGCAAATTATTTATTTTCTATTGGAATTTCGATCAATATCAAATGCCACATTTTGACCAGTGTTTCATTATTATCATAGATTTTTTTATACTTAGTAGCTATCTATACTACGTTTATACTCGTCTTATTTGTAAATAAAAACTGTATTTGCAAATACTCAAGTAGCCGGTATTATAGAAATACATTCACAGTTGTCAAATAAGCAATTGTAAAATTAAAAATTTCTTTTTCTGTATACATACATCTCATACCCAGTAATCAGCAATTGTTCACGTGAGTTAGTAAAGGCTTCATTATTCTTTACTTTCTGTTGATGTTCTGTGCTGTGCCGTTCTGTTCCTAAATTTTAATATTTTCTTTTTATGTAATAACTTATCACCTGTTTCTGAGCAGAACGGCCACAGTGTTCCACTAAAGTGATAAGTTTTGCATCGTCCATTTTTATGTTTCAATATAATTTTATGTTTTTTTGATAAAAACTAAATTTTTTAAATTTTAAAAGCACAATCACAATTTTTATTTTATTTATGCTGTCACTTAGAATTACTTGAATTTTTTTTTTGATTTTCACAGGTTGAACCGTAACAGAACGAAACATAAAAACTGACGACTTGTGTAAGATCTCTAAAAGGAAAAAAGAGTCAGCTTCGTAACAGAATAGAAAGTAAAGCCTAATTCTGCCACGAGTTAGAATTTTTACTTGCAAATAAAATGTGCGAATAAACATAGTATATGAGTTCTCATAAAATTAATGTTTGTGTACTTTTTATACATGAGAAATTAGTTTTTATTGTTTGTTTTTAATAAAAATAGGTTGATAAATATGTTTGTTTCTTTAATTTTCCTTTATTTTAAAGTTGCCCCGTTTTTTCTTAGAAATCCCCTTTTGTGCCACTTTTTTTGAATATCCCCTTTTTGTGCCCCTTTTTAAAATTTTTCAACGGTAACGCTGCTAGCAGCTGTGTCCAAATACGTCTCTCCATTTAGCCCATTTACGTTTATCTCTACAGTGGGAACATTTCTACCAACAATATTAGCTTGAACATTGTGGAAGTCCATTTCTTTGGGGCTTTCCAGCACTTTCTTATAATTGCACGTTGGACAATTAGATCTATAGAACCCTACCGCTCCACAGCCATAGCAGTTCAATTTGGTTTCTTTGGGTTTTTTGTTCTTTTCTGCCTCTAATCGCTTATAGCAAACATCGGCTGTATGGTTCTTTTTCCTACAAAAAGAACATTTTGCTTGGCGACTTTCAGAATTTTCTCTCGGGCCTGAAAGTTTTTCGAAAAATTGCTTATTTTCGTTGTTAAGCGCTTCGATGTCTCTAGCTCTTGAGAGAAGATCCTGGAAAGTTGCTATACTTTCGCGAGAATTCTTTTCACGAATTTGAATACTAATCAATGAATAGCATATTGATTCTCGTGCTCTCTGGAATTATTTCCTTCAATTGAGCGAATAAACGTCTCTTTCTACATATGAAACTGTAGGTAGACTCATAGGATTTTTGTTTATCCTGGAAAATCTCCGCGTATATCCTCCAATCTGGTTTGGGAGGAGCAAATGCGCTGCGTAGCAGTTCAATGGCATGCTCAAAATTTGTGGCTTCGTGCTTTACGCCTTGCCACCATAACGATGCGTAACCTTCCAGCAATAAAGGTAGACTTGTAAGAGCCATTGCATCACTAATACATTCAGCCTCTTTGAAAACTAGGATGGTCGCTATGAAGTCTTCTATCTTTGAAGTATTACGACCACCGTTAAAACGAGCACCACAAGGACCAAATGCCGTTTATGCAATCAAAAAAGCTTGGTATTTTATCACTGGTGAATTGGAAATCCATTAGAAAATACATACGGAATGCAAAGTTTATATGCGTACCCTCAACGTTTAAAAAAGAAAGCTTTTGTAACAAAAAAAAAAAAAAAAAAAAAAAAATGATGATTTTTTAAATTGTGGCCCCATTTAATATATCAAATAATCAAAAGGATAATACAGTCATTAATTTTATAGAAAATAACAGAATTCTCTAGATAAGAAACAAAGTTCATATAACTGCAAAAAATTATATTGAAAACTTTGTTAGATGGATTATTCTTTCTTTTATAATTAATTGCATTAGTTTTTAATCTGATTTCTTAAATTAAATTTTTTGTACGAATATGAGTTTTGTGTTTTTTAAATAATCGATTCACCTTTTCTTTGAAATGATGAATACAATTTCTTTTAGTTAGTTTTTAATTATTTTTTCCAAACAAATATTTCATTAATGCACGTTATTTCTAGCCTTAGATATCTATTAGTGTACAGATATCTATTGTGTAAGTTAAATTTTACAAGGCAAACTCGTAAATAAAAACCTTAGGTAAATTACCTATTTGTATAAATAACGGGCATAAATACAACCTTCCTGTTCAAAATCTAAAAAAAAAGTAATTTTAGTAATTTAATTTATTGCACAGCAGTGCGCTTTTGTGAGTCAAGAGAGTATGAATATGAACTTTGCATACTGTAGGTATTTTCTAATAAATTTCTATATATGATAAAAAAGAGTTCATAAAATGCAATGTTTCTAGATTGCAAAAACGATCTTATGTGAGATATCATGTAGGCATCGATATATAAAGAGCTTCATAACTATATTTCCATATATGAACTCATATATTATAATACATTTCATATATTAGTCCATATATCAATTCATATATAATACTCCTCCCGAGGTATAATCCTATACATTTCCGTACATGAATTCATATATATTTATATAATGATAAAAACTAAGATTGTTTCATTTCTGAGTTTATTAAAAAACTGAGCTTAAAACTAATTTTCAAGCAAAATTAAAGGTGAACAGACAAACAGAATTTAAGCAAGAGTGACAAAGAACAATTATGCGGTAACACTTTACAACATTTAATTTTAGCAACTAAAATTACAATAATTAGTAGTAATACAAAAATGAAAGTTACAGTGGTACCATGTGTTAAATTATTCTTAAATTCTATGTATTCTAAAGTAAAGTTGTCAATAGTTTTTGTAAAATTTACATGTATAATAACACCATGATTAAATTTATTAAATACATTTTCAAATACAAAATCCTTAATTTTTATTGTACAGTTATCAAATCTAATTATGTTGTTACCCTTAAGAAAGAAAGCCTGGTCATTACATTCGTGGTCTATATAAGTAAATTCAATTATCTTTGTAGTTAATAACTAAACCTGCTTTCAATTCTTTAATTATTGGCTTTTTATTAACCTTTAATTTACAACCATTGTTCTCCTAAAAAGTGTTTCGTACACAATCGTTATCATGGACCAAAATGTTCTTTTTCACTAATATTTTTTCGGTATTCTTGTATACTACTTTTCCGCGGACTACAACCTCTTCTACCGGATAATCTAATTCTTCATAGTGGTCATTTGGAAAAGGTATAATGAGAGCTCTAAAATATGTTTCTGTCGTAAACTTAGGTACACTGAACCAAAAAGGTACATAAATTCAACGAAAAAATTCGTTGATTCAACGAATTTATTCCTTATTTTTCACCTAAGGAATATATTCATTGAATTCAACGTATGCCAATCATTGGCTTGTTGAATTCAACGTACCAGTTCGTTGAAGTTAAGAATCCATACGTTGAATCCTTACGTAAATTCATTAAACCTATATATTTATACTTTGAATTTAATGAAATAGTTCCTTGAATTTAAAGAACCTATTCCTTGACCCAATGAACATATTCATTGATTTTTATGAATTTATTCCTTGACCCAATGCACCTATACATTCAAAATTTCACTTTTATAAATATAATAATAGGCAAGTTCATATTAAATTGAGTATTTTATTTAAAAATTCATATTATAAGAAATAATTTACATGATATTCAGAAATTAGACTATTAATTTATAATTCATGTATAAATTTAAAAATGCAGTTGTTAATTTAAAATAAAACAAACTTAAATTTTTAGATGCTCTCCGACTTATCCAAATTATTCAATATTTCTATCAAAGCTTTATCTTTGATGTTGTTCTCTTCACGAATCGTTCCGGCCAGTTAAAGAAAACGTTTCCAAAAAGCAATGCCAAAGTCTTTTTCAATCTGAAATGTAGTTATAAATATTTATTTTGCAATAAATACTAAAGTATAAAACAGTAAAGATTTGTATACTCACATATCGAAATCTACTCGGTTTCTTATACTTGGGCCATCTTTTAAAAACTTCGGCTAAAGTGGAAGCTTGGTTTACTTCATTAATTCTACCTGTCAAGTGCTATTGAATTCCTCTACACTCCAATTGTCATATCTGAGGCTTCTAATGCAAACCTCTGCGTTGGTTCCGAATCTTTAAAATTAACATTAAGATTAATTAACATTATTAAAATATGTATAGTATATGTACAAAATTATACTATCTAAATAGCATCCAGAATAATTACTTACATAAAACTTGAGAATTTGAACTAATAATTTCAGGAGTAAATGCATCTGGAACTTATTTTCCAGCCTCAGAGTAGTTCAGCAAGTTCCTGATATACGGGATATTATACAACTATATTTCTTTTTGCAATTAAAATTAATTATAATCACTTCTTATTATTAACTTAATTTTTGGCACTTTTTTATTTTAAACTTTCTTTTTTAATTGCGCACAAACTTATTTGTTAAACGAAGAACAACAACTGATTGCTCTTTTTTTAATTTTTCTTTCCATTATGTTTTTTCCCCGTTATAAAACAAGGAACTAGTACGTTGAATTGAACCAAGTAAAACAAAAATACAAATGGTGGTTCCTTGAATCAAAGTACTCGTTCATTGAATAAAACATTTTCTTCTTGTTCTTGAAGTCAAATTCAACGAACATTACTTAAAATCAATGAACTGGTTCCTTGAATCAAGGTACACTTTCTTGAAATTTACTAAACTTTTTTCTTTTATTTATATAAGAAAGAACGTGTTCCTTAAATTCAACGTATTATTCTTTAAATCAATAAACTAGTTCGTTGTTAAATTCAACGAATAATATCAAGGAATGGTTTCAACGTTCAATTCATATCTACATAAAATTTTACGTTGAATTTCAAGGAATATTTTTTTGAAACAGCGTATAATAACGGGTGTTTTTTTAGAGGTATAGAACTTCGAATTGAAATAAAACACAAGAAAATCGTTTTAATGTCCATCAATTTGGCTTTATTGGAAGGATAATTTTATGCCATTAATGTTTAAATATGACTTCGGGCATGTGGCCGCCGCGGCTGGCTCGAATAAAGCCAATTCTACAGGTCCAATTTTCAACCACTTTTTCGAGCATATGGGGCCGTATGTTGGCAATAACGCCACGAATGTTGGCTTCCAAGTCCCCTAACGTTTCTGGTTTGTTGGCGTAGACGAGCGACTTCACATATCCCCAAAGAAAATAATCCAATGGTGTCAAATCACACGATCTTGGTGGCCAATTGACAGGTCCATTCCGCGAAATTATGCGCTCATCGAATGTTTCCTTCAATAAATCGATTGTGACGTGCGCTGTGTGGCATGTAGCGCCGTCTTGTTGGAACCACAACTCATCCACATTCATGCCATCCAATTCGGGAACAAAATAGTCGGTTATCATGGCTCTATACCGGTCTCCATTAACGGTAACTGACTCTCCAGCATTATTTCGGAAGAAGTATGGCCCAATGACTCCACCAGCCCATAGAGCACACCAAACAGTCAGTTTTTGTGGATGTAATGGCGTCTCAAGGGTCTCATGTGGATTCTCTTCACTCCAAATGCGGCAATTTTGCTTGTTGACGTAGCCATTCAACCAAAAATGAGCCTCATCACTGAACAAAATTTTGCGATGAAAATCAGCATCGAGATCAATCTCATTTTCGGCCCATACACCAAAATCACGACGCATTGCATGGTCTCGCGGCTTTAATTCTTGCACAAGCTGGATCTTGTAAGGTCGCAAGCCAAGATCTTTGCGCAAAATCTTCCATAAAGTTGATGGACAAAGCTCCAATTGCTGTGCACGGTGGCGAATCGATTCATTCGGGTCCTCTTCAACACTTTGCTCTACAGCGGCAATTGTTTCTTCGGTGCGCACTGTTCGACGTCTCTGCGGATTCGTATTATCACATAGAGTAAACGTAGTGCGAAAACGATCCATGGTTAACCGAATTAATTGCTCTGATGGACGATTATGTCGACCATAAAATGGACGGAGCTCGCGGTAAACTTCGCGAACTGAACCATTATTTTCGAAATAAATTTGCACGATTTGCAAGCGTTGTTCTTTTGTCAACCTGTTCATGATGAAATGGCAAACCAAACTAAATATTAATCACTTGACAGCTGACAAAATGGCCGCCAGTTAAAAAGTGATGCCAACTTAAAGTTCTATACCTCAATAAAAAACACCCATTACGTTGAATTTCAATGAATTTAAATCAATGAATGCGAGTTCGTTGAATAAATGTAAAACTGTTTTTTCAGTGTATTTGAAGAACAAACACAAACCTATTTTCAAAAAACATGCTTGTTTTGAGGTAAGGCAGAGTTTCTACTATGATATTGTATCTAGTTCTTTCTTCTTCAGTTAAAATGTCATGTGCCAAAACGTTTTGTTTGCTCATCATAACGACATCGGAAATTTTTTCTATTTGTCTAATCAGAATGTTAATGTCGGCATATGTTTGTAAAGTAACCCTAAATTTTTCTGCAAAATCAAGTGCTTTATTCGTCCTAGCTGTAATATTCCCTAGAAATGCGTTTAGTCTGTTTTGTTGCTTGTTGACACTATCTACAACAGTATTCAAATTCTTTATGAGTTCATTGTTAATTTCTACCTGTTTGTTAACTTGTTCCGTTATCTGTCTTGCATTGTTGTCTAATATTTGAAGATGATTGTAAATTTCCTTCACATCGTCGTCATCCATTGTTCCCCACAACATTTTCAGAAATGATCTACCCATGTTTATCAGTCCTCTTTTTACACGGTTGCTTTTATACGCAGCCCTTGCAATGTTGCAAGGGCTGTTCTCGCTAGTTTAATCTCCCTTTTAATCAGATCGTCGACGAGCTTGATTTTCCTCAGATTATCCTCAGTTTTGTCCAGGCACTCTTCGAATATTTGCAAGTTTACTATATGCAGTACATTGAAGTATTTCTTCAGGTTCCATTCTAAAAATCACAAATCCATTATCAGGGGTTGTCTGCAAGGTTTCAATTTCATTTGCTTCTGCACGCACCACCAGTATCAATCCGAAAACAATAGCGAAAAAGTCCATTCTGCAAAAGTACATTAAATTTCTTGTTTGAATCTGCGTTTCATTTGGGGTTTGTAGTATTTTTTGTTTCTCTTATTACTCGTATCTAACACATAGTTTCCTTCCTTTTTGAATTGTGAGAGTCTTTTGTATTTAGGGCTATTTTTCTGTATTTCCCTATTTTGTACTATTGTATCGGCTAAGCCAAAATTCTCATCTCGAATGTCTTTTCTTTCATGTATTGTTCCGCAAGCTGTCGGATTTCATCACTGTCGAAATTTTTCTCAAGAAAGTCGATTGGTCTCAGTTTAGTCGTGGAATTTATAGTGTTGTTGTAAATTGTAACTATCCTATGAATTTTATCTTCGGTATTTTCATTTGTTTCTCTTTTATCAGCTGCTATTATTCTCATGTGTTCATTCAGTGTACCGTGTAAACGTTCGACGTCTGAGTTACCTGTTTTGTGGTGAGCGGTCGTTACATGAGTGGCGATACTATTCTCTCTTAAAAATAATGTAACTGCCTCATGAAGCATACATCTGTCATTATCGTAGACAAGTTTCCTCATCCTTCCTAAGAATTTTATTCTTTCTTTAAGTGAATTGAGTATAGACAACCATGTTCTATCAGGTATTTTGTGCACTGTTGCATATTTCGAGAATTTATATATTGTTGTTAAATACATTACATTGCGGAATGGAAACCAAATGTCCATGTGGACAATGTCGTTAAATCCGCAAGGGGATTTGCTAACTTGATATGGGATTTTTGCTGGGCGTCTGTCAAATTTGGCCAATTGACACACCTCGCAATTATTAATAAATTTTTAAATTTTATAAATTTTGTAACAATTCCGGGAAGTAATATTTCGTTTTTAGTTCACGAAATACTTCATTAATGCCACGATGGTTATTCCTTGAATGTTCTTCTTTTATTATATGTAAAGCTTCGTCCCTGTCAGAAATTTCAAATAATTTCTATGTGGATCCAAGCAATCTCAAATTTTTATTGTTGGAGAAATGTTTCACATACAAATCCTGAAGTTGCACAAAAGGTTGGTCGTCCTCGCAAAGATACACATTACACCTTTATCTTTGAGTACTTTCCTCAGAATTTCTAGTAGATCGCTATCTTCAGTGACTGTTACAAAGTTTTGGACTTTCTTATGCTTAATTTGCATAGTAAATTTTTCAGATAATACTTTTTTAAAATACAATTGATTCTTATAAACGTTTATTGGTTTTTCTGTTATATAAATGTAATGAGAGCTGTCTTCTCGTGCGCTATGCACCGTCGCCAAAGTTGAACTATTATCTTCTTGGATTTCTTCATCTGACACAAACTTGTTGACATTAACTTCCAAGTTTGGCAACCTTGACCATCCGCTACGTTAGTTTTACCTTTAACATGTACGATGTCATAATCAAATTCGTTTAGTTTGATTTTTCATCGCTGTAATTTAAGGTTTGGTTCTTTCAATAAATCCAGCCAGACCAATGGTTTATGATCTGTTTTAAGGTAAATTTTCGACTCCATAAATACTGTCTAAAATACTTTGTTGCTGATACAATTGCGAGTAACTCTTTTTCTATTGTAGAGTATCTACGCTCATGTTCATTTAATGTTCTACTATAGTAGGAGATTGCTTTGTCATTATGCATTAAAACAGCTCCTATAGCAAAATTAGATGCATCGGTTACAAGTGTGAACTTCTTTGAATAATCTGGATAGACAAGGATTGGGTCATTCATCAATAGTTCTTTGAGTTTCTTGAATGCATTTATGTAATCTTTGTCAGCAGTATTTATTTTAGCTGCTTTCTTTAAGTATTTTGTCATGTGATAAGCAATTTTGGAATAATCTCTGATGAATTTCCGGTAGAAACCGGTTATACACAAAAAGGATTTTATTTCCTTTTCCGTTTTTGGTAATTCTATCTTTTGAATTGCTTCCCCTTTCTGAGGGTTTGGTTTGATACCGTTTTCCGTAACCAAATGTCCTAGAAATTGGGTTTGTTTCTGCAAAAATGAACATTTGTGAAGTTGTACCTTGAGGTTTACTTCACTCAAACGTCGGAGTATTAGCCCGAGAGAATTTAGATGATCTTCTATAGAAGTTGAGAATGCCAAAATATCGTTGAGATAGACGAGATGTAATCTGCAAGGACGTTATTCATCATCCTTTGGAAGGTGGCGGGGGAGTTTTTAAGACCAAAAGGCATTCTTAAGAATTCGTAATGCCCTGTGGCAGTGGAGAATGCTGTCTTGGGAACGTCCCTAGGATCAACCTCCAAGAGTGGTGAAATAATTGCACCTCCCCAATTTGTCAAATATATCTTCCATATTTGGCATGGGGACTTTGTCATCTACAGTTATAGCGTTTAGCTTTCTGTAGTCGACAACTATACGCCACTTTTGAGTATTTGTATTGTGCAGTTTTTTAGGTACTACCCAAATTGGTGCGTCATATGGGCTACGAGAGGGTCTAATAATGCCCTGCCTGAACATTTCTTCGATTTGCTTGTCTACTTCTTCCCTATGTACCCGCGTGTACCTGTACAGCTTTTTGTAAATGGGAGTATCGTTGGTGGTTTCGATTCTATATTTCACCTCGTTTGTAAAGGTCAATTCATCGTTATTTTTATAAAATGTATTGGTATATTTCGAAAGTAGGCCTTTAAACTTTTTTATTTCTTCATCGTTTAGATGATCTGTGGGTATGAATTTCATTATATCTCTCGATTGTATATCAGTATGGAAAATATTTGTTTCTTGGAATATGAATTGGTTTTCTTCATTTCCTGAATGAATGCAATACTCTTCCTCTTCTTTGTTCAAATACAATTTAATTACGATATTATTGGTTGAAATGAGGCATTCTTTATAGGAAATGTTACCACCCAAAATTGACTAAAATGTTATTTCCTATAATCCCATCAAATTTATCACTGAACTTATATTCAAAGAATTCCACATAGTGGTTTTCTATAGCGAATTCTTTAAAAAGTGGTATTGTGCATTTTTTTTTTATTAATTCTAATATCATTATTGCATGCTTTTAATGTTATATTTACAGGTGATTTCCATTTTTCATTACATACGCCAGGGTTAATAAGACTCAATGCTGCTCCTGTATCAATTATGAACCTAAGATTCCTTACTGGATTATCGACAATTATATAGGGCATGTATCTTGAAGGCCACTTAGCTGAAAATTTTGAAAATTATTCGAAATGTCCATGGGTTCAATTTCCTTGTTTTGAAAGTTTCTATTATTTCTTACATTTTGTGCCATGTCAAAATTTCGTGATTGTCTATTAAAAGTGTTTTGTCTTGATTGTGAAGGATTTGACCGACCTGAATTTCTATTAAAATTCTCTTGGCGACTCAGTTGAACATGATTGGGTTGTCGCAAGTTTCCACTTTGCTGCGGATAGTTAAAATTTTTTGATACTGGGTTATGATTTAATGTTTCGGTTTTTCTATAGCTATTATTATGAAACTGTGATTTTTTACCATAACGGTTGTTATAATTAAATGAGAGTCCGGTAAATTTTAAATAACCATTTTCTTTTATTATTGTATAAGCTTCTGCCATAGTGCTTGGGTTTCTAGCTATTATGATGCCTTTAACTGGCTCCGGTAGATTTTGTTTGAAAGCTTCTAGCACCAAATTTTTATTCCTATCTGTCTGTGTTGCTGTTAATTCGTCATTTAACAAATACGAATTATTAAGTCTAACCAAAAGCTGATTCAGTGTATTATAAAAGTTTTATATGCCATTGGTTCAACGACATAATGCGATTTCATCCAGAATTCTATCTTTGGGTGTGTGCTCACCATGCTCTATTATAAGCATTGTTTTTAATTCAAACCAAGTTCGTACTTGACCATTTCTTGTGAGCGAAGCTCTTGCTTTTCCTACTAGTCGATCCTCTATGTACCCTAATAGAATTCTTTTCAGCTCTAAACTCAGTGGGTCCATAATAGACGATAGTGTTTCGATTCTTTTAATGAAACCAGGGAGATCTGCGGTATCTCCATTGAACTCTTGCACCGCGCAACCCCACTTTCTAGCTACTTCAAAACCTTCCATTATTTCCTACTTTTCCTTTTTTTCACTTATTTATTTTTATTATAGTTATAATAAACACTTGTATACCTATAGTATTCTTAACACTAATTAACTTGTCTATTAAAATTCCGCTTCCAGGAGGTGTAGTTTTCCTTTTTCATCTCTTTATTTAGCTGGTTGATGTAGATTTCCTTGTTGGCTTAAAAAGTTTGTTTTATTGTCAGTGTGGACAATTGATGATTAATTTTCTCCTTTGCATAAATTTTCCTGATAAAGATTAATTGTGGTCAACAGATATGTTTGTTTTTTGTTTGTTTGTTCGTATTTCCTTAGTTATAGAACGAACAAAATGAACCTGTATGTTGTAGTTGGTATTGCTACTGCTCTCGGTGATGATTAAAATGAAGAACAGTTATATTTTGGTAACACGATTGTTCAATTCACAGGCTATCTTTGCATAATAGACTTTTTCCACTTTCTTATTTATTCTTATTATTTCTATTATTTCTTTTACGATTGTCACTTGTAAAATTATAAAATTGTTTTTTTTTATTTTCTTCTTTCTTTTATAACTTTTACTTATAAAATTGTTTTTTCTTAATTTCTTATTTCTTTTATAACTGTTACTTATAAAAAAAAAATTTCCTTTCACCGACTGCGCCAATGATAAAAACTACGATTGTTTCATTTCTGAGTTTATTACAAAACTAAGCTTAAAACTAATTTTCAAGCAAAATAAAAGGTGAACAGATAAACAGAATTTAAGCAATAGTGACAAAGAACAACTATGCGGTAAAATAATATCTTCTTTGTTCAAACAGAATGTGCTGACGCTTGCGTGTAGCATTTTGTGGGAACGGAAATTAAATTATGAATTTTAATTATAAATTTATGGGAATTCAATTACATGTATGTGACTATATACATTCATATATTAAAAATATATGGATCTAAATATTTTTTTATATAAAGTATAAACAAATAAAAATTTTTATTTGTTTTTTTTTTATTATTATAAGTGGCAATTACAGCATGAAGTTGACAACAGCCGTGCAGTTTCAACAGTTGGTAGGGTGTCTGGAAGAATTACCGCATTTGGCTACTGGAATCCCTCAAGTTAGTAGCAGCAAAGCTGCTATGGAGCAATCGTGGGTCGCGATGGATCTAAATGGAAAAGGGTATAGCATACAACTGTTAGGACACAATTTTAAAATTATTTCATTGTTTTGAGAAATGTCGCCAGACTATCCCTGTTTAAAATGTATTTTGGAATAATGTTAATAACACTTGCTGCAGGTTTGGGCAGACCTTAAGTCCTTAAGCCTTAAGTTTGTGGAATGCCAATTGCAAACAGTAATCTACAATTAGAGGCAATCTGCAAAAAAAAAAAAATTCACCGTTTCCACCTCCACACAAGAAACTAATTTTCATTCAACTGCACCTAGAGGTAGCGAAAAAATTGCGGTTGTTACCCCGACGTCAGCAGTAGAATGATCGATTATTCGACTTTTTTCATAAACCGGTTTTCGAATAGTTCGAATATTTAAAATTATGAAAAACCCGGTTTCGGTGTTTACAATTCAGGAAAACCCAGTCAAGCGGTTTTTTGAAGTAGTAAGGAAGTTTTGATTTTAGATTGCTTTATTTAAAAAAACAAAGTTGACAGTTCATGTAAATACTATCCTCACAAAAACATAAATGTGAAAAAAGGCCAAGTTCTTATAAAAAAGTTCGGCCATTAAAAGTAGTGAGATATAAATTTTGACCAAGTTCTTGTTTGATGCAATACCTATCACTGAAATATGCTATGCATTATATAAATTTGTAATCGTAAGGTTGTCATATAATTTCTAGATAATCTGCTAACTTGACAACATTTTTACCGATATAAAGAAATGAACAAATATACATTATTCTCTCCTTTTCTAGAAAGTTAAAAATATTGCCAAGTTAGCAGATTATCTAGAAATTATATGACAACCTTACGATTACAAATTTATATAATGCATAGCATATTTCAGTGATAGGTATTGTATCAAACAAGAACTTGGTCAAAATTTATATCTCACTACTTTTAATGGCCGAACTTTTTTATAAGAACTTGGTCTTTTTTCACATTTATGTTTTTGTAAGGATCTGATTACTTTTTGAAAAATTTTCTATGATAACACTTTTTAAAATTAAAATTTCTAGTGTATTTTATTTCTATTCATATGTATGCCAGTTAAAAATGGCATAGTTACATAAAATAATGGTTTGGAGCATGATGAATGTTGGATTGTACACCTTAAAAATGAATTATTGCGCTATTACAACGGGTCGCCAGTGTGTACGCAGTTTGTTAAGAGTCGTCTGGAAAGAAACATGTAAAATACAGCGTCAATTTTAGTGGGAGTGATCCCGGCTTTTTTGTCAATTTATTTACATATTAAAGTCTGCTTAGCCGAAGTACATAAATCAAAAGGATATGCCCAATGTGCATGCAAAGTTTCAATAAGGTAAGTGGTGCTTTAATTTTTGGATTTTCCGATTGAGTAAATCAATTAGGACTATTTGTCTACAAAATGTCAGATCTCTACAGTATATTACGTAAAATTTTTATGGGCCTGGCCCCGCCAATTTTATATCTGCTAGTATGAAAAAGCTAATGGAAAATACATGAGTAATAGACTAAAAAATGCTAAGCCGAAGTACATGAAAGAAAAAGCTAAGATTTATGGGTGAAGTCACGTCCACTTTTCCAAACAGGAAATTTTTGCTTTGGATAAGTGCAATGTGTATGAAAAGTTTCAATAAAATTTAACTTAATTTGGAGTTTACAGTGCTTTTTCCCAATCCCTGATTGAAATTTCTGGTTTCTTAGACTTTTCTTAGTGATCTCTGATTTAGATTAATTTGTGTACCAAATTTCAGCTCTCTAGTGCAAATTAGAGTTTTAGCGGATAAAACTTCTTGGTTTTAAAATTTTCCCATTGGCTTACTCATCTACACTTGCTTGTATATAAAATTTCAGCTCTCTAGCGTGAACTATACCTTATAATTTTATGAGCATCACCCCTCCCACTATTTTAAACTCACAATATTTCTGTGAGCAGCACTTATAATTCATGCTAATTTTCTTCTAAAATATGCTAGACCGAAATAGATTAAACACAAGGCTAAAATTGTATGGGAGTTATCACGCCCACTTTTTTAGGTGATAGTTTAAAGTTTTGTATACGTGTAACGTATATGCGAGTTTTCACTTAAAAGCTGTATATTAACAGCCTTATTTCTAAAACTTTTAAAGGCTTTATAAAGCGATTTTGAGACAAATTTTCATAAGAAATTTATCTTAAAAGGCTGTAAGTTTTCAGGTTCAAACAATAGTAGCGTAGCCCCGCCCATTCTGGTAATATATTTTGGTTTTTCAGATTTTTCTAATTGGTTTCTCACCTAGATCTACTTGTGTATCAAATTTCAGCTCATACGCGCAACTTTTAATTTTTAATTTTAACGGGCGCAGCCCCGCTCCTATGAGTAAGATTTCTGGGTTTTCAGGTTTTTCTTGTTGTCTTCTCACCTATACCTACTCGTGTATCCAATTTCAGCTCCTTAGCGCAACTTTTAATTTTTAATATTTATGGACGTAACCATGCCCTTTTCCAAACTTAAGATTTTTCGGCCAGTGTTTATTATTTGTGCAAAGTTTCGTTGCAAACGGATAATAATACATACAGAAATAGAATATCTAAATATGCTGAGGCGTAGTACACGAAAATGAAGTTGAAATGCTATGGGCGTGTTAACGCCCCCTTTTTTAATGAAAAATTTTTAGGCGTGCCCTATCGCAGTATGTATGCCGAATTTCAATAAAATAGCTTCCATAAAGCGCTTTAGATTTGCTTTTTTAGTTCTAGCCTTTATGGGCGTAGCCCCGCCCTCTTAGCCAAAATTTTTGGATTTTAATTTTTTTTTAGTTTATTTTCCACCTAGACCTAGTTCTGTAGCGAATTTCAGCTCACTAGCACAAATTTTAATTTTTATGGGCGTAGCCCCGCCTCTTGGTTAAAATTTTTGGGTTTTCAGATTTTTCTAGTTCATTGCTCACCAAGATCTACTTTTGTACCAAATTTCAGATCTCTGGCTATAGCGGAAGTGCTTCATAATATTGATGAGTGAGTCAGTGAGTATTTCTAAAATATGCACTTTTTGCACCTCCATATCTCTGGAACCTTTCATTTTAAAACTTTCAAACTTTGCATATGAGGTTACATGAATTTATTCCAATTATGATTTAAATTTCATAAATTTACGGTAGCGGGGAACAAAGTTATGAGGGGGGTTAAAACAGCTCGAATGGCTTCCTGTAAATATACACACTACGTACATTGGCCAGAACTTGGCCTGGCGCACTACCGTGCGCCTAGATAAAACAATAGAAAAATTAAAGGTAAAACATAAAAATTAACTTTATATACTTACATATTTATAGTACATATGTATATGTACATACATATATAATATGTGTATATACATATGAATGTATGGAGAAGGTGCATATCTACCTCTATATAAAATATGAAGCAAAATGTCAACAAAACTAAAAACCACTTTTTGCAAATGGATTTTGACATCCATTGCACAATATGAGGCAAATTTAATTCAACTCTACTACCACCTCATGAAATAATTTCGCTAAATTTCATATTTCAGTAATACCTGATTTAAATTAAGCATTTTTTCATGAAATTTCATGAATTTTGTTGCACGCAACTTTTTCTATTTGCTAATTGCAGTGCTATAGAAGAGAATTTTATATAAGAAAGGACGTAGAATAAATCTCTGATGCATTTTTGGCAGCTTTTTTGATATAAGATGCTTCTCCATGCCTCCTACTGAAAAAAATGCTTAATGTAAACTAGGTATAAGTGTTTCCATCAAGGCGAATTCATAACAGGTGACCTTATCGCTACAACAATACAACAATACTAAAAACAACATGCAATTCGTCTGGCTTCAAAAACCCCATCTGTCAAAAACAGTTGACTAAAATACCAATACATACATATTTATAAAAACACATTTTACTATCCATGTGCATCTACTATCAACAACACAGAAAATAATATTTGCAAAATAAATGTAATTAAAATGATGAAAGACGGTTCTAGTTAAATGATCCTGATGTTTTGGGACAACGTAAACCTTAATTGCTGCCTTATTGCAGCCTCTCCGATGGTTTGTTTAACGCGAAATCAGTGGTGTAAAATGTGTTTTACTGGCCATCATGGCCGTAAACAAAATATTATCCTTAAATGCATGAAATTATTCACAAAAACGGACAATGAAATACTTAAGTGTACAGCAAATAAACGTGCGTCTTTTTATACATACATACATATACATATAAGAAGTCAGCTAGTACTAGCTTGCGTTCTATTGAGTTGATACATGAGGAAATGCAGCGCATTGTTGCAATGAAGTGCAACAGGAAATGTTAAGGTATGCTTGAATATTTATTTCTATGTATAAACTTAATTTATAATATATGTATGTATACATACATACATATGTATGTATGTTTATATCTATTTAAGGTTTCCCAAAATTGCACGGAAAAATTTTTGATGTGGTGACAACGTTATTGCGTCGTCGTTTACCAGCCACCAATGTCATGGTTGAGAATTTGGGAGCCATTGAATTGGCCTATATAAATATCCAATTTTCATAAACATGCCTAGTCTACTAAAAGCTGACACAATGGAACCATATGGACATCAGCAACCACAACGACGTGCAAATGCGTCGAATAGTATTAATTATTTGCCTCAAGGAATGCAGAACGTTTGATAAAATCTTATTTCTATATTGTGCGAAAATCCATACAAGATTCTGTACCAAAAGCTATCATGCATTTAGGCGAGACACATGTGGTAGAAATATTTTATATTCGATACAATTTTTTAAAAATCATCATCAATAAACTAATGGAGTTAATAATTTTGCAAGAGTTAATTCAGAATGCATAGGTTAGGAAGGGTGGTGCTATACCGCACCTCCACTCGGAGACCCAATTGGGTTCCATTGTGATAAATATTCATACATTATAATCCTTTTTACTTTAAAATATATTTTTTAAACATAAAGAACGATATAATTTTTTTCACTTTAAATGTAAACAAACATCAGATAAAAGAAGACATTTTGACAGTTGGGGTCTAAGCAGTCTTCGAACACCTGATAATCATCGGGACTGTTAAGGTCACCTGTTATGAATTCGCCTTGTATTTCCATGTACAAAAAACGCTTAGAACTTTTACACTGAAAAAGGAAAATCAACAGAACACCTTGGTCTAAGTTTTAATATAGTAAAAACAAATTTTTATTGCAAAATGACGGTTTTTAAAATTTTAAATTCCGGATAATTCATATCAAGGAAACATTTGAAATCATTGAAAGGTTGAAAAGTACTTTTTAGGAAAATGTACTTTTTTGAATAAATACTTTTTTGAAAAAGGCATTTTTTTAAAAGTACTTTTTGAAGAAAGTACTTTCTGGAGAAGGTATTTTTAGAAAAATGTATTTTTGAAGAAAAAACTTCCTGATTAAGGAACTTTTTAGAAAAAGGTACTTTCTGGGAAAAGCGCTTTTTAGCAAAGGGTTTTTTTTTTTGGGAAAAGTACTTTTTAGAATAAGGCGGTTTTTAGAGAAAGTACTTTTTAGAAAAAAAAAATTATTAAGTACTTTTTAGAAAAAGGTTGTTTTTGAAGAAAGTACTTTTTTAAAACGGTACTTTTTAAAAAAACTTAAGAAAGTAACTTTTTAGAAGAAGAGCTTTTTAGGAAGATTTTAGTTTTTGGCACAACGTATTTTTTGGAAAAAAAATTTGTTTTTTAAAGGTGCCTCTTGTAAAGTACCGATTTCAAAAAAGTACTATTTTCAAAAAGTACTTTATTCAAAAAGAAAATTTTTAAACAGTACTTACTCAATAAAGTACCTTTCCATAAAGAACATATTTCTAAAAGTACCACCTCCAGTTCCTTTTTCAAAAAAGTTTTTTTCTAATAAGGTCTTTTTACAATAAGTTCTCTTTTGAGAACTTTGAAATAAATTTTTTCTAAAAAAATACTTTCTTATTAAAGTATATTTTGCTAAAATCTACATTTCTCAAAAAGTGCCTTTTTCTAAAAAGTAATTTTCCCAAAAAGTACTTTCTTTTTAAAATTGCTTTTTTTTAAGTGTCCACTTCTAAAAAGTGCATTTCACAAAAAGTACATTTTTTAAAAAAATGGGTTCTGCAGAAAATACTTTTTTCAAAAAGTATCTTTCTAAAAATTACCTTTTTCCAAAAAGTACTTTTCGCAAGAAGTACCTTTTTTCTAAAATGTAAATTTACAAAAAGTGCCTTTTTCTAAAAAGTACTTTCTCCGGAAAGAACTTACTTCAAAAAGTACCTTTTTCTAAAATGTTCCTTAGCCAGAAAGTACTTTCTTAAAAAGAACCTTTTTCCAGAAAGTACTTTCTTCAAGAAGTACCTTTTTCAAAAAAAGTGTATTTTTCAATAATTTACCTTTTCTTAAAAAGAACTTTTGAACCCTTAATATCAATGCTCAGCAACACACTACATGACTTATTCTAGGAACACAACTGGGACGAATGACGAATTGTTCGGTGGGAACTTTCGTCATAAAACATAAAACACATTTGTTCATATGAAAATGAACACAACACCGCCGTAGAACGAAATTCGTCGTACGTGACGAACTCTGATAGATTTATTTCTATTTTGTACGCCGACTAAGAGTCTAAACACAATGTTTGCGGTGCGGTGCGATTTCTCGTTGCGGAAGAGAAAAATAAACATAATACAACGGAAGACGGCGACGGCAATACTTCATTGTTTGTTTAAATTTTTATTAATTTTTTTGTGCATACATTTTTATAAAAAATTTACTCTTTGTGTTAAATGTTTTGTAATAGCAGTAACTAAAAACAAAAAATTATTAACATTTTATACATTCGCAGATATGTTTGATATACTTTTTAAACTTTTATATTTTATGACAAAAATTTTTGAACTTCAAAATCATGTTTTTTGTTTACAATAATGTTGTGAGCACCGCCAATTATTCAAAAACTATGGCAACACCAGAAAGAGAGAGAATAAAAAAGTCCGCAATCAGGGATAATAAAGTTGGTACAATTGTACTTTTTTTTTTTGGTACAATTTAAGCCGTAAAAGTACGTTGGTACCCCCGTGACTGATTTGGTACTATTTGAAAAATTTGTGAGAACCTAATATTTTTTTTATACAAAAAATAAATAGCGATAATTTAAAGTATATCGAGTTTGACAGAAAAGTGGCAAATTTGATTTGTTGTTGAGAGCGACTACCTTGTTAGATATGCATTACACTTGTTTGTTTTATTATAAAGAACTACATCTAACTTCACCGGTGTTTCGTTTTCAATATGATAGCGCGCTATAGCGACGCCTTCATTTATTTTATCTGTTGTATTACTTTTCTTATTAAAAAATATTCCCAAAAGAAAATGGAAATTATGATACTGTAAATAACGAATTTCGAGCTTTGAAAACTTAATTGGATGAAGTCATGTTTTCGTAGCTTTCAAAAGTTATCAATAGAATTTGTCAATTCCAAACTCATCAGCGAATGTTGAAAGAAATTTTCATAATTAAAACGAAGAGTCGAAAGTCTAATACAAACAAAATACACCTCGTCACAAAAATTTATTGCAATGGTATAAAAAATAAAACTTTTACAATCATTTTTACAAAAATATTACAGGGGGTCTACTGTGTAATTCGAAACGAAAGAAATTGCTTTCCAGTTTGAATGCTTATAGCATGTAAATTCGAATTACAGAGTAGACCCCGGAAAGAATATTACAGTTTCTACTGTGTTTCTGTAAAATAGCAATTATTTGCGTTAGGACCTTTCTTCTTGAGAACAACGATAAGTTTTTACTGCCTCTTCCACTATGTCGAAAGAAAAATCATGCGAAAGAAGACTAGTATCTCGAATTCTAATAAATTTTAATTTTTGGGTCAGTGATGCAGATTAATCCTCATATAGTTCTATTTTTTTTTTTTAACAAAAACAAAATTTTCTTATTTCATTAAGTTGTGTGTAAATTAAAAACTCTAAACTTGTGTTCTGGCATACTAGGTTTTTTTTTAGTAATGACGTTATTTGTGTAAATGAGCGATGTGTTTTAAATATATAATAAAATAAAGTTAAGACAAAAAACCGAATTTAGTACTATTGGGGTCGAAAAAGTACAATTTTAAAAGCTAATTAGTACGAAATTAGTTTTCTCATTTATCATCCCTGTCCGCAATGAAAATAAAATAGATTTAAATTTTATTCCGTTCCGCACTGCGGTTGTTTACTTCAAAATCGTATGAAAAATCGCACCGCAATAAATTTTCGTTACATTGTGTTCAGACTCTAACGACGAAAAAACAATTTTCTCTCACTCTATATACACAAGACCAGATTTTAAAATAACCTTAAACTAAATCACGTTTGGAAAAAAGCTGAAATAAGCTAAAAGTTATATTTTAAGCCAGAAAATAAAGATAAACTTGTTTCTACTTTGATCACTTTTTAATCGTTTCTTATTGCTAAAATAACGCTAAATATACACATACACAAAAATAGTTGTTTATTACATGAAATAAAAAATATTGAATACTTGATTCTTTAGTGGAATTATTTATCAATTATTATATGTATTTTAGATTTAAAGAAAAACAAAACAAAAACTTCCCAAAATAAGTTTAAAGATTTTTTTAAAAATGTAAAAATATTTATACTAAAATACGGAAGCTCTTTTTAAAAGTAAATCAATGTTATTTAAAGTAAGTCTGTTTCTAAAAAAGCTAAATCAGTTTTTCAAAAAGCTAGAAAAATAAGCTAAGAGCTAAATGAAAATTTTAAAGCTAAATTCAGAAGAAATGTACTAAATTTAGCCCAAAATTAGCTAATATGGTCACACTGACAATAACCAACTTTATCAATCAATTATAAGCATTGTTTCCAGTTCAGGGGATTTGTTCCGGAATGGGGGATTTTTTTTCGCGATTTCGTGTTGGGGACATGGGGATTTGTTGGAGATGATAACCAAATTTTATGCAATTTTTTTGTAATTTCTTTTTTATAACTGATGGTAACAAGAATGATTTTGAGCTAAGAACAGTGATGCCAACTTTTTTGGCTCTAAAAGCACATCAGAATTTAAAAAAAGCACTAAAAAGTGTAAAAAGCACTAACGTGAAAAACGATGTTTTCTAAGCTATTCTCTATTTCGGCAATATTATCAACATCTTTAATGAAATATATCAGACGAAAAAGGTATGATTTACACAGAAAAAATAAATACACCAAGTTTTTTATTAAAGTAATTTTAAAAATATACAAATTTCTTAAAAGCACTACTTAGTGCTTTTTGTTAGTTTGGCACTAACGCTCAAAAATTGGAGTTTTTAGTCTTCAAAAAGCACTAAAAATAGTGCCAAAAGCACCAAGTTGGTATCGCTGGTTAAGAAATGTGCGTCTGACTAGTCTAAAAATGTGTGTTACTATTCATAGTGAATGGTTTCTAATAAAGAAGAAGTATAAAGGCAGATTAACCAATAATGAAAAATAACGAAACAAAAATACGTAACAAAATGCAATATGACTTCTTGGAAGCACTTCTTAGAATAAACACACACTTTAAAAATAATTCAATTCGTTATGACAAATTTAATCCTTGTGCTGAAATGCTAAAGCTTTTTAATTCAAGTGCTATGTACATCACAATTTCTGAGGTTGATCAATCAGAAGATTTTTTTTATACGCGTGTACATTAAACTATTGGGGTATTCAAACGGTAGTGTTAAAGTCATAATGTTCTAAACTTTTAAACTAGTTTAAAATACGACTGCTGTGAGCAACCCCTCATATTTTAGTGTGTTAGTTGAAACATAAACAATATGATACAAAACAAATGAGAAAAAATATTACAAAAATTAAATAATATTTGGTACGAATATGCAAAATTATGAGAAAATTATTTAACGGCTTCTATCTGTTTCCGAAAATTATTTGCGAATTTTTGCAATATGTAAAACTAAATTTTTTCGAGCATTTGACCTTTTAAAATTTTAAGGCTTTGGAATTTCTTTGCAAATTTTCTTAAGTTTTGCGATCAGGTAATTTTTGATAAAACTTATTGCTCTTGTGTGTAATTTTAACAAATTAGGATTGAATCAAGCCACATCATTGTCTGATTGAAGTATTTTTGTTGTTGCAGTTTTTGCTTTTTTTACACATTTGGCGACTTTTATTTTATATCACACTTTGCTATCATTTTGGTATTAGCAAGTTTTTGCAAATTTTCATTTTCGCGAATTTTTCCGATTTTTTTGGAATTTCTTATATCTTTAGGTATTTATGTGTTCTTTTAGGGCTGCCTTTTTACCATTTTACCGATTTTTAATACATCTAAGTATCCATTTGTGCGAATTTTTATAATTTTGTCAATTTTCTGCGATTTTTGGAATTACTTAGATCTTTAGATATTTGTAAGTAATTTTGGAGCTTGTTTGCAATTTTGCAATTTGTTGCAAATTTTTGCAATAAAATTGATTGTTTCCAATTCTTTGTTTTTTAACAGTTTTAATTTTTTTTAATAAGTTCAGACTTTACTATATTTTTGATGTTACCAAGTTTATGCGAATTTTCGTAATTGCGGATTTTTAAAAGTTTTTTGCATTCCTTACAATTTAAGCATTTTTTTTTAAATAAATTTTAGGTTTTTTTTTAATTAAAAAATTATTCGCAAATTTTCGCAAATTTTTTGCACGTGAGATAATTTTTGATTCATAAAATCTACTGAGTTTGCTCGTTTACAGTTTTTGAGGCTTTGGAAATTTTTTGAAGATATTCGCATTTTTGCAAGTTTTCGCAATTTATATGCTGTAAGTTTATACTCGAGTTATTACTTTTTTTTGGAGATTGTTTCCTTTATTTTAATCCCTTGCGAATTTTTATATTTTTTGCAATATATAATGATTTGAGTAGAAATTTGCTAAATAAAAATGCCACGTATTTAAACGTAAATGGAAATTTTGTCGAAAAAGAAAAGTAAAAAGCAAAATAATTAGTTATGACAGTAACAAATACATAGAGTGAAGAATTGTATTAATATAGTACTCCTTTAATATGAAAGAAAATAAAAATAATTTTAAACTGGTTTAAAATGTTAGGACTTTATGACTTTATGAGACTTAGGACACCCTTGTGAATACCCCATATGTGTAATTGTTTTTACAAGTCTTATAGCTACAAATTAAATTAATATGCATGTGAATATAGCTATCGATATAAATGAATTTTATTAAACAAATATGTTATGTTTGTCATTATTTTTTAAATAAAATTAAAAAATTGCATTTTTTTTACAAAAAATAATTTTAATAAAAAAAAACTCAATTTGAGGATTTTCGGGGATGACAAATCGAAAATTGGGGATAAGCTCTAGAAAAAAACTGGCAACACTGATTATAAGAGCTGAATTCACTGAGTAAATTCGTCGTTATTGTGCTTCACGCGACGAATTTACCGCAACGAATTCTTATCGACGAATTCGTCGACGTGAACGAAATTCGTCGTTCGTCCCAATTGTGTTCCTAGCATTAATGATAATTAACTCAGATTTTGAAATGTTGTAATTATATGAATTATCCAGAATTATAAATTTTTAAGACCGTTTCCCGCATTACCCTTTTTAGTACCTTTTTTTGGCGCTTTGAAAAAACACAAATTTTCTTACCTCAGCTTTTACTGAGTGTTTGGAAGCAATAGCAAACTATTTTTACATGTATGTATGTGTATGTGTACATTATAATTAACATAAAAGTACCGAAAACAGGTAAAATTTTACCCCTTATAGCTGCCAATTTTCAGAAAGTGGCAAAACTTATTCGAGTTCCTGTACAGAAGAAAAGAACGCACCAAAAAGTTTTCTGCTACATTCAATAATTTAGAAGATATTTCGTGTGCAAAAAAGGTATCGAAATTCAATTTTTAATCCCTTTTAAACCCTAAAAACATACATATTAAAAAAGTACCAAACACATGTCGACTTCATTTTTATCAGCATTCTTATCCATTTGCAATTTTTAGTCTATCTATTGTAGTTTCCGAGATATAAAGATACCAATTTTATGCTTTTTTGTCCCTTTTCGCATTCGAATTTCCAAAAATTCCTTCTTAGTGGATCTATACATTCAAACAAGAATCTACGCACCAAATTTCAGCTCTATAGCTTAGTGGTTTGGGCTGGGCGATGATATGTCAAAAAGAACTCAATTTACTGCCTAACTTAAATATTTATACGAATAATTCTTTTGCATCGTTCTTTACCCTACGTCTACACCTGATATATTTCTATCATAACAAAAATCAAACTTTATATTGAAAAATAATTTTTTATGTTAGCTCCTTTTTCTATATGAAATTTGACTTTTGTCATGATAAAAATATATCAGGTGTAGACGTAGGGTTAGAATTATAAAATAAAATTGGGAAAATAGTTCTATTTTAAATTCTTGGTTTTTTCGTTCTTCTCGCAAACGAATTAAATGAACTTTTGCTTTTTTTTGTCGTTTGCGAGAACGAAAAAAACAAAGAATTTAAAATAGATTTTTTTTCCGAATTTTATTTTTAAAATTCCGAAAACAAGTTTTAAAACGAACGAAAAAAATAAAATAGCATTTGCGAGCAGAATTTTTCCTACCCTGAAGTATTTTAAATATTTATTTATTTATAACAAAAAAGTGGGTTTGTATAATCGTTTTTCCTATGTTATATTTTTTTTTTTTTTTTGTTAATGAAGGAAATAAATTAAAACTAACCCCCTGTTTGTGTAAGACGTTTGAGTTAGAAATCTAAGCGTTTTTGTAATAGATTAAAGAAAAGTTGTACGAGTTTCCTTTAGTCTATTACAAAAACGCCAAGATTTTTAACTCAAACGTTTTACACAAACAGGGGATAACTAAATAAAACTAAAATCATGAAATTTCATTCGATCATATATAAAACTCGAATAGTTAACAATACTGGTACAAACATAATAGATTTGAAAAATACATAGAACAAATATAGTATTACTTACCAAAACATTCTTCAGTTTGTATGCTTACCAGCATATTGTCAGGCGAATTACGTATATCAGGCCTTGGAATGGAACAAACTTCAGTTTCCACCCGGTCAGATTTTAGCAAAGGCTGTTTTTCAGTCATTTTTTTAGAAGACTAAAGTAAAAGAAGTAAATACATTTAAAATACACGGAAAACTCAAAAATCAGTTCAATTCAAATTCAATGTACATAATATTTGGGGGATTCAAACGGTAGTCATAAAGGTCATATTGTCATTAAATTTTAAATTATTTTAATATAATTATCTTTGCTTTTGTTTTTTTTCCAAGCAACAATTTTAAAAATTATGACACTTAAAGGCCGGGCACAATGAATCCAGCTAAGACAGCTAAGTTGAAATACATGGTTTCTTATGAGATCTGTTACATTCAGTACGTTTCCGTCAACGCAAAGTACAAAATTGGGTAAACTTTTAACGCACGTTGAGTAGTTTGACAGCTATCAGTTGTGTTTTTGCTTGCTTTGTGTTTGTGTTTTGTGACAGAATACAAAAAGAAATGAAATAAATTAAAGAAAAACTTAGTTTAATAATTAAAATGGAGTATAAACTTCTTGAAGCATTCCAATTGTTTCCTTGCCTGTTTGGTAAAAGTAAACAAGAATATCGAAACAAATTAAAAGAGGAAAAGTCGTGGTAAGAAGTGTTTTTACGTGTCCATATTATTGCTTAAAAATTGAACAAAATTGTAAAAAAGTCGTTGGAGATTCGTCGAACTCCATCTTTAATAAAAAAAATTCTGTTAAAATAATATGCGATAAAAAATAACTGATTAATATCCATCAACAAAGTATTCATTGTGCCAACCTTCTCCGTCATTGCGTTAATGTCAATCGGAAAAAACGAACTTCAACGTACTCGTATGACGGATTCATTGTGCTATGTACAGACGGTTGTCAGATCTTACAATATTGTTAGTAAGATGTGCTAAACATTTTTTACAATCGTGTGAACTGGCAATATTTGTCTGACATCGTTGCCACAAAAAAAACATTGTCAGTCCATTGCAAGACTAGCTGCTGATAACAAATTGTCAGACATCTTGCAATCGTGTCAACACATTGTAAAGTTATTGCCAAATATTTGTCAGAAATTTAAATATTGTCAGATGTGCAAAGTTTATGCATCTTCCAATGGCGTCATTGTAATAGAATTCTTTCTATGGACAACACTGCACACGCTTGATTTTAAAGAAAACATATATCATGCAATATATGCCGACAAAATCATTACAGTTGCTTCTTTATGGTTCATAACAGTGAGATTACACGAGACATAAGTTTGGACATTTTTGTGTTGGCAATTGTCAAAATCTGTTGCTAACACAAAAAATGACTGTGTAAGCCGTAAACGATAGTGTTCGAACACATGTTTGGAAACAATTGCTCAAACAAAAGTCTGAGCAATTATGTTAGGACACAAGCTGTCAAATTTACCTTTTTTGTAGAAAATAATGGCGGGAAACTAGAAATAATAAGTTGATTACAAAAAAAATCAAGCAGAAGCACAAAATATATGCTCTGTGGCAGAAGTATTAAAAAATTAAAACTTAAAACGCGCACTTTGTATGCATACGACAACCTAAATTTTGAGTTTTAACATTATACGTCTAGCCACTCCTTAAAATAAGTTTGAACACAAACTTTCTTGTGACGTCATTCTGCCGACGTTATTTCTTATGTTCAAAAATAAAAATTGCTCGTCTATTTGTGCTGTAATAAATTATATTTTCACTTTTTACATTTAACGCAACCACAAACGATTGTTATTCAACAGTTTCTAATAAATATTTTTAGTATGGCAACGCATAACAACAGATCTGGCAATTTTTGCATGTAACAACCATGTGAACTCACAGTTTTTCGACTAACGATTTTGACAGGTGCATTTATTGTCATACAACCATCTGGTAATAAATTTTTAGATTTTCAGACAAATTTGATACGACCGTGTGAACAGACAATTTACCTTGTGCTGGCCATTTTTGATTGTCAGTAGATTGTCACGACATTGCCAGATCTGGCAATATTGTAATATCTGACAATCGTCTGTACATAGCTTAAGACACTATGCTATGTGACTATTGTTTGAATCATATTGGTGTAGGCCGCATACATTTCAGAGGAAGTAGTATCTGTTACTTGCTTTATTACCGGCAAATACATATCGTATGGATTAAATAGGTGTAAGAAAGTATGCGTAGGAAAAACGAAATCTGCACACAAAACAAATTATAAAAATAAATAATACAATATTACAAGAACATAAATACAAAAAAATACACCGTTGAAGTATTGAATATAGTCTCCTGCACAAGACATCTTATAAGAACTTTCAAGACATGAGGGATTTTTCAAATGCTTTACTACAGCGAAATCTTATAAAACAAACGTTAACAACATTGTTTGCAAGAAATTTGTTTGAGTATTGTAGGTATTAGAGTAAAGAAGAAAACACTTCGTGAAGGAAGAATTTGTGATACTTGCTTCTTTCTACGCACGAGCGCGTGTACAAACGTCATGCATGTATGTGTGTATGATTTTTTATTTTTCTGCGCACATGCAAATGCACACACATGCATTAACATTAGTTGTATGCGATTAACCACATAATAGCTCACCATCTACATATTACACACACACTCAAACGTACAATATGAAAAATAACAAGCATACACTAATCAACAGTACTTCTTTTGAGTGTTTGTTACAAACAAGCTGTCTTGCGACATCGCTTGTTAACACTGGTATACACATACACCAATACATCCAGCGTGCTTCGCTTATAGTACGACAGCATTTATTATTGGTTTAGTATAATACATGCGACGTGAATACGTGACGGTTTTACATTTCAAGACTGTTTACGCAGCTCTCTAATTGAATATAATAAACACTACAGTAGATATATGCATGAATAAGATATAATTATGTTTCTTTATTTAAGTGAATCTTAAGACTAAAGTTTAAAAAATATTTTAAATCTAACTTAAGCTAAGCAACGTAAGAATTTTATGCTTACGTTGCTGTCTGGCAAAGTGTGGGAAAGAAAAATAAAAATGTAATTATAAACTTTAAGGTTTCCCTACACTTTACCAGCACCGCTTAGGGCCAAATTTACAGTCATTAGTTAATTATTAGTAAACTAATATGATAACTATTGTTTAACTAATACTTCATATTCACAGTATATTGTTTAACTAAAGTTCTTAATATGAACAAAGAATGGTAACCCTATCAAGCTATTAAGTTTCACTATTGGCAGCTCTGCTATAGCATATGGTTTTTGTTTACATTTGTTATATTATTTCTTAAAAATTGATAAAACAGTGCTAGCTCGTATAATTTTACCGTGCAAAATATTGAAAATAAACAAAGAGAATGTGTTACAGCTAAATAAAAAGAAGATTCTTGACAACGTATGTGTGAAATATGTATAAAATTTTTCACAAAACAACAATACTAATAAAGTGCACAACGAATCAGCGGTTGTCTAACTATTTGTTAACCAGTGATATTTGGAGGTTTAACTAATGGTAAACAAAGAGCTGTGAATCAAAGATTATTGGTTAAACTATTGCTATTAGTTAACTAATAACTGTGAATTTGGGCCTTAGTAGTTATACATGTAACTCGTGCGTATAAACATATCATAAGTTATGATTCATAACAAAATATAAGCAAAAGCATTTTTAGTAAACATTTTAAGTAGAAGGCTTTATTCAAAGGTAGATTTGTTCGTTCATTTAGTCCAATCACACTTGTTAGTTCAATGAAATAGTTAGCAGCGTTGCCGTTTTGGATACTTTTAACCAAAATTGGTTATATTTTTGTCATTCGGCTTATCATTTTAATGTTATGAGTACATTCAGACGTCACACAGTGCTTTGTTCCCATATAACGGTGGAACGAAAATACAAGGAGTTAGACTATTTGGTACAATATTTACATTTATCTTATTTAAGAAAAATTCAAGTTCTGGAAAAAATCGGACCAATGACACGCCTACCGCCCATGTTCCAAAGATTAAAAAATTTTGAACTTGCTATATTTTTCAAAATAAAACTGTATTAACTTATATTTTTGTAACCCTCTTAATCGCACCTTGTGGGTAGGGACGAACCCGATACTGATTTGTCGGCGGCGAGGGCTGACCAAAAATATCATCGGCGGCGGCTTAAAGTCGACTTGCGCCGAAGAAATCTCGGCGGCGGCGGCTTAAAAATAAAACCGTTGGCGGCTGAGAGCCGGCTAATGTCAACAATTTGTATAAGCAAACTTCCACCATAGATTAGTTTTATCCCGTTTATACGCAAATATTATTTTCAAATAAAAGTGAAAAGCATTGCCGTATAACTTTTTTATTGTAAGTTAATAACTCATGAAAACTATTTGCAAATAATGCACTATTTGCAAATTAGGCGTAAAATGTTGCCAATTATTTTTGTTTTGTAAAAAATTTAATACACATTTAACAATGTGTGGCAATATAATTCAGAGATAGAAATATATGCTATCTACGTTTAAACGGTGACTTAAGTATTTACATCACGTACTACTAATGCAAAAAAGAAATTTTTGGAAAATATTTTCTAAAGCGGCCCACCCACTTGCAATATAATTGTGCAATTTTTCGCATTGTACACTAATATCGCAATATATTGGTAAATATCAAAATAATAAAAATCACTATTTTCAAAGCAAAATTAGTAAATTATCATTACTGACAGAAGCTAACACATAATTTGAAAACAAAAATGCTGATTAAGAAACGGCTAAGCCGAAGCCGAACATGAGCCGCATGGGTCGGCGGCGGCTAATGCTCTTTGAAAATTGCCGGCGACGGCTGTTAGCCGACTCACAGCCGATCGGCTTCGTTCCCTGCTTGTGGGTTAGTTTTTACCGTAACTTTAAAATCGAGTTTTCGTCCTGTCACGTGTCCTTTGAAGAAAATATGCAATAACGTTTACAAAAATTTACAGAATATCATGAAAGTTGGATTGTTTTACAAATCTAATAGCACAGACTTGACTTATTGTCACGCACACTCACGCTGAGAATATATATACTCACCCAAGTGCGCGTGACGGTCCCGCAAATTTTCTCTGAAAACATATTTATTCCTGAATGTTGACGCACAATTATGTAAGTTAAATATGTTTCAGTTTCTTACGCATGAAAAACATGTATTTTAGTAGTCACTCACTCTCACGTCAAATTAAAAATACTCTTTCATATGTTTCATAAAGCAGTTTTAAAATTATATGTTCGTGGACAAATTCATGAATTAAAATATCTAAGATCTTTCAATTAATTTAATTAATAGACCTTTGATTAATTTATTAACATGAACTTTTTTAATTAAAATTTTTAATTTCCAAATTTAAATTTTTGTTATTAAAGGCCGGGGAACAATGAATCCGTCATACGTTATACTTCGCCTTTTTCAACTGACATTATCGCAACGACGCAGAAGGTTGGCAAAATGAGTACTTTATTGACGGAAGCATTTGAACAGCTTCAATAGGTTGATTCTCCATTTTATTTATTAAATTCTAATTTTTTTATTTATTTCGTTTATTTCTTTTGTTTAATTTTATTTTTGCTGGCACAAAACACAAAAACCTAATTCAGAACATACAAAAAAAAAAAACCAACCAATATCTGTCAAACTACCCCACGTACGTAAAAAGTTAAAAGTTTACCAGTTTTTGTTCTTTGCGTTGACGGACACGTACTGAATGTAACAGCACTCATAAGAAACCATGTATTTCAACTTAGCTGTCAGTTGAAAAAGGCGAAGTTTAACGTATGACGGATTCATTGTGCCCCGACCTCAAAGGTCTGATCTCAACATCATTAGTGACATTGTATATTTGTATATACTTGGATAAATCTAGTCTCTATTTTTTTTTTAAATCTTGATGGTCCTCCTTGAAGATAAAAAAGGATCTGAGGTTAGGAACAGATGAGTTATTAAATCCTTATGAATGTTTATCCGAGACAATTTTTTAGCATGCGACAACAGCACCTTTTTAAAATTTCGTCATTGGCTTCTAACTAGAATTGAGCGATATTTCGAAACCTGTTACTTTTTCACGCCGATTGAAAAATCACTAACCACAACTGTGACTGAATTTATCAAGTAACAGGTTTTGAAAATATAGTTCTTTCATATAACTGTGATTGTTCTTGTAGTCTTACTTTACAGTAAAGAAGGATACCACATTAATTTTTTTATATTATATTTTTTATCGTCAAACCGTCTTTTCTGGCAACTATGTACAGCTCTCACATTTTTTTATTTGCAATTTTATTGTCTCTCTGTCTCTTATACCAGAATTCACAATATTTTGACGGTGTTGATTGCTAATAGCATTTCAAAATACTAATACTAATACACACTTTTAAAGCAGAAGTGCTGAAATGTGTTAAAATCACATTCACTGTTTAATTTCACTGCTGCTCTTCTTATTAGATTTTCTCAAAAAACAGAACTGCTACAAACAAAATACTGCTAAACTGTGATCACAGTCACAGTTCAAAAGAAGAGCGATTTAGAAATCACGTTCACAAGGAGTAACATTATTAAAAAATCACAGTTTCGATCATTTCTACTTCTACCGCTTCTTCCGACAACCAGTATCCATGTTCTGGAACTCTTGTCACGAGAAAATTTTCACTTTGATGTTAAATGAAACAAAAATTCCATAAATTGAAACAAACAGCTAATTTTTTTTTCTGTAACTTTTTTGACGAGTAATAGCTGCCACGTGAGGAAATTACTCTACAATTTACAGAAACAGTGTGTCTGTAAAATTTTCGTGAGAAAAGTTTCCGCTATGTACTGTCAAATATACTCGCAAATAAAAACGGGGTGAGATAAAATTTTAACCAAAAAATACATATTCAAAATGAAAAATGCAAAAAGGTAAGAATTTTGTTCTGAAGCGATACTTTCATTATTAAATTATTTTGACAGCATATTTTATTTATTTTTTCAACAATTTTTTAAACAACAATCATCAAGTCTCACTACACATTATTTGGTATAGCCGAATTTTGTATTTTCTCCGCCGTCGTTGAAAATTTTCGACGTTTAGTGAATTTTGGTCGCCGTCAAAGACATTTTTGATAAGCGTTCACAAAGTCTGCGATTTTAAATCGGCTTTAAGTTGTATATTATTACATATATAATAGGGATATAACGAATGTTCGCATTCGCTTTCGCATTCGCAAATTATTCGCTTAATTTTTCTATTTGCATTCGCTTTTGCATTCGCTAAAATATGCGAATATTTCAAGCGAATACTAAAAATAACAAAAATTTTTACTTCTTTTACGAAAATAGCTTACGATTCTAATCAAAGCTTTAAAATTTTAGCTTAAAACTTTTCTATAAATAATAATTATCAGAATGAATCCAAAATCAACTGTGTTTGGAAATATTTATCAGTTTTCGAAAAAGAAAAGGCAGTGTTTGATTTGCGCGAAAATATTTTTCTACTTAAGACTAGTCTGTTCAAACTTTTGAAAAATGTTGAGTACCATTCATTACTTCGTACAGAATATTTTAAATGCTAAAATATTAACCAGCCCTTATTTGTTGTAAATTCCATGCGAAGCAAGTGCCACTCATACGAGTATTATTTCACATGAAAACTTAAAATGTTGAAGATATATTTTATATATTTTTCTCAAGTTTTATTTCATGAACAATTCATTACAATTTTTCTTAATATGTATTTTGACAGCATTTCACATGAAATGTTGAACACAGTACCAGGCTTTAGGGCCAAAGTACGAATGGGTTGATTGCCTATGATTTTGTAAATTTTTTTAATTCAAGACTCAATTTAAATATAAAAAAAATTAAAAATTTTAAAAACCCCCGAATATATCTAGAGAAGCGATATCTTCTAAACGCCTGGACCGATTTTCTTAAAACATGGCTAAGAACCTTCTCGATCAAGTCGCCTTTCAAACAGAAAAAACTAAATCAAAATCGGTTCAGCCGTTTGGTCTGTACGTGGACACGGACAGACACACAGATACACAGACACACACTACAAACTTATAACACCCCTTTTGTTAGTCGGGGGTTAAAAATGTTATATGTAGTACAATTATTTATATCATACAACTTCATGTTCTTAAAAAAATTTAGTTTCGTGTGATTTTTTTTATCGTATTTTAAGCATTTGCATTCGCTTTCGCATTCGCTTTCGCAAAAATGCACATGCATTATTCGTTTTCGCATTCGCTTTCGCTAAACTGGTATTCGTTACCTCCCTAATATATAACGTAATGACTTAAGGCTCAATTAGACGTGACATAACCATAGACATAGAGAACAGCCGTTCGAACCAAACTAATGGGCAACACTGTATTAGATTACAGGGTACTCGCCATAACTCTCACCATAGAAACCAATTGAATTTTGGTTTTGTTATGGCTATGGCATTATGGCTATGTCACGTCTAATTTAAGCTTTAATCACTGTCAAGAGTTTTCTCGACATGAGTTACAGACACACTTTTGTCTCACTTTTCGAGACACGATGGAATATATTGTTTCACATCTCTCCGACGCGATAAGTTCTCACCAAAGTTACAGAAAATGGGTACAGGCTAGAATGTTCTTTTTATTAACACTGCGCAGCTTAAAAAATATGTATGGATCCGACATGATCATGATCATGTTGTTAGATATGACGATTTTACATCATTTTGACGATTTTTTATAACAAATTTCCCAAAATGACGTTTGACGATTTTGTTTCAAATATTCCTCTGATTTTGACGATTTGTTGATATAAGTATTTAGTAACATAAATATGCCAACAAAGCCTTGCAGAAAAGAGATTTGATTTCGATAACACATAAAGGGTGTTTTTTATTGAGGTATAGAACTTTCAGTTGGCATCACTTTTTTAACTGGTGGCCATTTTGTCAGCTGTTAAGTGATTAATATTTAGTTTGGTTTGCCATTTTATCATAAACAGGTTGACAAAAGAACAACGCTTGCAAATCGTGCAAATTTATTTCGAAAATAATGGTTCAGTTCGCGAAGTTTACCGCAAGCTCCGTCCATTTTATGGTCGACATAATCGTCCATCAGAGCAATTAATTCGGTTAACCATGGATCGTTTTCGCACTACGTTTACTCTATGTGATAATACGCATCCGCAGAGACGTCGAACAGTGCGCACCGAAGAAACAATTGCCGCTGTAGAGCAAAGTGTTGAAGAGGACCCGAATGAATCGATTCGCCACCGTGCACAGCAATTGGAGCCGACTAACCGACTATTTTGTTCCCGAATTGGATGGCATGAATGTGGATGAGTTGTGGTTCCAACAAGACGGCGCTACATGCCACACAGCGCACGTCACAATCGATTTATTGAAGGAAACATTCGATGAGCGCATAATTTCGCGGAATGGACCTGTCAATTGGCCACCAAGATCGTGTGATTTGACACCATTGGATTATTTTCTTTGGGGATATGTGAAGTCGCTCGTCTACGCCAACAAACTAGAAACGTTAGGGGACTTGGAAGCCAACATTCGTGGCGTTATTGCCAACATACGGCCCCATATGCTCGAAAAAGTCGTTGAAAATTGGACCTGTAGAATTGGCTTGATTCGAGGCAGCCGCGGCAACCACATTCCCGAAATCATATTTAAACCTTAATCGCATAAAATTATCCTTTCAATAAAGCCAAATTGATGGACATTAAAACGATTTTCTTGTGTTTTATTTCAATTTGAAGTTCTATACCTCTAAAAAAAAACACCCTATATATCAAAAATTTAATTATTTTCAGCATCAGTTAGTTTAAATATGGACTCTGACTGGACTTCCTTTATTAAGAAGTTAACCAAACAATAAACTATTCTTTCATAACTTAAGTGGGTTTGTTTTTTACTTGTTTTTGACTTTGCCATCGGCTAGTCTTGAAAGAATATTAAGATCTGAAATTTACTGGATACAGAAACTCTTGAAATCATTGTGTTTTCAAAAGATTATTTAAAGTGTCGGAGTGTTATAGTATTGACATTAAAAAAATTTTTATAAAAAACACAATTCTAAAATGTATGTATAGATTTATTTTGAAACTAGTTTTATTTAGAAATTGTTACACGCTATTATATATTCTGAATTTTTGCTTTAATTTCACCTTATAGTTTTTATGTTTGACTATAAAGTCGATTAATTGTTGTTTGTTACATAAAATAGTCTTCTATTTCTAATTTGATATATTAGTTATTTAATAAAACGGATTATTGTTGTGTGACGATTTTTTGACGAATTTTTTTGAAAATTGTGACGATTTTGACGATTTTATTTTTAAAATTAGACGATTTTTAGAAAAAATTATCTAACAACACTGTTTACGTTAAATAGCTGATGTTAATAACAATCTCTACCTAAGTAGATAGACTAGGGTGGTGATGAAGTGCGTTGCTGCACAGAAAAATATCGGTATTTCCCCCAGCTTAAAAGTCTAATTTAATTTGTCTTCTCTTCTTTAGAAACTCACATTAATTAATAAAAGTATTTCATTCAATGAAAGAATTGAAATTACTGAACTTAAGCCTGACTAAAAATTATTTCTGATTAAAAATTCACTATAATTCAATTAAAATCTAAAAATGTCTCAACTAATGCAATTAATTATAAAAAGAAAAAATAATCCGTCTAACAACAGTTTTCAATATAATTTTTTGGAGTAATATGAACTTTGTTTCTTATCTAGAGAATTCTTTTATTTTCGATAAAATTAATGACCGGATTATCCTTTTGATTATTTGATCCACTATGTATAAAATCATACAAGAATGGTTTTTTTGTAACAAAAGTTTTTCTTTTTTAAACGTTGGGGGCACGCATATAAACTTTGCATACTGAATGTATTTTCTAATGGATTTCCAGTTAACCAGTGATAAAATACCAAGCTTTTTTGATTGCAAAAACGATCTTATGTGAGATATCATGCCTGCATACATTCTTATATGGCTCCATATATTAAATCTCATTTATATATCGAGAGCCTATATTCCAAATACGTCAACTCAAAAAAGCTAACTTTTCAGTAGAGCGGAAAAACTAGATAATTCGCTCATTATAGTAAAAATAAATAATGTGTCTTCCATAATATGGTTTAAATATGCTTACTTTTTTATAGGTCTGCAAAAAATATTTTATTTTGCACTGGTTTGCGTAGTTTTATGAGATATCATATTTTAGCCGATCAAAAAACAAATATTTTTTTAGAGTTAGCATATTTTGTCGGAAAAAATATGATTTTTTTATTATATTTATTTTTTAATAAATTGTTGAAGTCTTTTGCTCAATACTAGATACAAGAATTGAAAAGCTACAAGAAAAAACTTAAAATACCATAAAAATAAATAATTTAAACCTGACAGAAAGCCTCTTCAATCTCGAGGTGGTCAGCTTTAGCACTCTCTAACTCACTTTCTAGTGTAACTGGGTCATTCCAAATTATCAATTTCGAAAGCTTATATCATTGACTATAATCGGTCCATACATAATGTTTCTGTTCGATTAACAGTTTAAAAGTTATACATACATTAACAATTTTTTATTGGAACCCCTCTGTACTAATATATTAAAAGTGACCGTATCTCAAAAACTAGCCATAGGATATCAAAATCCTTACCAGATTCGTGTTCAGCATAGCAAATGCAATCGGATATGAGGTAGATTTATTACAAATTACAAATTTTTTAAAAATATTTGAAATTTACATGGGAGTTAGCATTTATTTTCACCAAAAAAAAATTATAGTTTGAGATAGCAGAATAAGAAAAATTTATATAAAACGGGGAAAAAAATTATTTTTTTGATTAGAAAATTTATACTGCAGATGAATATTGTATAGGGGGGCTATTTGCCATCGGAATAGTGTTGTAAAAGTATTAAGTATTTGAGTACTGAGTACTCAATACCGGAAGTTTTTCCCGGTACTCAATACACAAAAGTAACTACTCAATACCTTGAGGGTTGCATTTTGTAGTATTCAAGTGAAAGTCTTCCTTTAAAATACATCAGAATTATACAACTCTGTGAGCTTGATACAAATAAATATGACTCTGAACCTCATGGAGTTAGTGAAACAAATACCAATTCTGTTAGGAACTATTTTGATACAAAAACAGCCACTAAAATAAAGTACTACAAAATGCTTTATTGAACTACTTCAGTCATTAACAAATACTATTGGACAGAAAAAGTGACCCTTTAGAATAGTGGAAGGAAGGCACGTGATACAATATAAAAAGCAAGTCAGGTCCTCACAAACATAAAAATATTTTAAATTCTTTCAATGTCGGTAAAATTTTATTTCTACATTTCAACAATGACTAAGTAATACAATCAATTGTGAAAAAAAAATGTTTATTAAAAAATATTTAGAAGATAATTTAAGAGATTAATGCACTAGAAATGTTAAGAGTACGTTAAAAAATTTTTATGTACAAAAACTAATCTTCAAACTTATTTATTTTCATTTGTTATAAACTAATTTATATACTTGTATTTAATCTTTGTTTTTCCATATTGCATTATCAATAAAATAATATAAATAATAATTTTTAACTTCAAATATACATACATATATAAAGGATTGAGTAGTATCGAGTACCCAATTGAAAAAGTATCAAGTAGTACTGAGTATTGAAAAGTAGCCGCTTTTTACAACACTACATCGGAAACTCATTTTGACCAAATTTAAGTTGACGTGTTTTGAATATAGGCTCTCTATATATGGATCTACATATAAAGAGCTTCATAATGAAATTTCCATATATGAGCTCATATATTATAATACATTTCATATATTAGTCCATATATTAGTTCATATATAATAGTTTTGTAATGTATAATCCCATATATTTCCATACATGAATTCATACATACTCATATATAGTTATATACATTCATATATTAAAAATATATGGACCATATAGAATTTTTTTAGCTGGGTGGTGATTAAACTTTGGCACCTTTCTGAAGCAATGGAATACCATGCGTGTTGCACTATATCCATAGGTCATTATTATTAGTCGGTTTGGTTTCGGATACTTTTATTTAACGTCCTTCCACAAATTTTATATAAGGTTAAAGTCTGGCGACTGAGCAAGCCACTCTATGACTGATATTTTGTTGTCCTGGAACCACTTTTTAGCGTTTTTGTCAGTATATTTTGGGTCATTGTCTTGTTACATGACTCAAATTAGCTGCATGTCCTCAGATACATATCATAGCATTACTTCTGCAAGGATTCGTACATATTCGGATGCATCCATCATGGTATTTATACGACGAATAGGCCCAATACCATAGTATGAAAAACAACTCCATACCATGATACTGGAGCCTCCATGTTTTGCCGTTTTCAAACTAAACTTTGGGTTGTATTATGAGTTTGATGACCTTTTAACGTAAGATCTTGAGCTTTACCAGCAAATAAAACTATGTTTGATGCATCAGTCCAAAGAATGTTGCGTCACTTCTCTATGGGCCAGTCAAAGTGGTTCTTATAGCAAACGTTACTCGTTTCTTTACATGCTTCTTTGTTAAAAGCGGAACCTTTCTTGGACTGTGAGCTTCCAGGTTCTCTTCTCTCAGCCTGTAGAATATATATACACCATTGAAACTTCCTTCAAATTTAGCTCTTCTTTCTGACATAAAAGGGACCTTTTTGATTTGCCGAACTATGCGATCGATCATTAAAGATGGTGTTGTCAAAATAAAATATATTCAATTTCTCGACTGGTTTCTGGTGCTAGATTTTTGTGTCATTTTGTATGGAAATGTGTTTAACCCGCAATTCTGTTTGATCATTAATTATAAATTTAAACTTAAAACTTACTTATTAGTTTTCCAAAAAAAAAAAAAAAAAAATTGACTCAGTGAGAGAACATCATATAAGTAACGGAACTAAGGAGTTATGAACAAAAACAAAAATCCGAAAAGCTGGATTTTCCACATGAACTCTATACCTACGGTTACCATATTTTCAGCAAAAAATAAAGGACATTTATAAATGTAATAAAAATTAAATCAGGGCGCAATTAATAAGGTGAGTGAACTAGAGAATGACAGTAGGTACTCAAAATATATACATAAGTAGTATAATAGTCTTAATTTTAGCAACTGCGTATAATCCCAGCTGGAAAAGTAGGCATTAATTACATAAATAATGGAAGAAATAATGTATTATTTTCCAAAGCAGGACAATGCTTTCCCTTAGAAAAGAGAGGGTAATTTTATGAAACACAACAATTACACATTGATTACCACGTGCATACCAGTGACGCCAACTTAGCCAAAACGCGAAAAAAAAATTTAGCCCCAAACTAAAAAAGGCTCAAACCTAGCACTTTTTACAGTAATCTTTCAGCCCTTTTTGCCCCTTTTAACTTTTTGCTCGATATGGCTACATTTAAACTTTTGCGAACTTTTTCTTCCTTTAATCTAGCAAAATAAAATGAGTAAAAAGTTGATATTGCTTTACCAATTTAAAAAAGAAGAATTTTATTTTTTCCAAATTTTTTATAACTTGAAAGTTATTCAGTACAGCCTAAAACAGATAATGTATGTTTTTGGAAGAGCGAGAAATCGAAATTTTATTTAATAACGGCCAATTTTAAATGTATGTACTTATGTAAACATACATATGTATATATATTTCTATTATATATGTATGTATATGCTAACTATTTAATCTACGTATGTCCATACCTTATTGAAATGTAATATGAAATGTAAATGAAATATGTACAATATTGAAGCTCTCAAGCTATGTATGTGTTGATCTCATGATAGTTATTTATTTTCTAATAAATTACATTACAAAAATTGATTTGATGTTTTGATTTTCAACAGAAACATTTTAATACTAGCCCTACTTTTTCGATATATTTTACTATTTTTTTATTTTTGAATATTTTTTCAATTTAGCCCTTTCTAGCCCTTTTTTCAAAACTTTTTACGCGTTTTGAGTTTCAAAAGTTGGCATCAGTGTGCATTACCATATCTGCAGAAGAAGATGTATAGTTTTTGCTTGTGACGAGTGTTATGAATTATAGAATTCATTCCTCGGACGTATTAAGCCAGTGGTGGGAAAGTTGGTACGATCGTCCTTTTTTTGATACTATTTAACATGAAAAAGTACCGTAGTACTCCCCCAACACATTTGATACCGCTCACGGACAACTTAGAAATGCAGTCAAATGACGCGCGTATGCATATATTTTTGCCAAGAATTAAATTTCGTTTTCGGCAAATAGCACGAAACTTAATTAGTAAAACTGTTTTAGAAAAATGTAATATTTCAAAATTAAATATAAACTAAAACCAATGATATTTTCTGTGGCTTAGAAGTTGATTTATATATAAACACAAATCATGTTGAAACAACTGTTTGAAATCAGTTTCCAGAAAATTGTAAAAACTTTTTATATTAAATTCTGTCAAGTTCTAATGACAAAAGTGGACTTTGACAATGAAATGTTAGTTTTGTTTAGTAATGCCCCTTTTAGACAGAAAGAAGAATACCATCTCTTACTGGCTTTCTCCCAGCTGAATTAAGACTGGAAAGAAAACTTTCCGTGTCTGAAAGGGGTATTTCCGTGTCTAAAATAGGTATGAGTTTTACCCTGAAAATGTTTTATCTGGTAGAACCAACAGCATTATACTACTTTTAATTAAAATGTTTCCTAGCGGAAAGAAAAATTTTGAAGCTATTAACAACCAATACTTGTATAGAGCACTGGCTGATATGAAAGAACTGAAACCATTAACAACAGAAAATATATATGTATCTACAGTGGCTTAAGCTAAAAACGCATTAGATGAATACCTGCTTCATGACATATCGAGAGCAGCTTACGGAATTTTGTCCATACCTCACTCCTCTACATTGTCGAAAGGATTTTCTCTTACCAAAATCTCATGAAAATAAAACAAAGGAGCCGATTTTATGTTCCAACCGTATCAAGTCTTATCCACGCCAAAGATTTATTGAAGTCTAAAAATTCATCTTGTTATAACTTTGACATTTGTACCTGCATATCGATGGCTTAATATAAAAAAGGCCTAACTCGAATTTTCGATATTTTACAGGAGAAGCAAAAAACTTAAGAAAAATAAAGCATTTACATGCAGAAATAGTTTTTAAAGTTGCCATAAGTCCTTGATTTTGAACTGTAACGTACTAAGATCTTCAAGGAAGATGCAATTATACGTTGTCGTCCAGAAAACATTAAAAACACGATTTCGAAAAAAATTGAGTTAGGCCCTTTTTATATTAAGCCATCGATATGTACATATATATATATATATACCTTGTGTCCTTTTTTTATTTCTTTTTAAATGAATTTTTTGCCATTTTTGTTTATAAAATTTAAAGAAAAAAATAATAATTTTTGGTACTCTCGGGATCAAAAAAGTACTAAAAATACCGAAATGTAAATCTCATTTCCCATCACTGACTTAAGTCGATTCCAACATAAAAGAGCATCTCTATGTGTGTGCAAAAAACTAAACTACTCTACTACTATAATAGCGGGTAAATTAAGCGAAGTACTTCGATAATAATCACCGACGTCAGTATGACATCGTAAGCGAGCAATTTAAGTACTTGGATTGTAATGTACGTGTAATCGGATACATCATGTGTTACTAAAAACTTAGTTTATAACGTAAGCAGGGATTCATTTATTGATTAAAACAAACAGTTATAAAACAAAATTAAAACTTTTAGGCTAAATTTATGTTAAATCTAAATAGCAAAATAAGCGAACGAATCACCACTGACTGCTACTAAGTATTACTGATATCATCGATTACGTAATGTATATTTTTAGCACTGGGTGCGTATTAAACTAATTGACTCTCTCTCTCATACCTTCATCCTGAATATTTTTACACACAGAATATTAATATTTATTCAGTAAAAAATAAATAAAGTCATACTCGGAATATTTATTGACCATTCGCCATTGTATACAATCATTTGTGTACATAAAACGGAATGGAAAATGTGCGGCTGTTTGAAAACATGATTAATGTATGTGTGTGTGTGTGTGTAAATAAAATACCTCTGTATTACGCATGTGTATTCGGTTTAATATTCAGAATATTTTTATATTCACACAGTCTATAAATTTTAGTTGTCGTTTGTGCTGGATAATTTTAAAAATGTGTATACACATAGTTGCTGGATGTTTTTTTATTTTTAGGTTCACGCATTCGTAGTTGTTTGACGGCCAACACTCAAAAAGTACTTAAAACGATAATTGTTATTCTCTGGACTGCACTAAGCCAGGAGACTGGTGTATGTTAGCCAAGCCAAATTTACAAGTTCTCGTTTTACCTTCATAGTGAACAGACCATTAGCGGAGTTTTTCTTACATACTTACTAAACAAACAAAAAATTATACAAAAAAATATTCGTAGTACATATTATTCGTAATACATACTGACTTTGGTAAATAAGCTTTATTTGCTTTGCTAATTTTGCAAAAGTATTTCCACTTTTTTCCAAAATCCCCCACTGTGTTCTGGCAAAACTTTAAGTAGTTGTATATTGGCGGTTCTGGGCCAATTAAAATTTTGAAATTCGTGTAAAATTCTTTAAATTTTTTCAAAATTTGGGTGAAATTCTTCAAAATTCTTGGAAATTTGTCTGAAATTTCTAAAATTCTTTAAAATTTGTGTGAAATTTGAGAATTGCGTTTGTTGTTAATGTAAACTGTTTTTTGTTTACATTGATTTTGTTGTTTACATTAAGTGTATGTCTATCTGTCTGACCGTGAGAATTTGTGCGTGGAATATTTTGTGCGAATGGATTAAGGGAGTTTACAGTTTAGAGGTTTTTATGTGTGTGTATATGTCGACGGTGAAAATTATGAAAATGGTTTTTCCTAATGCCGACGGCAAAGTATGATTATTTTTTTCTAATGCCAACGGGAAAACGTGAAAGTTAATTTTTCTAATGCTAATATAGATGTTGCTAGACTGTGGGAATTTAAGGCCGACCGTGATTTGGGTGGGTGGTGTTGTTGTCGTAATATGTAACCATGGGAATTTGTGGGTGTGTCTGTCTGTGGAAATTTAAGCGAGCCTGTGATTGGCAGGGGCGGGGTGTAGCTGAGGTAGATCGATTGCGTGTATATACATATGTATGTACGTATGCATGTCTGTGAGAATTGCTGGCTGATCATGATTTATGAGGGTCGAGATGTTCTTGTAATATGTAATCGTGGGAATCTGTGTGTATGTATGCCTGTAGGAGTTTAAGGCTGATCATGATTTGAGGTGGGTGAGGATATTGTTGAGGTAGACCGATTGCGTGTATGTATGCATGTATCAGAGCTGTAAAAGAATGATTCTGTGAATCATTCAGCCAATGAGTTATCACTTTTTTAATGCATTCATTTTGCCCAAAATATGAATTGAATTAATATATAAAAGTATTCATCATGAATTAAAAATTTTTAAATGATTTCTTTTTACGAAAAAATTATTTGAGTTAAAATTTATTTAATTCATCTTGACTTGAATTTTTTAAATGTATTCATTTGAGCCAACATAAATAATTGATTTAAAATTTGAATACATTCATCGATAATATAATGGAAATGAATTTTAATTAATTTCATCATTCATCATTTCCATTTTCATTTCTTCATTACGAATTAATCGTTCCTCAAACGTTATTCTGCGATTTTTGTAATGAAGCTACTCAATTTATTGCTTAAGCAATAATATGTAAAAAATCTCTAAATCGAGGTCTTGTATTTATTATATGAATAAAAAATACCAGTCAAAACCGTTGAATAAAACAAATTAAATAGAACCTTCCACAAAGGAATCGGTTGATTAATTTGATTTAGTTTTGAAATACAAATTTAAAAAATGTGCATAATGTCGCAAAATTTATTTCACAAAAACGAATTTGATAAAACCGAACATTTCTTTCATAAATTTGGACGCAAACGTTTGTATGTATATGAACTTGTAAGTGACGATGGGTTATCCAGTTCTAAAAACTGTTAATCAGAATTAGCACAAACGGATAAGCCTGAGCTGGCGGATAACACATCATCACCTGACGTCGGCAAATGTCCAACGCGGTCGCTGTTGTTTGAGAAATATTTTACTATCGTGGAAGAGGTTAGTTTTTATTAGGGGCAAGAAATAATTGCCTAAAATATGTAAGACATCTTTATATAAATGCAGCTATTTGTATTCATACAGCAGGAGTATCCAGAAAAGAAAACTAAACCAAAAAGGGAAAATATATCAGCGAAATGCCTTTATTGTGACAAAGTGTTGACTGAAACAGGACATGTAACATCGAATTTTGTTCGTCGTTTGTGAAAGCAACATTTGGAAAAATTCAACGAATACGAAGAGCTGAAGCAAGATATAAGAATAATTCCAAGAAAACAAGCGACTCTTTAAAACTGTTATTTATTTACTAAACTGAGCGACAGATGAACTTTTATTCAATTTGTTTTTGATTGTTTAATCGAACAAAATGCTCGAGATTCGTTGGAAGGCAATATCATAAACGAAAATCTTAGTTAAATGGATATTTATTATTATTTGTATACATTTGTTTACAGAGTCTATGATGCCAATTCTTTGGTTTCTTAAAACTTCAGACCCTTATTTGATTTATGATCTTTATCCTAATTAAAAAAGTGAATGAATATGAATCAATCATTTACAGCTCTGGTATGTATTTCTGTGAGAATTTAAGGCTGAGGTGTTCTTGTAATATATAACCTGGAGAATTGGTGCGTTTGTATGTTTGTAGTAGTTTACGGCTGACCGTGATTTGGGGTAGGTGAGGGTGTTGTTGCTGTATGTATCCATGGGATTTTGTTTGTATGTATGCCTGTTGGACCCTGCAGATAATGCGACTAGTCCATACATGCATGTAAGGACTAGTCCAAAGAGGAGTTGGAGTACTCCAAAACTACTCCAAATATATGAAAAAAGGTGGTCGATTTAACATTGCGATGTCCTAGGGTTGGACCACATGGTCCAACTTTGCATTACATCGGACTAACCCCAAAACTACTCCATATGGAAAAGTTATAGACTACTCGCATACAATTTGTGAGAGCCTAAGAAGCACGATCATATTCGTTTAAACACGAAAACTTATCGTGCAACATTGAATGCTTGCATTAAAACGACATGATCCATGACTGCATTACATGGGACCATGATGTAACTAGTCTGTTTCATCTAGATTGGACCACGTACTCCAATATTATTTGCAGGGTAGTTTAAGGCTGATATTGTTTTATGTTGTTGAGATTGATCGATTGCATATGTCTGTATGACCGTGGGAATTTGTGTATGTATATCTGTGTTAATTAAAGGCTGGCCGCGATTTGTGTGGGGTTTGGTGTTGTTGAAATTTTCTTAGATGAATTCTGGTTCGTGTGTGCGTGTGTGTGTATGATTTTCTCGCTCTAGTATTTATATTTACGTAGAATTCAATTGTTTTCAGTATCGACATTTGGTGCTATAAAATATCATATATCTGAACATCCCTAATCATATTATATTTTCATACTTACGATTGCTTTATATTTTGTCATGCTTAAATTTGTCAGCGTTAAAGTCTGCTTGTGAGAAATTTGTTTATATTACAAATTTTGTTTATTTAACTACATCCGCATTTTTTGTCTGAACGACTAAATGTGCTTTGACTGTGCTTTGGCTTTTCAAACGTCAGTGCTCAACGCTTCCTATATTTTTATGATTTAGATATGTAAGTGAATCACACTAATCTAATAAATACTTGAGTATTGATAAGAAAATTGATATGTGTGCATACATATCTACAAATTGATTTTATTTGCGTATGTATGTATGTACATACAAATAACCCTGCAGATAATATTGGACTACGTGGTCCAATCTCGGTGAAACAGACTAGTTACATCATGGTCCCATGTAATGCAGTCATGGATCATGTCGTTTTCACATAAGCATTCAATGCTGCACTATAAGTGTTCGTGTTTAAACGATTATGATCGTTGTTCTTAGGCAGTTACAAATTGTATGCGAGTAGTCTATAACTATTTCATATGGAGTAGTTTTAGGGTTAGTCCGATGTTAAGTAAAATTGGACCATGTGGTCCAATCCTAGGACATCGCAGTGTTAAATCGACCACCTTTTTTCATATATTTGGAGTACTCCTACTCCTCTTTGGATTAGTCTTTACATGCATGTATGGACTAGTCGCATTATCTGCAGGGAAGTGTTTAGCACCCTCTTTGAATACATTTTTTTTATCATGTGCGGTCTTTTGGTGTTGTTGTAAATATTCGCCTGGTCTTTTGTGTATAGATGTGAAATACGAGTATCTTCATAGTTTTTTTTTATTTGAAATTAAAAAATTTTGTTTTAATTTTTTTTTATCTGCATTTACTTAAAAGTTTGTGAGGATTTTCTGTTTTAAGTAAAATTGAATTCCTTGAGATACATACGTTGTAGTAATAGTAACTAAGTATAATAAAAATACTTCCTATATTTAATTTACATTTGTTTAAAGTTCATACAGTCTATATAGTCAACGTTAGAAAATTTTGGGGTTTAAATATTTATAACCGTCATCTTTTTTCTTCACCTTTTACATTTATTTTGGAACGTCTTGCATTGCCTTTTAAAAATTTATAAAAATTTTTAAATTAAATGTAATGATAATTTTTTGTTAGCCACCTTCTTTTTGCCCTGTTATTGATAACCATTTCAAATCAAATGAGGGTTTTATAATGAAATTGTTAAATTCATAGTTGTTGAAAACAATTGCTACTTCTTTTACGATGAAACAATTTGAATTACTTTTGAAACCTTGAATGTCTATAAAAACCATATCTTCTTTCATATTACTTAATTTATAAGACTTTTTGAACTTGCTCTTTGATGAGTATATACTCTGTTACACGATCATGAATAAGAATGCAGTAAGCTGATGTCTTTGCTGCAATATTAGTTGCTGTTTCAAATTCTATTTTTATATCAATCGGTCCATTATTGAGTGATTTATTCTGATGACTGACATATACTACAACAATAGGAGATTTTGTCTTAATCTCTGATGCAGTTAGAAACGGTTGGGATTCTTTCATATAGTAGCTTTGTTGGAGTCTTAGATAGGTACATATCATATAGAATTTGATAACGTTTATTTTTAATGTTTATGTTAAGATCATCGTATGGATATGAGACTGAATTTAAATGTACTTTTAAATTAGTTAAATCATAATGAACAAACTTATTTTCTTCTTGAATAGTAATCCACAGAAAACAAAGTTGTTTTCTAAGAATTTAGGTATACCCTCTCGACGATTCCTGTAGCATACAAGATGACTTTGTAGAACGAAATTTCTGTTTGTCTTTTGCCAATGTTATGGGTAAAAAAAATTTAAAATTTAATTACCCAAATTGTGTTAATTGATACTGACGCTATTTTTACATCAATAGGATATATGTTTATTTTATGAAGGGTGATCGCCTTTGGCTTTTATTTTGTGATTTGTGAGCCTGTTAGACAGGCTGTTTGTATAAGTACGTCAGTCCCTCTTTATTTTTATTTATTTCTAATGTGTCACTATTTTTTTATTTTTTACTTGAAATAGAGAACATTTATATTATTTTTTAAATGCTGCTATTGTCGAAATAATTTGCACATACTCACATTTTTTAATAGTTGTTACAATACTTTTTTATCAACATGTACATATTTATTTTTACTTATGTATTCAAAAATCAAAGTTTTAAGGCCTTATTCAGAAAAAAATAATTTATGTTTACTGAATGTTTACCAAACAAATTTCCATACAAAATTTATTTCGTAAACCTTTAGGGAACCTAAATTATTTTTTCTGAATACGGCAGTTAATGTTAAAAAAAATTGTTCAGAGAAACTACCGAAATTTCTTAACGAATTCACTAGAAAAAGTCTGAGTTCAGACAAACTATCGAATAGTCTTAACGAATTCGGTACGACAAGTCTGACTTCAGAAAAAGTCGAAACATTTGGTTTGGGGGTATATACATAGGTAAATATATGTATGTATGTAGAAAATAGTTCATATACAAAGAAATATGTAGATGTTTAATAATCAACTATTCTAGAAAATCGATCTCAAATAACTCACTTACCTCTACCAGCAATTCACCGTCATTGTTTCCATAAATTGTCAGAAACATTGGAGTATCTAAGTTTGGGAGAATTTTTAGCTCAATTGATTCTTCATGATCTTTGCTGTTTGTTTAAAAAATATCCTCATCACCGGGGACAAGGACTTCATGCATTTAAAAAAAAAAATTTTAGGCGCCTAAAATATAACATTAAAAACGAAAAACATTCACTAAAAACAATTAAATATGCACATATTTAAAAAAAAAATTTGTTGGAAAGAACAGTTTTAAGTTTACATACAACTAATTAAAGATATAAAAATATTTTATTTTCTTAAGAGGTGCGTATACAAGCCTTTTATATTAAACTAGCTGACCCGGGCAAACGTTGTTTTGCCTTCAAATTTTATTTTCACTGCAAGTCTGCGGTATCGGGCTAATCAACGCCACTACACGCTGTTTAAGGACCCAACGCCTTCTCGAAACACAGCATTGGCTTATCGCGCTAATCTCTATCGGACAAAATACGAAAAAACTAAATATTGCGCCATCTATCGGGCGAATTTTAAACTATACAGAAACACTCCTCACGCCCCATAGAGCATGTATATAAAGTTTGGTCAAAATCGGTGCAGTAGTTCTTGAGTTACGGTGCAAAAACACAAAAAAACTAAATAGTGCGCCATCTGTCGGACCAGCTTCAAACTATACAGAAACACTCCTCATAACTCCTCAACAACTTGGTCAAAATCGGTCCAGTAGTTTTTGAGTTTAGCGATCACGAACATACACGTAATTTTTATATATGTAGAGATTTGTACACAAGATTAAATATGATATATGTAACGATTTTTTCTGCATTATTTACTTCAAATACGCAGTTTTCGAGATATGTTTATATTGCAGTAAAGGAACGATACGTAAATTGAAAAGGAAATGTGTTATTTATTTATTTTCATTTAAAAATTTATGAACGTGAAGTTCTATCAATTTGTTTTTACAAGAATTTTTGGCATTGAAAAAGTCCTTGTAACGTCTGTAAACGTAATCGGCCCATATTTAAATAATTACTTTTATATAATGTTGTATACATATTTATTTAACTCAACCATTACAATGAATTGAATACTAGCTATTAGATTTATTGATCATTTTTTAAAACAATATCAAGTTTCCGCACAATTGCTTTACTAATTTCTGCTTTGATAACAGAAAAAGTCCTCTTGAAATCACCAAAATGACAATTTTTATTAGATTTGGTACGTGTGTGTGCTTGTACAACCCTTATACAATTCTACAACAATGCAAGCGAATTAATTTATCATAAAAAACAGTCTTACAATAATAATTTGTCATTAATAATACATTTTGAAATTTTATTTTTTGGCTAAATATGACACAAAACTTGTAATTATACTAAAATATAAGACAAAATATGCATTTATGACCAAATTATGCAAAAATATGAATTTTCAGCAAAATATGCACTAACAAATCGATGCCATTTTCACTCAAGTTCAATGTTTCGTATAGATATTTCGTTCTTGCCATTATCAGGTTTCATGGAAAAAATATGCATTCGCATAAAACCACTGTCCCTGCTCATCACCATCAAACATACCTGTATACAACACATTCATGAATTGGGGTGATGCAGATACAATTTCTCTCTGCGAATTAATGATAAAAGGTTTATATATTTTGCTAGCATGCATGACTTAGCATGCCTCTATAATGACGCGAGAGTCCGAGATGTAGTGGTGTTTCAATTAAAAATCTATACTATTAGAATTTACGTATTCACTCTTTTGAAGTTTTTACAAAGTAGATACATATGTATGTGTCTATGTATTTCATTTGCAAAAAAGTCATAAAATTAAATTATTTGTCGTGAGAAATTTTTTTAAATTATACATGCTTCGGCTGCTTTCAATATTTTTTTCTGTAAATTTATTTGATACTCATATAGATACAGATATAAAGTAAGATCTATTTACATTGCATTTTACAATTTATGTATGTATGTATTTAGAATCATGCTAGACATAATGACACAATTCTAGTTGAAGTCCATATAAAGGGTGTCCCAACAAGAACGCAAGATTTAAATTTGGCGCCATTCGAAGTGTCATTGTTTGACACTTGAACAATTTTTATTGTTTGCTAATAGAAGGTACGAGGTTAGTAAAAATGGAGCGCTACACGAATGAACAACGCATTCTCATTGTGAAATTGTTTTACTAAAATGGTGAAAGTTTTGCGGCTACAGTTCGCAAATTTGCGATCAATTTGGGGTCACAATAATGCTCCAAAAGAGTCAACTGTAAAGAGATTAATGGATAAATTTGCCGAAACTGGGTCTGTAAGTGATGTAAAGGCAAGAACGCGCCTTCGACCAGGTCGATCGACCGAAAATGTCGCAGCTGTACGTGATGATGTCGCTCAAACGCAGGTCAAGCGCAAACAGTCAATGGTGTTCGGTATCGTGAAATGATAACCAGTTTTTTCGTGCCTAGAATTGAAGAAATGAATGTGGAGGGCATGTGGTTTCAACAAGACGGCGCCACATGTCATACAGCCAGAGAAACAATTCAATTGCTACATCAGTCATTTCCCGGTCGTGTTATTTCGCGTTTTTGTGACCAGAATTGGCCGTCTAGATCGTGCGATTTAACACCATTAGATTTTTTTCTTTGGGGTTTTTTGAAGTCGATGGTTTACGCGAATAAACCGACGACGACTCAAGCCTTAAAAGAGGACATTGGACGCTGCATTAATGAAATACCGCAGCATTTATGCAAAACGGCCATTGAAAATTTCATTAAAAGATCGCGTGTGTGCCAGCAGAGCCGCGGCGGCCATCTGCCCGATTTGTTATTCCACACATAACCTTATTTTGTCTACTTTACGATATAATAAAGTTTCACGATTTTTTTTATAATATCTGTGTTTTATTTAAAATTTAAATCTTGCGTTCTTGTTGGGACACCCTTTATAAAGGTGTAGACAAATAAAATAGATGAATGTCGAATTAAACTATTTTCTGGGTTTTGTATAAGTTTCTAAGCCTACTACGCTTATTTTTCTTTTGTGATTTTCAAAAATATTATTATTTGTGAATTCTCAAATAGTTTTTGAAATCTTTGCATAAGATAAGAGGTTTGTGACTGTTCAAAATGTTGGGTTGAAGTCTACTGATAATTTGTTATAGCAACAATGAAATGCACATAGACAACGCTGAACCACCAGCAAATAAATTTCAAAATAAGAGGTTTGTGACTATTCAAAATGTGTGGTTGGGGTCTACTGACGATTTGTTACAGCAACAATGAAATGCATATAGACAAAGCTGAACGACCAGCAAATGGGTTTCGGATGAAAATATAATTATGACAATATGTCGAATAATAGTTTCGTATTATGTTTCTCCTGTAAAATTGCAGTTATTTGAGTTAGGGCCTTTCTACTTGTTAACATCGATATGTTAAGTTATAGGTTACGTATACCACAGTGGAGGATTTTGAAAAAAAGCGGAAATAATTCTGCAGTTTCTAAACGAGCCGTCCGATTGTAATGAAATTTCATACAGCATTTACGGTGTTACCGAGCTTATATTTGAAATTGGGATTATATATCCCTAAACGGGGCGAAGCCACAAAGACCCAAAGTGGGCAACCTCGGGGTTAATGAAAAATTCAAAGCGATGCCAAGCTGATGTGTTTGATCTGATAAAAAAGATTTTTTTGCAGGTGGATTTCTCTATCCAAGAGCTAAAAAAAAGTATGCTACATTTATGCAGTTTCGCTTAAAGTTTAGGAAATATTCGAGAAAAAAATTTAAATTTTGGGTTTTTTACTAACCTTGGTCCACTGTTCTGCTAATAGAGAAATCAAATCTTGTTCGATTTTAAAATAGAAACTTGGTATGAGTTAAGAACAAAATTTTTAACATTTAGAAAAAAAATTTGATATCAAAATCACTATTAAGTCAAAAGTTATCAGCAAATTAAATAAAATATTTTAAAAAAAGTCGATTTTTGTCGTTTTTTGCAGAAAAAAGCAGGTTAATTATTTCGCTATTATTTCAAAATTTTGCAACGTTACCAACCGTAATACCTACTATAAGAAACATTACAAAGAAACTTGTTGTTCAAAATTTTTGTTATTAAAGGTGCCAGACCGTTTTGAAATTGACCTATTTTTGTTATAAATTACAAATGTAAGGCATGACCTATAACAAATAAATACATACATGCAGTAAGTTTATTATCACTAAATCTACAATAAAACATAAATATACATACATATCGCACATCCAGTTCAAAAGTGTCATAACTCAAAAACACTAGTTTTGCATAAAACACGTTTAAAGTTTTCAACTTACATACAACTCAATGAAGGCACGAACAAATATTTTTCTCTCAGGAGGTGATAGTAAAAGCTATTTATATGAAATTTGTATGCAAGATAAAATACGAAATGCATTATTATTCTGCATTATTAACTCAAAAAACGAATTTTTGAGTTATGTCACTATTGAACTGAATGTGCGATATATCAAACACAACATACATCTATATATATATATGCACTTAGTTTCATATACATACATCATATAAATAAATAAAAGAAATCACTAAAACACTACCCTCTACTTAGCCATATGTCTCTATGACAATACTCTTTCTCCAGCGACAGTTGCACTAGTTAAAATGTCGACAACTTTCCTTTTATGTGCGAGTAGAGGTACGTTAGAGACAACAGTTCTGGTGTATTTCTGGTGATATTGTCAATGAACTCGTCAATAGTTTGTTTTTCTTTTTATTATGCTGTGCAATAATATTGAAAAACTATATGTAGACGAGGTTTACTAAAATCTTTGATTCAAATATCTCCATATATTCGTAAAAGAACTGCATACTCAATAGTGCTAAAGTCTGCTGGCAGATTTTCAATGACAACCGTATGTTATATGTCAATAGGCGATTACATTGGCTGGGCTACACCTAGTCAGTAGCACTATTGACAATGTCACTAGAAAATCACTATAATTTTACTATTGACAATGAGGGAGGAAATATCGATATTGTAGACTAGACCCCCTAAAATTTACTAGTGAATCTTTGGTCTCAATGTCTCCATGTGGTTCCAAAAGAACTACTTAGTCAGTAGTCCTACAGTCAAGTGGTGGATTTTCAATGACAAGCTAATGTTAAATTTTTTTTTTTTTTTTTTTTTTTTAAATGCATGTTTATTATTTATTGTATCTTCAAATATGAACTAACAATAAGTATTCAAATCTTAAATCTATAAAAAAAATTATTAGGCCCGACCAATGTCGGACATAAGCTTAGTGATAGTTATTAATAATACATAAGTAGTGATAAGCAACAAAAAGAAAAAGGTGTTTTCAAGCAGCTTCATCATCTAGAGTGTTGAATATTAGAGCCCGTGTATCTCTCTTTTTTAAGCGGATGTGTCCAGTAAAGTTCAAAATATTACGAGCAAGCGGATTAGGGTGTGACTCGAGTTTTGTTAGGTATTTGCCTGCGTATTTTGCAATTTCTTCAGTCACTAGTGGCATATTCAAATCGCGATGTATATTTGAATTTTTGATGTACCATGGAGCCGATGTTATCATGCGTAAAATTTTATTTTGCCTTCGTTGAATTTTCTCTACATTTGAAGCTGAAGCAGTGCCCCATGGTTGAATTCCGTAACACCATATTGGCTTTAAAAGCGACTTGTATATTAAAAGTTTGCAGTCTAGGCTAAGTGTTGAATTTCTACCAATCAGCCAATGTACCTGAGTTAATTTAAGTTTCATTTGAGTTAACTTAGAGTCAATGTGATGTTTCCATGTAAGTCGTCGATCAAGGTGTATACCAAGATATTTCACATGTGAATGTTGAGGAACAACTTGATTGTTAATCCGAATGGGGGAGCAAGTATCTCTTCTTAGAGTGAACGTTATTTGGACACACTTTTGTTCATTGACTTTAATTCTCCATAAGTTTAACCAAAGCTCCATCTGGCTAATGTGTTCCTGGAGTTTGCGGGATGCCTCATCAGGGTTTTCGTGCATACTAAGGCAGGCTGTATCGTCGGCAAATGTGGAAGTATGGATACTACTGCTCACAGGCATATCACAAGTATAAATCAAATATAAAACTGGTCCCAGTATGCTCCCCTGTGGCACACCGGATGAAATAGTTTCAGGCCTACTCGTAAAGTCTCCTTCCACAACAGTGAACTTACGGGAAATAATGTAACTTTCCAAAAGATTTAAAATGTTTATTGGTAAGTAAGTCTTCAATTTTAAAATTAGGCCTTCATGGCATACTTTATCAAATGCCTGGGAAACGTCAATAAAGAGCGCAGAGCAATACTTTTTTTCCTCAAAAGTTCTTCTTATAAATTGAACCAGTCTGTGAGTTTGTTCAATGGTGCTATGCTGACTTCTAAAACCAAATTGATGGTCTGGTAATGTTAAATGTCAATAAATGATTACATTGGCTGGGGTACACCTGAACAGTAGTACTACTAACAACGTCACTAGTAAATCACCACAATTTCACTATTCGCACTTTCTGCAGGATCTATATATATATATATATATATATATATATATATATATATATATATATATATATATATATATATATATATATATATATATATATGCACTTAGTTTTATATACATACATCATATAAATAAATAAAAGAAATCACTAAAACACTAATAAAAAATAAATACATACATACATATAGTAAGTCTGTATGTCTTCTCAGAAAACTATTTATATGTTGTAAGCAGATGCAAGTAATTAGAAAAAAAAATTATTACAAGTTAATTCTTATAGGAAAATTAATACTTATTTATTTTTTTATTGTTGCTTGTAGCTAGTGATGCACGAATATTCGTAGTCGTATTCGAATTGCCGAATATTCGGCCATTTTTAAGCCGAATACGAAGCATTCGTATTCGTCAAATTCAGGCGAATACGAATACGAATATTTTTCCAAAAAAATTAAATAAATAAATGCATGAATCCTAAACTAAATTTAAATAAATTGGTAAAAATATTAGTTTGTACGAATCCATTAAATTTTTTATAGAAATTTGTGCTTTGTATCATTTTCAAATAATATTTACTGACGATCATTAAAATTTTGGGTAGTTTTTATTATCTTTAAAGTACGTCAACAGGAGTATGAAGTTCTTTTTCATAACAATTTTTTAATATTTCATATTGCAGGCGTAAATAGAGCCCTAATTCAATGTCTATAAATTTCACATGAAATACTCGTATTCGTATTCGTATTCGCGAATATCGTTTCAAATATTCGTATTCGCATTCGTATTCGCGAATATCAAAAATTGACATTCGTTACATCACTACTTGTAGCTGTTTTAAATGAATATATTGGTGTAATATACATGTATGTGCCCTGCAGGAAATGCGAACAGTGAAATTGTGGTCATTTACTAGTGACATTTTCAGTAGTACTACTGACCAGGTGTACCCCAGGCAATGTAATCATCTATTGACATTTAACATTAGTTTGTCATTGAAAATCCACCAGTAGACTGTATCACTACTGACTAGCTAGATCTTTTGCGACCACATGGAAACATTGGCACCAAAGATTCACTAGTAAATTTTAGGGGCACTAGTCTACAATTGATATTTCCCGCTCGATGTCAATAGTTAAATTATAGTGATTTGCTAGTCACATTGTCATAAGTTCTACTGACCAGGTGTACCCCAGCCAATGTAATCGCCTATGGATATATAACATAGGGTTGTCATTGAAAATCTACCGTACACTTTAGCACTATTGACTAGGAGGTTCTCTCACGACCATATGGAGATATTTGAACCAAATATTCACCAGTAGATTTTAGTGACCCTCGTCTACATATGTATATATTTATTTAATATTATTGCACAGCCTAATAAAAAAGAAAAACAAACTGTTGACGCGTCCATTGACAATGTCACCAGAAATACAGAAGAACTGTTGTCTCTAACGTATGTCTACTAGCGCATAAAAGGAAAGTTGTCGATATTTTAACAAGTGCAATTTTCGCTAGAGAAAGAGTATTGACATAGAGACATATGGTTCTAGGCTGACTAGAGGGTAGTTATGCAGCTACGTCTAATTTTGAAAAATACCTGAGATAATACTCGTAATTATACTTGTACGCTAGAGTGTCCAAAAAAAATTTTTTTAGGGCTTAGGCATAATTTGAAACCTTATAGGCTCAAGTATTTTTGAGATTTTTTTCAGATTTTTCGGAAGAGGTTTAGAGGTCACACAAGTCGAATTTTTGCAAAAAATCGAGTTTGCCGGCAATTTTTTGTATTTTCTTCATAACGTTAACCATAAACATAATTTTCTTAACTTTTGAGTAACTAATTTAAAAGAAAAATGTCCAAGCTTTATTTTTGTGTGCAAAAATGATGGATTTTTAATGAATTGGTTCTTTTAGGTAATTTTTTCGTAATTTTTCTATAAATTTTGTAAATAACGCTTTATAACTTTTAAAATTTTTATAAAAATTAAAAAAACTAATGATGTAAGTTGAGAGGTTAATTAGTTCTAAATAATTTCAAATAAAAATTCTTGATTTTACTCTTACTGACCCTGAGTTATACCCGTTTTCAGCTTTGTAACCAGTTTATTTTTATACCGAAAAAAAAAATCAAAATTAAACCCTAAATTTTGTATTTTTGGCATAAAAGTCCGTCAAATAGTCAAGATCTGCTCTTGACAAGTGAAATCTGGGCCCTATTCCACAAAACAACTTATCAACTTTTCACTTTGCACTTATCTAATTTTTTTACAATTTGCAGAACTTTTCGTTCCTCATAACTGTAAAATTTGATGAGTGAAAAGTTGAAATTGATAAGTGTAATTTGCAAAGTTTTTGCAATTTTTATGCTCTCTTTGCGATTCCTGTTCCACGTACGTTCTCTCTTGCAAAGTGCAAAGTTAATATTAAAAAGTGTAACTTGCAAAGACTTTGCGAGCAATTATGCTTTTTCGTTCCACAATAACTGTAAATTCTATTTTTGCAAAGCAAATTTTGATAAGTTTGTTAAAAATTTGCAAGGTAAACGATCTCTTTGCAAATTAACAAAATAAAATTCGTTGATAAGTCTTCGATTATTTTCAAACATAATAATCATAACCAGGGCCCTATTCCACAAAAAACTTATCAACTTTTCACTTTGCACTTATCAAATTGCATTTTTTGGCAAAGTGATAAGTGTTTCTGTTCCACAATATTCTTTGCAAATTTCACTTTGCACTTTGTAAGGACTTTGCTCTCTTTGTAAATTTCTTGCACTCTTTGTAAAGTAATTGCGCTCTTTGCAAAGTATTTTCATTCTCCTGCAAAGTGAGTGTGCAAAGTGTTCCTGAAAACGTTTAAGCATCTTTGCATTTCTGTCTTATAACTTTTCACTTTGCATTCTTAAATAGAACTTGTTAAAGTTATCCGCAAAATAAAAATTAAAAAAATTCCAGAGTTTCATGTGATTAAAAATATATGTAATTTATTTGCTAGTTTTCAAACCAATAAAATAATTTTTTATTTATAAAATTATTGTAAATGTATGCATCCATATGCATAAAAAATAAAATTTATTTGAAATCCATTTTTAGAAAACTTTGTATGAAAAACTTAAAATAAAATACATTTCAAATTTATTTTAAATTTTATGAATAAGAGGGTTAGAGCTGGGTCCAACTCATTCAATCGTTAATTTTTGCCACAAACTCATTTGAATTACATGGGTTTGATCATAGGTTTGTGGCAAAAATGAACGAATGAACGAGTTGGACCCAGCTCTAAAGCTGAAAGTACATAACACGCGTTAGTGCGCGTGCGAGCTGTAGGCATCTGTCAAAAAAAGTTGAAATAGTGCTTTTGCATACAACAAGTTACATACGAAATTCTTTGACGCGTTTGCCGCAGAAAGTTGGTTAACTTTCAACTTTTTCATGCGTTTTATTGTTTTGACAACTACTCAGCCGACAGTAAAAAAGAAAAAATTCTAAAAAATTAGAATCATGGAGTAAAAACTTATTGACGAGTTTGAAAAACATACAGTATTGGATTAAAAAAAGGATTTGAAAATGTTACAAGTCCATTTTCAATGTAAAAATAAGTAAAAAGTCTGATAGAATAGGCGTTTATGAGGCGTGCCATTTTTCATGCGGTAAAGTTTTCAAACGCACGATACTTGTAGACGAACTGACGCGTGTTATGTACTTCTACCTTAATGGGGGTTAGAACATATTAAAGTTTACATTTCAATTTGAAGGTTAATAAATTAGAATCTAATTATTAGATAAATAGGCTGCTTGTGAAGAAGTTTTAAAAAAGCACAATCCAAATTTTGAACGTAAACGTTTTCAATGTGTTATTCTACATTGGTTTTACTATCTTTAATAGAATATACATATAATAACGCTTAAAACAAGTTTATACAAATATAATGTAATATATGTAATTTAAAGCTCAAATATTTTTTTCTTTTTTTCCATATCTATGTACATACGAACGCAATGTGAGATTGTATTGTTATGATTATTATGTTTGAAAATAATCGAAGATTTGTCAACGAATTTTTTTTTTTTTTTTTTGTTAATTTGCAAAGAGATCGTTTACCTTGCAAATTTTTAACAAACTTATCAAAATTTGCTTTGCAAAAATAGAATTTACAGTTATTGTGGAACGAAAAAGCATAATTTCTTGCAAAGTCTTTGCAAGCTACACTTTTCAATATTAACTTTGCAGTTTGCAAGAGAGAATGTACGTGGAACAGAAATCGCAAAGAGAGCATAAAAATTGCAAAAACTTTGCAAATTACACTTATCAATTTCAACTTTTCACTCATCAAATTTTACAGTTCTGAGGAACGAAAAGTTCTGCAAATTGTCGAAAAATTTGATAAGTGCAAAGTTAAAAGTTGATAAGTTGTTTTGTGGAATAGGGCCCAGGGCTAATTTTTCTGGCTTTTTGCCAGAAAATATGCAATTTTTTGCATATTTTAATTTTTTTGTAGAAAAATGCTTATTTTTGATCACCTTGCATAAAAAACTTATTTTTCACTCTGGCAACGCGATTAATATATAACGACTCATATAACTCAAACCGGTGTAAAAGAAATTCACAAAAAATATATTTCTTTCCCCTTCTTGCACATGTATGTCTGCATGTTATTAATTTTTGCTTTACTTTTCTATAACTTCTACCACAAAGTCGAACCGAAACTATAACCGCCCGAGGCTTATGATTGTTTGCTTGCAAATATTCGATTCAAAAATACCTTTCGTTACCCTACGTCTCCACGAGCCATCAACTTGGACATGACATGAACATGACGCCCGCAGAGCAACTGTGAAAAATTCATGAACTTCTTTGTTGTAGTGAACACGGGCGATCTCCATGTTCAGGCATGTCAAAGTATTTTGCGGTAGCGCAACATGGCGAACATCTTTGCTCAGACATATGTTCGGACATCCATGTCAGAGCATGGACGAAACATGGACATGAGCGGTCTCCATTAGCCATTTGCGATGTCCGACATGATGCCCATGTCAAGTTCGTGGCTAGTGGAGACCGCTAGTTATGTACAGATTTTGAGTTTTAAAACATTGTGGGTCTTGTAAACATCGGAGACATGATTCGTAAAAAAGTCTGCGGCGCTTAGACTAACCAATGATCGCCTTCGCGATTGTCCAACTGTTTATTGAAAATACTCTGCTCAAGCATCACCCGACTAGAAACTAAAGGACTTCCTATTAGTGAAAGTTTAGCTGTTATAGAACGTGTGAAAGAAAATATTGAAAATACAAACCAAAATGTATTCATTGATAAATTTTACAAAGTTTTGAACAGAAACACAGGTCTGAAGACTTTAATCAAAATTAAAAATTATATATATTTCAATAAAACCGAAACCGATGACTATATTGAAAATTTGTCCCCATCTGAAATACTCGCATTTAAATACGCTAATGTTACATCTACTGATGTTGAACGCATATTTTCCATGTTTTATGTGACAATAGAAGATCATTTCTTTTTGAAAATTTTTTGATTGTTCACTGTAATAAAGATCTCTTCGAATAAAAATACTTTGAAGTAACAAAATTGTTGCTTTTATTCTTGTTTTATTCATGCATATTTGTGCATATAACCGTGCATATTTTGAAATTTTTTCGTGCTATTTCTGGCGCATATTTTGAATTTTTTTTTGCGTATTTTAATTAGCCCTAATCATAACAATAGAATCTCACATTGCGTTCGTATGTACATAGATATGGGAAAAAAGAAAAAAATATTTGAGCTTTAAATTACATATATTACATTATATTTGTATAAACTTGTTTTAAGCGTTATTATATATTCTATTAAAGATAGTAAAACCAATGTAGAATAACACATTGAAAACGTTACGTTCAAAATTTGGATTGTGCTTTTTTAAAACTTCCTCACAAGCAGCCTATTTATCTAATAATTAGATTCTAATTTATTAACCTTCAAATTGAAATGTAAACTTTAATATGTTCTAACCCCCATTAAAGCTGGGTCCAACTCGTTCATTCGTTCATTTTTGCCACAAACCTATGATTAAACCCAGTAATTTAAATGAGTTTGTGGCAAAAATTAACGATTGAACGAGTTGGACCCAGCTCTAACCCCCATATTCATAAAATTTAAAATACATTTGAAATGTGTTTTATTTTAAGTTTTTCATACAAAGTCTTCTAAAAATGGATTTCAAATAAATTTTATTTTCTTATGAATATGGATGCATACATTAACAATAATTTTATAAAAAAAATTATTTTTTTAATTTTTATTTTGCGGATAACTTTAACAAGTTCTATTTAGGAATGCAAAGTGAAAAGTTATAAGACAGAAATACAAAGATGCTTAAACGTTTTCAGGAACACTCTGCACACTCACTTTGCAGGAGAACGCAAAGACTTTGCAAAGAGCGCAATTACTTTACAAAGAGTGCAAGAAATTTACAAAGAGAGCAAAGTCTTTGCAAAAAGATACGTAGTGCAAAGTAAAATTTGCAAAAAAATATTATGGAATAGAAACATTTATCACTTTGCCAAAAAATGCAGTTTGATAAGTGCAAAGTGAAAAGTTGATAAGTTTTTTGTGGAATAGGGCCCTGGCTGCTACAGTTATACATAACGTGACCAGATGGTTTTTGCAAAAAGCGGGACATGATCGATCAAAAAGCGGGATTTTGAAGAAAATATCTCCAAAAAGCGGGATTACTTAGGAAACACAGTTTTCAACTCAAAAGAAACGCTTTTAAATAATTAAAAGTATTCAAAAATTATTTATCTACATATATAAATAAAAATTAAATTTCGTTCGTTGGTAATCGCATCAATTAAGCGGCAGCACCGATTTCGCTATTTTTTTAACGTGGACTTCTAATTATTATATTTTTTTTATTTTGAAATATCTTTCAGCAAGAAACGTGAAATTTTGTGTGATTAACGATTTTTAGATTGTGCGTTGTCTTACAAAAAAAGTTCGAATTAGACATTTTGGATGTGAAACCTGTCATAAAGAAAAAATATTTACTGTGAGATACCTGAAAAACTAATTGTTGTGGGGATAACTCTAATACTGTGGGGATAACTCTGCTGATATTGTGCATTGTCTCTGGAAACAACTTCAGAATTTAACAAGTAGGCGTGGTGTCTCACATAGTGAACATTTTTTATTGTCTTCAAAAATAAAACCAGCGCACCGATCTTGCTGATTTATTTACAGATTATTACTGATGGTCTAGAAGAAACAAGAGGCTATTACTTCAAGATATCTTGAAAGCCAAAACAGTCAAATTTTTTAATTTTTTTTCGTAAGCAGTAACGCCAATAACGAGAATAATATTATGAAAAGGAGTAAATATTGGAGCAAAAAGAGTGTCACGTCCCAAGTAAATTAAATATTAGTTTTTTATTATCTTGGTATCTGCTACAAACAAAAACTTGAAATTCCTCTGATTCTGCCTATAATACAAAGTAATAGGGATTGGAGAAGTGAGCATGGCTCCTCTCAAATATAGAATATGTTTATTTAAAAAATATCTTGAAAACTAATGCAGTGGGAATTTTGAAACTCTTCGTGACTATTTAATAATGAGGATTCTGTTGTAAAAAATAGTAAAGGTTGAACCGCAAGAGTGGCACTTCTAATAAAAAATTTCTTTTCATCTCTAATCGTTTATGGGGTGTAGCGGAGCACACAGTGTTTTGGCTAGTTAAGCAATAACCGCACTTAAAAAAATATTTAAAATGAATTTTTATCAGTACATTTTTAACAAAAATCGAACAAGAGATTGAATTCTTCAAAACTCTATAAAGCGGGATAGAAATTCGAAGCGGGATCGACCTATGAAAAGCGGGATAATCCCGCCTAAAGCAGGATATCTGGTCAGGTTATACACGGAAGTGGTGGAATTATGGGGTGGTGGGGTTATTTGGCGGCTGCTGTAGGTCAGATGGAGTTTATTGAATCTTCAATTTATAAATGAGCATATTTAAACATTTTAAAAAGAAATTTAAACGCAATTGCGGGAAAACTTAATTTGACATCTACATCTTGGTTCCAACAGGACAACGACCTAAAGCACATAGCGGCGGTCGTTGTAGTGTTTTCACACTGACATGGTTTTAATAAAAGTTGGTTTTAACTTTAAACTTTTTACAAATGGTTTTTGTTAAAACCAACTTTAAACCATTTTAGATTTGGTTTTAAGTCGGTTTTATGAAATGCTAAATTCAGTGCTGCCAAGTTAAAATGACCGGAAGCAGCTGATAATGTCTATGCCAGTGAATAACAATAGATGTCGCTTGAAAGATTTGCAACTTAAAAATTTATGCAGCAGCAACAATAATCAAAAAAATATGGGAAAAACATTTTGGAAGGAAAACAAACGAAAATATTTTCCCTTCCCAGAGGAAAATAGACGATATGACTGACATCGATCCGCCGATAAAAACTTTTATTTTGTGATGTATTTGTGCATTTTTTATATACAATAATTTGATTTCTAAGCACTTCTTCACATTGTATTAGTAGTTTCATAATTTTAAATATTTATTTACAAAATATAAAATAATTTCCATTTTACAACGCATTGTAAAATTTCCGAGATTTTCATACAAACAAAAACAGTTGTTGTACAGTTTGTGAAATAACCCTGCAGTCAGACTGGGGCCAAGTGTCTCTATGTAACCACTAAAATTCTAGTAGTAGTTACATTGTCTACAATTTCTCTTCTATTCGTCAGTATAAAAGAAATAGAGAAAACAAATGTGGTGTATTTCTGGTGGATTTTGCAACAACTTGTCAATATTCATAAATTTGTATGTACGTAAGGTATAGAAATGTACCAGTAAATGTGTGGTTGGTATGTCTCCATGTTCCCATAAGAACTATGAATTCACTACTTAGTCAATTGTTTTAGTGTTACTAGTAGATTTTCAATGACAAACACATGCTAAATGTCTATAGCATAAAGTATTGTATGGGGAATAATTGTAGAGTAGTACTGGTGACAAAGTCAAAAGCGACTCAGTACATTTTCACTATTCGCACTTTCTGCAGGGAAGTGTTATAAAAAGCAAAAAAAATACAACAACAAATGCACACATTTCTGCAGGAGATTTATTTTATTTTGAGCAAAGTTATTAAACAGTCTGTGAGTTAAAACCTGAATTTAACAAAATTGCAGTGTGAATGCAACATCAGATGTTTATGCCCAGGCAGAAATTGCCAACCGTACAAAAATTGTAGCACTGGGAAAGCACTTTTACTCAAGAAACCCAAACGGTTTGCCAACGTTACGGGTTACAATCTGAAAAATTATTTGCCAATGCTTTTTAATAAATTTTTAATTTTTTTCTTTTCGTTTTTATTTATTGGTAAGAATACACTTATAGCCCATTCAGGCTGACGCCAAATTAAGTAATTTCGTGATATCGGTCGAAATCAAGTTCAAATTAATTAATTTCCCATATATTTTGACATTTTCCAAATTAAGTTATTTTACTTAATTTCGATGAAATTAACAAGAAATTACAATATACAACTCTGTTTTTGTACTAAAACTACTTTTTTTTCAAACATGATTGAATTTATACAGGATTTACACTATGACTTTTTACCTTGACTTTCCTAGAGTTTATTGACAAAAGGGGTACAAAGGTGATAAAAGGGGTAGCAACATAAAAGTGAATTCAAGAAAAATGAAGGGGGAAAAGTCATCGTGTAAATCCCGTATTACAACTATGAGAAACAACAATTAACTTGAGGGTTACACGATCATGTTTTGCCTTTCAAATTTCAAGACATTCACACTTTTTCACTAATACATTCATACTTTTAGAATTTGATTCAACTTTGACTTCAATTTTCTTTCCAATTGTGTGTTCAATTTATAAGCAAAAAACAACTGACAGCAATTTCAATGAGAATACTTTTCGTTTTTGTTTTAAAATTTTCTGCCAACATAGTATTTTTGTGTTCTTTTATTACATATAATGCTATATTCCACCGAAAAATTTTAATTACACTTAAATATATTTAGGAACAAAAATAAAAAGTATAATGATGTGTTGCGGTTTATAGATCTATATAGAAGTCATGATGTTTTGTTGTCTTAAGCTGTTTTTTTATCAACGGCATATTGAAAATAAATATATAAAACAGGATGTGTGTATGTATGTAACGTATGGACTCCAAAACGGCTGAGCCGATTTTGATGAAATTTTCAAGGAATCTTCTGAATATTTAGGCGGGTGACGCTGTGAAGTCTGATTTTTCATTTTCGGTCTGCAGGCGGAGGGGCGTGGCAAAATCCAATTATCATATGTCAGCACCAATGCGCAATGCTTTAAAATCAATATAAATTAAATTGAAAAGACAATTGGGGGTAGAGAAGCGCACCGGGTGTAGCTAGTTGAAAATAAATTTCCTTGGAAATTGCGTGCAGCCTACGTCACAGTTTTCAATTTAAAAGACTTTTGACAACCAGTATGTGGGGAAAACTTGAAAGCAAATCTTGGTCGTGTAACTGTAGCGTAAAAGAAATAAAAAAATTTTAATTCAAAATGAAACTAAAAGAAGATTTGAAAATTAATATATTTATGACAATTTTTGAAAGAAAAATGTGTATATGTGTAATAAAGAATTTATTCAACTGAAAAAAGTACTTAAATGTCTGCCGCAATGAATAAGATGTTTGCGAAATCAAATCAAATATCATTCAGTACATGCATGAACACTTTTGATTTCGTTTGTAATTTGGGCTTGAAATTACTTAATTTCGTGTCAGCCTGAATGGGCTATTACGGCCTTATGTACACACAAAAAAATATAAGAGGTAATATTAACTAAGCTTACATAGGTAACATTTTTTTATATGAAAGTAAAAAACTTGGGTTTTATTAACTATGCAGTTAGGTAATTTGTACATTACACATTACCTAAAATCCAAGTTAATATACCTATTACAATAAGGTAAATACATACATATATTTTTCGAAATTATTTTTATTGACATGTTTTCTATTTTATTGTCAAAAGTAAATTTTTGAGCAAGAAGGTATGTATACATTAAATTTTTAAAATTTTTAAATTTATGTAAAATAATTCTTTTTAATTATTATAGATAAACTAGCTGAGGCCTGCTAACGTCCTCTCCCTTCCTTGCTTTCCATTCTTAGATGGTGTAGAAGCAAGTACGCAAATTGCCAGTGTATCCTGTATTCCTTCAGAAGCTGCAGACGACCTATACCTTCGCATAGGAAGATCCCCATCCCAAGTTTCAATGGTCTCCACCAATTGCTGCCTTACGATTGCCGGCAAACGTGGTCTTATGCCAGCAACACAACTGGGACGAACGACGAATTTCGTGGACGGTGACGAATTCGTCTATAATAATTCGCTGAGTAAATTCGTCGTGTGAAGCACAACAACGACGAATAAATAATAACTCTTACAATTGATACAGTTGCTTATTGTTTGTGCAAAGAGAGATATAACTGTTTTTTCGTCGGCTTAGAGAATAGAAATAAATATATCGGAGAGTTCGTCTCGCACGACGAGTTTCTTTCGACGGTAGTGTTGTGTTAATTTGCACATGCATGAATGTGTTTTATTTTTTATGACAAAATTCGTCGTTCGTCCCAGTTGTGTTCCAATCATTACCTTTAGATGTTTTATTTTCGTGGTATTTTTTTCGATTTTATTTATATGTATGCATCCTTCATAGATAAATTAATAAATAAATAATAAATTTTTTTTAAATTCAAAAATTCTTTAAATCCATGACAGTTATCGAATTATAAATAGTTAATATAACTAAAATCCATGATAATTTGCCGCATTGTATATGTATAAATTTACTTTGCTATTTAGATAGTTCACAGAAAACAAAAGTATGAATTTACCTAGTCGTTAAGGAGTTTCAACTAAAATTTTAGTTGATTTTTCGAACATAGAAATCAACTAAACTTTTTTTCAAATTACCTAAAAAACTTTGTAAATGCCATTCTACCCTTTCACTTAGTTAAAATTATACCATTATTTTAGGAAATATAACCTATGATTTTTTTTGTGTGTATGTATAATCAAAACCTGACATGAAGTTAGCATAAGTGACAAAACTGAACTACTTGTTGACGAGTTCCTCTATACAATTTTACATTAAAAATCGCCGTATAATGTAGTTTTAACACACGATTATATCTTAATTTATCTCAATTTTGCCACTTATTCTAACTTCATGCCAGTTTTTGATTATACATGATTATGCATACATGGTTAGCTCTATTTCTGATATATTCAGATATTTTCATTACTTAATTAGTAAACATATATTATCAGGAGGAACAGTTGTAATATTATAGCCATAAATGTTGAAAAAAGAAAATAGTGTTTTCGATTCAACTGTGTCTATAAATTTTTCCCAGTGAATATTTTCTATTTTCAACAAGAGAAAATGCTAATGGTATATTATTTGAGAAACTGTTAGTATGGAAATTGTGAAAATTCCTTTGAATTTGCGCTATTGTATTTGTAATTAGTTGATTAACATTACCGATTGACTTTAAATACCCCAAACTATTTTTAAGGTCAAAAGCTGAAAATTGTGATAAAGGAGCTCCAATGTTAATAACATCATCTGGTATATGGATTAGATTATGTATATTCATATTTTGCGAATTAGGTCCGCAAAATCGAGGCATAAGTTCAACAAATGATTTAATAATTCTTGAACGTATTTTGATTTTAATGTGGCTAACTAGGTTGACGAACAAATACGACAAGAAATAAATAAAATAAAAAAATGTTTGTACATTTTAATATCTAATAGAATTTTTAAAGTAATTGCACCAGTATATAACCAGAGAAACGGAATTGTGTAGTTTTCCAGTTTGTTAAATTCATTAAATTATGATCATTTTCCTTTGAAATTCAAAAGCTACATTTTTAGATACATTTTCTTGTGAAATATAAAAGAATGAATTCTTTATCATTAGCTTTTGAAGCAATATTAGCTTTTGAAGCAATTGTTTGAAGTATTGGGAATATATTACACTTATAAAAAAAAACTTATGTTGGGAAAGCACTTAAATTGTAGTTTTCAAAGTGTTTAGCCAACTACGTAAAAAAAAAATAGTTATGCAATCCCATCATGAGGTTATCATTTGTGTGTTGGCACAACACTCCAAAAGTAGAAATTGTGATGTTCTGCCAGCATTCGAACCACCTTAGGAAACGCTATGCCAACGTTATCCCGATTGTATTTTTCTGCGTGGGTGGTTTTAACGTTAAAACCAGGGGATCTACTCTGTAATTCGAAACGAAAGAAAATGCTTTCGAATTGACATGTTACAAACATACAAATTCGAAAGCATCTTCTTTCGTTTCGAATTACGCAGTAGTTTTAACTTGCAGTGTGAAAACACTATTAGACTTTGACTAATGTACAATGCTTCTAAGCAGCTTAAACACGCCCCAATCACCTGATCGCAATTTCACTGAGCGCCTCTGGGATTATTAGAGAGAAAAAAATCGTCAGCACGTGATAATAAGCAAAGAAGCTCTTGGAAGTGTTATGCAGACAGAGTGGGCCAAATCTCTTCTGAGAACGCAGAGAAGTTGGTCATATCCATTCCAAATAGATTAAGTGAAGTATTAACCCAGTAATAATATTTCATATTTTTTTAATTAATAAAGCAATAAAGCGCTTTAAAATATGAGCTTGTTAAGAAGCAGTGAACATACATACATATATGAAGCAAACTACAGGAAAAAAGTAATTTAATAGCGCCACAACAATGCAGGTTTTAAGGCCAGAAAGTTATTACAAATGTATATATTCATATTGTGCCATGTACATATGCATATGCATTAGAAGATTTTTCTCAACTAGGTTGTCAAATGATTGTACACCCAATGTGCATACATACAAAACACAACTAACGAGTATTTTAGTTAATGCAAATACCTGTAAACGAACAAAAGCAAATTACTTAGAGGCAGTTTTCAAAACATAAATTTAATTTTTCCAAAGAAAATTGTATAAATCTGGCAACTCTATGGCTAAGTAGATTTGTTTTTATCTCAGTTGATGAATTTTTTGTTATTTAAATTAAAATAAATCTGTGAATAAATATTTTTTTTGCCTGATTCGCCATAAGTACATTGTATCTCCTGGGGTTTTGTGGTATTACACCTTACATTTGGCTACCGCTTGGTTTTTGTATCACTGCTGCTGCTACTGCCTGCTGCCTATTGTATTGTTCTTGATACTTACTTTTGCCGCCATTTCTGGTTTTTTGTTCCCGCTTTATATATAACAATATAATTTTATTTTTCAACAATGACCGGCAAAAAAGTTGCTTGTGGTGCATGTAATAAAGATATTGGCAAAGGAGGTAGTGTACAATGCGACATGTGTCTTCAATGGTTTCACCTGCGCTGTGCGGACATGTCTGAAATATTTTGCGCTTCTATGTCCAAACGAACTGGAATTTTTTTCAAATGCGACAAGTGTCGCGAATTACCTACGAACATCAAAGACATAGTTCTGCATATCAACCAGCTGCATGACAAGCTCGATACTATATCGAACCAGCTGGAGTTGCAGCGGGTGGAGAGTGAAAATCTGATCGAGAGATCGATATGCAACCTTCGTACTGAGTTTGTAACAAAACTTGAAAAAATTGAAAGCGACTTATCAAGCTGCAAAACACGAGCTCTACAAATGGATACCACAAAGGGAAAAAAATCAAAAAGCAATATGAAGCAATCAATGTTGTTTACCATAGAGCAAACAGGACCGACATTGTGATTAATAGTTTACCTGCTGCCACTCCAAATCTTGAATATGTTGTTGTGAACCTGTGCAATATTTATGGTATAACAATAAACGAAAACGATATCTAGCACGTCTGTTTTATGAATAAAAGTAAGTCGGTTTTGGTTAAGTTTAAATGTGTTCGTATACGTGACACCTTAATGCAGAATATCACAAGACAAGAACACTGAAGCTTAGCGATATAATCCATAGTGATGTTCACTCTAGAGTTTTTCTCAATGACCACTACGCGCCTATGGCCGCAAAAATAAACTTCATGTGTAAACAACTGCTGAAGAAAGAGAAAATCAAAAAAATTAAAAATTTACAATGCCGACAAGCCAAAAGTCACAATTTATCATATGGATGGGTCATCTGTTTCGAAGGATTTTTATGAATGTGAGTCGCTATTCGCGGATGCTGCCGCATAATATTTGTTTTGATGCTTCCAATTCATCAGCTGTTTATCTTATGATTTTTTTTTGGAATTTGTTCACGATACAACCAACTGGTTAACCTTCTAGTTCCTTTTACTTTATTTTTTTTTTAAATATAATTACTAACAATTTTTTTTTATATTTAAATTTTCTATTATTTTATTTTTTATATATTAAATACTCTTGTACCTTTTTTATATTTTATTATGTCATCTGGCTTAAACTTTGGACCAGTGTCACATGATAACAATTACTTGCGCTCTAGATTATATAATCGTTCCAATGCTTTTAATATAGGTCATTTCAACTGTCAAAGTTTCAGCATGTCTTCTAGGTCTACTAAACTGGATGAAATACGTAATATTTAAATGGATGCCTTCTTGATGTCGTTGGTGTTAGTGAGACGTGGCTCAAACCACATATATCTTCTAGTACTGTCTCCGTGCCAGGCTATACTTTTTAAAGATGCGATAGACCAGGGAGAGAAAATTCAGCTTCAAATATAGGCAATCAAACTGGACAACGAGGTGGTGGTGTTGGTATTTACGTGTCTAATAAATATAAAGGTAGGGTAGTCTTTAAATCGACTGACTTTGTTGTTTTCGAATCTCTATTCATAGAAATCAACTATTCTAACTTTAAGTTGCTCTTAAGTGTTGTATACCTCCCCCGTGGTAATATTGATGTTATGGAAAATCGATTAGGTGATTTACTGGTGAGATACAAGGACATTGTAATTATGGGCGGCTTTAATCTTAATTTGTTTAATATTGAGAACTCTGATATTGTACTGTCAACATGTCGGCGTTTGGGTTTGTCCTATCGTCTCAATAATCTACCCACCCACTATGTTACCCCTGGGTCCTCCACTCTTTTGGATTACTTCTTATTGAGTCCCGATCTATCGGTTCATATGTCCGATCAAATGCAGTGTCCTGCCATTTCTCACCACTCATTCATCTTTATGAGCATTACGTACGCTACAGGGTCGAATTCAAGAATTATAACAACATTAACGTCTCTTCACTACAACACCATTTCCTACAATACGATTTTTCTAGCTTCTATACTATACATGATGTTAATTCCCAAATGTCATCTCTCATGTCATGTGTACGTCATTTGCACTCTCTAGTACCGACTAGAAGGGTCATTATCTTCCCGTCTAGTGATAATTGGTTTAACACCCCGCTAATTAAATATCACCTCTCGCTTCGTGATATTGCTTTCATGGAGTATTTACGAAGCCCTTCACCTGACAACTGGAGATGCTACTGCACAGCTCGTAACAAATCGAAATCTGTTATCCGCAATGTAAAGCGTAAGGCACACAGTAACATCTTTCAGAATCTTGATACCAAAGGTATGTGGAGAGTACTTCGGCAGAATGGTCTGTATGATACAATACCTGAAGAAAATCTCTCTCCCGACGCACTGAATGCAGAATTTTCGAGATGTATAACTTTTCATTCTTTTAATCCTTTTGACATTAGCTTTCCTAGCAATCGTTTCTCGTTTCGAAGCATTGTACTCTAAGACTTATGTAATGCACTTTCTAAAATTAAGTCCAATGCCGCAGGCCACGATGGCCTTGTTCCAGTTTTGTCCAAGATCTTTGAACATGTTATAAAAGATCAAATCTTACAATTATTAAACCAAATTTTTTTGCTAAACCCGTATCAGTCAGGATTTCGTGAAGGATATAGCACAACTTCTCTTTTAATTGGTCTCTCCGATTCTATTAGAAGAATTATTGATAAGGACGACGTAGCTGTTTTACTTTCCTTAGACCTTTCAAAGGCTTTTGACAAGGTTGGTCATGCTATTTTAATAACAAACTTTGCACATATTTTGATTTCTCTTTATCCGCTTGTAGATTATTATATTCTTATTTATCAGGTCGTTCACAAAATGTTCAATGCAGTAACCTTAACTCGAGGTGTCTACCAGTCAGTAGTGGTGTACCGCAGGGCTCTGTTATTGGCCCCTTACTATTTATGATATATATGAATGATTTCTTTGCTTTACTTGACGGCTTCGAATGTGAAGCCTTCGTTTTTGCCGATGATATACAAATATTATTTAAGGGTCATACGTAGCTTATTGATGTTTTCGAATATGATATTAACACTTTAATGTCCAATGTTTCACGCTGGATGAGTAACAGCAAACTTAGTATTAATTCTTCTATGACCAAAGCGATGATTTTTAAACCATCTACTGCTACGATTAACCTGTCTATTATGATCGATGGCCAACCCATTGATTTTGTCGATCGTATGAAATGTCTTGGTGTTTTACTAGACAATATCTTAGTTTCTGACACCATATTAATGGACTATTTTCTAAAATAAACTTCACCTTAAGAAGACTTTATGCAATGAATTTATACCTTCCCTTACATATTAGAAAGAGCATAGCTCACTCCTTATTGATGTCCAATGATGTATTGAGGTATACTCTGGCTGTAGCGCTGAAAATTTAAATATGTGTGCCTTACTCTTTAACAGAATAATACGCTTTATATACCAACTACGAATTAGCGATCATGTTTCTATGCATGTTAATGATTTTTTGGGCTGTAGTTTTAAAAACTTCATACAGATTAGATCAATACTTTTCTTTTATTAATGTCATGCTCGCAGACTGTCCAGACTATCTCCGTAGACATTTTACGTTTTTGCAAAGTGATAGAAACCCAGAGCTTCTTTTCCCCATTCGAAATCGTCTTATCATTTACTGTATGAGTCGCCAAATGTTGGAATTCACTGCCACGATCCTTAAGAGCATTCCATCTTACTCGTAATTCATTCAAAGGTAAGCTTGTTGAACATTTCTCACAGTTGAACTGATCTAGATTCTGAATACATATAGTTAACTTCATGCGCAATATATCTTCCAATTTATAAGTAATATTCTCATCTAATAATTTTATAACTACATATTATTTTTTTCCATGAATACTGTGTCTAGTTTATTTGTTGCCTTCATGTTTAATTATTCTTATGCTATTCTTGTAGTCCACCAACTATATATGGCCCTATGGGCTCGGTTGGTTATTGTTATAAATAAATAAATAAATAAATAAAAATTGACATTTAACCGCTATGTCCGTTTATATGATTCAAAAAAGCACTTTTGTGAGCAAAATTGATTTTATTAGGTTGCCTTATTGATTTTTTTAAAAAGGTTTTCTTCTTGATTTTATTAGGCTATCTTATTGATTTTTTCAATAAGGTTTTCTTCTTGAATTTATTAGATTCCTATATGATTATGTGTAAGGCATCTTATTGATTTTTTTAATAAGGAAATCTTCTTGATTTTATTAGGTTTCTTGTTATTTCATTTATGTATGTACGTACATTTATGTATGTATGCATGTATATAAATAAACATAGAGACAATTTTTTAATGATCTTTTTCGTTTTTGTTCCGTAATATCTCTGCTGCAGAGACTTCAATATTCATACCCAGTTAGCCAAATCGTCGCAGACGACATTGGGTAGTATGAATTAAAAAAAGTATTTGCTTTTTAATTAAAAATTTGTTTAAAAATACAAAAAACATACACATATTTGGGGTTTTCAAACAAATTTTTAAGTAGAAGGCAAATACTTTTTTTTATTTATATTACCCATTGTCTTCTACGATAATGTACGACATGTCACAATTTAAAGGAAATCGTCGACAATGTCACATGTTTTGTCATCAATTAAACTTTTTTGAGGACAATCTGAACGACAATGTCCCCCGTTTTGTCTTCAATAAAGCCGTGTTGACGACAATCTGAGCGACATTGTGTAACCTCGCCTCCATTTGTATGAAAAATTCGTCGACGATTTGTATGGCGCTGTCTTCAATATGTCTTGTACGACTTACCATTGTCTTGTACCCGTCGTCGAAGATGTTTTAAAGACGTGGCTAACTGGGTATTTATGTATTTTTGTATATGTATTGCCGCTCATAACTTTACTTCTTTACTTTACATACATACATATGTACATATGTATTAAAATTAAACTTTTAGTTGAAAGTGAACCAGTGCGAAGTGAACAAGTCGAAAGAACAATTGAATATTTCTCCACTAACATAAAATATAAACTAAATTAAAATAAAACTAATTATAAATAGTGCGTACCCATATCTATATTATTATTATATTTATTTATGTACATATATAATCGTAGTATGTTTTTTGGTAAGGAATAATCTCTGGAAATACAAGAGCCTTGGAGTGGAGATTTTCAATACAGGTTGGGTGACCAGTGTGTTGATTAATTTTTAATTAATTTTAATTATATGAAATTTTTAAATATATGAAAATTATAAGATATTAAGGGCCGTTATTACTACTGATTTTGTCTGATTTTGTCTGCCCGATAAATAGCTTTGCATTGCTACAATTTTAATTTTTTTATTGATGTCATTATTAATAATAATAGTTAATACTTAATGGACAAAAAAATATTAAATGAAGGTTTTATAATGCAAAGCCATTTATATATCTGATAAAATCATGCCTTTAACTAACGACAAGTTGTTATAATGGCCCTAAGTACGTATAAATGGGTAATGTGAATACAAAAAAGGCATTTGCTTTTTACTTTAAAATTTGTTGTAAAGTCTTAAATGTATACATATGTACTTTTTGTTTGTTTCAAACAAATTTCTAAGTAAAAAGCAAATGCTTTTTTTATTCACACTACCCAATATTTATAAGCAAATATGTAATTAAAAAATTCAAAAAGATACTGCTAACAAAACTTACTTATTATTACTATATTGTGTGTATTCCTAAGTAAATACATATCACTCATTTACTTCAATAGTGGCACAACTCAAAAAAACCAGTTTTGCAGAAAACGTGTTTTAAGTTTTTATTTTGCATACAACTCAATGGAGAAATGAAAAAAAATTCTTCTCACAGGAGGTGATGGTACAAGCTATTTATATGAAATTTTTACACAAGATAAAATACAAAATGCCGCATCTTTCTGCATTATTAACTCAAAAAAGTAATTTTTTGAGTTATGCCACTATTGAAGCAAATGAGCGATATGTAAATGAAAATAAATAAAATTTTCAAATAAAATCAATAAGTATTGTGTTTTATTTTTGAAAAAAATCAATAAGATAGCCTAATAAAATCAAGAAGAAACCCTTATTGAAAAAATCAATAAGAAAGCCTAATAAAATCGAGAAGAACACCTTATTGAAAAAATCAATAAGACAGCCTAATAAAATCAAGAAGAAAACCTTATTGAAAAAATCAATAAGATAACCTCATAAAAACTACAAGATTTCTTCTTGATTTTTTTAAAAATGTTTTCTCTATGAAATTAATAAGATTTCCTTATTGAAAAAAAAAACCATAGAGATTTCTTATTAATCTTGTTCTATTTTATGAGGTATTTATTAGGCACTGTTTTCTCTGTGCAGCGATATCAGCAGGTTTGTCAGTGCTACTTTTATTCTATAATAGTAGAAGCCTTATTTGAAGCAAAATTTTTACTGGGAAAACAGCATGGATATCCAACAAAATATATTCATGTTTTCTTTAGAAAAAAACTCTATCCCTTATTTCTTGAATTGCAACGGAACGCAGACTTTTTGGTTGCAATATTTTTGTACTTACAACATTAAATTTCTCTATATGTATGAAAATTGGGGCTTAAATCAAGTTTAGGGACACCTCTCAAAAATTAAAAAAAGTATCCTATCCTATAGAAAATTGAAATATATCAAAAAAAAAAAAAAAAAAAAAAATAACAAAAAAAAATTGGCGGCGAGGCTTAGTTTTCGAGTTATGGTGCTCTGAAATTCTAGTACAATAGTGTGATTATAATGTGTTTTCCAACGAATATGACCAATATTGGTAGCATTTTAAAGCTTTTGACAATACCTTTCATGAAATGCTAAAATGTAAGAAAATTTTATGAAACAGAAAATCTTTATTAGGCTGCGCCGTGTCGGGAAAAAACCATGGTGGAGAAAATCCTTAAGCCCGGCCAAAGGCCGGCAATGCAGGAAAACGTTATTAGGCCAGAAAACTTTGCAAGGCAGAAAATCTTTATTAGGCTGCGCCGTGTTGGGAAACACTATGATGGAGAAAATCATTAAGCCCGGTCGAAGGCCGATGGTGAACCGTGTTCGAAAATATCATAGTGGATAAAATTCTTAAGGTGGAACTACATAACACGCGTTCAATGCGCTAATGCGATACACGCGTCTGTCAAAAAAGTTGAAATAGTGTGTTTTCATAAGGTTACATAGAGAAGTTCGCGAAGCGCGTATCTCGCAAAAAGTTGAACATTCTTCAACTTTCACGCGCTGTATACAAAATGACAGCTAGTGTTGCCAGATTCATATGCTAACATACACAAAAATTATTAAGCTGGATTCATCCATTGTTTCCGAACAAAATTTTTGTCCGGACAAAATTTTTTTATATGTAGTTTGACTTCTCTCTTCTTGAGAGAGAAAATATTTTTTACGAACAACTCTCAGTTTGAATCACCTATCACACACGAGAGCAATTATGCTGTCATAACATGCCAGTTCAAGGCGTATTTATTAGGTGGCAGCACTACACCAGGTGACTAATGTCATTATACCAATCTAAATGTCAAGTTTGGATTGTGTAGGTATCAGCCTAAAAGCATGCTTTTATTTGGTTATACATAAACACCTTTCGAGTATTTAGTTTTGTATGGTGTTTGACATTTTCTATAAGAAACATGCAATCTGACAATGCTACCCTGTTTTGAAAAGTAAGAAGGTAATTTATACCAACAAAGTACATGTGGTTGTTGCAGTTGTAATATTTGTTGTAGAATCGCGGGTAATTGATTGATGTGCCTTGGTATTGTGTTTGGCATCTCTTCAACCACCCAGGCAGAAATTGCCAACCGTAGAAAAATTGTAGCAATGGGAAAGCACTTTTACTCAAGAAACTCAAACGCTTTGCCAACGTTACGGGTTACAATCTGAAAAATTATTTGCAAATGCTTTTTAATAAATGTTTATTTTTTTATTTTTTCTTTTAGTTTTTATTTATGGATAAGAATACACGTACGGCCTTATGTATAATCAAAAACTGACATGAAGTTAGCAGTTATATTAGCAAGATCTTTAATGTAAAATTGTATGGGAAAAAAAGACCATGTTCAATTTTGCCACTTATGCTAACTTCATGCCAGTTTTTGATTATACATGATTATGCAAACATGCTTAAGGCGGTTTCAGACTATAATACAAGTATTAATACTTTTGTGGAAAATGCAACTCTGACATGTTGAGTTGTTATTGTTTTTTGAAATTTTTTAAACAGAAATTAGATCAGAGAGACATTTTCGTCAAAAGTATTAATACTTGTATTATAGTCTGAAACCGCCTTTAGCTCTATTTCTGATATAACCAGACATTTCCATTCACCCTTATTCTATTTGGCGTCGGCAACATAACACGACGTCGTTTATAATGTTTTTTATCAAATCGGTATTCCCGTAGATAGTATTGCCATTTATCGATGACTGTCAGCATATGTTTGGTATTCTGAAAGAAACATTGATGTTGATGTTGTCGTTCATTTTGTCGTCAGTGTTTTTGATGTCGTGTTCTGTTGTGTGTATACTAGAGATGTGCACATGAGTGTTTTCTGACTCACGACACGCACGCTCACGCAGAAAAATATTTTACTCACGCACTTTCACGCACGAATGATTTTGAAAATTTTCACGATCACGCACGCTCACGAATAAAATATTTTTAATCACGCACGAGTGGTTTACAACTTGTCACGATCACGCACGCTCACGAAAAAGTATATGTATAATATAATTTTCATGTTTTTTGGGTTGAAAAATAGGTACATATCTATGTATATATGTATGCTCGTGTTTTTGTAAAATTTATAATGTAAATTAAAATAAAGCAAAGTTAATTTCATATCGTTTTAAATATTCGTATTCGCGGATATTATTTTAAATATTCAATTCGAAGTCTCGTATATCAAAAATTGACATTCCGCACATCAATGTATATATACATACATAATATAAATGTGAAGGTAAGACGTATGATCAATTAAATAAATGATAATCAAATAAATGAGAAAAGCATATTAAATGAAAAAACATATAAATTACTAAAAATTTTTCTGTTACGTAGCATTTTCAAAGACTCCACCCACCCTCACCGTAACAAATCATAACAAAACTCGAACCCCACCCCTCCCCCCTTACAGCGTTACGTAATATATGGACGGCCCCTAAAGCAAAAAACATTTTCTGTGGTACAATTCGTTAGTAGTATTGTTGACAAAGGCACTGTTGAATCAGTAGTGTTTCTCAATTGATACTTCCTACAGGGTATCTAAGAAACATACATACATACTTACAAAGGTGTATTGTATACAAAACAAAATGCTCCGAATTCGTAACGATTGGTGGACAAAATCTTCCGATTTCGGCACCGAAATATTACCGAAATCGTAACAATTTTTGTATGAAATGGTTGACACGAATTCGTAACGACATGTAGGTACGATTTTTTTTTTTGCTTTTATAGCAGAGTACCGCTTCACCGTTATGTTGCTGCTATTGTCGAAATAATTTGCACATACTCACGTTTTTTAATATTTGTTACAATCCTTTTTTTATCAACATATACATATTTATTTAAGAAAAATTTTCACAGACTTTTACTTATGTACTCAAAAATCAAAGTTTTAATGTTTAAAAAAATTGTTCAAAGAAACTACCGAAATGTGTTAACGAATTCGGTACAAGTCTGACTTCAGAAAAAGTCGAAACATTTTGTTTGGGGGTATTTATTATGTTTATAAGCTCATACTACCATACATATTACTATACATACATATATGCATTTATTATTATAAAATAATTTATTTAAAATGATTGAATACAGTTACATATGTACCTATGCAGGAATGTTATCTCGTGAGAGCGTGAGAATTCGTGCGTGATTATTAAAAAAAGCTCACGCACGATCACGCACGAGTAATTTTTTTTCAATCACGCTCACGCACTCACGCGTGATTAGTTATAATATTTGATCACGAATCACGTGAATCACGCGTGACTCACGCGTGACACGATAAAATCACGACATTTGCACATCTCTAGTGTATACCTCAACGAATTTGAAAAATAATTTAAATGGTAAAAAAGTGAAATATAAGTAGATATAAAAATGTACACATTTATTTGAAAAAAGTTCTTAAAAAAAGTGAAAAATATAATATGGACAAAATTAAAATTACCAACCCCAACCAATTTGAAAAGCTTGTTGAAGAGTTGGAAAAGTCCTTCTTTTGCTAGAGGATTCCTCAGGGGTAGTGTTCCTAATAATTTCAAGCTGCAGTGAGAAAGTGAGACTGCACTAAATTCCCTCGGTCCACCAATTAGAACTAGTGGTGGATGGCAAAATGTAAGGTAAATAGTGTGTTGGGAAAGTATACTGAGGTTTAAATTAAAAACAAAATGTTGCAAACAACAACAGCAAAGCAACTGAAGGCGGGGTATATAAACAATTAGCACTGAGTACCTTTGGAGGAAGCTCCAAGCTCCAAAAAACGTTGATCTGATCCCTTTTGTTTCAAAAGTTAGGCTCTATTGTATCCAATACATTCCTAAATGATGTTTTGTTCAGCCGAATATATTTGTAAAATATTAAAAGGATGAACTTTACCCATTATTTTCCAAAAACATGAGAGAACTTATCACTTACTTTTCCTTGGGTAACTGGCAAATGCATGACTTTTGTCTGAGAAATCTTATTTTCACTATTATTTTTTTTTTTATCGTCTCAATAGGAAAGAAAAACATTTTATTTTAATTTATTTACAAAGCTTTTACTTATTCAAAAATACTTTTACCAAAAATAGTAAACAAAATGAACCAGCTGACTCAAATATTGGATATGTGTATTGTATTTATCGATAAACAGGCAACGTCGTCATAACACTGTTATACCCTTTTCATACTTACTCACATCTTTGAGGAATGGGTGGAATATGTTGAAAATTGAAAAAACCTGTTCACATTACAACATCTTTCATCTTTCATCTGTCATGTATTATAATACTATTTTTACGAGTGTGAGCAACTAATAATTAAATAATAAAATGCAATTTAAAAATTCAGTAGAAATTGATTTAATTGCTGGCTCCTGAGGAGCAGAAACAAATAATGCCAGAAATTATGTAGAAATTATGCCAGCGGACAATGATGATGAAGAAATATTAAAAATTGTATCCGCAAAGATTTTGCGTAGACATTTGCAACTATTTTTATCTAATTTATTTTGTTTTAGAAAAATATATAACAGATTTTATTATATGCATACATATACATACATATTTATATAATAAAATCTTAGAGTAATTACGGATCTTTTTTAGGGAAAGATATTCCAAAATGTAGCTTTGATTGTATGTACATATGTACATGCATATGTAGATATACATACATACATACATATGTATACATTTTTATAGTATGTATGCATGTATATATGTATAGTTGTATACATTTTTTCTAGTGATGACACTAAAATAATCGAAAGATGATGATGTTGAATGAAACAAAGTGAGATAGGAACATCTTTTGAAGATGTTGAAAGATGTTAAACATTCAGCCCTGTATAATTCTTATGGGAAGATGTTATCATCTTGCCAAATTGATGAAAGATGAAAGATGTGAGTAAGTGTGAAAAGGCTATTAGGGAATACAAAGTTAGCATTGATGTTGTGTTATATTGATGTTGTTTCAAAATTGATGACGATGTTGCCGACGCCAAATAGAATAAGGGTGAATCACCCTTATTTAATTAGTAAACAGATATTATCAGGAGAAACGGTTGTAATATTATAGCCATAAATGTTGTGTCTATTATAAATTTTTCGCAGTAAATATTTACTATTTTCAACAAGATGAAATACTACTGGCATAATATTTGAGAAACTGTTAGTATGGAAAATGTGAAAATTCCTTTGAATTTGCGCTATTGGATTTGTAGTTGATTTAACATTACCAATTGACTTTAAATATCCCAAACTATTTTTAAAGTCATAAGCTGAAGATTTTGATAAAGGAGCTCCAATGTTAATTACATCATCTGGTATATGGATTAGATTATGTATATTCATAGTTTGCGAATTAGGTCCGTAATATCGAGGCATAAGTTCAACAAATGATTTAATAATTCTTGAACGTATTTTGATTTTAATGTGGCTAACTAGGTTGACGAACAAATACGACAAGTAAATAAAATTAAAAAAATGTTTGTGCATTTTAACATCTAATAGATTTTTTAAAGTAATTGCAACCGCATATAACAAGAGAAACGGAATTGTGTAGTTTTCCAAATTTGTTAAATTCATTAAATTATGATGATTGATAGTATGAATAAAAAAAAGTATTTTCTTTTTACTTAAAAATTTGTTTAAAAAAAAACAAAAAACAAATACAAATTCGGGGTTTTAAAATCAATTTTTAAGTAAAAAGCAAATACTTTTTTTTTATTCATTCTACCCATTTTCTTGTGAAATATAAGAGAATGAATTCTTTATCATTAGCTTTTGAAGCAATATTAGCTTTTGAAGCAATTGTCTGAAGTATTGGGAATATATTACACTTTAAAAAAAAAACTTATTTTGGGAAAGCAGTTCAATTATGGTTTTCATAGTGTTTAGCCAACGACTTAAAAAATAGTTGGCCAACCCCATCATGAGGCTATCATTTGTGTGTTGGCACAACACTCCAAAAGTAGAAATTGTGATGTTCTGCCAACGTTGGAACCACCTTAGGAAACGCTTTGCCAACGTTATCCCGATTGTATTTTTCTGCGTGGGCAGCTACAACCCCGCATCATCGGCACAAAACCAATGCACACACAACTTAAAAAACAGCAAATGTTAAAAGAATACAAAAAACACTAATACACACACCGCAGTGTGCACGTATAATTTTTATCCCACATGAATTACTCATGTTTTAGACTAGGCAGCTTTTCTTGAAGCAAGTCTGAGTTTATTGGAGAGAGAGGAAAGAAGAAAGAGGAGGGGTACTGACTTGCTTGTACAGAAAAGTTACTTCAATTCTCTTTTGTTATTTCATTCGCAGCATTAAAACAATAGGAAAATTGAACAAGAAACCGTCTGAGTGTAAACAAACGAACAGTTTTAAAAGAGAATTGAAGATAATTGCTTCAAGAAAAACTGCTAAGTCTAAAACATGACTTAGTCGCGTGTGTTCTACAAAGAACAAAAATTGTGCTGCATAAAAATTACTCCCGTGTGTGATACCCCAATTGGTTTAATTTTATATTTTGTCCGGACAAAATCGAACTGAGCTGCCAAGTATTTTAATTTTTCAGCCAAAGTTGAACTGAGCTGCCACATCTTGTTATATAAATAATAAAAGCACAGAATATATTTGTATTAATTACAACAGAAATAAAGCAAAATTGAAACATAAAACATATATGTACATATGGAGTTGAACGAAAGAATTGCATTAGGGGCTGCCCATATATTACGTAACGCTCTTTTCCCCGATTTTTGACCCCCCTCCCCCCAGATCACAGATCGTAACAAAACTGTGAACCCCCCTCCCCCTCCACCAGGGATAACGTAACAATTGTTTTAAATTCATTTGTTAGACTAGCACAGTGCGTAGACAAAAATTAAATAAGCTTACGTATGAACGTACTCCATATAATGGCGAAATTATTTTTTAAATTTCTTCCCAAGTGTCTTCCCAAACTCCAAAAATTATGGGTTTATAGAGCTTATTTCTAGATATTCGTATTCGTTTAAAAATATATACAAAGAAATAAGGTGGCACACAAATATTAGTTTGTAATAATCAAAAAAAAAAATTATTTTTATTTTTTTTGCTATGCGTTTTTGCCAAATAACGTTTTAAATATTCGAATTCGCGAATATCAAAAGTTGACATTCGGCAGATTTATGTAGTATACATACTCTTACATAATATATGTACATATGTAGGCAACACGTATGATCAATTAAATAAATAAATGAGAAAAACATACGTATTTTTGTACAAAATTAGTAATTTTTTCTGTTACGTAACATTTTCAAAGACCCCCTCCTCCCGCCATAACAAATCGTAACAAAACTCGAACCCCTCCCCCTAGAGCGTTACGTAATATATGGACAGCACCTTAAGTGTCCAGGAGACGTACAAAAAACCCATCAATCACATAGTTGTGTGCGTGCAGTCGTTTCTTTTCGGCTACACGTACACGTTGTCGGCACTGATTGATGAGAATCAAAAAATTTTGATATTTTTATTTGACGGCTGATTATTTGTATGTCTCCAAATCTGATTGACGAAAAAAACGTCATTTGCTTTGTGTTATTTGTTCTGTGACGACATGGAGAAGTGCGCGGATGAAAAAAATTAATTTGCACTTTATGAAAAGGTACCATTGATCTTTGTAAAAAAACCAATCAATGAAAAGACTACAAACAGTTTTATGATTATTATAAATATTATATTCTCTAATTTTTCTAATCTTAATGGGTAGTGTGAATAAAAAAATTACTTAAAAATTGTTTTTAAAACCCCAAATACATATGTATTTATGTATGTGAATTTTGTGTTTAAAACAAATTTTTAACTAAAAAGCAAATACATACATACGAGTATGTACATATTTTTTTTTATTCACACTAACCAATGTCTTGTTTGTGTATTAAAAATCGTTTGTTTGTTTCGAAATATTTTTAAGGAAAATATGTTTGTTTTTTTTAGAATGGTTTGAATAACTAGAATTATTATTATTATAAACAATAATAATAATAATAATAATAATAGATGAAAAATTAGAGTGGAAGATAGAAAAATTATTATTTACCTCTGTATATTTGTTTAATTTGCTTTTATACAAAGATGTCATAAAGTTTTAATGCCGCTAATAACAAAAAATCATCATCCGATGAAGACATATATGCCATCGCACACAACGAACACAAAATTAAAATGCTGATTGACGATTTTATTTGTACGTCTCCGAAAAATCATCAATTAATTGATGGCTTTTTTTGTACGTCTCCTGGACACTTTAAACAATTAAAAGGACACAACGAATTGTAATCATTTCCCGATGTGCTGCCACTTGTAAAATTAATACGCATCGTTTACAGACGTATTTCATATGGCAGCTTTGATTTTCCAGACAAATTATTCGAAATGGATGAATCGTGCTGCAGAAAACTCTCAGTAAAAAAATTTTTGTCTGGACAAAAATTTTGTTCGGAAACAATGGGTGAATCCAGCTTTAGAAATTCATTTTATTTATCAAACAATGGCTAAAAAATGTATTAAATATTTAAAGAAAACGTAAATGCAAGACAAAAAATATCCGTTAAAGGCTTTAAATTTTAGAACTTAAAAAGCCTCAAAAGCGTGGTGTGTAACTTTACATTTGCATAAACGTTTAACAAGCCAGAAAAGCGTTGCCGCGTAACGCGTGGTATGTACCTGCACCTTTATGGCCTAATTCTGTTGGACAATTGTGTTTTGTTGTCATCAGACCAAAAAAAGTCGCAGTCGTTGACAAATGGTGTATTTGTCAACGACTTTTTTTAATTTTTAAGAGCTACCCCTAAACTTGATTTGTTCCCTGGGCTATGTGTATTTTCTTAGTTGTTGTATACATGCATATACTTTATATAAATATGCTTTGAACAGACCTATTATATTAACACATGTCATGTCCAATATTTCAAATCGAAAGGAGGTACATATGCATGTACATATGTATGTATGTATGTACAAATGATAAGAATAAGCCATTGTTCAACATACAATTAATAAATAATAATATAATAAAATAACATAAACTTACAGATATTTAAAACCAAAATGTCCAAATAAAAATCCGATCGGAAAAAGAAGTAACAATGTATGAAATCTGCAATTCAACTTTGGATACTATTAAGCTAAACCTAAAGACAAAAAAAAAATTAATAAATCATACTGTGATGAATATGTGCGTGTGTGTGTGTATGTATGTAGATACTAACATAAGGACCAAAAACATACATATGTACATGTGTACATATATGCTTCCTTACTTATAAGTAATGTTACATATGCATATATTAATATGTATGAATGGATGTTTAGGCAAGCAGTTGTGATATAATTTTTTTAGATGGCTACATTTCATAAATACCTGTTGAAGATTAGTCAAGGGTGTTAGATCCTCCATTTAATTATATGTATGTTTAATAAATTTTAATTGTTCTACTTTACCCACGTATTGAAAAATGTTCACACAAATAAACCAAACGTAAATACTGGGTACACAAATAATCTTGTTTTTTTTAGATAAATCAATACACTATCTTTCAATGAAGAATACTGTTTGTAGAGGTGTAGGAGACCTCTTATTTCAAAATAAGAGACGCTTTGAATGGAAATTAACTTGAATTGTTGAGTCAGTGATGACTTTTGCAGATAAAAATATTTACTTTGTTTAGAAGAATACTGTGTATGGTTTAATAAACATTGAGGGTAATCAAAGTATTAAGTATTGCTTGAATTTATGTCCATGCCAAGATGACAAAACTAAGAGTATTTTTATTGTTACCAGACTGTAAATTAAATGATAAAAATCGGTTGCTTTTCGACGAATTATGGCTTCGTTAGTCAAATCGTGTCGTGGTATTGCGTATCAACTGACAAAATCCGTAATATGAGCCTTAACATAGTGTCCACACCTGATGAATTTATATCATGATGAATGTCAAATTGATATCATGATGAAAATTAATCGCGTATAGACTCAATTTATTAATATTATGGTAGCGTTATGATATAATCATCAGATTTCACGACCTGATGAATTCATCTTGATATCAAATGTCATTTTATGTGTTATTGCGCTGATTTACACGGGCATAATTGTGCTGGCATAACATGCCAGTTTGTTGGTGAGAGAGGCAGAGTGGTTTTGCGGTTGGCATAACTTTTCAACCAGCTTCAACCCCGCATTAGCAGCATAAAACCAATACACACACAACTTAAAAAACAGCAAATGTTAAATGAATACTAAAAACACTAACACACACACAGCTGTGTATACGAATACATTTTGTGCCAGAATAATTAGTCTCGTGTAATTGGGAAAAGAACAAAAATTGTGCGGCTTAAAAATTGTTCTCGTCTAAACTACCTCATTGTGCATTTAACGTTTATATATTAAACAATTTTCGTTTGAAAAATGCGGCACAACAATTATTTGTGACCAAAAAATTAAACAACACGCAAATTATTTATTTTTGGCAAGTATTTTTCAAATATTTGTCTGATTGCGCTGATAACATGCCAGTTTGTGGGTGAGAGAGGCAAAGAGAGTGGTTTTGCGGTTGGCATAACTTTTCAACCAGCTTCAACCGCGCATTAGCAGCATAAACCAATACACACACAACTTAAAAAATAGCAAATGTTAAATGAATACTAAAAACACTAACACACATACAGCTGTGTATACGAATACATTTTGTGCCAGGTAAATTAGTCTCGTGTAATTTAGAAAAGAACAAAAATTGTGCGGCTTAAAAATTGTTCTCGTCTAAACTACCTCATTCATCATAATATAAAATCGTCAACGTCTACCCCTTTGTGTTGATATTAATGGAAAAATTACAGTTGCTCTGCCGGCGTCATATTACGAGGTCTGATATAAAATCATCAGGTGTGGACACTATGTAAGGGGTTTAGACACTGTTAAAATACTTGCTGTGATTGGTTATAATATGAGTGAAAATTTGTTAGTATGTGTGACACCAAAGATGCTTGATGGAAAATCAAAAAATTTTGATTTTCGGCATACTTGCTGTGACTTGTTAATGCGTGTGTATTGTTACCCCATCAAGCGCGTAAAAATTTTCATTATATTATTTATTCTACGTTTTTCTTATCTCTTTTTATTAATTTTTGTATTTAGTTTATTATATAAGCTTTTTTATATAAATAACAATTAACAATTGTGTGTTTATTTATTTTCAACATTTCGCTACTCCTTTGTGTAGCATCTCCAGGAAATAATAATTTGTATGTATTTAATATTTTAAAATAAATAAAAGTATGAAAATTATTTGTCAAACAAACAATAATTTATATACAAATTTAAATGAAACACAAACATTAAATATTACAAAAAGGATAAAATGCCTAAATCTATACTGTAATAAATGTATGAATTATTTAACATAGGTATAACATAACATTCGTGTTATTAATGATACTATGTAAAATTAATATGTTCATGCTATTTTTTGTACAGGGTGGGCCAAAAGAAACCAAGGGGTGTAAAAGTTTAATAACTTTTTTGTTTATTAATTTTTTTTTATTTTTTCTTTCAGATTATATAGACAACATGATATCATGATGAAAATTAATCGCGTATAGACTCAATTTATTAATATTATGGTAGCGTTATGATATAATCATCAGATTTCACGACCTGATGAATTCATCTTGATATCAAATGTCATTTTATGTGTTATTGCGCTGATTTACACGGGCATAATTGTGCTGGCATAACATGCCAGTTTGTTGGTGAGAGAGGCAGAGTGGTTTTGCGGTTGGCATAACTTTTCAACCAGCTTCAACCCCGCATTAGCAGCATAAAACCAATACACACACAACTTAAAAAACAGCAAATGTTAAATGAATACTAAAAACACTAACACACACACAGCTGTGTATACGAATACATTTTGTGCCAGAATAATTAGTCTCGTGTAATTGGGAAAAGAACAAAAATTGTGCGGCTTAAAAATTGTTCTCGTCTAAACTACCTCATTGTGCATTTAACGTTTATATATTAAACAATTTTCGTTTGAAAAATGCGGCACAACAATTATTTGTGACCAAAAAATTAAACAACACGCAAATTATTTATTTTTGGCAAGTATTTTTCAAATATTTGTCTGATTGCGCTGATTTACACGGGCATAATTTATAATGGAGAGGTTCACAACTGAACAGAGAACCAGAACAATAGAATTTTATTATTTAAACCAGAGATGAAAATTTGATTATGAGTGATGAAGCTCATTTTCATTTGAATGGCTTTGTTAATAAGCAGAACTGTAGGTTCTGGGGTTCTCAAAATCCAAGAGCCATTCATCAACGCCAATTGCACCCCATCAGGTGTACAGTATGGTGTGGGATCACATCTGAAAATGTCATTGGGCCCTACTTCTTCGAGAATGAAGATGGAAGTGCTGTAACCGTAAATGGAGAGCGGTATCGGTTTATGATAGAAAATTATTTACGTCCTGCTCTTGAAAACAGACCTGGTATGTGGTTTCAGCAGGACGGAGCCACTGCCCATACTGCCCGAGACACAATGGCACTTTTAAGTCAAATTTTTGGAGAGCAAATAATTTCTCGAAATTCGGAAATTATTTGGCCAGCGGCTAGTAGAGTATTTGCAAATAAAGTTTTTATTTGCAAAAAATAAACGAGAATAAACATATTATAGATAGCTACTAAATATAAAAAATCATGAAATCTAAAAAAAGAGTGGTCAAGTTGCGGCATTTCATATCCAATGAAATTCCAATCGAAATTAAATGCATATTTCCTTCGATATCGATTTCCGTAATTTACCCAATTACTTAAGATTGATAAAAAAAATTAGAGACTGTAAAAACATAAATACATACATATATAGGAGTCTCACTTATTTACTTAAAAACCAGTATAACTGAAAAAATTTACTTTGAGGAAAAACCATTTAAAGTTTTGTAGAAAATTTTAAAATTCGATTCTGAAGAGGATAATATAGTTATGCTATTCTTTTAAGGCATTATGCATAGTTCTTAAATACATATTTTTTTTAACTGAACATCCTGTATTTCTTAATAAGTTCTTCACTTGGAATCTAATCTTTGACAAGTGTCTACTTTAAGTCTATTTGATAATTGTTTAATAACGCTAATTTATGTTTATACTTTATGGCGCATAGTCATAGTCATAAACAAAGTACACTTTAAGAGTTTAAAACCAGTATTGCCATACAAAATACTGGTTTTAAACTCATAAAGTATACTTTGTTTTGACCATGACTATGCGCCTATGTTTTTTGTATATTATATTTTATAAAGATGAAGAAATAAGGTGTAATTCACTGACTTTACAACTGCAGAATTTGGAAACTTATCATCCTTAAAACAAGCTTTATTTCAGCAACAGCAACTTTCCTCCGAAAATCGGTATTTTTTGTGGTAAAAACTCGGATATTTTTACATCGTTTTTTTTGCAATTGGCCGCATGTTTGGCTGTCGAAAAAGTAGCAAAATGCGACTTTAGTCGCACAACGGCAACCCTGGTGATAAGAGCAAAGAATATAATGCTCTCAGGGTGTGTTTTCTCGCGCTTTATACTTTCCGGCAGCGTTCTCAACTCGGTGATTTTCGCACCGTTTTTAGTGCTTTTTGAAATTTTCGACGCGAAAAATTTTGAAGTTAGTGCTCGGTGCTTTTTTAAACAAATTTTTGGTGCTTTTTATTTCGTGGCGGTGGCACTAAGCCCAAAATTCAAAAAGAATTTTCCTTATATAATATATATATATATTTTTTTTGTAGAAGTCTATCATTTAAAAAACATAAGCAGTGAAGTTAAATGGAACATTTCAAAATATTCTAATAAGATTTTACAAAACTTGGTTGAACAAATACGTGCATTTTATTCTCAAACTTTCACATTTTAAGCACAATTATTGGAAACAGTGTTTTGCCACACGACCAAGAAGACATAATGCATGTATAGTCTAATAGCGAAATATTTTCTAGTATATACAGTAAAAAGAGAATAATTCACTTAATGCAATGGATAAACTTTCAGTTCGCTATCGAGTTTTGGGCAGAAATAAAGTTTTATAACTATTCATTTGATATAAACTCGTTTGGGGCATTATCGAAATTGCATTCCTATCAAACTTTAATGTTTAAAAGCAGAAGTTGAGCACGTTTTTACCTTTATTACTTTATTTAAGTCTAAAATAGGCAAAAAGTTGTCCTTACATTTGGCTTTATATAAAAGGGGTCTGAAACGAGAAAATTGTGTTGCTAATAGATTTGCCGTTGTAGGTTACATATTTATAACCTACTTCGTTCCTATTTTCTAAGATAATAGTACATATAATTTAAGTTTATATAACTTGGTTAACATGCAAATTACTTTTTTTTATTTCGTTACTTTGTTATTAATATTGCGTTTGCTGTAAAAGAATGTTTCCATAGCATGGTTTAATAAAAATCAAATTTTGAAAATCTTGATTTTAAAAAAAATTAACTACTACTCCCATCGAGTTCAAAATCTAATCAGAAAGTCAAAAAGACTTGCCAATTACTGCTAATTTCAGGTGATTTTTTTCTTCGTTAACGAAAAAAATTAAATTTTTTATAATAATTAAAAAAGGTTTCGTCAAATTGATTTTAGAATTCACTGATTCTCATAGAATCAAAATGTGTATGAGATGCTTCAAATTTTAAGTTTTAGGGATAAAATGCAAGGTCAACCGATTTCTATATTTTTTATATGTATACAAAATTTTTTTTATAACACAAAAAATTTTAATTTAGTGCTTTTTTACTTCAATTACGCGTTTTTTTCCTGGTTTCAGTGCTCTTTAAAATTTAAAAGTTGACAGCGCTGCTTTCCCCCCGCGTCTGAAGCGTAAGCAAAAAATGTTTAATTTTTTAGCTCAGATGCGCGTTCTATACAATTTATATTCTTTGATCTTACTCAAAATTTGTGATTGTATTGTGAAAAAGATTTTTACCCCCTAGCGTATAGATGTTTACACATCTAAAAAGGGTGGCGATTGGACTACTAGTATCGCGAATATGTTAAGCACCCCATACACGTTTCAATTCAATTGTGAATTCAATCTTTCAATTGAATTGATTCTTGGCCACACACTTCATAAACTGAATTGAAAGATTTTCATTCAACTGTCAAATTTATATTTTTTTTGCAAATAAAAATTTAAAAATTTAAAACTTCTATTGTATTTATTCATTTATTTTTATATTTTATATTTAGAATTCAATCAAATTAAATACAATTTTAAGAATACATAACTTTTTCTATACAAAATAAAGATACAAACATAAATTTTGACAGCTAATCAAGAGACTCGAACACACACAGCACAATCGAATTGAAAGATTTACTAGTCAACATGAAAAATCAAATTCTTTTGATTTTTCTTCAACCAACTCGACAACTGCCAAGCTAATCAATTGACAAAGCCATACACGCTTTGATTTGGACAACAACCGACTCAATTGAAAATTGAATTGAATTGTGTATTGCCTGCTTTACTGTTTGGAGGTTGTATTTGGAATAAATTCGACAGATTTCCACAAATTGGAAAAAGTTTATAAATATCAGAATAAAATAAAGATTGGTTAAATGTATAACAACATATATAACAAGTCAAAAGCATGTACATTAATATACAATAAGAAAAAAAATTTTCCCAGGTTGTATAAATTGTAAATTTTTAGTACTTCGTGTAAACGCATTTGGTCCTTATTGCCAAAACAGCGATTTTTCAATATCACTTTGAATAGACGAGCAATTTTTATTTCTGAACATAATAAATAACGTCGTCAGAATGACGTCACAAAAAAGTTTGTGTTCAAACTTATTTTCAGGGGTGGCTAGACGTATAATGTTAAAACTCAAAATTTACCTTGTCGCATGCATACAAAGTGCGCGTTTTACGTTTTAATTTTTTAATTCTTCTACCACAAAGCATATAATTTGTGCTTCTGCATGATTTTGTTTTTGTAATAAACTTATTATTTCTAGTTTACCGCCATTATTTTCTACGAAAAAAGTATTTTTGACAGCTTGTGTCCTAACATAATTGCTCACACTGCGACCACACTAGCAATTTGATGTGTCTTAACACAAGCAATAACGCCGGCAGAATAATGACGTCAAATTGCTTGTGTTCAACAATGTAATAAGAGGTGGTGAGCACATCTATTCAAATATATTTGTTTTTATTCACATAAATACTTCAATTATCAATAATTTTTTTCCTTTTTTAATTTTAATTTGAACCTTTATTGGTTTATTTAGTTAAAACTTTTGTTTTCTACATTTACGTTGAAAAAAAATTTAAATAATTTGTATTTGACAGCATGTGTTAAGAGATTGTTGCTCAGCAATGTATTTTAACATTTGTTGCTGAATATATATTTGAACAGATATTCATACGGTCCACACGCTAATATCTTGTGTCGGCAATCGAATTTGATAGTCGCCACGCCAATAATTGCCATGATTATTTCTCGTGTGGTCGGCATGTCAGACTTGTGTGTTTGAGCAACTGTTTCCAAACATGTGTTCGAACACTAACATTTACGGTTTACATAGTATTTGTTTGTGTTAGCAACAGACAAGGCGAAAACACATAACGTGATCTTAATTCGCCAGCTGACATAAGTTCCCTGCTGTCAAATGAATCAAAACGTTAAGCAATATATTGACAGCAGGAAATTTTACACAAACAAATATACGAGGCGAATACGCAGAGTTGCAAATCAAGACCACCTTATATCAATTCGCCTTGGCAACAGATTTTGACAATTGCCAACACAAAAATTTCCAATCTTATGTCTAGTGTAATCTCATTGTATTGAAAAAGAACATCGTGGTGTATGCGTCGCAAAATTTAGTACTTCATAAAATAAATATACTTATTTTTACAACCTTGCTAAGGGACGCTGGTATTATTAATAAAGAAACTCAATTTTACACCACGGCATTGGTAACAATATTTCTAATTGCGAGAGTAAATTAAATTTTGCAATTTAAAGATTTAATTACAAATTGAAAAACGAAGTCCAATAACAACTATCTTTTCAAATAGTGAATTATCCACTGAAAATATTTAAAGTTAATTGCGCGAATAGTGTTGCAGCATTTTCACCTTAAGTGCCGATTTTGTGTTCGGTTTTTCTATTTCTTCGCATTTTTTTAGGCGAATAGAAGAAGCACAAAGCATACAGACTGTAGGTGAGTACGTCTGGAATAAAATCTTTTATATCATAAAAAAAACATGATTTATGAAAAATTGCGATGGACTTTTTTTTTTAAAGAAAGAAATTATGATTTAACCTAACATCGTAGTTATATATATCAACATTATTGAGCAAACGATTTTTGGTTGAATATACCTACATATGTATGTGTGTACATACTTGTATTTGTTGTGTTTTAACCCGAAAATGGAGGTTACTGCTGCTGCCGCTAACGTCATTATGGCAAAAAAATGTAGTATATGTTTATACAACAAAAGACGTTCAATAACCACCGGTAAAAAAATTAGCAATAAATATCTTGTACATTTATTTTTAGGTAAAGGCGGCATACTCAAATTGGAATCTATTTGCTTAAGAGGGTATAAGCACCACACCCACGTGCGCATATTTCTGTGAAGAACAACGGGACAAAATTAACGCGGACAGTACAAGACGCCGAAGAGAACGTTGCTTTTACTACAAGGCAATGGCAATGCTTTCAACAGATGAAGCAAGTAAATTGCTGGATTTCTCGCAGAAGCTGGACATCAATTTACTTGACCGTATCGTAGAGGGATTATACACGTCGAAAGGAGAGCAGCTACGCCTCACCCAAGACATACTCACTACCCTCAAGGAGCACCCGGACGCGTGGACGCGTGTTGATAGTATTTTGGAGTTCTCACAAAATCAACAGACTAAATACTACGCACTACAAATTCTCGAAGAGGTAATAAAAACACGTTGGAAAATTTTGCCCCGCAATCAGTGCGAAGGCATAAAAAAGTACGTGGTTGGTCTTATAATAAAGACGTCATCAGATGCGGCAACTATGGAGACCAACAAGGTTTATTTGAACAAGTTGAATATAATATTGGTCCAAATACTAAAGCGTGAATGGCCTCGCAATTGGGAAACCTTCATTAGCGACATTGTTGGTGCTTCAAAGACGAATGAATCGTTATGCAAGAATAATATGATTATTCTAAAAAATTTAAGTGAAGAAGTTTTTGATTTCTCTTCCGGGCAAATAACTCAAACTAAAGCGAAGCATTTAAAGGATACAATGTGCTCAGAATTTTCGCAAATATTTCAACTTTGTTCGTTTGTTCTCGAAAGTTCAATGAATGCCGCACTCATTCAAGTTACTCTTGAAACGCTTTTGCGTTTTCTCAATTGGATTCCATTGGGATATATTTTTGAGACGACATTAATTGAAACACTAATTTTTAAATTTCTTAGCGTGCCAATGTTTAGAAATGTCACTCTTAAGTGTTTATCGGAAATTGCTGGTCTCACCGTTCCGGATTACAACGAAAATTTTGCAAATCTCTTTAAAGATACTATGGCACAACTGGATCAAATGATAAATCAAAATTCAAATATGAACCATATATATGCTAATGGTAGTGATAGCGAACAAGAGTTTGTACAAAACTTGGCTATGTTTCTATGCACATTTCTGAAAGAACACGGCAAACTGGTCGAAGATTTGAAGTATGTCGATTATTTGAATCAAGCATTACTTTATTTGGTAATGATATCTGAAGTTGACGACGTAGAGGTATTTAAAATCTGCCTAGAGTACTGGAACAGCTTGGTAGAAGACTTGTATACCAGTGAGTCGTTTGGAGGTGGTTCGAATGTTCATTTAGGTCAAACATTAGCCAGACGTAATGCTGCTTTTCCAAGACGTCGTTTCTATGCAGATATATTATCTAAAGTACGGTATATTATGATATCACGAATGGCTAAACCAGAAGAAGTCCTTGTTGTTGAAAATGAAAATGGTGAAGTTGTCCGTGAATTTATGAAAGATACGAACGCAATTAATTTGTATAAAAACATGCGCGAAGCACTGGTGTTTTTGACGCATTTAGATTATGTTGATACTGAAAGAATAATGACAATGAAACTGTTAAATCAAGTTAATGGCACTGAGTTCTCTTGGAAAAATTTAAATACGTTGTGCTGGGCTATCGGTTCCATATCAGGTAATATCTTATAACAAATAAATTTTTTATTAAAATTACAATCTAACAATTGCTTATTTAACACAACCTCTTGTATCTCTGTATCGATTGTATTATCATATTAAATACAAGAGTGTAACATTTGTTGTTTGAAATTTTCATATAAAAATGAAATACATACACTATTACACTTTTATTTCATATGTTTTTAAAATGTTGTATTCAGAGAGAGGCTCTCTGAGAGATTTTGTATGTACCCAGTGGTAAAAATATACATTACGTAATCGATGATATCAGTAATACTAACGGCCCTTTTCACAATGTACAATTAAAAGCTAACAAGGACTTTAACGGCAAGTTTTACGGCAAGTTTTGTATGGAGAACTGTCAGTTCAAGTTCACGTTAACTCTTAATCATACATTGTGAAAAGGGACGTTAGTAGCAGTCAGTGGTGATTCGTTCGCTTATCTTGCTATTTAGATTTAACATAAAAGTATCATAGGACGCGTAAGTGTTGCGCTCTCGTTTACAAGGTAAGCCACGATGTCAGTACGTCTCACTAGCATTGCACTTACACCGACAGCGGAGTTGTAAGGGAGCATGATAATAAATTTATCCTAAAAGTAGGCCAGTATTTTAATTTTGTTTTATAACAAACTGTTTTAATCAATAAATGAATCCCTGCTTACGTTGTAATCGAAGTTTTTAATAACACATGATGTATCCGATTACACGTACATTACAATACAAGTACTTAGATTGCTCGCTTACGATGTGATACTGACGTCAGTGATTATTATCGAAGTACTTCGCTTAATACCCAGCGGTAAATTAAGATATCATCGATTACGTAATGTATATTTTTACCACTGGGTTGTTCTTCTTTTTTCATTAAAAATACATTAATACCAGGGGCATAATTCCTGCACTCGTGATCGGAATTGCATTCGAATAGAAATTAATTTCGATAGCTAGAAATTTTCGGATGATGTCACTCGTTACCAAGCGAATCGAGTTTTTGTTTCAGTGTTGGAAAAAGGCAAATATGTTTATATATAAATTCATTTCACAACACTTAATAAATTGTAAGTAAAGGCTTACATGTGACAGCGCATAGACAAAGGGACCTAAGGGTAAAAAAAATTAATTTTTTTTTTTTTTTTTTTTTTTTTTTTTTTTGATGTGGACAACATCTGAGCATCGAATGAGACCGATCCCATGCCCCAAAAGTGTTCCCTCCCAGAGATATGCGCGTTTTATGATGTGATGGTACACCAAAGATACACGTATTTAAATCTTTAAAATGGCTCTCCTGAACAAAACCGTTTTTTACCCTTAGGTCCCTTTCTATTTTGCGCGTCACATATGCAGAAAAAAAGACGAATATACATAAATGTTAATTTCATTTTAATTTAATTAATAACTTAATAATAATAAATTAGTGTAAAGTTAGAGAATAGAGCACTAGCTACATTTTCGATTCTTTTATTGGTTGACCAGAAGCAGTTAATTTGTTATTTTAGTTGGTTGATTTTTTTTATATTTTATTTTATTATTTGCCAAATCAGAGTGTTTTTTTATATTTGAAGTCAACTAGATATATTCTAATTTGTATTTTTATACGTGCATTTGTGCATTCATTCATTTATAAATAAATAAGTCAAATATTGAACATACATTTTCCTTTTCTGCGCTTTTTCTATGTTAAACATGATTTCGAATGCCTTTTTGCTTGCGAGTAAAAACACGAACGGTTGCATTCGAATGTATGCACGTTATCGAATGCTGTCATTAGAAATTTCGATATGTATTATTCGAAACCGAATGCGAAAATCCCAAAAGTTAAAAAACTCGAACATTCGAGTAATAACTCGCTCGCAATCGAATGCGAGAATTAGGCCCCAGGGCTGCCAGATAAAATTATCGAAAAATCGTCGAAATCCCGATAAAATATAAAATAATCGTCATTTCATACTCAAAAAATCGTCAGAAAAATCGGAAAAATCAAAATTTACTTATTTTAACATGTATACATATGGTTTATTTTATAAATTTGTTTATTAGGAAACAAAACCATAGCAATTACAATAACATACACGAAGTCGTTCGCATTGTTTGAACTCCCTCATAACTTTATTTCCTTCAGTGGCAATATTATGAAAAATATTCCCATGTTAGCAGGTCCAAGTGTTGGTCTTAGTACTTTTGATGGCCGAAATTTATGATTGGAACTTGGCTTTTCCACATTTATGTTTTTTGAGTATATTAATTTACACAGAGATTAGAAGAAGAGAGAATGTAAAACATGATAGAGAGTGCAATATTCATTTGTACAACTGCTTATAAAAACGTTATTTTTTACACTTTTGTAATACATTTTTCTGACGAGGTGTATTTGTGTAACATGTATTGGAATCACTGGAAAACTCAATTTCGTAAAAAGTACGAGTTAGGGCCTTTCTACTTGAGACAATCGATATGTATGCATGTATATATACTAGAGTTGAGCGATATTTAGAAACCTCTTACTTTTTCACAGCGATTGAAAAATCACAAATCACAACTGTGACTGAATTTATCAAGTAACAGGTTTTGAAAATATAGTTCTTTCATACAAACTGTGATTGTTCTTGCATGCTTACTTTACAATAAATAAAGCTACCACATTAATTTTTTTTATATGTACCTTCAGCTTTTGTCAAGAAAAATCGTCAAATCGCGTCAAATCATCTTTTCTGGCAACTATGTACAACTCACATTTTTATATTTGCAATTTTATTGTCTGTCTGCCTCTTATATATTTTTTTTTACTTATTCTCAATATTTGAACGGGGTTGATTGCTAATTCCTTGTTCTTGGTGCTCTTCTTATTAGTATTTACCAAAACACCAATACTAATAAATACTTTTAAAGCAGAAGAGCTGAAATGTGTTAAACCGTGATCACAGTGACTGTTTAATTTCACTGCTGCTCTTCTTATTAGATTTTCTCAAAATAACAGAACTGCTACAAACAAAATACTGCTAAACTGTGATCACAGTCACAGTTTAAAAGAACAGCGATTTAGAAATCACGTTCACAAGGAGTAACATTATTAAAAAATCACGCTATCGCTCATCACTAATATATACATAAAATTTCTTTTAATTGAAGGGCAACTTTAATTAATAAATGACAATATTCTATTTTTATTTAACGCTACGAAATCAACAAATAAATTATTTTTAATTAAATAATAAATTATTAAGAAAGAGTCTGTAAAACTCACCAAAATCTTTTATTGAGTATGCATATATGAATTCTAAAAGTACATTTTTCATAAAAGCTGCCCTATTTGGACTATTGAAAAATCGTCAATTTAGGGAACAAAATCGTCAAATCGTCATTTTGCTATTTTTGGCACCAAAAATCGTCCAAATGACGATAAATCGTCAAATCAGGCAGCCGTGATTAATACACTACACAGAGGGTGTTCACAATTAAAAAACAAAAAGTGTATTTGATACACAAATACACGATAACGATTTTTATGAATTAAGCAAATATGTATAATATATTATTACTAGCTTAACCCAGTGTGCTTTGCTACTCCCTCCCCCAATTAAAAAAAATGTGGCAATCCATTTTTTATTTAAATAAAATAAAATTTATTGATTCCATATGCAAAAAGCATTTTGAAAATTGATCCTGAAATGACGAAGTTATTTTATAATCAATTACACTGCACAACAAAATAGTTTTTTTTATGATGTTTAGATAAAAATATTCGATCCTTATCTCCTGATTACGATGGCGTCATTAGTTTTTCCTTATCAGCTCTAGTTTTAAAGATATCGTGACATTTAACATTTGCATAATTTACACCGCTTTTTGTATTATTACGTGAATATATCACGAATGCTCTTCCAAACTTAAAAATACTTTCTGGATTATTAATCTACACATTACACAGTGGGGACTTTTGCAAAATAAATGGTAATAAATCTGGAACTTCTAAACTACTGATTGGATTTATATGAAACTTCGAACATACGTAGAGGAGGACTCAGGCTTTTTAACAAATGTCTTGGCAGCCGTCTGGCCTAAGCTGGACAGGAGTTACAGTGGGCCTAAGTTGACAACATGGGACTAAAAAAAAATTCTGAGGCTTGTAACTTTTAGAAAACTTATCCAATTTTTATGAGATAAAGCGTTTTGATCTAAGCTTAACATTTTTAATAAATAATGTCCTTAGATGTGTTTTCGTATCTCTCATAACTTAGAAGATATTTGACTTTTAACAAAAAAAATTTTTTTTTTGCCTTGACTTTTTTTTAGTATTTCACCTACTTTTTAGTTAATTGTTGGATTTTAAATTAAAAGACAGCATTAAATTTCTGATCAAATTTTAAATAAAAATAAGTAAAAAACTTATTAATATTTGCAGTCGTAAAAACGGGAAAAGGCAAAGAATTCAAAGTTTTAAAATTTTTCTGGAAAAGGCACGTTTTTTTAAGAAAAAGTATCTTCATTATTTTCAATTTTGTGAAAAACTTTGTTTAACACGTACACTTTTAAACCACATAGCGCTAAAAACAATCTATTCAGAATATGCTAAGAGCCAATTATTTTGTATTTTGGGCATGCACCCTACACTCAGCAGTGTCCGAAAATTGCCAATTTCAAAATTTTTTTTTGTGCTTATGCGCTTATAAAAAGTTGTGACGGTATATTTTGAAAGCTTTAGCTATATCATTTAATTATTAGGATAGTTGGCAACATGTTAAACTTAAATTTTTAACAGCCTTTTCATAAATGCGAGGATGCGCACAAATTTTCTGAAAAAAGTCAAAATTTTGGAAAAATTTTGTTTTGTACCATAAAAAATATATATAAAAATAATTTTCTTTTTTTATGTTGGCATTTTTAGCTTTCATGTGAGTCCTTTTACTTTGCCTGAAAAAATTATTCCAATATAATTAACTGATCTCGAGATATTCCGATTGTAGGGTGCAATTCAAAAAATATGTAGAATGCGGTTAACTTTTTTCCCTTTATTCACACATCAGCTGTTTAAAACTTTTATGAATTCTGAAATTCAACCTAAATAGAAAAACAAAAATAAATTTGGAATGTTATCCAATAAGTCTATGTATATTTTTCGCAATATAAAATATTTATGGTAATTATACCACATGTTTTTCCATGTAAGTGTAGTTAATGTTAATAACAGGTAAGCATTTAACGAATAACAACACACATGTTTAATGGATTAAAAAAAGTTTTTGCGGATTTTATTACAGCAACATCGGGAGGTGCTACCTGATTGTGCTACTACTACTTAATAACACTTCACAGTACTAGGTAATTAGACAAAATTAGCAAAGGTGCTTATAAATTATGCTGTATTGCATAAAAAATGTGAAAAGTTTTATATGTGTGTATTGTTTTTTTCTTATTATTTACCAATAGATAATCTATTTAATATTAGGCTATAGCTAAGAAAAACTATTTAACACTAAATAATTTATTTATTTTTAAATTACATGTTTGAGCTATGTTAATTACCATAATTTTACAATTTATTTATTTCAATTATTTTTAAGAAAACAATCCGAAATATCGAAGCTTAAGAGGTTTTTTATTTGAATTGCTTCACTGTCGTCTTTCTCTATTTCTTTAGTTATCTTTGGTAACCATTTCAACCGTATTGCTTGTAAAACTGGATCTGAGGATAACAATAAGTGAAGCATTAAATCATAATTTTCTGCTAATTTTGAACACTTTCGACTATTAAATAATCTGTACTGCTTTACATTTTTGTTCCTTGCTTCTTGAGCTTCTTCTGTAAGTTCTCCCAGAGGTAGGATGTTGGTTTCAATGATTTCTTTTCCATGAGATAATACCTTATGTACAGTTGGCGTCATCAATCTCCATGGATATAAATTTTTTATCAATACTTTTGTTTCATTAGCAAAAGCATCAAATTTTTCTGCATTAATTTGCTTTTTACTGTTAATAGTTGCCAGTACTATTTTGAAGTTCCTTATTAGTTTTTTATCCAAGCCGGTTATGAAGGATGTAGTCTCAGGATCCTCAAAAAAGCGTCTAGCAGTATTTCCATTATTCGAGCTACCATAACCGTTAATTGGCTTATCAATTATAAGCCCATGCTTTCTAAATTCATCTTGTATCCTTTTCTTCTCAGTTCTTCGTGTATCTGCTAAGTCTTTGTTGTTTCGTGAGGAGACAGTTTCATTACCTTTGATATTTCTATATTTTATATCATATGATAGATGCAAGCAATACTCCATAAATCTAATGCGAGCATGAAGTGGGGAAATTCCAAATTTAAGGGCTTCCTCTTTTATAGTTTCATCACATTTATCTTCAAACTCAGAGATTTTTTTCCCACATATATTGCATTTCCAGTATGACTTGGTATCCGTTAGGGCATTGGCAACTTTTCCATCTATCATAGTCAATTGTAAATCAAATGTGACATTTATAATGCAGTCAGAAATTTTTATTGCAATGCTTGGTAAGTTCCTTATTTCTTCTGATATAGTAACTACAATATTTTGAGTTTCATCTCTATTTTCTTTCATATATTCAAATTTTATTGGTCGACATAATAACTTTGATGCAGGCGTCCTATTTATCCATACGTCTTCAAATGCAGGTACAGTGGATGATGATGATGAATTTGTATATAAACGCATTCTAAGAGGTACCAACGTAGACATAAATATCGATGAAAAAGATATATTATCTTCGCTTTGTTGTCTATATTCAGAAAATCCAGTAGTCCCATCACAACCCCATTTACAAATTAATACTAGCTCGGACTTGTGGCATTTACTTATGTCTTCTTTGCTAAAGGTTGAAATTATCCTAGAAGCAGTATTTTCGAGGAGACTGCATAACTCAATAGTGGCGCCCGTGCTACTAACGTTCGAAACCGATGGCAAAATTACATCCTTTGTTGCCTTCAATGACTTTGTAGATGGCAAATTTCCCCATTTCTTTTCAGTGATAGCTTTTCTTAATATTTCATATTTATTCCTTGTTAGACCCAAGTTTAGAATAAGGGCTAATGCATCTTCATTAGTAAAATCTGTTTTAGATTTAGGCGTTGGTATGCTTTCCACCATACGTTGTATTCTCTTTGGAGATGCTTTTGGAAGAGCATCTACAATTTTGCCAACTTCCTTCGGTTTGTTTTTGGTTAAGGCACTTCTAAAGGCATCCTTTATAAGGCCAAAAGAGTGGTTTTCAATGAGGTCTTCTTGCTTTCTTTTCTGGCTTCTTGGTTGAAGTTCCTCGTATAATTTATTAGGCCTTCCCAATTGTTTCATACCAATCTGTGTAACTATCTCGGTTTTTAGCCATTGTTCATTTTGTTTTTGGAACTTAGTTTTGTTATAATTTAATTCTTTCATTTTTCTTTCGTACGCTACCAAAAAGTTCTCTATTTTTTTAGTAGCATCTTCATTTAGTTTTAATCCAAATGAGTTGTCAATTATATTTAGAACATTTTAGAACATTTTTCTTGGCGCAATAAACTAACAGGAACGTATTCCCATAGAAGTTTACATACCGCGTTATATTTAATACTAATCTCCATAACAGTTCAATATAGAGTGATTGTTCTTATAAAAGAACCCTGCGTTTTTATGCAATACAGCATAATTTATAAGCACCTTTGCTAATTTTGTCTAATTACCTAGTACTGTGAAGTGTTATTAAGTAGTAGTAGCACAATCAGGTAGCACCTCCCGATGTTGCTGTAATAAAATCCGCAAAAACCTTTTTTTAATCCATTAAACATGTGTGTTGTTATTCGTTAAATGCTTACCTGTTATTAACATTAACTACACTTACATGGAAAAACATGTGGTATAATTACCATAAATATTTTATATTGCGAAAAATATACATAGACTTATTGGATAACATTCCAAATTTATTTTTGTTTTTCTATTTAGGTTGAATTTCAGAATTCATAAAAGTTTTAAACAGCTGATGTGTGAATAAAGGGAAAAAAGTTAAGCGCATTCTACATATTTTTTGAATTGCACCCTACAATCGGAATATCTCGAGATCAGTTAATTATATTGGAATAATTTTTTCAGGCAAAGTAAAAGGACTCACATGAAAGCTAAAAATGCCAACATAAAAAAAGAAAATTATTTTTATATATATTTTTTATGGTACAAAACAAAATTTTTCCAAAATTTTGACTTTTTTCAGAAAATTTGCGCGCATCCTCGCATTTATGAAAAGGCTGTTAAAAATTTAAGTTTAACATGTTGCCAACTATCCTAATAATTAAATGATTTAGCTAAAGCTTTCAAAATATACCGTCACAACTTTTTATAAGCGCATAAGCACAAAAAAAAATTTGAAATTGGCAATTTTCGGACACTGCTGAGTGTAGGGTGCATGCCCAAAATACAAAATAATTGGCTCTTAGCATATTCTGAATAGATTGTTTTTAGCGCTATGTGGTTTAAAAGTGTATGTGTTAAACAAAGTTTTTCACAAAATTGAAAATAATGAAGATACTTTTTCTTAAAAAAACGTGCCTTTTCCAGAAAAATTTTAAAACTTTGAATTCTTTGCCTTTTCCCGTTTTTACGACTGCAGATATTATTAAGTTTTTTACTTATTTTTATTTAAAATTTGATCAGAAATTTAATGCTGTCTTTTAATTTAAAATCCAACAATTAACTAAAAAGTTGTAGGTGAAATACTAAAAAAAAGTCAAGGCAAAAAAAAAATTTTTTTTGTTAAAAGTCAAATATCTTCTAAGTTATGAGAGATACGAAAACACATCTAAGGACATTATTTATTAAAAATGTTAAGCTTAGATCAAAACGCTTTATCTCATAAAAATTGGATAAGTTTTCTAAAAGTTACAAGCCTCAGAATTTTTTTTTAGTCCCATGTTGTCAACTTAGGCCCACTGTAACTCCTGTCCAGCTTAGGCCAGACGGCTGCCAAGACATTTGTTAAAAAGCCTGAGTCCTCCTCTACGTATGTTCGAAGTTTCATATAAATCCAATCAGTAGTTTAGAAGTTCCAGATTTATTACCATTTATTTTGCAAAAGTCCCCACTGTGCATTATTACTTTTTTAGACCCTCTGGTTTCAGATATATTTTGCTTTACATAAAAAAAAATAATTAATTTTTCCATCCAAAAAAAAATATTTTTGTATTGTATTAGTCAATTTACAAGTCATTAATGCCATTATCACGCAAAAAAATTTATGGACCAGTCCAGAAAACTGTTGTATTATTATTAGTTAATATATCGTATATACATATTTTTTATTTCGTAAAAGCTGCAAACTTAAGACATATGATATAATAACTACAAATAACGCAAACATTTTCTGGAATGGTCCATACAACATTGTTTTTTTTTTTCGTAATAATTGCATTAATGACTTGTAAATTGACAATTCACAATATCTCTGAAACTGGAGGGGAAAGAAAAGTAATAAAGCTATGTACTTTCGTAATCAGCAAACAAAAATACATAAGGATCAGTTATACTAGGTTAAATAACAAAAATTAAAAATTTTAAAAATCCCCGACTTTTTTCAGAAAAGATGTTATATCTTCTAAACGGCTGGACCGATTTTTTTTCAAACATAGCTAAGAACCCTCTCGATCAAGTCATCTTTCAAACAGAAAAAACTAAATGAAAATCGGTCCAGCCGTTTGGCCTGTACGTGGACACAGACAGACACACAGATACACAGACACGCACTACAAACTTATAACACCCTTTTTTTAGTCGGAGGTTGAAAATTATAATAAACAAATTTAAGGACTAAACTAAAAACACGATTTTTAACAGCCTTACAATAGCAGTAAGATATCCTGTGATATTCATCACTGTGACTATATCTACATGAAAGATATTTTTGTGTAGATTAATAATCCAGAAAGTATTTTTAAGTTTGGTCCCGTGATATATTAACGGAATAATAGTGATGTAAATTATGCAAATGCTAAATGTCACGATATCTTTAAAACTAGAGCTGATAGGGAAAAACTAACGACGCCATCGTAATCAGGAGATAAAATTACATAAGGTTCGGATATTTTTATTTAAACATCCAAATCACTGTTGTGCAGTGTTATCGACGCGAGTAATTTTCAACACCCTTCCTTCCCCCTTCCCAATTTCCCAAAAAATAAAAAATTTAGTTGACCTCTTCCGTATGAAAAACGAATTTTAGAAATTGGTCCACATATGATGAAGTTATTTGATATTATTATTTTCCATATGTGACAGCGCATAGAGAAAGGAACCTAAGGGTAAAAAAAAATCAATTTTCAATTTTCACTTTTTTTTTTTTTTGATGTGGACAACATCTGAGCATCGAATGAGACCGATATCATGCCCCAAAAGTGTTCCCTCCTTATGATGTGATGGTACACCAAAGATACACGTATTTAAATCTTTAAAATGGCTCTCCTCAACAAAACCGGTTTTTACCCTTTTTTGCGTCACATATCGTCGCTGGTTTAACTAACCGACCTAAGTGACATTTTTTTGAAAAATGAGTTTTAAGTCCTCTACTAGACTTTATAAGGCATAATACACGTTGTCTACAATTTTCACGACTGTAAGCATTACTTTTGTGCCTATATAAGTAAAAATATTTCTGACGCATCCATAAGAATGAATGCATAAAACAGCCATAAAAGCTGCTCTCCTATTAAATTTTCAAAATGTTAGTTAGGTCAGTTAGTTAAAACAGCGACGATATGCAAAAAAAAATTCGAAAATTGGTCCACAAATAACAAAGTTATTTGCAGGGAAACCGCAAATATGCAATTGCATGTTTTTTCTTGTGTGACGTATTGATGCAGGGACAAGATATTTATCCGTTTCAGAACTTTATGAATTTTGGCATCGATTTGTTAGTGCATGTTTTTGCATAAAACCGTGTTATACACATGTTTTTAGCATATTTTATAATTTTTAGAGCATAATTTACGCACTTAGGGCATATTTTGATACTTTGTATGAGCTTACAAGCTCATGTGTTGCTCAAAATTTATATTTTTATTTTTCGCCACCTAATCCACCTATCCAATATTCCATGTAGTGTATACATTTTTCTTATATATTGCGCAGTTATATACATATTTCAATAAAATTAGGTTTTACTATTTGTGACGGAATCTGCCCCGATTAGACTTTGAAGGAAGATTGTCAATGCGTAAAAGTTTATTAGATGTGATAGGCAACGATTTTTATTTGAAAATCAGCTCAATAAATTTTTGTTTATTGCAATAAAAATTTTGTATTATCTATCCAAAATACAGTTTTAAGTTTTAATTCAGATATCGTGATCTTTTTGAAATTGAAGTTAAATTCTTAGGAGAGTATCAAAAAAAAAATTAATTTGTATTATATGCTTTAGTCAAAATTTGTGTGGCAATTTTGTTTTAACGTGCATTATTATTCTTTGTTAATTTTTTATTGTTTTCTATTTTTGTTTATTTTATTTTTGTTTTATTTTATGCAAATGTTGTTGAATTTTTAAATTAAAAATATATTTTCATTTTCAAATAAACCAATTTATTTTATTTTTAGGAGCATATTTTTGAAGTTTTTACTGCATATTTTAAAATTTTTAGTGCATATTGAATCCGCATAAAACACTTTCTTTAGAGCATATTTCTGATTTCCCTGGTTATTTGATAAGCAGTTTTTGGGGTGGGGACTCTGCCCACTCCCCAAAATAAAAAATAAAAACTAATGGAAAATTGGTCCACAAACGACATTTTTTGGCGGGCACATTTCACCGTCCCACCATTAAAACAAATAAAAAAAAAGTTAGTGGACCTCTTCCATATGCAAAAAGAATTTTGAAAATTGGACGACAAATGACGAAGTTATTTGATAATCAATTATTGGGACGGGCAATTAGCTACACCCACCCCTTTTCCAATAAAACATTTAGTGGATATCTTCCATACGAAAAAACAATTTTGAAAGTTTAAAATTTTTAAACGCACTAATAATCCCAAATTAATATTTTACTTATTAAGTAAAATATTTTTTTTTATTAAAAATACATTGAAATTGATTATTGAGGGGTTTAGCTGGATCCTATGCGCATTTCACTGTTGCTAATGCAGATCATCAGGGAACCTCTACCCAAAGCTTCTTAGAACAACTAGAGTTATTATATTATAAACTTTCATTTAAACAAATGAGAAGCTCAATAACAAATAACAAAGTTGAAACAAGAACTCAATAATCAACATGTTTTTTTTATTTTCTTACTTTACCATTGCTACATTGGCTGACTTTTTTTCAGCTTCAAATTGTAGTTGTAAGAGTATGTAAAAGAAAATAAATGTAAATAACAACAACAAATATTTAAGAATAGAGTGTTGCCACACAAGTATTTTTTTGACCGGGTACAGTCAAGTTAATAATTAGTGTTTTTTTATGGGAATTGTTACAATTTAAGTTTAAAATTTTTAAACGCACTAATAATCCCAAATTAATATTTTACTTATTAAGTAAAATATTTTTTTTTATTTTTTATTTATTTTATTAAAAATACATTCATATATTAAAAATATATGGACCATATGTTTTTAATATATGAATGTATATAACTATATATGAGTATGTATGAATTCATGTATGGAAATGTATGGGATTATACTATTATATATGAAGTAATATATGGACTAATATATGAAATGTATTATAACATATGAGCTCATATATGGAAATTTCAGTATGAAGCTCTTCATATGTGGATCCACATACATATGTATAGAAGCGATTTAATGTATGGAGCCATATAAGAATGTATGCATACATGATATCTCACATAATATCGTTTTTCCAATCAAAAAAGCTTGGATTTTGTCACTGGTGAATTGGAAATCCATTAGAAAATACATACGGTATGCAAAGTTTATATGCGTACCCTCAACGTTTAAAAAAGAAAAACTTTTGTTACAAAAAACCAATTCTTGTATGATTTTATACATTGTGGCCCCATTTAATTCAAATAATCAAAAGGATAATCCAGTCATTAATTATATAGAAAATAACAAAATTCTCTAGATAAGAAACAAAGTTCATATTACAGTACACTTTCGATAGTCCGGATATGCGCCAATCCGGTCACTCCAGTAATTCGGACGCTTCTATATTTCGGACAATTTAAAGTTTTTACCTCCACAATCCGGAAAATTTTTTTTTATGCAAGAACAGAAACTAAAATCCAAGCAAAACATGCGAGTTAACGGAAATTTTTGTTTTGTTATTCGTAATTTTATTTACATTTTTCACTGTTATTGCTTCAGTTTCGGTTCATTATTTCGCATGCGTGTTTGTTTAATTCCATTCGAAGTGCCATGGTTTTAAATAATAAATGCAAACATAAAATACTAACCTTACATTAGAATTGTGATATTTTAAAATGTCTCGATGAGGGAAAAACTATTAGGCAGGTTGCCGAAAATTTCCATGTTCCTAAATCAGCGATTTATCACATTAAAAAAAGTAGAAATGTATGCAAAAATAAAGATCTCTAATGCAGATGTATTTCCAATTTGCATTCAGTGGGCTGAGGAGAATAAGAGAGACTAGAGCAAAAGGCACAAATCAACCACCTCAACAAAGTTAGTCAGCACAAAATAACTTCGTCTTTTTATATATCATAGTATGTATGTATATATGTACATATGTATCTATGTATATATGTACATATGTATGTATGTATATATGTACATATGTATGTATTTAAATCACTTATATTATTTTAATATTTTCAACTGCTATAATCCGGACAACTCGTTAATCCGAACGAGCATAAAACTATATGTGTCCGGATTGTCGAAGTTGTACTGTACTTCAAAAAATTGTATTGAAAACTATTGTTAGAGATTATTTTTTATTTATAATTAATTGCATTAGTTTTTAATCTGATTTCTTAAATTAAATTTTATGTACGAATATGATTATTGCATTTTTTAAATAATTGATCACCTTTTGAATTAAAATGAGGAACGAAATGCCTTTTAGTTCGTTTTTCATTATTTGTCCCAACAAATGTTTCATTAAATACAACCTCCATGTTCAAAATCTAAAAAAAAAGTAATTTTAGTAATTTAATTTATTGCACAGCAGTGCGCTTATTTGAATTTATTTAAATAAGCACTCAAAAACGCAATTTCGTATTTAATTATTACTTAAAAATAATTACGGTTTGATTACCAACTGAAAAAATGGGCATAAGCCATTTAAAAAGGAGAGTTTAGAGTGTAAAAGCTCAAAATATAATTTCAAATTTTTGCTTCAAAATAAACGAAGTATTTGAGATGTAATAACAGAATTTATTAAAATATTAATTAAAACAAAATCTTGATTAATTTAATAAAAATAAGTATGTGAAAACAAATAAAAATAAAAAAAACCAGGAGTAAAATAATATAGTAGCATATACACACATACATACATACATACATACATACATACAATAGTAGGTGAAGCTTAGGCTTAGATTAAGATATGTATGTTACTGAAAAATGATTTACACATAAAGAATGCATTAAAAGCCTCAATCTTTTCTTAAGTACTCTTAACTTAAAAGTTTTTGTTTTTGCGATATTCACCTTTATTCCAGTTGGCAACATTGACAGCACGTCAATACGTTATGAAAAAATTGAGGGTTGGCTACCCATTGTCTAAAACAACTGACTGCTATTGATAACCTCATGTTTTCAATCGAAATCGGTCCTTAAAATTTAACCACTCTTTTGCGTTGAATACAAATTTACTTACATTTTGTTGTAAACGTGAACATTTTGATTTACTGCGAACTTACAAATTAACAGCCTTATGAAAATTCCGAAATCGGCCCTTAAAATTTAACCATCCTATAGTATCATTAAACATTTGTGTAAGCTTTAACAAATGCTTATTGCATACTTCTTTCAAGCAATTATTATGCAGAGATTTATTAGAGGGTATTAGCCAAAATTTCAGGTTTATGAGGAGCCAAAAAGCACAAAAAATACCCGAAACGCACCAAAATACCATCACTGGTAACGTAACGCCATATTGTGAGAATTTTTTTTTGTATAGTAAAATGTTTGTTTAAAATTTACTTAAAATTTTGGTTTTCAGTTTGTTTTTTTCTTTTCACGCCCAAACCGCTAAACCGATTTTAAATTCTTTCACCAATGGAAAGCTACGTTACCAGCGTCAAACAAAGCATATTTTTTGTATCCGGTTCGGAGCCAGATTTTTTCCGAAAAATTAATTTTTGGGCTGGTTAAGGTAATTTTCAATTCGGTTTGGATTGTTTAACCATTTTTAAAACCGGTTTTTATTTGGTTTTTTAATTTTTTGATCGTGTTTATCAGCGACTAACAATTAACAAAACATTCATAAATTTTAAGTATATTTTCCAAAAAAGGACGTGAACGGAGCCGCGGGTAAAACCTAATAAGTACCCACGCAGAAAAATTCAATCGGGTTAACGTTGGCAAAGCGTTTCCGAAGGTGGCTCAAACGTTGGCAAAACATCACTTTTGGAGTGTTATGCCAACACACAATGAATTTATATCATGGTGAATGAACAACTTCATATAAAAAAAAACGGTATAAAAAATACTGTTTTTATATGAACGTGTTCAATCATTATGATATAAAGTCATCAGGGGGTCGATTCTGGTTCTGTGATAATGTGAAGTGAAAAAAAACGTTTCATTTTCGTTTTCATAGCAACTTTTCACAGTTTCACAGATTGCGATTCTGGTTCAAGTAATGAAAAAATGTTTCATTCCAGTGTAGCTGTGAAAAGTTTGTATTCATGTTATTTAATTTTAATTGTCAAAAGCAGAGATCTAAGTTTCGCAGTTATGATGCCGCGAATTAAAGTTTTACTACTTTTTTTAATTAAAAAAAATTTATTTATTTTTCTTAACTCGGGTGAGTTATTCTTAGTACTTATGCTAATAATAAAAACTAAACTTACAATTTTGAAATGCCAGTCTTATATACTAAAAATACATGTCTGTTTCTTTGTTTCTTACTAATAAAACATATCTTGTAATTTCTTTGTGCTTCATTTTTTATCTTACAATTTTGTATCTTAAATACTAAATGAATATCATTCTTATCTTATTCTAACTTCTTTGTTCTAAGACGAACTCAAACCATTATGTTTGATTTCGTACTTTCTCTGACCTTGATTATTTACAATATTTTTATGATACTTATGACCTATAGAATATTTACTTATTTAATATATTTGTTATGATCTTTTATGATCTTTGCATTTAGGGATATTTTATGATATATGATATTTTATGTTTACATTCTTAATTTAATTGTTTGTATATTTTGTAATTCTTATCATCTATGGAAAGTTACTTATTTATTATCTTATAATATAAACATGTCCATGCATGTGTGTCAACTATGCGTGGGCGTCATTAACTATGCATGAGCGTCGTTAACTCTCCCCTGGGTTAAACGAGAGCGTCCCGATCTCTGCTAATTCCTTCAACTTGTTGATTATAGTAAATTCTAAAATTTTGTTCTTTATGTTTTCTTTTATATATTAGTACATATTTGAATATTTTGAGTCCAACATAAATTGTACTGAATATAATTATTATGAAAATTAATGTATAAAAAATTGAACGTATAGGATGTTCTTCATATGGTATTATTAATTTTTTTAGTGAGTCAATATTATTAAATGCATTATTACGGTTCGACATTAATATTTTCATGATCTCAAAATCCTCATCATGTTTTTTAGTTCTCGTTGAACCTTCATAGTGAAGAGACATTAAAGCGGATTTTTTTTACATACATACATACGAAACAAATATAAAAAACAACAAAATCAAAAATCATACAAAAAATATTCGTAATACATATTCACCTTGATAAATAAGCTTATTGGCTTTGCTAATATTTTTTACATAGCAAGAAATAGCAAAAACAAAAAAAAAAACCGTAAACACAAACAAAGTTCCCTTGAGGAATAATACTCTGTATGAGTACCTCAAAGGAAAAAAATTTTGAAGTGAGTTCTAACGGCAGAAATGCTTATTTTACTGTGAGTTCTGAAACTCTTAATGAAAAAAATATAAATAATAAATCTGATGAAAATCTTTTTTTAACGGCAAAGCCAATTTTTCGTCAGCGATCAACTTCGCTTTGTCCAATGCCAACTAGTGAATCGTTAACATTACCATTGCCTAGTACTTCTTCATTTAAGTCTGCGATATCATCCGCATCGGGCTCGCCTTCATCACTAAACCAAGTTATCACTACAGATAACAGTAGCTCAAAACCCAAGGTACAAGTGGGAATGGACAGATATATAACAGTGGTAAAGCGTGGGCGAAGCCCAAATTCTTCAAAAATTTCATCTGCTCCAAAGATGTCTAGGGATAACAGCGCATCATCTACCAATCGTCAAAATCGTTTTTCATTATTGCAAAACACCGACGACAAGCCCTCTACATCATCGCAAAAGTCTTTTAAGCCACCACCTATTTATCTGAGAGAAAAAAATTCTAACGCACTTATAAAAAAACTACTGTCGACCATTGGTGAAAATACTTTTCACATCATTCCAATTAAACGAGGTAATATTGATGAAACTAAAATCCAAATATATAATGAAAAAGATTTCCGAAAAATTGTTACTGAATTCGAAAAAAATAAAACAAATTTTTACACATACCAACTTAAGAGTGCTAAAGGCCTACAGATAGTATTAAAGGGCATAGATTCATATGTTGAACCCGAAGAAGTAAAATGTGCACTTGTCGACCAGGGATTCAAGGTAAAAAATGTTACCAACATATTTAATAGAGAAAAGGTCCCCCAACCCCTATTTCGGGTTGAACTGGAGCCGAACGACATACAATTGAAAAAAAATGAAGCCCATCCAGTTTATAACGTAAAGTATCTCTTACATCGAAAAATCACAGTTGAAGAGCCACGTAAGCGTTCAGGTCCCGTACAGTGCCATAATTGCCAAGAATATGGCCATACGAAAACTTACTGCAAGTTACCTACAGTGTGTGTTATCTGCGGTGAATTGCATGGTACTGCTAGCTGCACTAAGCCAAAAGATCAAGCAGAAAAAAATGTAGTAATTGTGGAGGTAATCACACAGCTAACTATAGAGGGTGCCCTGTATATTCTATCGTTAAACAGGCTATGGGTTAAAAACCCAAGTTAACTCCAGCTCTACAAGTAAACACGAACTCCGAAACTTTTGCTCAAATCAGCCAACCAGTTACTTCACGTGTATCGTATGCTGATGCTGCTAAGACTAGTTCAATTCCCACGCAAAATGTTCCACCGCCAAATAATTCAACGAATTCAAACTCAAGCCTTAACTTTAGTCGCCTTGAAGCTACTATTGAGAATCTGGTGCTAACTATAGACAAATTTACTATAAATATGACAAGTATGATTCAAGAAATGCTGCGAATGCAGAATACACTGCTTCAAGTATTAGTTAATAAACCATGAACACGTTAAAAATATGTTTCTGGAACGCAAACGGCATTCGCCAACATAAAAATGAACTTGAGCACTTCCTCATGGAAAAAAATATTGATATAATGTTGGTTTCTGAGACTCATTTGACCTCAAGAAGCTTATTTAAAATAAATGGTTACACTTTATATGATACAAAGGACCCGAGAGAGAGAGCATGTGGTGGATCAGCAATTCTGATTAAGTCAAGACTCAAGCACTATGTCCTTGACAACGTTAGTGAAGAATATTTGCAAGCAACGAATATTTTCGTAGAAAATTTTTGTGCGAATTTCGTGATATCATCAATTTACTCACCTCCCAGATTTTCAGTTACCGAAGATCAGTACGAGAAGTTCTACAAGTCGCTTGGATCTTGTTTCGTGGCAGCTGGTGACTACAATGCAAAACATACGTACTGGGGATCGCGTCTTGTTACACCTAGAGGTCGAGCCTTGTTCAATACAATTTCAAAAATGGGCTTAGATGTCATTTCGAGTGGGGAGCCTACTTACTGGCCTACTGACGTAAGAAAAATTCCAGATGTTATAGATTTTGCCGTCACTAAAAATATTCATAGGGACTTAATTCATGTAGAGGCCTCTCTAGATCTGTCCTCCGATCACTCTCCAACAATAGTTACAATTTTCAACCCACTAAGGAGTGATTTAACTAACTCATATGTGAAGATGATTAATGGAATCAACTGGCTGGCATTCAAAAAATATCTTAGTAGTCACTGCGTAGAAAACATTCAGCTTAGATCATGCGATGATATTGAATTTAACATTGCCAATCTTAACGAAAATATTATACAGGCTGCTGAACACGCCACTACCTCCTATCCGCAGACCGGCTTTAACAGAATTTATTCTACGGAAATTGAACGTCTTGTATGTGAAAAAAGGAGAGCTAGAAGAGAATGGCAACAACACAGATCACCCCTAAATAAAATCAGACTTAAAGAATGTACTAAACGACTCAAAGAGCTGCTATCGTCGGAAAAAACTGCACTACTGGAAAAGTATTTAGAAGGTCTTGATGTAACGTCCGCATCTAATTACTCTTTATGGCGCGCTACTAGAAATCTTAAACGACCCGTTGATATTAAATCACCATTGCGTACTGCGACCGGAGGCTGGGCAAGAAGTGATAGTGAGAAAGGTAACTTATTTTCTGAGCATTTAAAATCTGTATTCACTCCCAATTCATGTACGGGTGCTGCTGATTTACCGTGTGTAGTTTCTCTACCCCCTCGTCCCTTAAGGTTTAAGATGCGTGAAGTACAAAAAGTAATTGCTGAACTCAACCCGAAGAAAGCTCCAGGTATTGATGGAATTAGTAACAAAATGCTCATGAACTTGCCTCATATTGCAATAAGAATCCTGCTATTTACTTTTAATGCTATTTTAAGAATGCAGTATTTTCCACATAACTGGAAACTGGCCAAGATCAAAATGATTCCAAAGGCGGGCAAAGATCTTACCAAGACTGAGTCATATAGGCCTATAAGCTTACTATCTACAATCTCAAAGCTTTTCGAAAAGCTGCTCATGACTAAATTGTCCAAAATTTTAACTGATAATGGGTGCATTCCAGACCATCAATTTGGCTTTAGAAGTCAGCACAGCACGATTGAACAAACGCATAGATTGGTCCAAGTTGTAAGAAGAACATTTGAAGAAAAGAAGTATTGTTCTGCTCTCTTTATTGATGTTTCTCAGGCGTTTGATAAAGTATGGCACGAAGGCCTAGTTTTAAAATTGAAGACATATCTGCCAATAAACATTCAAAAGCTTTTGGAAAGTTATATTATTGATAGGAAGTTCACTGTTGTGGAAGGAGAGTTCACGAGTGTGCCCGAAACTATATCTTCTGGTGTGCCCCAAGGTAGTATTCTGGGTCCTGTCTTGTATTTAATATATACTTGTGATATGCCTGTGAGCAATAATATCCATATTTCTACTTTTGCCGATGATACAGCCTGTATGAGTGTGCACGAAAACCCTTATGAGGCATCCCGCAATCTCCAGGAACATATCACCCAGCTGGAAATATGGCTGAACTTATGGAGAATTAAAGTCAATGAACAAAAGTGTGTCCATATAACGTTCACCCTAAGAAGAGATACTTGCTCCCCCATTCGAATCAACAATCAAAATATTCCTCAACATTCCCAAGTGAAATACCTTGGTATACACCTCGATCGAAGACTTACATGGAAACATCATATTGACTCTAAGTTAACTCAGATGAAACTTAAGTTAACTCAAATATATTGGTTGATTGGCAGAAACTCAACACTCAGCCTAGACTGCAAACTTTTATTATACAAGTCGCTTTTGAAGCCAATATGGCTCTACGGAATTCAGTTATGGGGCACTGCTTCAGCTTCCAATGTCGAGAGAATCCAACGAAGACAAAACAAAATTTTACGGTTAATAACATCGGCTCCATGGTACATCCAAAATTCTATTATACATCGAGATTTAAATATGCCACTAGTGACTGAAGAAATTGAAAACTACGCAGGCAAATATTTAACAAAACTCGAATCACATCCTAATCCGCTTGCTCGTAATATTTTGAACTTTACTGGACACGTCCGCTTAAAAAAGAGGGACACACGGGCTCTTATACCTAACACTCCAGATGGGACTACTTGAAAATACTTTCCCCCCTTTTTTTTTTTTTGATTATCACTACTAATGTATTATTTATAACTATCACTAAGTTTATGTCCGACACTGGTCGGGCCTAATAATTTTTTTTATAGATTTAAGATTTGAATACTTATTGTTAGTTCATATATGAAGATACAATAAATTAATACATGCATTAAAAAAAAAAAAAAAAAAAAAAAAAATGTTTTTTATGAATCGCTTCTATAAGTCTGTCGTTTATATTCCTATAGGTATTATTGTCTATCCTAAGTTCATCAGTATACCTTACTAATGTTATACCCGTTGTTGTGGTATTGTCAACTTGATGAGTGCCATCCAATAATATGGATCAATGGATCAATTTTAAGTAAGTTCTGGTTATATTCTTGAATAACTATGCATTTACTATTTCTATTGTTGAGAAGTGGAAGTATACATGTGTCCGTTTCGTTGTTTGTCCTGCAAATATTTTTTCCTAGAAAGTTCTTGCAGTGATTTACCCTGACATAGTCTTTTCGACATTGGGCAATTTGGTCGTCTGTTTGTATTTTTCCGTGCTTAAAACTTATGGGTGTGATTTTAAAGAGTTTGCATTCATTATTTAATATAGGATATTTATAGATGGCTATAAATAAGTCTGATGTCCTAGCTATGTGTATGTCTGCGTATTCTAAAATATTTATTATAGGTGCTGATCTTAATTCATGTTCTACAATTTCCTTTACATCATCTAAATTTAAGGATTCAGTTAAATATTCGTTGTTTTTTGCGGCATTAATTGTTCTTGCTAGTAATAGTAGTTGATCATGTACCTGTTCTATGATTAGATTGTTTTCTAACGTATGGTCTTGTAGTGTGTCGATTAATTTTTCAAACCTTGAATTTATCCATTTTTGTTTTTCATTATTATTTATTAATTCATTTATTTTTGTTTCCATTAATATTAAATCGTCATGGTCTGGAACGCCTGTAATAAATTTCAATGCTGATCCTAGAAAATTTAGGGATCTCGTGTGTCGTTTATATTCATTAAGTTGGTTTATCAATGCTTCAATTTTGTTGACTAAAACTTGGAGTTCTAAATTTTCTTTCATATCGTATACATATTTCATTATATTTGTGTATGGTTCTAATATTTTTGTAATATTTGTGACGTGAAAAAGGTATGAATACTCATCATAAAGAAAAACATCATTAGTCCTGGTTAGGACGTATTTTCGATTTTCCAGATTTTCAATTTTCAGTTCTGCTTCTGTTTTTGGCATGACCACTGCGAGTAATATCAGGCAGATGATCATCTTTATTAATTGTGTAGTTTTTGATATTATCTTTATGCACAATCTTCCCCCTTGTAGTTAAGACAGTGTCCTCACGGTCTTCCTTTACAATATATTTAATATATCTTGCGTCGTTCTTTTTTCTTAATCCTTTTATTTTCACTAAAATTTGTTCGTTTTCAGAGAAAGTTCGGTGTCTTGTGCCTTGATTTAGTCTTCCAAGTGTTTTTTCTGATGCCTTTTTTAGTTTTTCGTATATATCCTTCTTATTATATTTTATTTTATTAAATAGGATGTCAACCGGTTTTTGTCCTGTGACCGTATGTATGGTGTTATTTAATTCCCTTGTGGTTTTGTAGATTTATTCAGCTATTGTTGTTTCATTCTGTATTTTAAATATTCTGCTTAATTCCGATATTGTGCTATGAGCGCGTTCGACTTGTCCGTTCGAAGTCGATCTATAGACTGGAGTTTCTATCTTTCTTATTCCATATTTTTCACACATTATCTTTATTGCTGGTGTATTAAGGCATTTTTCATTATCAGTCATTAATCGGGTGCAGTTCGTGGGCGTCATTAACTATGCATGAGCGTCGTTAACTCGCGCTAAGCCGCATTTAATTTTTTGTTATTGCTTGAGCCGCTGCCGCTGCTTATATTTATGATTGAAGTATATAATCTGGCTTATGTTTTGAGTCTCATTTATTTATTAAAAAACAAATATATAAATAATAAGAAATAGTAATTGTTTTTGCAACTACACACATATGTACAATGCACATACATACATACGTAATTTAAATACATGAGGAAAAGTTAAGTTCAAACAACACAGTTGCTTTGCTTTTTTTTCATGCATACTCATGAACATGCATACACATATGTATGTTATGTATTTTATTCTAGTGTGCATGTTTCTGGCAGGTAGAGAAAAGTGTAAAATACCAGCATAAACCAGGATTTCAAAAAAAAAGGATAAACAAGCTAAACAAAATGCGTTTTTTTACCTATTTTTTTAAGAATGTGCATACGAAGATTTAAACATACATATGTACATATGAATGTACCAACACCCACAAATTATCATACGTACATACTAGTGTCCTGCACAAGGGTATTTATAAGACTTTTCAAGACATGAGAGATTTTTTCCAATGCTTTACTACAGCGAAATATTCTAAAAGAATCGCTAAACAACACTGTTGGCAAGACAAACCACCGAAAAAAATTACTTGCCAACAGTGTTGCTTAACGATTCTTTTAGAATATTTCGCTGTAGTAAAGCATTTGAAAAAATCTCTCATGTCTTGAAAGGTCTTATAAATAGTCTCGTGCAGGACACTACTACATACATATGTACACATTTATGTAAATACACATATTTTTCATGTAGAAATTGACATATTGTTCTGCAAAGTTCCTCAGTGTGCTTCACAAATAAAAATTGTTCTTAAAGACTTTGGAATTGTTACATTGATTTCTCTTTTCAGTACTAGAAAGCTACATATTTTCTTTCGCAATTGGAGTTTGAAACTTTTTTCAAGAAAACATATTAATTTTTGTGTGGTATGGCATTTTGATACATTAATTACTATAAAATTTCATAATAAGACTATTATAAATAACATTTCAAGTTAACTTTCACTCGGTGCCAAATTATTTTTTTGCCGCCGATAATAACTTAACTTATGCCTCCCTCGGCTTCTGATCAATTGCCAAATTATGCAAATATGAACATGAATAAAAATAGAAAATGCCTGGATAAAATGTTTTAATGGACCTATCAGACGAAATTAGGGATGAGGATAAGTGAATTAAATATTTTAAAAGTGTAGAAGTAGTATTTGTATGCGTTTTTCATGAGTTTCCATGCTTTTTCACTAATGAATTGTGTGTGTAAAAAAACTTTTCATATGAAAAGGTTTTGACACTTGTTTACACTTTTTCATAAAACGAGAATCAGTAATGATGTGTAACTGTGAAAACGTTTTGTTTCATTCCAATTGTTTTTTTTCACATGAAATCATTTCAATTTAGTTTTCATTTTTTCACTGAACTAGAATCAGAAACACTATGATAAGATGAAAAAAGTTTTCATTTCACATTATCACAGAAACAGAATCGACCCCCAGGTGTGGTTAAAAACTTATATAAAAATAAATTAAGAAAATAGAAATATAGTTCGTCCTACAGTATTTGTCTGCCAATTGCCGCGTGAACATCGTTTTTTGCCCTGGCAGTGGTTTTATAATTAGTTGTGTTAATAGTAGTATACATACACACATACGGTTTTTGCTTTGCAGAACTTTTTTTCAAATTCCTTTTTATCTCTGTGTTTTGTTAAATTAAAATCAAATACTTTACCGGGGAATTGGTTCATCATGAATGGGGTTCACCCCCCGAACTTCAACCGGTTTAAGGAACTGGATTCCCGTACTGGTAGAAACAAGATCAACAAAAATAAACGCCCTCGCCCTGAAGATTTTGTGCATTTACCCTAAATTGCCGCAAATGAACAACATTTACCACGCTATCTTACAATCTGTTTAAAGTTGAACGTGGACTTGATTTCATCAGCAAAAATCGACTAGAAGTTACCGAAATGAGAAGCGGGGACCTTTTGATTAAGGTACCAAACAACAAAGTAGCAGAACTGTACCTCAAAGCTAACTACATTAATTGCATACCAGTCAAGATATTTCTCCACAAGACGCTTAACTCAATTGAAGGTCGTATATTTTCAAGGAAGATCATTAACATCCCCGAAGATGAGTTACTGGAATCCCTTAAGGCTCAAAAGGTTATAGAAATTCGCAAAATAACAAAATTGGATGGCGGAAAACCAGTGCCAACGGGTGCCGCAATTCTAACATTCGACCTGATATACCGCCCGGATTCGATTAAGTTAGGATGGGAAAGAGTATCCGTAGAGGAACACGGCCCCAACCCAATGAAATGCCAAAACTGCCACAAATTAGGCCATACCAAAAAGCGCTGTAGAAATGTTGAAATCTGCAAAGAGTGTGGCAATCCAACACCTCATAATACATGTACCAGAAAATACTGCGTCAACTGCCAACTTGAAACACATACTTCTTATGACTCAAATTGCCCTTCGCTTTGGAAACATAAATCCGCTAACTTCATAAGGTTGTCCAAAAGATGCACTAATTGCGAAGCATGGGAAATCTACAACAACAATCCTACTTTCAACACACTTAAACCTATTAATAAAAAACCAAAAACACACCTTCATACGCACAAGTTTTAAATGATCAACAACAATCCCTCAATCCCTCATCCACATCAAGCGGTACAAAAACTAATTTACAGATCAGCAGCAGAAAACGTGCAGCAATTGCTGCAGAAAATACAAACACAACAGAGATCTCAGCCTGCTCAACATACACACCACCATCTCTCGACATTAACACAGTCTCAAATACACTACTTAACCAAAACAACATTAACAACAACAACCATAACAACAGTTCAGAATCAACCACAAAGGAAATAAGTAACATAGAAAGAAATAATAATTATACTCACAACGAAAGTTCTTCATTATCAACCCTTCTACCCCAACAAAATAGATCTCTCAACACAACAACAATAGAAATTACTAAACAAACAAACGATAATGAAGAATACACATGCCTTAGTGAGGACGATTTCTTTAACAGTAAAATTGACTCAAATATGAATATTGATGAAAACCTAACAGAAGAAGATATCATATATGACATCACCGCAGGATTAGACCTAACAACCCCATCAAGGCCTATTCATATGACTTAAAATTTTGAAACAACACCTACTTCGCAATTATTCAACAATTATCCCGAACTAAACATTATTATTTCTCCTGATATATTCAGGAAGACAAAAAATTCAAAGAAAATTGACAAAAAATAAATATAAATTGTAAAAATGGATCATGAACTTAAGATTTCCGTTCTCCAGGGGAATATTCAAGGTTTCTTTAACAACAAATACGCATTAGAATTACTCGTCGCTAAACACACACCAAAACATAATAGCATTACAAGAAACTCATATAATAAAGAAAAACGAACACCTATTACATTTAACTGGTTACAATGTATTTCAACATAACAAGGATAGCTTTATTGGTAAGTAATAATTTGAATGTTACACACCACATTACATCCAGCGACAGACAGCCTGCTTTACCAAACTATTATCATTAAACACAATAAGGAAATTCATATCACAAATATAAAGAATGTGACATAAATCTTACCACAGCCATGGTGGAAAACATATCACTTCGTAATGGTGTTCATCATCTTCTACTGGACGACCTGAATTCCCAAAATACTTTATGGGGATCAAGCACCAACTCTACAAGTGGAAACATTTGGGAGGACTTCTCTAACGATAGAAATTTGGTAATATTGAACGACGGCTCACCAACTTTACTCAATACTCGGAACACACTCACGTCAGTTGACGTCACAATGGCTAGCACTGTCCTTGCTCCCGCGCTTAGATGGGATTGTTTGTCTTTATCCAAGGCGAGCGACCACTTTCCTATACTAGTTTCTAACAATGTAGATGGCATCAGGAAAAAATACATACCACGCTTTAATGACAAAAAGGCAGACTAGATTCTGTATGACAAAAAAGTTCATCTAACTAATGAATTATTTCCAGCATCACGCAACGTAAACAGAGAGGCTGCTCAGATAAAACGCCTCATTAGGAAGGCAGCAAACGAAAGCATCCCGTTAAGCCAAGTACATAACAATAAAAAAAACTCCAGTTTGGTTCAACTCTACAATTTCCAAACTAATTAGTCTAAGACAGCTGGCATGGAAAAAATTTAAAACGAGTTCGTAATCCGGAAAATATATTGGAATACAGAAGATCAAGCGCTAAGGTGAAAAAAGAAACAAGATTGCTAAAAGACAGACATGGGAAAATTTTTTAAACTCCCTCAACCCAACAATGGATGTTAGGCACTTATGGAGTAGAGTAAACAACTTGAGAACGAATAGGATAAACTCATTCCCAATGATAAGCATACATAACCGCAATATTTCACACCCGAAGCGAATAGCCGAACAATTTGCCGAACTTTGGACATCAATAAGTTCCGACGCAGCGCTAGATGCAGCTATTGTGTCAGAAAAAAGAAATCTGAACATAAAAAATTTACAACAGCAGACAAAATAGTTATTATTGAACTCAATGACGTGTTGAAACCCTTAAAGGGTTCATCCCCATCTCGTGACAAAATTACGTATTCTATAATAAAAATGGCACCAATAGAACTTAAACTTCGTCTTTGTGCGCTATATAACACTATACTGGCAAACAGGAATATTCCCCCATGATTGGAAAATTGTAATTCTGGCACCGATTCCAAAACCGGGCAAGGATGGATCCTGGCCGGTTGGATGGATATCGCCCCATATCTTTACTGCCTGTTCTCTCCAAAATTTTGGCACGGAGATTCTGGAAATTCACGGTCGACAAAATTTCCAAAATTCAACACGAATTCGTACCAAGGCATGGCATGCACAGTCTATGTCATGAATTAGAAGACAAATTGAGACTGAACGTTAAAAAAAATTATATAGCCTGGTAATTTCGGAAGATATTGAAAAAGCCTTCGACAGAGTTGTGCTAACATCCATTATAAAGGAAATGAACTAGTGGGGAGTCCCGATATGTATTTTAGATCTCAGATCTTTTGAATCGAAGGGTAATCGTAAAAGTGGATGGGTATTTCTCGTCTAGTCTCCTACTAGATAATGGCGTTCCACAAGGTTCACCACGTTAAGTGGTACTATATACGATATATGCCAACTTCCTGGGTAAGACTCTTGAAAATTTACCTGGCAGTGACTATGTAGGCATTTACGCGGACAATGTTTTTGCGATTTCTTCGGGTACTCATCATGAAGTTTACGCTAACCTTAACGAATTGGATCAAACGATTCATAATTGGGAAAAAAGCAGAGGTGCAATTATACCAGCCAATAAAACTGAAATACTCCATGTGTGCCGAAAAAGAGGCTGTGATGCTGCTACTGGGTATTTTCTTTACTAAAAATATGTTATGGAATATACAGACAAAATATTTATCAACTAAGTTGAGTAAGATAAATAATCTTTTGAAATTTATTTGCTCTCGATCAAAGGGTCCTCATATTGACACTGCTCTCAATATATGATAATCGTTGGTAACAGGTACCCTACTGCACGGCATCACGACCTTTGGTTGGAATTCAAAGGGAAATATTAGGAAAATAAATGCCGCCATGAACAACTGCTTCAGAACAGCTTCGGGACTATTAAGAGCAACGCCTCTAGAACGGTTGAGGTTTGAAGCACGTTACCAAAAATTTGAATCAATATTGGAAAAATCCGCAATTAATCTAGCAGCAAGATCGTTCACGGATTTGAATGATGGCCTCCACAACTTCTTTTGGAAGCACCATGATCACCGCATCCTGGAACCGTAATATTCACAGATGGTTCTTTTCAGGGAGGCGTAACAACGTATGGAATTGTCCAAACAAATTGTGGCTCTCATTTTGATACAATCAAAAAAGCACGTTTGTCAAATGACGTCGGTATCTTTGCGGCAGAAATGGCCGCGATTGGAGCGGCAGTCTCACATGTAGCCTGCACTAATACGAAAACTTTGATTTGTACAGACAGCCTTAGCGCTATAAGAGCATTAAATAAAAACGACAATAGAAGATATGATCATATTATCGATTTGCCCAATGAACACCAACAGGTGTTAATTCTATGGGTACCCTCGCACATAGGTATTGAGGGTTATGAACATCCTGATGCAGCAGCCAAAGAGACTCAGAATTTACCGAACGTCACAGAAGTTCCCTGTACAGCAAGAATTATTTATAATCAATATCGCTCTGCACAAGGAAGTATCCACTCCGACTCATTTAAACCGAAATTTAATATCAACATGACAAGAAGTGATTGCATACTCCTAAGCAGACTTCGAGTAAACAAAACCAGGTTCAATACTCAGCATTACTACAATGGCACGGACCAGGCGAAATGTGCATTCTGCAGTATTTCCCTTTCCGTTACACGTATACTGACTGAATGTGAGAATTCAAAAATAGGCAAATCCTTAGACAAAATAATTGATTGCACTACGACCAATTACTTACCAGCTATAAAGACGAGCCTACAGAAGCATAATATTCTAGTTGTGTGATTGATCCATTTTACATGTTTTTCTTATGTCCTTATATTAATTTTAATTTAATTTTGTTTTTCGCCAAAAACGTTGCTTTTTTGTAATTTGTACTCTTCTTCTTGCATAAGCTTATTATATTTTTGTTATTTTCTGTATTTTGATTTGGTTCGAAGTATTTTGATCTTACATTTTAATTGTAATATATATGCCATATGTACATTAGGGTGGTTCTTAAAATTAAAAGTTGGTTTTTATCAAGTCTCAAATCCCGAATAGGTGGTTATTAGTAAAAAACTACTAAAAAAAAATTAGGTCCATCAGCGAAGATTAAAGGGTGTTTCACTCCCGCCGAAGTTTGAGAAAATCCTTAATTTTTGGCTAAAATTTCAAAAATTAAATTATAGTTTAATAAATATTTACTTCTTTATTCATAACAAATTTTTTTGGTTTGCTAATGGGTTTTTGACATAACCTGCATAAACATATCGTCACCCAAAAAGCAAAATGCCCTAACTAAGAAAAATATATTGATTTTTTACTTCTTCATAAAGAAAACTCGTTATTATCGGATTTTGCATAAATTTAAAATCAACTTTTTTATTTTTATATTGCTAAATATTATAATTTTGTTTAATTTTTGAGAGAGTTTACATATTAGTTTATTATTGATTTTTTAATACATCCGGGATATTTGCGTCTATAATCTTATAGTGTTTTCACACTGACATGGTTTTAATAAAAGTTGATTTTAACGTTAAAACCAACTGTTAAAACCTGGTTTTACCATACAAATTGTTTTTGTTAAAACCAAATTAAAACCATTTTTAAATTGGTTTTAAGTTGGTTTTATGAAATGGAACCTTGTTTTCGCTGTGATAAATTCAGTGCTGCCAAGTTGAAATGACCGACAGCAGCTGGTAATGGTATGCCAGTGAATAACAATAGATGGCGCCTGAAAAATTTTCAACTTAAAAATTAATGCAGCAGCAACAATAATCAAAAAATTATGGGAAAAAAGAGTTTTTTGGAAGGAAAACAACGAAAATATTTTAAATTGAACTGTGGAAAGTGAAAATAGACAATATGACTGACATTCATCTGCCTATAAAAAAGGTTTATCTTATAATGTATTTGTGCATTTTTATATTATTAACAATATTTCCAAGCACTTCTTCATTCTGTATAAGAAGTTCCATAATTTAAAAAAATTTTATTTACAAACTATAAAATAATTTCCGTTTTAGAGCGCATTGTGAAATATCTCAGTTTTTCATACAAACAAAAACAGTTGAACAGTATGTCCAACAAGTGTTATTAAAAAGCAGAAAAAATGCAACAACAAATACAAGCATCTCGGCAGGAGATTTATTTTATTTTGAGCAAAGTTATTAGACAGCCTGTGAGTTAAAAACTGAATTTAACAAACTTGCAGTGTGAAAGCAAAATCATCTGTTTATGGTTTTAACGTTAAAACCAGGTTTTAACTTTCAGTGTGAAAACACTATTAGACAACTTGTAATACATTTTGTTTTTGCTTTTCATTTTTTGTCAGTAATGAATTATATTCTTCCATTAGCTTGACTCCTATTTCCGCAGTGTCGTTGACTACACTTAATTGCCCAATAATTTCTTTCTCTTTAACAAAAGAAGCAATCCCCTCCCAATCTTCAAAATTTGATTTTAAAAACTCTTGATCTAAAAAGAATTTTTCGAAAAAAAATTTTGTTTCCATGGACAAAAATTGTTCAATTCCGTTGTCTATGATGGTTGAAATGTTTTGATTAGCAATAATGGGTCGCTTTATATTTTGATCAAGGTCACCAACATTCTTAAGGGCTTCAACCATTTTTGCTTTAGTGCTGTTCGGTATTCTTGAATCAAAAAATGCCAGGGCAACGTGACCTAGCTTTAATGTGGTCTTGAAGGCTCCATTTTTGACTGGCATTACAAACCGCTAATGCTTGTTGTTTTCCGGTTCCACTTTCTAAGTAAGGAACTTGAAGCAACTGCTCATTGCATCCGCTTGAAATAATTATAGGCAGCCTGTCAATTTTATCGTTTCCAGTTAAAGCGGGTAATAGCTTTCCATCCCAATGCAAGCATAGAGCATCTAGTTTCATGGCTTGAATTGCTCTTTCACAACTAAAACGTGTTTTTTCTCATTCTTTGTCTTGCAATTCGGATGTAACTTCTATTTATATAATATAATTTTGTGGATCTAGTTCTAACGCTTCAACTGTCGCAATAAGAATATGCACTGCTTTTCTGTCACTTGTCATGCAAGCACCTAAAGCTGCTGCAAGTTTTGGGGTAAGAACTTCTATTAAGCCTCGTTTTTTTGGATTAGCTGACGTATGTTTTATTGATATTTCTTCTGTAGGCTATTAGAAAATAGTGTATATACAAAGGAATTAGAAAACTGAATAACTACATTTTTATGTACAGCAATACATACCACATCACTTTCACTTTCTGATGCTGATGATGACAAATGCAAAGTTTCTTCTGCAATTCAAAAAATTTAAGAGAAGTCAAACTTGTTAAAGTGTTACCATACCTATTGCTGATTTTTCACGAATGCTACGTTCCCTTTGATTAGATATTTGTTGACGACGTTGTTCAGCTGTCAATTCCACCTTCATAGTTTTATGGTCTATGCCATACATAAAACCAAGCCTACCTTGTTTCCTCTCATTCACCAAAAATTGCTTATCTTCTTAAATTTTAATTACTTGTAGCACGTTTGAATGTGCTATATCAAAAATATAATCAATTTTTTGAACCCAAGATTTCACTTTTTCACTCTGAGTTACAGTTTGTCTCTTAGAACTTTTGTACAGACTCCTCCATTCGGAGTGAAGTTTCTTCAATTCATTTACCCAATGCTGTTTGTCTATTGTTGGAATTCTAGCTTTCTCCCAAAATATCAATAATTTCTTAATTACTAATTTTGCACTCTTTCGTAAATCAAGTTTCACCACACGTAAATTGAAAAACAAAACTTTTAACACTTCTCTATTTGATGGTAACTTACTCCCACTTAAACTTGTAGAAAAATTTCCAAGTATGTAAGTATATATTTTGCAGTGAACTTCTTGAGCTCATTTTCAAACGTTCACATCTACTTTTAATATTCAAATGATTTTCAAACACAATTTCTTAATATGTACACAAGATAAACTAAACTCGTATCAAAACATACAACGGTAAATTTTTTAACATGCCTTTTTAAAGTTAGTTGCTAAGAGATTGGAGTGCAGATCATCATATTAACCGCACACATACATACATATATACTAAAGCCTACATTCATATGCATACTTACATACTTATGTTTGGCCTTATGAAAATCTAAAGAACACTGTTTGTGAAACAAATGGGTTGAACATGTTATAATGAAGTATAGGGCTTTTTTTTCGATAATTTGTAGTTTATTTTTAAAAATACGATTTATAGAAAAGTCGTTGAGGGCTATGTTGTTACCAACATCACGGACAATAACTTTTTTAAGTACTTATTTTTAATAAAATTAATATATATTAAATTATGAGACATAAATAACATAAAAAACATTTTTTCAAACATTGGAGGGCGTGCGACACGCCTTAATCTAAACTGATTCTTCTGAAAAATTTTTTAATAACGTGAATTTTTCACTTTTCCCTTGGTTTTGTTCACTTTATTTTTGCAGGCGAACTGAATTATTACATCTAATAATTTCGGTATTTTTCTTCGTATTATTATTATATAAGTTAAAACTATTCATTTTTGGTTCAAGATTAGTATGTAATGCTTACGATTGTTAACAATAATTCCCTACAACACATTTTTTAATAGAGTATGAATCTCTTTGGTTCACAGACAGTAAATTTCATAGTGGTGCGCCACGGTGGTATACTTAAGGAAACAATAGCTAAATCAACAGAAGCACCTCCATGAGTACAACTTTAAAGTTAAATAACTTTAAAGTTTGTGAGGAATAATTATTCATAATTCTCATAACTTATCAGTAACACTAGCAACATTCAATGCATGTGTTTATGAAATATAACTTAACAAATTCTGTTGAATTTGTTAAACCAAGTAGGCTTATTTTTAAGCTTTGACAATCATGTGAAATTATTTTGATATAATAAAAAATTGTGAAAAAGACTAGACGCATATTCAAATAAATAAGAAAATTAAAGCTCAGGTGTGGGGTATACTATTCCAAATTTAAAATAATGAACCGTATGTCTAAGCAACAACTCTTGGAAGAATTAAGGAACGCTGATGTAGAAATTCCAACGAATGCTTCTATTGCACGTCTGCGAGAACTTTATGAAAGCATAATGGAAGGCAAGACATGTAGTGATGGTAAGGAGCCTTCTGCTGTGTTGAAAGAAAGTTCCACGGAAAATGATGCTGCTGATTTAATAGTCTTGGAAAAGCACTTCCAAAGTTTGAAAAATGATGCCAAAACTGATGTCGCTACCAAGAAAAATTGTGAAAACAATACAATTGTGAGATCTGATGTTACTGATGCGAGCGGTCCCTTTATTGCTAGCGGTGTGATTGCATCACCTCAAAATGCTAAAACTGAAGCCGCTTATTTAGACTCTCAGCTGGAAATTATGAGAAAAAAACATGAAATTCTGAAATTGCAACAAGCCATTGCTGCTTTAGAAAACGCTGAATCATTTCAGCCTTGTGGGTCACAAATATCGGCATTTTCCACTCAGAATCGATTAGCCTTTGGTGATATTGAGCATGCCGTTGAAAAATTTTGATGGTGAGAACCATGCATATAGTGTATACGACATCTTGCGTAATTTTGAACGTGTAATGAACATGGTTGGTGCCAGCGAATTTTTTAAATACTGCTAGAGGTACTGCTAGATTGCTCTTAAGTCGAATTGATATTTTAAGCTATGACCAACTAAAAGCAGCGCTTATCAAAGAGTTTGGTAGAGCAGTAAATCGCAGTGAAATTTATAAAGTTCTAGCTAATAATAAGTGGAATAAGAAGGATATGTGCTAGAAATGGAAAATATTGCTTCTCGCTGTGGCGACATTGACGAATTCGAATTAATCGGATTTATAATTGACGGTATGCAAGATAATACACCAGAGGCGTATTTACTTATGAAGCTCGTACGATGAATCAATTTAAGGAATCTTTGAACTTTTATGAACAACGTCGAGCGAGTCGCCCTTCTATCAACAAGACGACAACACCATCAAAAACAACAACTATGCTAGGAAAATTTAATGAATTTAAAGATGTTTCTTCCGATGCCACTAAAATAAGATCTTATAACTGTAAGCAGATGGGTCATTATCAGAGTAAGTGCCCATATGATAAACGTCCCGAGGGAAGCTGCTTCCGCTGCTGGCGGATGGGCCATGATCACCGTAGCTGTACCAATCCAAAAAAGTCATTGGGTTTACATAAGAAGGAAGTGGCTGCGGTCAATTCTTATGAAGTTGATGTAGAGGACTCTTCTTTTGACCATTCCATAAACGCTGTAAATAATGTAAGTATTGCCTATTGTGATAGTAGGGTCAAGTGCAACGGATTTATGAGCTATATTTCTCTTTTCAATACCGGTAGTCCAACTAGTTTTGTAAAGAAGTCTTTTGTTCCATTTATCATAAATAATCAAGCCATTAAATCATCATACTATGGCCTAGGAAAATCTGACTTGATGACTTATGGAACAACTGAGGTAATAATTGATTTTAGAGGTCAATGCAAGAAAATATTGTTAAATATCGTACCGGACGCAACTATGTCAATTCCAATTATACTGGGAAGAGATTTTCTTAATAAATTTAATATTAATTTGTATCAGAAATTTATTGTAGATACTTTCGCGAATAAAAATATTGAATTTCTTGATAAACAGCAATCATTTTTCTGTGCACTTGATCCTGATAGGGGAGTAGAAACAAGGAATCATTCGGCTGCTAGTAATGAAATGGGAAAACTATGTGATCAAAATTTAAACGACTCGTTAGATAATTTTGGTATATGTAATGATAGTAGGTTTTTCGAAGATAGTGGTTTGGATAGATCTTATGCAATGGGTGATTCTGGATGTGATGCCACTGGCTTGTGCAGTTTCGATGGTATGTCACCAGAAGTTTGTTGTCTTGATTTAACATCATCTAATGTTGATGTTAATCCCGCTCTTGATCGGCAATATTTTGAAAAAATGCATGAAGCTATAAATAGAAATTATCTTGAGGCAGATGATATTGAAGTAAAGTTTTTTGACTATGGGATGAATATTAGGCTAACAAATGATACTCCATTTCATTTTCTGCCCCGCCGTCTCTCTTATTATGAAAGAAATTAACTTCGAAAAATCACTGATGAATTATTGGCAAATAACGTAATTAGGCCTAGTGAGTCACCTTATGCTTCTGCATAAGAAGAAAAATGGGGAAATACGTAAGTGCGTAGACTATCGTGCTTTGAATAAATTAACTATTAGGGACAACTTTCCGTTACCCCTGATAGAGGATTGTATAGAGTATTTGAGTATTTTTTGCTATTTTACCACTCTTGATTTACGGAATGGATTTTTTCACGTCAGGATGGCCCCAGATTCCGTAAAATACACGTCTTTCGTGACGCCGTATGGGCAGTTTGAGTACTTGCGCATGTCATTTGGTCTGAAAAATGCACCTGCTGTTTTTCAACGGTATATATACAACATATTTAGAGATTTCGTTGATGAAGGTTTGATAATTATTTATATGGATGATGTTATTGCCACTGTTGAATTTGAGACACACGTGCAATTAGTATCAAATGTATTACGAAGAATGAAGGAAAGGGGACTAGAACTACGAATGTCTAAATGTAAGTTTGCGTATGATAGGATTAACTACTTGGGATATTGTGTAGGTCCAGAAGGGATACGCCCTGGTGATTCTCATTTAGCAGCAATAAAAATTTATCCCTTTCCACGTAATCAATCGGAGATGCGAACGTGTCTGGGGGATTGTTTTCTTACTTTAGAAAATTTTTACCGGATTATGCTAGAATTACAAAAGTTCTGCGAAAACTTGCTCGTGATGGAAAATATATACCAACGAACGAATGCTATAGAGCTTTCAATATATTGAAAGAAATGTTATCCTCAGGCCCTGTTCTTTCTATATATGATCCGCAAAAACAGACCGAATTGCATTGTGATTCAAGTTCATCAGGATTTGGTGCGGTGCTTTTACAACGTCAACTGGATGGAAAGTTTCATCCTGTTATATTTTTTTCTAGATCAACCACCGCAGCTGAAGTGCGATATCATAGTTTTGAGTTAGAAACGTTAGTAATTATATATGCTTTGCGCCTATTTGCAAGGTATCCCGTTTAAGATTGTAACTGACTGTAACTCATTAGCTTTGACCTTAGAAAGAAAACAGATGAATGCCAGAATCGCACGTTGGGCTCTTGAGTTGGAAGACTATGATTACACTATAGAACACCGAGGCGGTGTCTCGATGGGACACGTTGATGCCCTTAGCCGTTCTACTACTGCAGGAACTGGAAACATTTTTGACGCTTGTGTTGCTACAGTAGGGGAAAGGCTTACATAGGATGTACATTAATTGCTACTGTGAACTGCGAAAAGTTGATGTTTGCATTCGAGCTACTCAGAATCGCGATGTAGCAATAGACGAGTTGAGAGATCGATTGGAAAAAGGAATTGTTAGGGGGTTTGAATTGAGGGATGGTTTGGTTTTTAGAAAAGACACTAGTGGGACTCTACAGTTATTCGTCCCATCTGAAATGGAGCTTAATATTATTAGACTGATGCATGAAAAGATATGTCATTTAGGCGTGGAAAAGATTTGTAATAAGATAAAAGAGACCTATTGGTTCCCAATGATGAAGCAGAAAGTGAATAAGTTTATTGGAAACTGCATTCGTTGTATTATGTTATCTGCTCCCGTACGTATTAATGAGCACAACGTATACAGTATTCCTAAAAAGCCAATCCCATTTGATACCGTCCACATAGATCATTTTGGACCGCTGCCTTCTATAAACTCAAAGCGAAAGCACATTTTGGTTATAATAGATGCATTTACAAAATATGTTCGTCTCTATCCAGTTATTTCTACTAGTACAAAAGAAGTGATTGCATGTTTGGACAAATATTTCAGTTACTATAGTAGGCCAAGACGGATTATATCTGACCGTGGTACTTGTTTTACTTCTCTTGATTTTAGTGCTTATTTACGAAAGAATAACATAGTGCATGTCAAAATTGCCACAGCTTCTCCAAAAGCAAATGGGCAAGTGGAGCGTGTAAATAGGGTAATAAAGGCCATGTTGAGTAAAATAACGGAACCTATAAGTCACGCTGATTGGTCTCTTTTGTTAGGAAAAGTAGAATATGGTTTGAACAACACTATTCATTCGTCTAGAGGTGTAGAGGTTGACGAGCTTACTGAATATCTTGAAGAGAAGCTAGATAAAAATGTCGATTGTGACTTGGATCTCATTAGGTCCTCCGCCTTGGGTGCTATAGAGATATCACAGGAATATGCTCAGAGGCATTTTCAGGAGCATAGCAGGCCAGCCAAAAAGTATTGTGAGGGTGACTTTGTTGTTATTCGTAATGTGGATACGGTTATAGGAACAAATAAGAAACTTGTTCCAAAGTATCGGGGTCCGTATGTTGTTCACAAAGTTTTGCCTCATGACCGTTATGTTATAAGGGATATAGAGAATTGTCAGCTTACTCAGTTACCATATGTCGGCATCATAGAGGCTTCTAGAATAAAAGATTGGGTGCTGAACTCAGATGCAGACGAATGATTTCTATTCAATTCTATCATAAAATTGGCAATACGTAGGGTTTGGATTTTTAATAAAAATTATAAGTAGAATACTTAAGCTCATAAAGTTACAATCGAGGTCGATTGAATAGTCAGGTCGGCCGAAGTTGTATGGAATAATTATTCATAATTCTCATAACTTATCAGTAACACTAGCAACATTCAATGCATGTGCTTATGAAATATAACTTAACAAATTCTGTTGAATTTGTTAAACCAAGTAGGCTTATTTTTAAGCTTTGATATAATAAAAAATTGTGAAAAAGACTAGACGCATATTCAAATAAATAAGAAAATTTAAATTTATAACTTAAAGTGTGTGTGATTTTTTTATTAAACTTAAATTTGTCCGATTTTCAATTAATTTTTAAGCTTTACAAAAATTCTTCTTTTTTTTTACATTCACGTGAAATAATAGCGTGAAAATAGATAACATTCAAGATAGCATTTTTCTCTTCAAGAGGAATGAAAATTTCACATGAAGAAAAATTCCATTTGTTTTTCACGATAGCGATGATTATTTTTAAATCATTTATCTTTCCAGCATACATACCTACTTATATACATACATGCATATTTTTTTAAAACCGAAACCGACCGGTTTTAGTAGCTTAAAACCGGAAACCGCGGTTTTCTAATTTCCGCGGTTTTTGGCAAATCCTAATAATAACCATGATACAATAATATAAAGGTAAAACCATTCTCTCTTTTCGTCGCCATATTAACCTTTTGACGTTTACCACGATTATTTTTTACTCTTAAAAATAATGCTACCGTATTCATTTGTAAAATCCGTGTTTTTTAATTACTTTTTTGACTGTTATGCTTTTTTTAATAAAAAAAAAAATGTTTTATAACAAAAATATTGAAAAATTCATCACTATTGCATTAAAAGTTATTAAATAGATATTAATATATATAATAAATAATTGTGATATGTGTAAAAAAATAAATGTTGAGCAATGAGCTGTATAGACAACAATTGCAGTAATACCAAGCATTTCAGCAAAGGCACGAGTTTTTTAAATTTCCTTCAATTCCAAATTTGCGGCAGAAATGGATAGAAGCATGCAATATAGATGATGGTTTGCTACCAATAAATCCTTGGATTTGTTCTGTTCATTTCCGTGAAGAACATATGAATATAAAAAAAACGTGGGACCCGTTTGAGCCTAAGTGCAATTCCTCTTCAAAGGCAATTGCCATATTAAATATATCCACTACATTATTGCTTTAAAGCAGTATTGTCCACACGTTCACTTTCACATTCTGGGAGTCTACTCCGTATTTCGAAACGAAAGAAAATGCTTTCGAATTTGAGTATTATTAACATTGTTCTACTAAACTAGCCATCATTTAACAAGTAATGGTGTACTCTGTAACTAAAAATAAAAGAAAATGCAACTGCTTTGGAATGTGTATGTTAATATTACGCACGGTTAGGAAGGGTGGTGCTACTACAACACACCTCCAATCGTATACCAAAAAAAAAAAGTAAAACAAAAACCGTATAAAAACAAGGCTATTTTGTGCTAATTACGTCTGTGAAGAAGAGAAGAGAGAGCGATGCCGTTTAAAATAAGCACATGCGATTCAAAATTTATGTTTGAACAATTTTTAATATATCTTCAGAGCATAAACCATTACATGTATTATTCAAAACCACAAATTACACATTTCCAAAAACATTCCTAAAAAAAGTTCCCCGTAATTTCGTGTGGCAACGTTTTCCTCTCTGTTTACAAAAAAAAAACAGTAATCAAATAATTGGGACAAAAGTCAGAATTAATTTTATACGTCAAATGTGGTTGTACCTTTATATTATTGTATCATGATAATAACTAAAAATAAAACAAAAATTTTCTGGACTAGTTCTTACAATATTTCTATACGTAGTAATTGCATTAATGACTTGTAAATTGACAAATGTAATATAAAAACACATTTTTATGGCGTGGGAAAAGAAACATTTAAAGTATTTTTTTTATATAACGCAGAATATCTCTGAAAATAGAGATAACAAGAAAAATAATAACTAATACAATAAGGTCCAGTTATTAAAGTCAGCCAATGTAGTAAAGTAAGAAAATAAAAAGACTTGTTGATTATTGAGTTCTTGTTTCAACTTTGTTATTTGTTGAGCTTCCTATTTGCTTAAATGAAAGTTTAATATAATAGGCCTTATTCAAAAAAAAAAAAAAAAAAAAATATAATTTGTGTTTACAAAATGTTTAATAAACAAATTTCCAACAAAATTTGTTTTGTAAACGTTTCGTAAACCAAAATAATTTTTTCTGAATACGGCAGAATAACTAGTTAGAAAATAGAAAATTTTTGGATTTGTACTGTGCATCTCTTGCGAATTGTGTTAAGTGACCAGTCTTTTAAAAGTGTTTGTGACGAAGAAATAAGAATTAAAATTAATTAATAAATGAATTAAATTTTGAAGTCTAAGAAGTTACAATTTTAAGAAGCGCATGGAGGCAAACAAGTGGTTTTTGCAGCAAGTGTTTTTGCAAGTGGATTTACTAACAAGTATTTCAAGCAACTGCTTGGACGGGTATATTTTCGATCTAACTTTTGATTGTAACCTCTTCGGGATTAATTAAAAAGGGGGGATGCTTTCTCTGGAAGAAAATTAGTAGAGACAAGGTTGAAGAGAGCAAAGTTGTAGACGAGCTGCGAAAGTTAAACGCAGCTTTAATGAGCAAATTGGATTGTGCCAGCCATAAAACAGATTTTTTGCCAAGTGAAAATGAGACATTGAAGAAAAAATTAGACAATTTCATTAGATTGGGAAAGAAAACGCTCATGCAAGATGCCGAGAGCCTTGAAATGCTTAGTGATGAGGAAGTAGAAAATGTCACAAGTGCTAAGAACATGCCCGGTGGGGGTACTAAAAGAGATAGTAAGTCAGTTCCAGTTATTACAACATGTGATAGTAATGTTTAAAACATGTTTGAGTGCATTGATAAGTTTGTAGGGCATACATAAGAACTTTAACATTAAAATGCTAGGCAGGATTTGGAGAATGATATCGTAACTGTTTAAACTTTTAAGCTTAAATTAGACGTGACTTAGCCATAATGCCATAGCCATAACCAAACCAAAATTCAATTGGTTTCTATGGTAATAGATATGGCGTTATGGCGAGTCACGTGTAATCAAATACAGTACAGTGTTGCTCATTAGTTTGGTTCGAACGGCTGTTTTCTATGGTTATGTCACGTCTGATTGCACGTTTACCGCTAGGTAAACGGTAGTTATTGAGGAGCTTCCTGATTCGTTTGGATCTGAGGAGATAACTACTTATTTGAATGGTCTCCAGATTAATATAAATATTTCGGGAATTTTTAGATTGGGCGGTGACAAATGGATTATCAGATTGACAAGTGACTCGGACATACGTAATCTCTATGCTGTAAGGTATATTTTACGTTGCAAAATGAGCATGAGGAAGTTTAGACGTACGGGCGTGGCACAGTGCTTTAACAGCCATTAATATGGGCATGTCAGCACTAATTGTCGAATGCTTTACGTATGTATTAAGTGTGGGGGTTATCATGGGCCTGATAAGTGCGAGATATCTTCCAGGGTAGAGAATGTAGATGAGTTCTTAGTGACTGATCCAGTCACTGGTCAGGTTACTAAGAGTGTAGGTTTACCAGTACGTTGCGTTAATTGTAATGCTGACGGACACGCAGCTAGCTCGAAGGACTGTCTGCGAATAATTGAAGTTCTTCGCAAGTTGGAGGCAAAGAGGATATTGGGTAACACTTCCCGTTCACGTGTTCAGTCCAAAATACGGAGTGAGGTAAGACCTGGGGGTCTACTCTGTAATTCGAAACGAAAAGAAATGCTTTCGAATTTACATGTTGTAAGAATACAAATTCGAAAGAATTTTCTTTTGTTTCGAATTACACGGTAGACCTGCTGGTCTTTCTTCTGTTGCAGCGGCTGTTACTGCTGCTGGGGAAATACACCAGAGTCCTCGCATAAGTCTTCTCATAGAGAACAGCGAAAATCTGTTAACTCGAAGATTTCCATAGAAACGTCTTTGACACAATTTGCTCGTTTTGACAGAGCTTGTCAACGATTGTTTGGTGGTGGAATATTGGGATGTCTAGGTAGAATAGGTGGGTTTGCAAAGAAGTACCGCGAACTGGACGTGCCTTGCTTGGCATGTTAATTACTCTGCAGCACAATGGATAACTTGATTAAGATAATTTTTATTAACGTAAACTCAATGGTCTCAAGACACAAGAGACATTACATGAGTTTGTTTTTTACTGCACATAAACCGGACATACTGCTGGTGCACAATGGGGGATTTTGGGAAACAAAGTGGAAATAATTCTGCAGTTTCTAAACGAGCCGTCCGATTGGGACCGACTAGGTTAAATAGGCTTATATCTTCCTATATTGACTTTTTATAACATCTGTGGACATAACTACTGCAACTTCAGACCGACTGCGGACTCTTGACTATGAATCGGACCATAGAGCAGTGGAAATTACTTTTTTCTCCAATCCTTGCTTGGCAGGGGAGTCTGTCACGAGATATAACTATGACCGGATAGACAGACGCAAATTCAATGACAGGTTGACTATGAATCTGGCTTCATGTGGACTTTCACTAGACAGAAACGTGACTGAGACTGAGATTGAGATTGACTAGTCTATTGGTGCAATGGAGGGAGCTTTCGGGGATGCTATTGAGCATTCCATAACTAAAGTTTCCTTCAGGAATAGGGGTTTATTGAAGCTCCCACCTTACATACTTTATATTATTGCTCAAAAGAAACGATTGAGACTAGCGTTGCATAGAGGTGTGGACCCGTACAGACGCGGTACTTTAAAAGAATATGGACATTATAATACAGGGTCCTGTGGCCAACTTTGAACGTGACTACTGGACAAATTTTCTAGGGAATATACGGCTAAATATTCGGTCATATAGGACTGTGGATACAGAGGCTGGCGTATGTACCGTTCCTGATAATGCTGGAATGGCGAATTTGCTAGCAAGTAGTTTTCCCCAGGTATTTTCTTAACAATCTGCTCGTGTAGATCCACTCAGTGTGAGGGTGAGTGAGAAAGTCGCAACTTCAGACGAGACGACACCTTCGGTGACATTTTGCAGGACAATTAGGGCGGACAGGATTGTGACAGACGGTAATACGCGTGTTGATTGGTTTCCTTGATTCGGTATCAGTGGGTGATGCGTTAAGGACAAGGTCTAACAAAAGATCTGCTGGTATTGATGGTATACCTGATTTTGTTTTGCGGAAGACGGATGCCACAACATGACGATATCTGGCAGTTGTTTTTAGTCACTGCTTAAATATTGGGTATTTTCCGAAAACTTGGAGAGATGCCCTTATGGTTCCCATTTGAAACCAGACTTGAATGCTAATGAGAGGGGAAGCTATCGACCCATATCCTTACTATCGGCCTTCGGAAAGCTATTCGAATACTCCCTTCTGGCAGCGGTGAATGACATTATTATTGACAAGGGCATTTTAAAATATTTTCAGTTTGGTTTTAGACGACAACACGTGCATGATGGTACTGACGGACTGTGTTACCAGGGGGCTGAACAGAAAATGTTTGACATTGACTGTAAGCTTATATTTTGCCAAAGCCTTTGATACGGTTTGGCATGATGGCTTAATCTATAAGCTAATGACCATGGAATTTGGGAATAATGTCTGCCGAATGATTACTACCTTTCTTAGGGGCCACTTGTGTAGGGTTCGGGTCGGTAGCACTCTCTGTAATGAGAGCTTGATTCTTTCTGGGGTGCCACGGCGTTCTTTGCTCGGGCCGGTTTTTTATAACATCTTTATATCGGATATAGCTCACCCTCCTCAGCGAGGTCTTTTGTTGACCTATGTTGATGACATTCTAATTGCGTCTACTGGATCATTGGCACGAACAGTTAATGAACGACTTAACAAATAGTTGATGACATTAATGGGATATTTTACGGAGATGGGCCTTAATCTCAATTTGAGAAAGACTGTAGCAGTTATGCTGAAGGGAAAACGGAAATATTTACATCCGAATTGTAGGTCATATATGTATATCTTGTTTGACAGTTGATGGGGAGATGATCAGGACAGCGGTCGAAATAAAATACCTTGGGATGACTTTTTACGAAGACTTTGAATTTTACAGACACATTGACGACATACTGGTGAGGGCTAAACATACTCGTATATATTCTGGATATCAGGTCATATTGAAACGCAGAGGTGGCGTAAGCATGAAAGTACGCTTTTTGGTGTGTCGCCAAATTATACGACCTCTCGTTTCCTGCTCCTTTCCAATAATCTGTTAAGGATGTGTTTTGCGAATATTAGGAATCTGGAGACCATTCAAATGAACTATCTTTCCCCGGTGAACTTATTGACCCTTACTGGAGCTGGACTGCTTCACCGGTGTACAAACCTTCTATTTCACCATAGAAGAATCTGTACATTAGACATAACTAATACTGTAACAGCAAAACAGTGATGAAAAAAATAGAAAATGCATCACAACTACTAACACGAAGTATATCATTGCACAGATATGTACATCTGTTTGCACCAGTTTTGCGTGTTTTCGGTCCAGCCCTTTAGAAGATATAACATCTTTTCTGAAAAAAGTCGGGGGTTTTTAAAATTTTTAATTTTTGTTATTCTAAAACAAATAAGATACATAAAACTGCTTTTACCATAAGTGCCTTATGATGTGGTGCGAAAAAATATACATGGCTGATAAATGAATGAATAAAAGCAAAATTTCACATACATATGTGAGTAAATGATACATCTACATGAAACACATGAGCTGCAAATACAAAAAAATTACACACGATTTGCATGTGTAATTACTCTCAGTGCAAAATTGTCTCTCTCTCGCTCTCTCTATACTTGGCTGCGCCACAAAAATAACATAACGAACCTCCGCACATACATCTGCCCATCATTTATTTGTTTCAATAGTGGTTTTTTTCATATGTTTGTATTAACAATATGTATTTTTGAGCAAAAACAGATCAAACAGTTGCTCAGCAGCAATACAATAAGCAATTGTTATTTGTTTTTAATTGTATTGTAATTTGGAAAAGCACGCACACACAATAACTCTTATACTAGCCTGCAGAAAGTACGAATAGTGAAATTGTGGTGATTTACTAGTGACGTCAGTAGCACTACTGACCAGGTGTACCCCAGCCAATGGTATCATCTATTGACATTTAACATTAGCTTGTCATTGAAAATTCACCACTAGACTATAACACTACTGACGTAGTAGTTCTTTCGGGACCACATGGAGACATTGGCATCAAAGATTCACTAGTAAATTTTAGGGGCTTTAGTCTACAATATCGATATATGTTGTCTCGTTGTCAATAGTAAACTTATAGTGATTTTCTAGTGACATTGTCAATAGTGCTACTGACTAGGTGTACCTCCCCCCAGGGGAGTCTGTTATGGACTACGGGTGTGGCAACCCCGGGGCCCCAGCTGGGGTGATGTGGCTTTTTCCATTGACGTACCTTTGGTACATTACCCATAGAACTTATGTGTTACTACCCAATCTCTGAATATAAACAGAGTAACGGATGTGCACATATTTATAACAAAAGGAAGACAGGTCCTGTTGATGTCAGTTAGGTGCAGCGTCACCTAGAACTGCCCCTGAGTTCAAAAGACGATAGAGGTGAAGCCCTTGTGGTGGAACTTCGAGGTCTAACCAGAGGCTACTTCTGGTGCCACGGGTGCCGGTTGCCCGACAGCCGAGCTGCTTTGAAGTTTTGAGTGCATGTAGCGGTCGTCAGTTTCCTTTGCTAAAATGCCGAGTTCGTCCTACCCCAATGGGGTATACCCCAAGGGGTTAAAGGGATGATTTTGGTATGTGTGGAGTAGGCACTGGTTATTTGGCGACACAGGCATGCGTTCATTATGGATGAGTGGTTGAGCTGTGCCGGCAATGGTTGAGGAATTCTCTTGGGGACCTCGCTATGGGTGTATACACAACACCTTAGCGTGGAAGCCGGAGAATTATCGTGGTGGCTGTGGTTGCTACCAAAATCGCTGGGAGAATAGTCTTGGCTTCCCAGTGTGAAATCAATGCTAGCGATTGGTCTGACGCGGTCAGCCAGACACTATTCTAGGTGCTGTTGCCATTCAACAGAAGCTGCTATGGGCACGGACATAGCAGCAGAGTTTAGATAGCTCAAATTACCTCAGCAAGGTAATTGAATATAGTACAGGGATAACTATATTCAAAGATTGCAACCTATGTGCCTTATGGAGTGGGCCATAGGTTCATTCTAATAGGGTGCATGGGGGCGTTGGTCTGGCGTCTAACCCACACCCGGTGCTTTGGCACCCGTGAGATAAGGCCGTAATGGCAGGTGCTCACGGAAAGCTATCGCACATCTGACTAGGTGTACCCCAGCCAATGCAAATGTCTATTGACAAATAACATAGGGTTGTCATTCAAAATCTATCAGTAGACTTTAGCACTATTGAGAAGGTAGTTCTTTTACGACCATATGGAGATACTTGAACCGAAGATTCACTCGTAGATTTTAGTGACCCTCGTCTACATATGGTTATTTAATATTATTGCACAACATAATAAAAAAGAAAAAGAAACTATTGACGCGTTCATTGACAATATCACCAGAAATACACTAGAACTGTCGTCTCTAACGTATCTCTACTCGCGCATAAAAGGAAAGTTGTCGACATTTTAACTAGTGCAATGGTCGCTGGAGAAAGAGTATTGACATAGAGACATATGGTTCTAGGTTGACTAGAGGGTAGTTCTGTCATTCACACTACAATTATATGGTACATACCATGGTATATTTGTTTTGGCTATACAAACGAGTATACAAATGCAACCCTTTAATACGAAGCACTTCAAACTCTCAGCAAAAAGTAGTGAATTTTAGATTAGCGTTTCACTGGTGCGAAGTGGTTTGTTTTTGTCCGACTGCGCAACGCAAAGAAGGTATTGCGTTTGTCAGTATATGTATGTATGTGTGTGTGTTCCTTTGCGGCACTAAATAAACTGAAATCGTGGACAGATTCTGATGATACCTACGTTAATAGATTTGTTTTAATCCCAGGACTGTTACTAAAGATATGTCAGTTCTCAAAATTCAATATGGCGGCCAACAGACGCAGTCGGGTTTTTTGATTTTTTTGTATAAAGACTTCCCAGCAAAAAAAGTGGTGAAATAAAAGTAGAAAAAGCACCACAACTACTAATACGAAGCACTTCGAACTCCGAGCAAAAAGTAGTGAATTTTACATTAGCGTGTCATTGGAGCGAAGTGGTTGGTTTTTGCCAACCCGTGAGTGAATAAGATTTACTTTTTATTTGCTATAGAAACTCTAAAATAAGGTGTGATTTTTTATTGGTGAAGTAAATTTAATATATTTTACATTTAGGAATACCGAATACCGTAATTTGCCCGCTGTTCTATTTTCTGTTCATTTTGGAAGTTGAATAATTTGTACTTTTAAACATTTAAATCAATCAATCTTCCAATTCGAGCCATAAAAAGTTCGTTGACATCTCACGATAACGAACACCATTCACAGTAACTCCCTGACCGGCCTCATTTTGGAAAAAATACGGTCCGATGATGCCTCCAGCCCATAAACTGCACCAAACAGTCATTCCTTGTGGGTGCATTTGTTTTTCGACAATCACTCTTGGATTATCATTCGCCCAAATGCGGCAATTCCGCTTATTGTCGAATCCACTGAGGTGAAAATGTGTCTCATCACTGAAGATGATTTTCTTCGAAAATTGATCATCCACTGTTGTCATTTCTTGTCACCATTCTGACCATTGACGACGTTTGGAATGGTCAAGAGGCTTTAGTTCTTGAGTCAATTGCACCTTGTAAGCGTGTAAATGCAAGTCTTTATGCATAATGTTGGGCACGACGACGAGTTGCTGTAGACGGATCTTCAGCCACACTATCGGGAACAGCAATATTTTCTGCCGTACAAGCTTTACGAGCATGCACTGGTGTTTTCACATCTCCTACAGACCCAGTTTGTTAAAATTTTTGCACAATTTTTCCGATTGTACGCACATTTCGTCGATTGTGCTGACCGAAAAAAGCATGAAGTGCACGATATACATTTTGATTTGAATGACCATTTTCATAATAAGCTTAAATAACTTTAACGCGTTGTTCGATTGTATATCTTTCCATGGTTCAAATTGAGTTAGTCTGAAATTGAGAAATGTCAAATGAAATGCAGAACAAAACTGAGACGTCGACATCATAGTCATACCACACTCACACTCATAAATGACCTCAGTTTGATATCTAATTTCAGGAAAATACTTACTGCCACTTCCACTATGTCGAAAGAAAACCTAGTCGATCGAATTCTAATAAATTTTCATTCCACTATGTCGTCAGCTTTCTTTCGCTTGTGATTATGTATGTCATTTTTTTGTTTTACGTGTTTATAAATTAAAGTAGTGCTAATTTGTATATTTCAAGTATTTCTAGCAATTTTTTAAAACTTACTAACATTTACATGAAAATAAATACAAACATATTGAACAACGAAAAAGAATTCAACAAAATAGTCGTACAGCAACAGCAAGTTATTGTTGTTTTGCTTTACAACTACATTCGTTTTGTTTAAAATGTGCGAGTACTTTTTATAATAAACATAAAACAATAATCAAAACAAAAGTGTTCAATAATATTTTGATGAATATTTTATGAATTTTCTCTACAAATAAAAAATAAATTGAAGAAATAGGAATAAAAAAAAATTATAATGTGATAAAATTATAATTTTACAAACTTTATTGCATTCTTTGGAAATAAATTTTACTACAAGAAAGCAAAATAGCAAGTGAGTGATTTTGACATAGTGTTCGCTTTGTTGACGACTCATTCGACTTAGTGGTATGAAAATCTGTATGAAAACACGTTTTCTTGCGACTTGTCGTTCGAGTCAATGTTCGTACAGAAGTAAGATATAGAAATTGAACTCAATTCTCTTTCGCTTAGAATGCGAATAGTGAAAGAGGCAGTTATACTACCCACATTGATTCAGCTCACTCAACTCATGCATGTATGTTTATTTAAAAGTTTAGTCATTAAACAGCTTGCAAGTAGTATACATACAATAGTAATAAATAGGGTTGTTTTTCAATTCCTGCAAAAAAAGAACAAAAAAACAAAAAAAGGCAACAGAGAAACACATAACCACATAATGAAAACTTTAATGTGTGTATGCAAAGTTCGTATTGCGAATCATACGTATTTTTCATCGTCCATAGACATTGAGGTAAGGAGAGTTGAAATCAACAATGTCATAAATGTTGCTAAGTATAAGTTCGAGTGAATATGATTCATAGCGCTGATTTACACGGGCATAATTGTGCTGGCATAACATGCCAGTTTGTTGGTGAGAGAGGCAAAGAGAGTGGTTTTGCGGTTGGCATAACTTTTCAACCAGCTACAACCCCGCATTAGCAGCATAAAACCAATACACACACAAATTAAAAAACAGCAAGTGTTAAATGAATACGAAAAACACTAACACACACAAAGCTGTGTATACGTATACATTTTGTGCCAGATGAATTAGTCTCGTGTAATTTGGAAAAGAACAAAAATTGTGCGGCTTAAAAATTGTTCTCGTCTAAACTACCTCATAGACAACATTGCAATAAGTATGAGTGCACATAAGTACAAGAAATTATAAGTCATTAGTAGACTCTACTCACTTTTTCACTACTCATTGCTGTTCTCTGATTCGAAACGAAAGCTAATGCTTTCGAATTGTAATGTTAATAACAGAACATGTAATAATAATAACATACAAATTCGAAAGCAGTTAGGTTTTCAAAATACATATCGAGCTATAAAAAAGCACAAAAAGCTTAAGTAACAAAAACAAAATTTTACTGGAGAAGGTTTTTTTTTAATTATCTTCGCTCTTATTTAAGTTAATTCATTGAATTTTAGTATTTAGGTGTTATAGTGCTAAATATAAGTAACGCATAGAATTTTAACGAAATATTACCATAATAACGGTATTTTTTGTCCCTTAAGCTTTTTTCGCTGTCTCCCAAATAACCTCCTTTGTATATTTTTGTATTGGTTAAGCTAAAATTTTTTTTTTAAGAAAAAGTAAATATCAGTTTTTTTTACCTAAACTTGTCTCCAAATTGCAAAATTATTATCTTCTTGATCGACGTCATGTAGTGAATCTTCTACAGACTTATTACTTTTCGAATTAAAAAGTTCGCTATTAAATTTGTTGTGTATAGTTTTATCGACGGAAAGTATTTCCAAGTCCGTATACTTTTGTGAAGAAATTTTTAATAAATTGCTACGTACCGGAACTGAACTGGCGACTATCTCAGTTTTTCGCAAGGACCGCGTAATCAAATTTAAATCATAATAAATTGTTGCAGAGTTATCCAAATAACCATATTTAAGACTTATAGGTGATTTTTTTAAGTTGGATAGCCTTTAAAACAATGGTAACTCACTTCAATACAATCATATTTTTTTGATTAGGTGTAGAATTGAATTGAATGGGATTTATCGTGATTCTCGTATTTTGACTTCGACTACAAAAAGTTGGTTCTAGATTAAAAATACTGTATTTTTTTTTTTTTTTTTTTTTTTTTTTTTTTTTTTTTTGTTGGAAGAATTCTAATGATAAGTTCGTGAAGTTACATATACAAGTATGTATGTACGCAGATTTTTTATCCGAAAATATGTTTTCCTCCATCGTCTAAATTTGTGTGTAGTTTTGTTGAGATATACTCAATGTGTTAAGAGCTGTAGGATAATTTCCAAATACGTAACAAAGCTTATAATAAACTGGTATGTGATGTTTCATACTTATGTTATTAGAAGATACATATTTGGTCCAAATGTAATGAGGCTATATAGTATATAGATCTTACCTTATAAAATTATAAAAACGAATTATAATTATCACTACCCATTTTTTAGCGCAAGCCGTTGAAAAAGTATTTCCAAAAAAAATTAGTTTCATAACATAGTTTCATCTCATTAAAGGGCCATCCATGATAGGTAATTTTTAAGGGAAAATTATGTAGAGGAAAGATGTTGTGGTATTTGTTCTAAACAAAAATGGATACAAAAGTGTTTCCGAAAAACGCCGCATTTAAAAGTTATGATGCCAAAAGTGTTTACATATATCCAAGATAGGTTATTTTTTAGGTGAAAAATGCAATGTGCATGATCGGTATGCACGCTATTAGTGCAATTTTAACACATATATGATTTTTATGGCCGGTCTATCAGAAACTGCCGGTGGAGCGAATAAAATAAATACTTTCCGCAATTTGTATGGTCTAATAATGTGCATTCAAGTTTTTTATATGTGGGTGAATAAATTGCTATCAGAAAAGGCTGATCTAGTTAATTATTTTAAAAATAAAATCATGCATGTAATATTTTGTGTATGGATATACTTCATACGAAGTCGTTGGAGGGTATATTATATACGGCTATTCCGAATATTATATCATACTTGCTTTATTTTCAAAAGGAAATTTTAGCTTAAGTAACATGTTGCTGCTACAAAAACTGTAAACAAAAAATAATTTGTACTTAAGCTTAAATTGTTTTTGCCATAAAATTGAAACAGTATATCCTATGGTTATAAAATTTTGATAGATAATGCCAATGATAACAAGTTAATGATTTTTATAAAAAACGCATTTCGAAAATCATGTTGGTTAAGCTTCTTTGGCGGTAATGGCTCGATATGTCCTTTAAATGTAATGTAATGTATTTACTATAATCTTAAAATCAACACGACTTATTTTATTACAAAGCTGTTAATTCTTTCTATTACAGGTGCTTTTTGCGAAGAGGATGAAAAACGCTTCTTGGTTACAGTAATTAAAGATCTGTTGGGCTTATGCGAACAGAAAAAGGGCAAAGATAACAAAGCCATTATTGCGTCAAATATCATGTATGTTGTGGGACAATATCCAAGATTTTTAAGAGCCCACTGGAAATTTCTTAAAACTGTTGTCAATAAACTATTCGAATTTATGCATGAGACTCATGATGGAGTCCAAGATATGGCTTGCGATACTTTTATAAAAATTGCTATCAAGTGTAGACGATATTTTGTGACAATACAGCCGAATGAGGCATGCACGTTTATTGATGAAATATTGAGTACTATGAGTAGCATAATTTGTGATTTACAGCCGCAACAGGTATGTTCATTTCTATTTGCCAGTCTAGACTTCAGCTCTATATTTCACGTGATTTCTTAAACATTCTATATTACCGAAAGCTTTGAATTCATTTGGAACAATGAACACAGTCATACTTTTAATAACACATTCATTTTTATAGGTGCACACTTTCTATGAAGCCGTAGGATACATGATATCCGCTCAAGTAGATCAAGTTCAACAAGATATTTTAATTGAAAAATATATGTTCTTGCCCAACCAAGTATGGGATGAAATAATATCACGTGCATCTAAAAATGTAGATTTCCTGAAAAATATGACTGCCGTAAAGCAATTGGGAAGCATTTTAAAAACTAATGTTGCAGCTTGTAAGGCCTTGGGTCATGCGTATGTCATCCAGCTGGGTCGTATTTATTTAGATATGTTAAATGTTTACAAGATTACTTCAGAGAATATCATTCAAGCTATCGAGGTAAACGGCGTGAATGTTATCAATCAACCATTAATAAAAGCTATGCACGTTGTGAAGAAGGAAACACTTAATCTTATTTCCGAATGGGTTTCGCGATCAAATGACAATCAACTTGTAATGGATAGTTTTATTCCACCATTGCTAGATGCAATTCTTTTGGATTACCAGGTTCATTATACATATACAGTAAATTATGCTAAACGAAAATTTTAAAACAATTTACATTGCAGCGTTGTAAAGTGCCGTCAGCTAGAGAACCAAAGGTTCTTAGCTCCATGGGTGTCATTGTTTACAAACTGCGAAACGACATAACAAACGAAGTCCCCAAGATATTTGATGCTGTATTCGAGTGTACTCTCGATATGATCAATAAAAATTTTGAAGATTATCCCCAACATCGTGTCAGTTTTTACGAGCTTCTGCAAGCTGTTAACGCTCACTGTTTTAAAGCCTTTCTAAATATACCACCAGCACAATTCAAGTTAGTTTTCGACTCTGTTGTTTGGGCTTTTAAACACACTATGCGCAATGTTGCGGATACTGGACTTAACATTTTGTACAAGGTAAATCCAATATAAATCTTATAAAATAAAAAAAAGTTTTTAGATTCTCTTAGTAAATTAATGAATTTTCATGTGATGCAAGTTACCGATAGTTTTAAAATATTTATAATGACTAACCTAACAACATAATTTTCACGAACCTTGACGGAGCAGTGGAACTTGTACTTCCCTGCTTTATATTTTACAAAGCGGAAATTTTTTAGGTTTACAGGGTTCCAGTTGCGTTTCGAACAGCTTACTAGGGCCCTATTTGTTCGCGTTAAGCTAAATGTGGTCATATATTTGAGGGTGGCATTGGCTGAAGTAGTTAGCACGTTGTCTACAAAAGTGAAGGTGCCCAGTCACCGACTGTCATTATGAGTCCAATCTAAATTAGAGCGTCAAGGGTTGCGTTAGAAGCATGGTACGTATTTTCAGTACATTCAAATAATATTAGTATTTTATACATTTAAATGTACTGAAAATACGTACCCTGCTGTTAACGCAGCGCTTGACGCTGTAATTTTGGATATACTCTAAATAACAGCACCACGCATTTTTCTGATATGTATTAGTATCCCTTTGGGTCAGTTGTTACAGGAAAGTTCAAGTGATGAAGGCTTAAGGCCCAACTATAATATGAATAAGCTGGCTTAAGCTAATGTCAGAATTGAACGATAATTCTGTCAAATGCTTAAACAATTCAGAAGTGACTTTTAGGTGGCCATAATGTACTTACATGCTCTTAAGTATTCTTTAGCCACAGCTGCACATCTAGGTATTGTCAATAATTTTGTTTCTTCTCATAACTCCTAAATGAATGCAATTCAATCAAACTAACTTGAAAGAATGTCCTAATCTATTAAAAATTCACATATAAATATATCCATCACCTTATTACTTGTTTTATTTGTTTGCCTAGTAAAAAGTACAACAGTGAATATACATAAGTAAATACATGTGTACGTGTATTGTAAAACAAACATTGAAAATAAAAGTTTTCCTTTATTTTCCGAGTTTAAAATAAGAAACAATAAAAAAATATTTAAAATCAATGAATATTTTCTGCTGCTGCTTGTTAAAATTTAAAAAATGTACAAACAGTTGTTTCCTTACGGAATGTGCGTTCAGTTTTGCACTTTACTTAAGCAAATGACATTTTACGAAACTTGACGAAAAGTTTGTTAAGTACATTATAGTTTGCCACATGCGTTTTATATGTAACCGCACAGTTGCTTAAGCTAGCTTATTCATATTATAGTTGGGCCTTTAGACACTAGACACTGAACTACACCGGCTTCAGCGGATACTAGTCCTAATGTAATATCAGAGCGGCCTTCTTCGTCGGTATTATGTAGCAGAATCATCGGAGAGGTTCTGCAACACTGCCTTTCTAAAAAAAACATGCAAAAAAAAAAAGTTGTTCAAGTATGAAACTTTCCTCTATCTATGTGTTCCTTCACCACCTGTCTTATCTATGACTATCGCTTTCCTAAAGAAGGTAACACCACTGCATTGGATATTGGATGCAGTGACACTGTAAGGGCGCGTGTCGAATTTTTAAACGCGCACGAAATATTATTAGTATGCTATTGAAGATCAGAAAATTTAATTGATTTTTTTTTTTAAGGGGTCGCTTATCTAAATATGGCACCGAGTTGGCACTGCCAGCTGATACTATCTAGCACTACAGCTGATACTATCGGTTTACGTAAAGACACATGCAGAAAAAGACAATCAGCACGACGTTGCTACGATTGTCTGCGGGTACAAGTAACATCAGTACAACATTCGTTTACCCATAACATTAAAATTATAACGCCGAATGACCGTCATCCGACTCTTGTTTTCAATGTTGTCACAATACTCTAAATACAAATTTATAAGGTCGTCACAATTGAAATTTCCCAACATGCACAGATACATCTGTTTGTACCAGTTTTGCGTGTTTTTGGTTCTGGTATGAACAAATATGTTATTTAGCGTTTTCTGGTACTAGTCGTAAATGTTAATTTTTTAAAGCAATTATTGTATGGTTGGGCAATGAGCACATGAAAACAACACATTTATTTTCTTTGTTTTTCTAAAACAAATAAAGGCCGGGCACAATGAATCCGTCATACGTTAAACTTCGCCTTTTTCAACTGACAGCGAAGTTGAAATACATGGTTTCTAATGAGGGCTGTAACATTCAGCACGTGTCCGTCAACGCAAACTACAAAACCTGGTCAACTTTTAACTTTTTGCGTACGTTGAGTAGTTTGACAGATATTGGTTGGTTTTTTTTTGGTATGTTCTGAATTAGATTTTCATGTTTTAGGGCAGCAAAAATAAAATTAAACAAAAGAAATAAACGAAATAAATAAAAAATTTTGAATTTAGTAAATAAAATGGAGAATCAACCTTGAAGCTGTTCAAATGCTTCCGTCAATAAAGTACTCATTGTGCCAACCTTCTCCGTCGTTGCGATAATGTCAGTTAAAAAAGGCGAAGTATAACGTATGACGGATTCATTGTGCCCCGGCCTTAAGATACATAAAACTCCTTTTACCGTAAGTGCCTTATGTTGTGTTGAGAAAAAATATACATGGCTGATGAATGAATGAATAAAAGCAAAATTTCAGATACATATGTAAGTAGATGATACATGTAATTACATGAAACACATGAGCTGCAAATACAAAAAAAATTACACACGATATGCATGTGTAATTACTCTCAGAGCAAAATTGTCTCTATCTCTCTCTCTATATTTGGCTGCGACACAAAATAACATAACGAACGTCCGCACATACATCCTGGGTGACCGATGACATTTTTCAAAAAGTGGCACCAAATAGGGGATTTATCAAAAAAAAGGGGCAAAATTAAAAAAAAAACGAGAAAACTGCACTAAACTTTTTATTTTTAATGTATTTTCATATAACTCACCCTAAATAAAGGGAGTCAAAAAGTGGCAAGGCAGTCGAAAAAGGGGAAACTCAGTCGAAAAAGTGGCTAATTGCCACTTTAGTCGGTCAAACGGTCACGCTGCATACATCTGCCCATCATTTATTTGTTTCAATAGTGGTTTTTTTCATATGTTTGTATTACAATATGTATTTTTGAGCAAAAACATATCAAACAGTGCTCAGCAGCAATATAATAAGCAATTGTTATTTGTTTTTAATTGTATTGTAATTTGGAAAAGCACGCACACACAATAAATCTTATACTAGTTCTGTCGCTCACACTAAAATTGTATGGTACATACCATGGTGTAATTATACAGGTGACTGCGTAAGGATTTTTTATATAAAAATACGGCAACCATAGCTGTGTAAAGAACCGAAGAATGTCAAAAGCACAAAAATAATTGTACTAAAACCAAAACAAAATCGAAGCTTTTGACATTCTTCAGCTACAAAGCACATAGAGCAAAAAATTATCAGCTGAAGTAGCGCTGCCACCTAGTTAGATACACCTTGGTACATACCATGGTATATTTGTTTTGGCTATACAAACGAGTATACAAATGCAACCCTTTAATACACATATGCTTATACATTTTACTCAGTTTTCTCTCTGTGGGCAGCTTTGTTTTAAAGCTGAAGAGCCGGAATGTGTTAAACGGTGATCACAATCACTCAGCGCTGCCAGTTTAGGGGATTAGTCCCCGAATTGGATTTTTGCGATTGGGGATAATTTCGAGTTTTTTTTTTAACAAAAGTGAACGACAGGAACTTTTTTCGATTCATTCTTGAGTATCACTCTCGATAATTTTAGACGATAAATGTCAACTGGGTTCTGCTGAAATGTTAAAGCTTTTTAATACAACTACTATGTACAAGATAATTTCTGAGGCGAATAAATTAGAAGATTTCGATTCTGAAGTTTTTGAAATGGTAAACTTTGGTTATAAATTTTTTTTATTCTTGTGTATATTAAACTCTGTGTAAATTTTTTCTTTACAAGTTTTATAAGTACAAATTACATTAATATGAATGTAAATATAGCTAACGATATAAATGAATTTTATATTTATGATTTGAACAGGCTAAAGTTCCTATCGCTTCAAATCATAAATATAGAAACAAATGAAGTTCGAACAATAATACAGTGAACTCGCAGAAACGTGAACTAATTTTTACCTAATTTTTTTTACTTTAATGTGTGTATGCAAAGTTCGCATTGCGAATCATACTTATTTTTCATCGTCCATAGACATTGAGGTAAGGAGAGTTGAAATCAACAATGTCATAAATGTTGCTAAGTATAAGTTCGAGTGAATATGATTCATAGGGTGTCCACGTTTTCGATTTTGTTCACGTTTTAGATTGCATTTTTTCTATAACATATTTTAGTTTCCCTTATCTTTTATTTAATTTAAAATAAAGTATATACGTTATTTTTCACCTATGAAACATGTTTTGATTCTCCTTTTTGTAAGTTTTCTGCCATATTTTAATATACTACATAGCTACTATGGTTTGCAAAAGGGTTTCTAAGATACTAATTTCTAAATTATGTTATAGAATGAATTCATCAAAAATAGAGGTTAGCTGAATTTAAACTACTATAATTATAAATTTGTTTAATTAGTTTTTATTGAAAAGGATCAACAACAAAAAAACATTAATTTTTTAAGACAACAAAAAAGTTAAAGTTTTTATATAACATATTAAAAATGATTTTAATGGATGGATGTTCATTGGACGAGCTAAACAAAAAAGTCGGAGATCTCTTGTTGACGTTGTTTTTGCTTGAGCATATTTAATGCAGCCTTTTCTTTGAGGTTTCTTAATACTCTTATATCGTTTTGATCTATATCTCCACTGTCAGCCCATTTCAACAATGTATTAAGGGCTTCTAAAGCCTCCCTTAGCTTAACCTTAGTTACTGGCTCTTCTATAACGCATTCATCGTCTTCAGATTCTTCTTCAAAAATATCACATTCAGTGGCATTCGTTAGGGTTGTTATTCCATTCCTTGACAGTTTCAATTGTGCACAGCCTAAAATAAAATTATGTAAAGTTATGCTGCACGTTTAAAGTTTTTTTTTTAATAACCTGAGGAAACAAGATATTTAAAAGTTCAGCCGCACTTTCTTTTAGCTGTCGGGCTTCTCTATTCCAGTTTTTCAATACAGCCAAGGGAATATTTTCCTCACAATCGTCTAGAACTGTCGCAAAACTCGAAATGTTTTTCCAACATCTATGTAAAAAATCACTAGTTATGCGATTTCATGCGCGTTCTAAGTGACAAATGGCTTCTTTTAGCGTAATCTGTTTAATAGATTCAAGTAAATCCGAGCCATTTGCTGCAATAGATGCTAGTAGGTTATTGGTATTTCTTTAATGGAGCTTTATTATTTTGAACACATTCTGGTCCATTGGTTGGATGAGAGATGTTACATTAGTTGGCAGAAACATGACGCAAATTAAAAAATTTTCAGATATTAATTCGGCTTTAGGTGGATGCGATGGAGCATTATCAAGTAATAAAAGTGCTTTAGGCGTAAGTCCGTTTTCCTTTAAAAATTTAGTAACCTGTATAGAAAGTAAAACTAACTAAACTGTAGTTTTTTACAAATGTGATATTATTACCTCGGGAACAAATGAGTGATGAAACCAATCCTTAAAAATTTCTGCTGTCATCCAAGTGGATTTCGGGCTTTTATTTACAGGACAATTAAAATTTTTGAAACATCTAGGATTCTTAGCCTTTCCAATTACAAGAAGCTTAAGTTTATGTGAGCCTGCTGCGTTTGCGCAACACATAAACGTAAGTCTTTGTTTTTCCATTTTTGCACCTGTAGCAGTTTTTTCCAAACTTGAGACATATGTTTTGTTCGGTACGTTTTTCCAACACAAACCAGATTCGTCAGCATTGTAAAGTTGGTCGTTACATAGTCCAAGCTTGTCTATTCTTCTTTTCAATTTTTCTTTATATGGCTCCACCAAATGATGGCGTGCAGAAAGTTTCTCGCCGCAAATTTTAAGCAGTCTAATATCGTATATTTTCTTAAACTTCTGAAGCCAACCATCACTGGCATTAAAAGCATGGTTATTTTCCTTAACCTTTATGTCAACGGCAACATACCTGGGTATGTTTTTAGTTTTGAAAACGCTGTAGCTCTAAACTGGGTAATCGGATCGACTTGAAATCCTAGTCAAAACTGTTTTACGCAATAGTTCCAAGTTTGGTTAGGATTAGATCATCCGTTCGGAAGATAAAGCCCATTTACAAAGTTGCACCCTTAAGTCAACAGAATACATACCTGGGTATGTATTGCAGGCAAATATGATAATATAATATAAAAGTATAGTTTATTTTGAGCTAAGTTTTGTAATTATTTTTTTATTATTATTATATAATGTCAGTTTTAATTATTTTTGCTTAAAATTATTGAAATTCAAATACATCTATCGCATTGAGGTAAGTCTTTGGAATGCTCTGCGCACACCGGTTTGTTGCATAATGTGCATGCTTTACGAGTAGGGCGTCGTTTCGAGCAGATGTAGCAATTCCCCTTTACTTTTAGCCGGCCCGTACTATCACGTTCCTCCGATGCATGTGCCTCAGCATCCACAACTCCGATGGGCCCACCTTTCATGGCTTCGATGGCGTTGCGCGTTGAAAAAACTCTGGATATTCTGCTGTTATTCGCCCTTCTTTCCATTTCTGGCTTGCACAATTGCTCGCTAAGCTGATGGAGAAACATCCTACGGCGGCTTGTAGATGTCTTCAGGGGAGTGTTGTTCTCAATGTATATTACGTATGCAGCAAACGCAGCAACGTCCACAATATTATAAAAGAAAGCCAGAGGCCATCTATTTGTGCGCCGCTTCGTACTAAATTCGAACAAGCACTTGTCCATGTTATCAACGCCACCTTTGGTTTTGTTGTAGTCCAATATAAGCAATGGCTTCTTCTTAGGACCGGTCGTTTCTGTTGTATAATGAGTAGTGGACAACATTACAACTGCCTTGTTTTTCTTGGGAACGTACGAGCACATCGTAACGTGATTACAGAACCCAAACATTGATGATTCAGCCTCACGTCGTTTCGGGTTGGCAAATGCTGCTGGCACGAATGTACGCCTTTTGTTGCAAGTACCCAATATAGATAAATTGTTGTCTAACATCAAAGTTTTTGCCAAGTTGTAGCTAGTGAAAAAGTTGTCACATACAATATTTCTTCCACTTCCAGCAAAAAGGTTGGCACATAAATCCTTTACTACTCTTTCGCCAACGTTTCTTTCACGTTCACCAGACGGTGCCATTCCTGTATAGATATGTCCCTGCATTGAAAAATTATATTCAATTTAGTTATTTAGATTTTCAACAATTTTCAACAATATTCATTGTACCTGAAATGGATAGGTAGAAATGGAGTCGCACACCCACCACACTTTTATTCCATATTTGGCAGGTTTTGATGGTATGTATTGCGTGAAGCCAGTTCCACCACGATAAGCATACGGTGACGTTGGCTCCAGCCACGTAATATCTACGAAGACAGCTGTTAATGTCGCGGAGTAAGCCATTCACCATCAGCCATTTCACTTTTAATATTTTTTTATTTCCACAAAATAAACAGAAACGTCTTTTCACTTCGAATCACAAATGTAAACTAAATTTTCTGACGATACTACAAAGAATGAAATTTCCGCAACAATAAATGTTTCTACCTGCCTATATTATATATTTATTATATACGTATGTCGTCTACCTATACAACCACTTTTTTCAACAAACAATGACTGTGAGGATGAAATTAGTTATCATAAAATTTTTTAGCCTTTTGTCCATTTCTAACAAACTAAAAAAATAATTCGGAAATTCCAACAAACCAGGTAGATACGTAATTAGCATTTTTATGCTAACGACGTACCATTCCCCATACAAAACGTATGTACATACCCAGGTATGCTGCCGTGGGCGTGCGTAAAGCATTTCTGCTGTTGACATAAAGGTTAATTTGATTGTGCAACTCAATAGCAGATTTTTATTTCGAAGTTGGGTAAACCATTTATACAGAGATTTTTCCATTTTTGGAAGCTCCGAAGTATGCAGTGTTTTCCGTTTTCCAGAACCCGAAAATGTATTATTAACGCGTTTCGTAATTGCATCTTTTTTGTTTCTTATTGAACAAATCGTCGATTTGGCGACATTATACTTTTTCGAAAAACCAGTTACAGATGAACCTTTCCGTAAAAACTCTAAAATATCCAACTTTTCTTGAAGATTTAATAGGGTTTGCCAAAAACCGTGGGAATTAGAAAACCGCGGTTTACGGTTTTAAGCTATTAAAACCGGTCGGTTTCGGTTCGGTTTCGGTTTTAAAGAAAGATAAATGATGATTTAAAAATAATCATCCCAATCGTGAAAAACAAATGGAATTTTTCTTCATGTGAAATTTTCATTCCCCTCGAAGAGAAAAATGCTATCTTGAATATCCCGAGAAATTTTTTCCCCGCTATCAGTCCACGTGAATGTAAAAAAAGGAAGAATTTTTGTAAAGCTTAAAAATTGCATAATGGAAAATCGAACAAATTTAAGTTGAATAAAAAAATCACACATTTTAGGTTATAAATGAAACTTATTTAACTTTTTTAAAGTTGTACTCATGGAGGTGCTTCTGTTGATTTAGCTATTTTTTTTTTATTTAGTATACCACCTTGGTGCACCACCATGAAATTTAATGTCTGTGAACCAAAGAGATTCATACTCTAAGAAAAAATGTGTTCTAGGGAACTACAACTTTAAATTATAACTTTTAATATATAATTAGAAGAAAAATATCGAAACTATTAGATGTAATAATTCAGTTCGCCTGCAAAAATAAAGCAAACAAAACACAGGAAAAAGTGAAAAAATTCACGTGAAAAATATTCTGCCTTATCGTGGTTGGCGTATTTCAAATACGACTACGACTGTTTGGTAATAGATTAAAGAAGACAGTTTTTCTTTAATCTATTGCCAAACAGTCGTAGTTGTATTTGAAATACGCCAACCACGATAAGGCAGATTATTCATGATAAGGGGAACCAAAAAAGGGAAAATATTTCTTGGAAACATTTTTTGAGGGAAAAAATAGTTACTATAGGGGTGATAGAGTTTCTCTGGATTGTATTCAATTCAGGTACTTATATTAGAAAAGGAACATTTAGTAGTAAGTATTGTTACAAACGTTTATTTCAGAATGAAAAAACAAATTTAATATAAAACGATATTACATGAAAAATTATGAATACTAGATTTAAATATATATAAGGACAAAGTAATATAAAAATACTTGAAGAAACATATGCTGAGTTACAGTTTAGGGAAATAATCCAACACTTCTCCTCAAATCTGCATATCTTTCTAACATCTATTTCAATCCTAAGCATTCAACAAATTTTTTATGTTTTTGTTTGGATAAATTTTTTGTTAGTATATCTGCAGGCATACTATCCGTTGAGATGTAACAGATTTCAATTTCGTTGGCTCGAACAACTTCTCTGACATGTTGACATTTTACATTTATATGCTTACTCCTACCATGTAGGACTGGATTCTTTGCAATATCCTGAGCTCCGAGATTATCGCCATACACAGTAACCGGTCTTTCTTTTGGATAACAATTGACTTCGCTCAATAATCTCTTTAAATATACCGCTTCCTTAGCTGCTGTTGACAGCGCCACAAACTCTGCTTCTGTGCTGCTGAGTGCGATGTTTGATTGTTTTTTACATTCCCAACTAAATGCGCAATTAGCCAAGAAAAAATAATATCCCGAGTACGGCTTTCTGTCCTCTGTACAGCTCGCCCAATCTGCATCAACAAGTCCTTCAAGAAGCTTTCCAGTTTTTGTGAATTGAAGTTTTAAATCTTTTGTTGTAGACAAATAACGCAACAAATGCTTAACTGCTTTTTTATGCTCAATATGTGGATCCTGATTTCTTTGCGCTAGTTTACATACTGAATGTAAAATATCAGGCCTGGTACTTATTGCCAAATACATCAGCGTTCCAATAATAGATTGATAATCATCAACATTAACACGTTCACATTTCTCATTTTTACAGGCGATTTGAAAACCTGGATCAAGTGGTGTAAATGTTGACCTACAAAACTCCATGTCATATTGTCGTAGTAGATTATTTATATACTGACTATGACCCACACTGATTTTTCCAATAGCGCCATCACGCTCAATCTCCATGCCGAGAAAATACTTCACCATACCATTATCCACTACTTTAAATTTCTTTGAAATAGCATCCTTTATCGATTTCAAATCCTTAATATTTGAACAAGAAATGAGCAAATCGTCAACGTACACAGCAACTAAAACTAATTCATTAGCCTTCTCCATACTGTATAAACAGGGTTCACTTGGACAAGGTTTCAGACCAATATCTCAGAGCTCCATCTAAAGTGCTGTTCCATGCGCGACCTGATTGCTTTAAGCCATAAATGGCTTTCTTTAAGCGCAAAACTTGATTTGGTTTACCTTTATTGAATCCCTTTGGCTGCTTCATAAACACTTCCTCATTTAACTCGCTATTTAGATAAGCTGTGGATACATCAACGTGATGTAAATGAAGTTGTTTCTCCGCCGCCAATGCAAACATCATTCGAATCGTTGAGTATCTAACGACCGGCGAAAACGTTTCGCTATAGTTTATACCATACTGATGGCTACACACTTTGGCAACTAGGCGGGCCTTGAACTTTTCAATCTCTCCACGTTCATTCCTCTTGACATTGTACACCCATTTGCACCCTACTACTTTTTTTCCAGAGGGTAGATCAACTAATGACCATGTGTTATAATCTTTTAGCGAGTTAAATTCCTTATCCATTGCGTCTTGCCATCTTGCTGAATTGTTACCGTTAATAGCTTCCTCATATGTTTGTGGTATTGAGACTTCACCAATTTCACCAACAAAATTAAGCTTGTTGTATACTTTCTTTGGACGACCAATCTTGCCATTACGAATGAGTTTTGGTCTACCAGGTCCTCTGTTTTCACTTTGCGTTAACGTTTGCTGTGGTTCTTCAATAAATTCAAGTTCATTACAACTTTCAACATCAAAACCAAGAAATTCAGATTCTGAGCTTGACTCATATTCTTCGTCAGTTTGAGACCCTGTTGATATTTTCTCATTATTTCTAATTGTTGTTACTTTATCAATGAAAGAAGGAACGAAATCAAACGTATTTACTTCAATTTGCTCTTGTGTATTAGGCATTGTATCTTCAGAAAAATTTTCGATGAAACCTACATCTCGTTTTTCAACAATACATTTGCTGTTGACATCGTACAATCTATACGCCTTAGCAGTTAAAGAATATCCAACTAATACATACTCTTTTCCTTTTGCAGAGAACTTTCGAGATTGCGTTTTGTCCAAGCCAATTGCAGGGCAACCGAAAATTCGTAAATGTTCAACATTTGGTTTCTTACCGTACCAGCTTTCAAAAGGAGTTTTATTCTTTAAGACTGTTGTTATTGAACGGTTTCTAATATAAACCGCAGTATTAACTGCTTCCGCCCACAATGAGTCATTAACTCCAGTATGAACAATCATACTACGTGCCATCTCTACTATCGTTCGATTTGCTCGCTCTGCAGTTCCGTTTTGTTGAGGGGTGTAAGGAACAGTTAACTGCCTTTGGATTCCATTCTCCTCCAAAAAATTGTTTAATTTGTTGTTAACGTATTCGCGACCATTGTCACTTCTAATTGCCTTTATTTTTCGTTCGTGTTGTTTCTCAACCAAAGCTTTAAAAATTTTAAATTTCTCGAAGACCTCATTTTTATTTTTTATAAAATAGACAAACGTGTATCTTGAATGGTCATCGATGAATGTAAGGAAATAACGAGCACCACCCACTGATGAAATGTTCATTGGCCCACACACGTCAGTATGAATCAAATCAAGTAAGTTATTTGCTATTTTTTGGTCAGTTTTTCTAAATGGTTGTGAACTTATTTTTGATTTCATACACGTCTTGCAACTAATGCCATCCGGAATACGTTTTACTTTTATGCCATTTACTGCTTCATTGCGTATTAAGTCCTTCAAAGATCTGAAATTCAGATGTCCATAACGATTGTGCCAACGCATAGCTTCGTTATTCTGTAAATAAAAATTCTTGTTAGATATTTCGGAAAAAATAAATAAATTCCCCTGTTTTCTTGCAGTTAAAATCGTTTTTCCTCTTTTTTCTTTAATTTCAGCAACATCAGACTTAAATTGAACTAATAAACCGTTTTCAGTAGCTTTTCCTACGGAAATGAAATTTCCAACAACATAGAGCGTATCGCGTAAAGTTATTTCTCCACTTTCTGTTTTAATTATCACGTCTCCTTTACCTTCAGCTTCTATATATTCGTCACACGCTAGCATAATTTCATCTTTGACATTTTCAAACGTTGAAAATTGTTGACGTTCGCTGCACATATGCGCAGTCGCACCACTGTCTATACACCAACTATTTCTTTCAAAACTTTTTTTGTTCAAAGCTGCAAGCAAACCAAATGCACGATGTTTCCCTTCCTTTTCAAAATTTGCCTTCGTTGTTTTGCAGTCTTTGGCAAAATGACCACGCTTATGACATTTATAGCATTTAAACTTTCGGCCGTTAATGTTACTATTGTTGTTTTTCTCATATTGAGGATGCATATTTGAACGAGCCGCAAAAACCCGCTGACCAACAGCTCCTGCGTTATTTTCAATTTCATTTTGTTGCATTCTACGGTCTCCTTCTTCCACCAATTTAAGCTTAAGCACATCAAGGGTTGGTAAAGCATCCCTGGTTTCCATAGCTATCACAAAGTTTTCAAACTCTGTTGGCAAACTGGATAATAGAATGATTACCAACAACTCATCTCCCAAAACAATTTCTACTTCAGCCAAATTTTCCGCAGTCTCAGTAAATTTATTTAAGTATTCGGTCATAGTACAGGCATCATTCATACGAAGACTTAAAAGTTTTTTGTATAGGCTCACTTTGCGTAAGGGACCACTAGGTTTATAAATACTAGCCAGTTTTGTCCATGCGTCATGTGCTAATGTGCAGTTCTTTATGTAGTTAAGCTGTGATGGTTTTGCTGACAACATTATAGTAGCCAGAGCTTTTTCATTCTGTTGCTCCCATTTCTCAGCATCTGCAGCTACTGTTGGTTTCGTTATTTTTCCATTTGCAATACCCCACAGATCAGAATGCACCAAAACACACCGTACTTGGACACACCATGTATCGTAAGTGCTGACGTCCAACTTTTCTATTTGGTATAAAGAATTCATTTCACAGAAAAAGAAATTTGCACAGTTTAAATCGACAAACGCAAAACTTTTCGATTCCTTTTCTTAAAATTCTTTTTCTTTTATTTTCTTGAGCTTGCCTGGGCCCATAACCTATTGTTACAAACGTGTATTTCAGAATGAAAAAGCAAATTTAACATAAAACGATATTACATGAAAAATTATGAATACTAGATTTAAATATATATAAGGACAAAGTAATATAAAAATACTTGAAGAAACATATGCTGAGTTACAGTTTCGAGAAATAATCCAACATCTAGACGATATGTTGAATCAGTATATTTATGATGAACAATTTTTTACCAGTGCCAACATATCGTGCAGACACAAAATTTTTTCAATACGTATGCTTAACTACATATGAAGAGTGTTTGCTAAAGTTTTCAACAAACGTATGTTCAAGATTTTAGCATATCGTGTAGACGCAATTTTGCTTTTTACTTTGTAACAAATTTATTATGTATGCTGACAGATATGTGACTTGTTTAAAAGTTGAAATGAAAATATAGTAAAAACATTATGTTTTCTTTTTATCAAGGATCACAAATCTATATAATTAATAGGCAAACGTGGTTTTTGTATTTCTCTTGATCTAACAATTTTGTTCTCTTATTTGTGATTGTATGAAAGCCATAAAGGTGCAATCAGACATGACATAACCATAGCCATAGAAAAACAGCAGTTCAAACCAAACTAATGGGCAACACTGTATTCGATTATAGGTGACTTGCCATAACGCCATAGCCATTACCATAGAAACCAATTGAATTTTAATACTTAAGGAAGGAAGGAAAAGAAGAGAGTTAAATAAATTGAATTAGCTTGGTTATGTTTTTTTTTAATTTCATGTATTATTGAATTATGGTTGCTTATGTATGTAAGTATGTGTGTGGCTGTGTTTTAATGAATTTTTTATGACGTTTAAATAAAATTTCTTTGAATCTTAACAAAATTGTTTACATTTATAGCCTGACCCACGATATCGACAACGTTCCACTTGTCGCGCACTTACATTTGAAACAACAACAAAATATTAAAATTTGTTTTTGTTTTGAATGTAAGTGTGCGACAACTCGAACGTTGTCGACACGTGGGTTTGGCCCTTAGATTCTAAAATACGGACGATTTGTCGTCCGTTTGGTTATCTAGTAACGATTATTTTAAAAATTTAAACTAAAAAATTAAATTACGGCCGAGTTTACATCATGTGACAAAAAAAAAGCGTAACCACTAAATACTAACGAATAACTGTTTCATTACTTGCTTGTACAGAAAAGTAACTTCAATTCTCTTTTGTTATTTCATTCGCAGCATTAAAACAATAGGAAAATTGAACAAGACACCGTCTGAGTGTAAACAAACGAGCAGTTTTAAAAGAGAATTGAAGATAATTGCTTCAAGAAAAACTGCCAAGAGAGAAAATTTTTTGAAAAATACTAGAAAATATGCTAGATCGGGTTTTTTCATGTCAAATTACTTTGAAAAAATATAGATCTAGCATGAAAAATGCTAAATTGGCAACGCTGCTGGAGGCGCAAGAATCATTCCTCATGCGGCCTTTGAGGTCATTCTCCATTTTCTGCCAATTGAGAGCTATGTAAAGGGAACGGCAGGGAGTTTACTAAAGCTAACAGTACACGGCATGTTATGTGGCGATGACGTCACGGGAATTTTCAGCATGTTAGTTGCATTTTTTAAAATTACTAGTAGTGACTATGCCGTAAAATTGTTATACAAATTTTGTTCCAAAATATAAATGTGACATATGTAGACGAATTGAACATATTTACTGAGGTAGCACATGTGTAAGCATGTGAATATGTTCATGTACATACATATGTTACTATTACACGGCATGTATTAAATGTAGCTTCGTAATGACGTCAAAATTACGTCAGAGATACATACGCATGTTGTTTTTTGTACGGTTTTAAAAGCTGAGATTGTAGCGATCATGAAGGGCATGAAATTAGTGGGAGGAGATGTCACTGAAGGCGATGCGTCTTGGTGTGACGCACAGTGGGGGATTTTGAAAGAAAAAAAAAAAAATTTAAATAATTCTGCAGTTTTCAAACGAGCCGTCCCATTGTTATGAAATTTCATACAGCATTTCAGGAGGTGTTACCGAGCTTAAGTCTGGAATTTGGATTATATATACTTAAAGGGGGCGGAGCCACAAAGCCCCAAAATGGGAAACCTCGGGTTAATGAAAAATTCAAACCGATGCCAAGCTGATGTTTTTGATCTGTTAAAAAAGATTTTTTGCGAGTGGCTTTCTCTTTCCAAGAGGTAAAAAAAAGTCTCCCACATTTATACAGTTTCGCTTACAATTTAAAATATATTCGAGAAAAATATTTAAATTTTGGTTTTTTTTACCAACCTTGATCCACTTTTCTGCTAATGGAGAAGTCAAATCTTGTTCGATTTTAAATGGTATGAGTTAAAACAACATTTTTAACATTTAGAAAAAAAATTGATACTAAAGCGCTACTAAGTCAAAAGTTATACGCAAATTAAATAAAATATTTGAAAAAAAAGGTCGATTTTTTGCCGTTTTTGCAGAAAAAAAAGTGGATTAATTATTACGCTATTATTTAAAAATTTTGCTTTTATACCAACTCCATATGTTTAATTATTAAGATTTCACAAAATCCCAAAAATGGTATATTTCAGTATTCATGCTGTATTTTTGTTATCTTTACCCGGACGCAGATAATATTTTGGAAAATATTTAAAAACATATAATGTCATAAGGTCATTTTTCGGTTCGGTTGATATTTACAACAAAAAGAGGTCACTTTCGAAACGGTCTGGCACCTTTAATAACGAAAATTTTGAACAAAATTTTTTTTTGTAATGTTTCTTATAGTATAATATTTTGAATAATTAAAAATATGGGGTTGGTATCTGTTATATAAATCGCTAAGTTAGTATCACTGTTTTTACTAACAATACGGTACATAAAATTAATATGTAAATACATAAAAAGAAAAAACGAATAAATATGTACTTGCTTTTAAATCATCAGACAAAACGGTTGTTCTGATTATAACAATTCTGGCGAGAAATTTTTTTAAAAAAGATTTTTTTGTTACCGATATTTTTTCTGTGCAAGTAAAAAGTTGTTTTCGCATGTTCAACAGTAAACTGCAATTACATATACATAAAACAAATACAAAATGACTACGGGAACTACCAGCTCAGCTAAAAATTAGTTATTAGAGAAAAAGACTCTAAATTTGAATGACGCAATTACAATGGCGACGGCTAGCGAGTTAGCAGTAATAGGTGGCCAGTGAATTATAAGGTAAGAGTAAAGAAACAACAAGTGTGCACAAAATGGCGGAAAAAACTAAAAGATCAAATACTAAAAAAATGTTTTCGTTGTGGTGACCCCAATCACACCGCTGATAAATGCAAATTTAAGGACGCAACATGCCATTTTTGTAAAAAAAAGGGGTCACTCAAGAAAAGTATGTTTTAAGGAGAAAAAAACAAGTACACCATATTCAAGTCAGCACAGAAGATATATCAGCTTTGGCAACGGTAGAGGAAATATTGCAAATAAACGGCCCACAAAACGTTTTAAGTATCCGCGAAAAGATAATTCACAAAATAAAAGTAAACAATAATTGGATAAATTTTGAAGTGGACACCGGGGCGCCTGTCTCAATAATAAATCTGAAGGACGCCAAAACTTATTTTCCGAAATTAGAAGTCTATACTCCAGATATGGAACTGGTTAGTTATTGTGGTTATGTATGGGTAAATATAACAGATAATATTAAACTAAAATTGTATATAGTGCGTTCCGATCGCAAGCCGTTAATGGGAAGAGAGTGGCTGTACAAAATTAAATTAAATTGGAATGAAATAATACACAAGCAGAATGGTAACGAGGTAAACGTTATACAAACAGAGGACCCATCTAATCAAATACAAAGTTTAATTTAAAAATTCCCCACAGTATTTGATAAATCCATGGGGAAAATTGCAGAACTACAGGCCCGACTATACATTAAACCCTATCCAACTCCACGATTTTTAAGGGCCAGGAGGGTACATTTCCTTTAATGGATGTTGTGGAAAAACAATTACAAGAGCACGTGTCTGAGGGACTTTTAGAGAAGGTGGAGCGGAGCGAGTGGGCTACACCCATCGTCGTAGTACCAAAGAAAAATGGTGCAGTACGGATATGTTTCGATTACAAAATTACTTTAAACCCACCATTGCTGGTTGACGAGCACCCACTACCCACCATTGAGGAGCTTTTTAGCAAAATGGCCGGCGGAGTAAAATTTTCGAAAATTGATATGACAAATGCTTTCAGCTAGAAATTCATCCCGAGGATAGACATCTACTAACCCTAAACACCCATAAGGGCCTTTATCGACCCACACGTATGATGTACGGCATAGCAAGTGCTCCCGCTAAATGGCAACGCGTTATGGAACAGGTACTAGGTGGCATTCCAGGTGTCTCTATATTCCTAGACGACATTAAAATTACAGCTCCTGATGACGCGACCCATATTCATCGATTAGAAGAAGTATTTTTACGTTTAACAAAATATAACATGTGCATAAATAGGGATAAATCGGAATTTATGAAGGATTCCATTGAATATTGTGGTTACATGATAAATTAAGAAGGCATACAGCGAATTAAAAGTAAAGTCGAAGCAATTCAGAACATGAAACAACCACAGAATAAAGATGAAGTACGAGATTTTCTATACTTATTAATTATTACGGCAGATTCATTAAAAATTTAAGCGACATTGTATACCCACTAAATCGGTTACTGCAAAATGATGTGAAATTCGATTTTGATCCAAAATCCAAAAAAACTTTGGTGGAAATTAAAAGGCAAATGCAAACCGGCACGGTGTTCACTCGTTTTGACCCAAAGTTACCCCTGGTGCTGGCTGTTGATGCGAGCCCTACTGGCGTTGGTGCTGGCCTTAGCCATTTGTATAGCGATGGAATTGAGCGGCCTATACAATTTGCGTCACAGACGCTTAGAAAGGTGCAACAGCGGTACTCACAAATTGATCGAGAGGCGTACGCGATAATTTACGGCGTTCGTAAGTTTTACAATTACATTTACGGAAAAAATTTACTTTAATTACAGATAACAAAGCTGTATCGCAAATTTTTTCACCTAACAAGGGATTACCTGTGCATTCAGCCACTAGAATGCAGCGCGATGCGTTGTTTTTAGAACAATTCGATTATGTAATTAAATGTAAGAAGTCTAAACGAAATGCAAACGCCGACGCAATGTCCCGTCTACCCAACAATGACACTTATAGTAGCGTTGAAGAAGTGTATGTCATTGAAGAAGAAATTATTGATAACTTGCCCGTGACTTTTCAGGAACTTGTAAAACAAACACAAGTTTATAATGATGTACAAAAATTTATTAAATGTTTAGAATATGGTCGTGACAGTGAACCCAAAGACCGTTTCGGTGTTCCTCAGACTGAATTCAACCTACATGATGGATGCCTGTTACGGGGAATAAGAGTGTATATACCTAAGCCACTACGCAAGAAAATATTAGACGAGCTACACTCCGCACATTTTGGTATGTCTCACATGAAGAGTTTAGCCAGAGCTTATGTTTGGTGGAACCAAATGGATAAGGATATTGAAAATTTAGTATCCAAATGTGCACTATGCCAAGCTACAAGACCTGAGCCAAAAAGAGTAACACCAAGCCATTGTTGGACAAGACCCAACAAGCCATTCGAGCGAGTACACGCGGATTGCATAGGACCATTTATGGAAAATATTCATTTATAATGGTGGATGCTTTTTCAAAATGGCCAGAATTCCATATTGTTCCCAACATGACCACAGAAACAACGATACAGGAGTGCCGTGAAATATTTGCTCAATTTGGCATTCTCAAATACATTTGACAGCGACCACAGGTGAATTTAAAAATTTTCTTAAAATAAATGGTATTGTACATAAATAAGGAGCACCATACCACCCTGCAACGAACGGCCAAGCCGAAAGATATGTACAGACCATAAAAAATAAATTGTTGGCTTCAAAATGTGCCCCAAATACCATGAGTGCGGAATAAGCCAAAATTTTACTAGCGTATAGACGTGCAATTCATCCCACAACTGGCAAATCACCAGCAATGTTGATGCTAGGCCGTCAAATTCAATCACGACGACCTAATTTTACCCAGCAATGATTTTAGCAAAAATAATCGTTGCAGCGCAAACAACAAATTTTCAGTAGGAGACCGAGTATCAGCACGTGATTATATGTCTAAAAACAAATGGCAATTTGGATTGGTGGAAGAGAAGGTTGGTGAGTTGCATTATAAAACATCCCTCTCGTCAGCCTAGAACCATACGTCTTTATGTCAATACTCTTTCTCCAGCGACAATTGCACTAGTTAAAAATTCGACAACTTTCCTTTTATGGGCGAGTAGAGATACGTTAGAGACAGGAGTTCTAGTATATTTCTGTTGATATTGTCAATGAACACGTCATTAGTTTTTTTTTCCTTTTTATTATGCAATGCAATAACATTAAATAAATATATGTAGACGAGCGTCACTAAAATGTGAATCTTTGGTGACAGCGCATAGAGAAAGGGACCTAAGGGTAAAAAAGAAAATAAATTTTCCCTTTTTTTTTTTTGATGTGGACATTTGAGCATCGAATGAGACCGATCCCATGCCCCAAAAGTGTACACCAAAGATACACGTATTTAAATCTTTAAAATGGCTCTCCTGAACAAAACCGGTTTTTATCCTTAAGTCCCTTTCAATTTTGCGCGTCACATATAATGCTAAAGTCTACTGATAGATTTTGAATGGCAACCCTATGTTATTTGTCAATAGGCATTTGCATTGGCTGGGGTACACCTAGTCAGTAGCACTATTGACAATGTCACTAGAAAATCACTATAAGTTTACTATTGACAACGAGACAACATATATCGATATTGTAGACTAAAGCCCCTAAAATTTACTAGTGAATCTTTGGTACCAATGTCTCCATGTGGTCCCAAAAGAACTAGTTAGTCAGTAGTGCTACAGTCTTGTGGTGGATTTTCAATGACAAGCTAATGTTAAATGTCAATAGATGATACCATTGGCTGGGGTACAAATGGTCAGTAGTGCTACTGACAACGTCACAAGTAAATCACTACAATTTCACTATTCGCACTTTCTGCAGGGATATTATTAGACGACGGCCGTAGATGAAAAACACACACAGATCAGATGCAAAAAGTAGATGTAAGACCAAGCACCTCACTAAATGAACAAGTTGACCCAAACCCACGTATAGAAAAATCAAATGAAGTATTAACCTATGGTATACTTCAGCCAATTCTCCAAGAACAAACAGAAACAACAACATCAAACAAACACAAATGAGGACAATCAAGGTGAAGAGGAAGTCAACCCGCAGCCAGACGCCAATCTGCAATGATAGAATGATCTCGATGTAAATAATTAACTCAGACATGTATTCTTTTTGTAAATAAATTTATTATGTTTGTAAATGAATTTAAAATAATTAAGTGGGGGATAAGTGTTATAAATCGCTAAGTTAGTATCACTGTTTTTACTAACAATACGGTACATAAAATTAATATGTATGTAAATACATAAAAAGAAAGAAAGAATAAATATATACTTGCTTGTAAATCATCAGACAAAACGGTTGTTCTGATTATAACTGTATCCAAGCAAAATTTTTAATAATTAATTAACCCACTTTTTTCTGCAAAAAACGGCAAAAAAATCGACTTTTTTTTCAAATGTTTTATTTAATTGATTTTAGTATCAAATTTGTTTCTAGATTTTAAAAATTTTGTTCTTAACTCACACCAAGTTTTATTTTTATTTTTTATTTATTTTAAAATCGAACAAGATTTGACTTCTCCATAACAATCGGACGGCTCGTTTAGAAACTGCAGAATTATTTCCACTTTTTTTCAAAATCCCCCACTGTGTGACCTCGACGACGCCATTCACAATAAGGGGGATTATTTAATGATTCTCGGTAACCGGAGTCGAACCCAGGACCTTGGTTTTTTAGTCAATGTGCTAATTAACTGATTGAAATAAATCGTTATAGGTATTTAAAACATCAAAATTGATATCAGAGGCCTGTTTCTCAAAACGCAATTATTTTACTTGTATTACAACAATTGTAAAGGTAGAATTAGCAAAATCGTATCATTTTACTTTACAGCTTGCCGTAACGTTCAACTTTGTGCACAAGTTAGAGAAAATGTAACAGTTTGCACAGCACATTTTTTTGTCTGGCATTAAATGCGGCGTTTTTGACATTCGCTACAGAAAAATCTCTTTTCTGCAGATTCCTACGTCAGCAGTGCTACCACCACATATTTTATAACTAGTAACATGCATTGTATATGATACGGTTTTTGTCAGCTGACACGCAACATCACGATACGATTTTACTAATTCTACCTTAAGTTTTGAGAAACAGCCCACGCAGAAAAATACAATCGGGATAACGTTGGCAAAGCGTTTCCTAAGGTGGTTCGAACGTTGGCAGAACATCACAATTTCTACTTTTGGAGTGTTGTGCCAACACACAAATGATAACCTCATGATGGGGTTGGCCAACTATTTTTTTAGTCGTTGGCTAAACACTTTGAAAACCACAATTTAAGTGCTTCAAAAGCTAATGATAAAGAATTCATTCTCTTATATTTCACAAGAAAATGTGTATCAGGGCTTCAACAAAACCTACTAATTGTATCTAAAAATGTAGCTTTTGAATTTCAAAGGAAAATTATCATAATTTAATGAATTTAACAAACTGGAAAATTACACAATTCCGTTTCTCTTGTTATATGCTGGTGCAATTACTTTAAACAATATATTAGATGTTAAAATGTACAAAAATTTTTTAATTTTATATACTTGTATTTTTTCGTCAACTTAGTTAGCCACATTAAAATCAAAATACGTTCAAGAATTATTAAATCATTTGTTGAACTTATGCCTCGATTTTACGGACCTAATTCGCAAAATATGAATATACATAATCTAATCCATATACCAGATGATGTAACAACATTGGAGCTCCTTTATCAAAATGTTCAGCTTTTGACTTTGAAAATATTTCGTTGTATTTAAAGTCAATTGGTAATCTTAAATCAACTACAAATCCAAAAGTGCAAATTCAAAGGAATTTGCACATTTTCCATACTAACACTTTCTCAAATAATATGCCATTAGTGTTTCCTCTTGTTGAAAATAGAAAATATTCCCTGGGAAAAATTTATAGCCATATGTAGTTGAATCGAAAACACTATTTTCTTTTGTCAACGTTTTATGGCTATAATATTACAACCGTTCCTCCTGATAATATCTGTTTACTAATTAAGTAATGGAAATGTCTGGTTATATCAGAAATAGAGCTAAGCATGTATGTATAATCATGTATAATCAAAAACTGGCATGAAGTTAGCATAACTGGCAAAATTGAACATGGTCTTAACGTGTTTTGCCATACAATTTTACATTAAAGATCATGCTAAGATATAATCTAGTGTTAAAACTACATTATGTGGTGATTTTTAATGTAAAATTGCATAGAAGAACTCGTCAAGACGTAGTTCAATTTTGTCACGTATGCTAACTTCATGTCAGTTTTTGATTATACATAAGGCCGTAAGTGTATTCTTACCCACAAATAAAAACTAAAAGAAAAAATAAAAAAATAAACATTTATTAAAAAGCATTGGCAAATAGTGTTTCAGATTGTAAACCGTAACGTTGGCAAACCGTTTGGGTTTTTTTTTAGTAAAAGTGCTTTCCCAGTGCTACAATTTTTGTACGGTTGGCAATTTCTGCCTGGGAGGCCTCGGATATCAACTTTAATATTTTACAATGCACCATGTATTCATTTCCAATTTAAGCGGCAAAAATGTAAATGTTCAACTTTTACTATTTGAAGAAGAAGAAACGGTAAAATTCCTAACACTTCGACCAAGGCGAATTCAACGAGATTACATTCAGAAGTGAATTTCGCTGGTTTCAAATCAAGCTAAATGTTCGGAAATTTTTTGACAGCAGAACATATACCTACAATTATGCATGTTTTTTCTGCAGTGTTGCATTTCATTTCATAATCACCCCTATCGCGAATAATTTTTGCCTTGAAATTGTTTCCCTTGTATTGATTCCTCTTATCGTGAATAATGTTTTTCACGTGAACTTTTCCCTTAGTTTTTTCACTTGATTTTTGCAAGCGAACTAAATTATTACATTGAATAATTTCGATATTTCCTTTGAATCATATATTAAAAGTTAGGTTAGGTTAGCAGGCTGCTGGTAAAGAAAAGTAGAAAATTAGAGTCCAGCTCACTTGGTCCAATATAATGATCCCTTTGTGCTACCTGTAAGTTGAAAGAAGTTAGAGAGACAGAAAAAGAGGAGGGTGAGAAGGGTAGAAGTAGAAAAGAGATAAAAGTTGTTTATGGAGGTGTGAGGTGAGAGTGGGTCAAGAAATACGGCTAGGGGTGTCAGCGATTATACCAGCCACTATTTGTAATATAGAGGCTCAGGCTTTTGAGCCCGATTTCCGATAACTCGGATAAGCTTCCGAATGATATTCTGCCAAAGAGGCGCTGACGGAGATCATCCAGAGCGGGACAAAGACACAGGAGATGCAGGATACTTTCCTCCTCTTCCTCGTCATTTAAACTGTAGCAGTAGTCATTATACGGGAGACCCATACGTTTAGCATGGGTTCCGAAGGTACAGTGACCGGTCAACCTGGCCACAATGTTCCTCAAGTGCTTAGTATTGAAGTTCATGAGATTTTTCGTTCTACGGAAGTCCAGGAGATGCCAGAAGTTCTCGTTTTGAGCTGATTCGAGAAAGGTAACATCGAAACGTCTCCAGCAGGATGAGATTGGAAGACCACAAAGATTGCCGATATCGACTTCTCTTAGTAAGGTCCCCTCTTTGCCAGGTCATCCGCAACTATGTTTCCTGAAATAGTCCCGTGTCCATGCACCCAGCTTAACGATATATTTAGTGCTGCGAAAGTGAATCCAGGGCTTTACGACATTCTTGGACAAGAAAGGATATGGTCTACACTCCTATGAGGGGCTTAATAGCAGATTTGCTGTCAGTTATAATATGGATATCTCTATTTGAAATCCGATAGAACCTTAGCCAGTGTGTTGCTCTTTTAATGGCAGATAACTCTGCCTGTAATATACTACATTCGTTCGGAAGTCTGAAGGTCTGTTCAATTCCGTATTGTTGAATATAAACGACCCCACCAACCCTCCCCCTTTTTTGAACCGTCCGTGAAGACCTGTATGGCTCCGTTCAGTGGGGAAAACCCTTCTGTCAATGACATTTTAAAATTCCTATTGAAGTAGGGTTTCGGAATGCATTAGTCCTGACACTGAGGCCGCTCCGTGTGCACCAGGGCCTACCTTGTGATGGTAGCTGTTCCCATGGTGGAAGTGATGATTCTGCGTAGTAACAAATTTTCAATGAGCTGATAAATCCCCCGGTCAACCACCAGCTCTCTGAGAGACTGAATGATTGCCGTCGAATCGATATTATTAAAGGCACCTTCAATATCCATGAAGGACACCATGGTATAATTTTAACGCTCGATTGACTTCTCTATGCATCCTACAAGCGAATGTAAGGCGGTCTCAACCGATTTGCTCTTGGTTTATGCGTGTTGAGTGGCCCAAGAGTTATCAATGAGTGTTCTAATATGGACATCCATTATTCTCTCAAGGGTTTTCAGAAGAAAGGAAGTTAAATTAATGGGTATAAAATCCTTCGCCAAATGTGATGCCTTCCCTCCTTTGGGTATAAAGATCACATTAAATTTAGTCCATGCAATTGGAATATATGACCATGCAATGCAGACCCTGTATATCACAAGTAACCATGGGATTACTAGATCGGCATTATGTTGCAGATCCGCAGGAATGATACCATCCGGATCTGGAGATTTAAGTGGATGGAAGCTTTTAAGGGCCCATTTCACTTTCTCCACAGTAATGTCTATGGATATTTGTGCCTGGGCATGGGAGGGGTATGTTCGTCGAATATCACCACAGGGTTGACAGCCCGTAAAATGGGTGTCCATTAGGACCGCTAGAGACCGGTTACTATTTGTTGTCCAGTTTCCATCATGATCCTGGATGTAAATGGGTATCGACGGTTTTTTCGCTAGGATTTTACAAAGTCTGCAAGTCTCGGAGTGGGATTCTACTTTATTGCAGAAATCTCTCCAAGTTTTGCGTTTTGCGTTCCTGACTTCATTTTTGAATTTATTTAATGAGGCTTTATAAAGTGACCAATTACCTCCTTTATATTAGGAGGTTGCGCAATCAAGTTGGTGAGGATTTGGTTCTGTACCTCCCAGTTTTAATATATATAATTTTGTGTTTCAATTTGAAATGCTAATTAATAATGTTAGATAGCGATGGTCAGAGAATGAGCAGTCAGAGGAGACCCCCAATTCACGAATTAAATGAGCGTGCCTCGAATTGACTAGAGTTACATATGTATAATACCTCTTGCCTATTAGAGACTACAAAAGTTGGTTCCGAACCTTGATTCAGTACTACTAATCCATAATAAAATAAAAAATGCAATCACCTCTATTATTCGTATCTGTTCTGTCCCAGATCTGGTGATGTGCGTTTGCGTCAGCGCCTATTATTATAGGAATACCGCACGTTTTCGCTTCCGCATGTTCATGGGCCATGTAGCATGAGAGTATCCACCATACTGTGGATTCTCCCGTCTCGCATGCCACAGCTATTGTACACTCAAAATATTTCATAGGTAAAATAAACGAAAAACGTGGTTCATCTTACGAAAATATTCGTTTTTTTACGGTACGAAATGCTTCGTAAATAGTATAAATGATATTTGTTTATATTACGAAATACTTTTTGTCTGCAAATAACAAAATTTTGTATTTTAACAAATTTATTTTCGTAAATTTACGAAAAACAATGTTTATATTACAAAAGAAATTCGTGAATCATAAAAATACATTTTGTGTAATATACGAATATTTGTGTAAAATTAAAATCTATAAAAAAATAAAAATCTGCAAACAAATTATATTTTCTAACATTTGGGAAATAATTTTGTAATATAATCTGTAATTCTCGGAATTGGAGGTTGTAATAATTATGAAAAGAAAAAGGTGTTTTTAAGGGAAATTGTTACAACATCTGTATTCGTCATACATCACATACACAAACTCGTACATACATACATACATACATACATACAAATTTTGCACTGAAACTCACGAATCAAACTAGGAACACAACTGGGACGAATAACGAATTTTTTGTGCGAACTTTCGTCATAGCAAATAAAACACATTTGTTTATATGAAAATTAACACAACACCACCGTCGAACGAAATCCGCCGTGCAAGACGAAATCTGCGATATATTTATTTCTGCGAAGATTTCTTATGCCTATGAACGACAAAAACAATTTTATCTCTCTCTTTGTCCCAAAATACACTGTGCAAGTCTTATTGCTAAGCTGATTAGTTTCATGGAGAGAGAGAGAGAGAGAGAGACGAGGGGAACAGCAACGTTTCTTTTCCCCCCGTCTCTCTCTCCTAATAAACTAATCAGCTTAGCAATAAGACTTGCATAGTGTAAATAGGGACTTTGCACAAAAAACAACCAATTATCAGTTATAAGATCCGCTACTTATTCGTCGTTGGTGTGCCGTGGACGAGATTTGTCGTTCGTTCCAGTTGTCTTCCTAGCATAAGCCGAAAATAATTTCTTTATTATAATTTTTTATATTAATTGAAATTTGTTGAATAATTTTGTATGGAATATACATATGTATACAATGACAGGAAAATAAATGGGGAAAATACTAAAAACTAAAACAAAACAAAAGTTTTTATTTTATATTAAAAGTTTTTTTTCGTAAAATTCACGAAACTTGTTTAAATTTAAGAATAATGTTGTACTGGAAACAAAATGTTAATAAAACAAAATTTTTTTATTTTAAGAAATTTCCAATTTTATAAAAATGTTTTATTTTATAAAAAATATTTTATAATAAAATAAACGAAAAATATGGTTCTCTATATACGAAAATAATTGTACGAAATAATTTTTGTAACAAAATTCGTAAAATTACAAAATCTGTTTTCCTGCATAAGCCACAAATATTTTCGTAAAATGTACAAAATTTTCGTTTATTGCACAAAAATTATTTACGAAAAAATATTTCGTATTTTTAATCATGGAATGTTTTGAGTGTATGTTCATCACTGAAATTATAGTTATAATAATGAAGACATTTAAGTTAGTTTTCACCATAATATAGGATCTAATGTTCTTATCATTGTTACCTGATTTATATACATACGTAGTCTGTATCCTTTTGCGCTGAGTCCAAAAATTTTGTCATTGCCAGTCCATGGTTCTTGGGTAAACGCAGATAAACGAAATATCCACATCTCTTTCTACAACGGTTAATCCCGCTGAGGCTGCCTTTGAGTGGTGAAGATTAAAAGTTATAAATATTTATTTTTAGGACTAGACTAATAAGTAGAGATGTGCAAATGTCGTGATTTTATCGTGTCACGCGTGACTCACGCATGATCATGATTAAATTTATAATTAATCACGCGTGAGTGTGTGATCGTCACTTAAGAATAAATTACTCGTGCGTGAGCTATTTTTATTTTATTTATGAAAAGGCACTCTTAAATTTTAGTTAAAAACGTTTAAAACTATCTACATAATAAAATCCGTCACAACCTTTTTATAACCGCTTAAACAAAAAAAAAATATTTTTAAAATTTACTATTTTAGGACATTGCTGAATGTAGGGTACATGTCCAAAATACAAAATAACAGGTTCTAAGCACATTCTTAATGCATTGTCTTTAGCGCTATCTAATTAAACAATTAAAAATTTATTCAACAAAGATTTTTACAAAACTAAAAATAATGAAGATACTTAAAAAAACACATGCCTTTTTCAGGGAAATTTTAAAATTTGGATTCTTTAGCCTTTTCTCGATTTCACAAATGGATATGTTAATAAATTTTTTTCCTATTTTTATTTAAAATTTTGTCAAAAATTTAATGCTGCCTTTTAACTTAAAATCAAACAATGCACTAAAAAGTATAGGCAAAATGCAAAAAAAAAAGGTCAAGGCAAAAAAAAAAAAAAAATTTGGCTTAAGTAAAATATCTTATGAGAAACAAATCTTGGCAAATTATTTCTTCAGAATTTCAAGTTTATGTCAAAATGCTTTATCTGGTAAAAATCGTACAATTTTTAAAAAAGTTACAAGCCTCAGAAGTTTTTTTGAGTTCCAGGTAGTCCACTTTGGCCTCCTCTATGGATGTTAGAAGTTTCATATAAATCCAATCAGTAGTTTAGAAGTTCCAGCTTTATTGCCATTTACTTTGTAAAAGTCTTAACTCTGCAATGTAAATTTTACATATCCGCGTGCATACATATGTACATACATACATACATATGTATGTGTAAAAACCTATTTTTCAACCCAAAAAAAGACACAAATTGGATTACATACTTTTTCGAGAGCGTGATTAAGAATATTTTGTTCGTGAGCGTGCGTGATCTTGAAAATTTTCAATATCATTCGTGCGTGAAAGTGCGTGAGTAAAATATTTTTCTGCGTGAGCGTGCGTGTCGTGAGTTAAAAAACGCTCACGTGCACATCTCTATTATATACCCTTTACCAAAGTGCGTTTATGTAGTATAGAGATATGTACATACATAAGCACATACATAAAGTATAAACACAAAGAAAAAATAATTTGACCTACTTTTATGTACAAAAAAAAAAATTATTTTCAAACCCTATAGAATCCTCATATTAGATTTTTCTGATTCCTTATATCAATCTGGTGGTTCTTATAAAATATAAAAAGTGCGTTAAGTGAAAAAAGAATAAAGGAAATTAAAAAAAAAAATGTTTTATTTAGTTACTTTAATATCCAGAAAAAAAGTTCAAAGTTTCCAACTCTGGAGCTGTGGTTTTTATTTTTATAATTTTCTATACCAAACTTCATTATTTTCTATACCATACTTTTCTTTCCAAACGTAAAATAATTATATATAATTTATAAAGGAAAAGGTAAAAATTTATTTATTTTATATATCACAAAAAGTGTAAGTTTCCCAATCATGTCATCATAGATTTTGATTTTTCTGATTTCTTACATCAATCTCTTTCTTTTAAGAATTTAATATTTGTTTAATTTATAGAAAAAAAGGAAAAATTTGTTTTAGTAAGTTACTTTTGTACAGAAAAAGTTAAAGTTTTCCAACCCTAGAATCGTCTCTTTAATTTTTTTAATTGTATTTTTTTAATTTGAAATACCAATTTTATTCGTACTCAAGCATAAAATAAGTTTATTTAATAAAAAAAAAATAAAAATTAATTTTCGGTAGTTAATTTTTTTATATAACAAAGAGTGTTAGTTTCCCAAACCTGGAATCCTCCTTTTTGATTTTTCTGATTTCTTATACCAATATTTTTTTTAAGAATGTAAGACATGTTTAATTTATAGTAAAAAGGAAAATTTTGTTTTAGTAAGTTACTTTTGTATAAAAAAATAAGGTTTTCCAACCCTGGCAACGCCATTTTAACTTTTTATTTTTTTTTTTATTTTGAAATACCAAATACATTCGTACTGAAGTATAAAAGAAGTTTATTTTATAAAAACAATAAAAATTAGTTTTCGGTAGCTAGTTTTTTATATCACAAAAAGTGTGGGTTTTCCAACCCTGAAATCATACTTTTTGATTTTTCTTATTTCTTACACCAATCTCTTTTTTTTAAGAATATAAGATCTTTAATTTATAGAGAAAAATGAAAAAATTTTGCTTTAGTAAGTTAAAAAAGTTAAAGTTTTCCAACCCTGGAAACATCTTTTTAATTTTTTGGAGTTTAATTTTTAATTTGAAATAAAAATTTTATTCGTACTGAAGTATAAATAAAATAAGTTTATTTAATAAAAAAAAATAAAAATTAATTTTCGGTAGTTAATTTTTTATATCACAAAAAGATCAATTGTGGATGATCAATTATTCAATTAAAAAATGCTAAAATCCCCACATCTGAAGCCGCCATACACACCCAGACGATATACTACCCAAGCCGTGTTTCACAGTTCGTATGACCTATCGCCCTTAAGGTTCTGTATTTGGTTTAAGTTACACTAAAACTCGTCCATATCATCCAAAAAGATTATACTAGCTTGCGTCAGCAAAAAATTATATCCCTAATTATGTCTATGCAGTTCTCCGATTCCTAATTTACACACTCTTTTGCTAACTGTTATCTTAAGTGTGTGGTTCTTTTATAAACATGTGGCTCCTTCCTGGAAATTTAGGATTTATTAATTGAATAATGAATCATCGACCTTATATTGACCTACTGGAGCAAAATTTGCAGATATGCATAAAAAAATTGGGACTGTCGGATCGATTTCAGTTTTATAAAGACATCGATCCTAAGCATTGCGCTATCAATACAAGGCTTTGGCTTATATATACTGTCCTAAAATAATAAACACGCCACCACAGTGCCCAGATCTTGATCCTATTGAATACCTCTGGGGTCATTTCGAAAAAAATAATAAGAAAAAGTGACTACAAGCAAAAATAAAATGAAAAAAGTCCTCTTAGACGAGTAATGAAAAATCGGTCCAGAATATACACAAATCCTGGACTAATCTATACCAGATCGTTTAAAAGAAGTCACACGTCGCCAAGGAAAAGCAATTTGCTTCCAAAACAAGTGTACATAGTTTGTATTATAAGAATATTACCAATGTCGAATACTTTTTTTGTTTCAATTTCTTAACTTATTTTTTATATGATGAAATTTTTATATTATTTACTTAAATAATCTAATTTTTCTTATTGAATTCAATTTGAAGTTCCTCAATAAAACGCTTACCAAGTTCTTTTTGTGAAATTAGACAGTAAATAGTTTTTTCTTTATGAAAACAAAAAAAATTTTTATATGTCGAATATTTTTTTTGACCGCTGTATACACGTACATCAATGATGGAAAATGTGGCACAATTGTGCCATTTTTGGCACTATTGGACGTTGCCTTGCACTGTGGCACTCTCGCTCCCTTTCTGGCACTTTTTGTCCATTAAATATGGAAACTTTTCTTATTGCAATAATTAGTACTCTTCTCGTACTTTTTTTTACGTTTTTAAGTAATGACAATTTGAGGCTGACAAGTGTTCGGTTCTGATAGTTAAAAGTAACGGTTTGCCCAGAGACATTGAAGATCTATTAAACTGAGTAAATTTGTTTGTAACAGCTCATGTCGTACAAACGATTTTATAAATTTTTAGAAGTATTTCAACTCTGAAATTTATGAAATTCCAAGAATTCCCCAAACCATTGGTTGTCTCGACAAGACTGTTGCAGATAGAGTCTTTGAACACTGCGAGCTTTGAAATATTTCCTCACGTTATAAAATTTTCAGTCATAATGCAATGATAAAAGTATTCATATTAAATAGTTTAACGGATTATATAACCAAGATGCATTTTTATTTTTATCTTATGTCCTTGAAATAGTAAATTGTCGAAACGCAATCTAAAAATTTGAGACTACATTTAATTTAAAATTGGCTTTTTTATTTCGTCATTTACGTCAAAACTTTTTGAACAAAAAATATATTGATGATCTTCATGTTGACAATACAGATCGAAATTGGTGAGAATTTCGGTACAATGGAAGAAAGTTATTGCGGCACTGAAATTGAACTATTAATAATCAAAAACTAAACGATAAAGCTGTAGAGTTCAAAAATATAATTAAAGTCTTATTGTATTTCTTTTGTGTCATATATGAAAACTAAATATAACTTAAAGGACTATTATTTGAATTGCTTTCCAAAGTGCGCGCCAGAATACATATGTTCTAAATGTAAACACAAATAATACTATTCCTTTTGATAAAAAAAAACTTTTAATCCTTTTTATTCTCTACTCTTCATCAAGCGTGGAAAGTATATTTTTAGCTCGAAATTTGATCAAAAGTAAAATTATAAACTTTAGCATCTTTAATACATGATAAAGATTTTTGAAGTCTAACAACATATCTCCTATATAATCGTAGTATATATATATATATATATATATATATATATATATATATATATATATATATATATATATATATATATATATATATATATATATATATATATATATGTATGTATATATTAAATGGTGAACCAAAAAAGCAATACATACAAATTCTACTATATGGACAGAATCTTTATTTGATTAAAATAAATAGCTAGCAATTATTATTAGTTTTAACGTGTACGAATTTGTACAACTCGACAGTATATTAACCATAAAAAAGCACAAACTATAATTATATAATTGTCACTAAGTATATACATACATATAATAAGAAAAAGTTATTTTATCATTTATTAGTTTAGGGTTATTATAATCTTAAAGTATGTCCTTTAGAGTCATTATTATTGCGCAAATAAAGTTTTTATATTTGTATTTCTTGTAAATAAGTACAAATTATTAATACTAGATATACCAAACGGACGACACACTCGTCCGTATTCTAGAATCAAAATGTAAATAATTTAATATTCAAAGAAAATGTATCTAAACGTCATAAAAAAATTCATTAAAACACAACCACACATAAACTTACATACATATGCAACCATAATTAAATAATACATGAAATTAAAAAAGCATAAACAAAATCCCTTCAACCAACCTAATTCAATTTATTCAACTCTCTTCCTTTAAGTATTTTGGCTTTGATACAACAACAAATAAGAGAAAAACAATTGTTAGGTCAAGAGAAATCGTACAAACACACACACACACTCATGTTTTGTTTCTTTTTTTACATGTAAGCTAATAAATGCGTGTGTAATATGTGTGCATGTAGTAGTAGCAACTTTAAACGCTTATAGCTCCCAAAATACTAAACCGATTTCAATAAAATATAGATTCTGCACATCTGTATAAAAAAATCCTTTAAAACCATATAAATCTTTTTAAAATCGGTGCGGTGGTACCATCGTAAAAGGGATTACAAAAAGCATGTTCGCCTATTAATTATATAGATATGATGCATACATATCGAGCATTACTTTCGATTAACGAGAAGGTTTTCTTATAATATTCAAATATATTTTACGAGTACATACGTAAATTGTCGCTTACGATAGATTTTACAGCCTGTATTTTAAAAGTTATCAACAATTTTGCAATTTTAATAACAAAAAAGTTAATTTTTACGTGTCATTCACGATTAAATCAAAAATAGAGCGAGAAATGTATTAATGTCTATATACAACTAATTTTGGACCGTGTTTTTGCGATATTCGTTAATTTTTCTAGTTATGAACACAATAAATTATCATTCAAGAACCATAGTTTAAATGAACATCAAGTGCCAACATTAAAATTATATAAAAAAGTGGTTTGGCACTATTCAAGTGATTTTGGCACTATTTAAAAGCAGATTTGGCACGAAATAAAGATTTCCAATTCCCATCACTGACGTACATACATATGTACATACATACATACATGTGTATGTGTGTGTAAAAACCTATATTTCAACCCAAAAAAAAAAATATAAATTGGATTATATACTTTTTCGTGAATGTTCGTGAGCGTGCCTGATCGTGAAAATTTTCAATATCATTCGTGCGTGAAAGTGCGTGAGTAAAATATTTTTCTGTGTGAGCGTGCGTGTCGTGAGGAAAAAAACGCTCACGTGCATATCTCTACTTTAGGGGTTAACATACACTGGGCGATTCATATAAAAATAGTCTTAGGTTTTAATTTTCGTTAATGAATTTCTTGATTCGGTCGACACTCTTAAATCCTACGAATTGCCTGTTTGTTTGTGTTTATCATTTTTTGTCAACCACAATTGCTCTTAAGTACGCCACATTGTGTTTTCCTACATGTAAAAATATGTTCTAGCAATACTGTATGTTAATGAAATCAATAGCATACTTTAGGGGTTAACATACACTGGGCGATTCAAATAAAAAATAGTCTTAGGTTTTTTTCGTTACGGAATTTTTTGATTCGGTCGACACCCTCAAAGCCTGCGATAAAAGCTATGCAATAGCTTAAAAGCTAGAAACATGGAAAAAATCATCGTATGAATGTAGAATGTTTTTGGAAGCAACTTTTAAAGGGAATCAAAAATAAAACAAGATTTTTAGATCATCGTATGAATTGGGCCTAAGCAATGTCAAAGAAATTTTGAGGAGAATTTACTTAACATTTGTTTTCTTGCGCATATATGTACATAAATAAATAAACAAAAATTTTTTATTAGTAATAAGTAAACACCATGATTCTTAACAATAATTCCTTGCAACACCTTTTTTCATAGGGTATGAATAACTTTGGTATACACACAGTGAATTTTATGATGGTGCACCGCGGTGGTATATTAAAAAATTTTTCTCCACTGCACCTAGAATATTTAAAAACACAACTTTAAAGTTAAAAAAATGCATTGGGATCCTAAAATTTGTGTATTTCTGTTTATTTAACTAAAATTTGTCTGATTTTCAATTAATTTTAAAGCATTACAAATCTTCCCTTTTTTACATTCACTGGGACTGATAGCGGGAAAAAAATTTCACGGGAGTTTCATGATAGCAGTTTCCTTTTTTTCGAATTACGAAGTAGACCAACTTTTTCCTTTGACAGTCCTGATGTATACATATACAGTCTGTCAAACATGAGGTTGCACATTGAAAATAATTAAACATTTTGAACTCTTTTAATAAAAAAAAACTGTACTATGTTTTGCTACCTGTTTTTTGAACTCATATACATATTCCTACTCTGTATAGGTAATAGTGTCCTGCACAAGAGTATTTATAAGAATTGCTAAACAACACTGTTGGCAAGACAAACCACCGAACAAAATTACTTGCCAAGAGTGTTGCTTAGCGATTCTTTTAGAATATTTCGCTGTAGTAAAGCATTTGAAAAAATCCCTCATGTCTTGAAAGGTCTTATAAATAGTCTTGTGCAGGACACTAATAGGTAACGGTTGAGTAAAAAAATATGTAAATTTTGTGAAAAAGACAAAAATGCAACAAAAACCGTTATGAGTAATAATAAAATGCCGTTATTTTTGATGTGCTTTGGTTTTGTATGTCTTTTTACGAATAATTTGGTATGCAATTATATAAGTGCGCAGTTTATTTAATAATTTTTTGTGTTAAAAAAATGTCAGGAAAACGGTTAACGACAGATGTAATACAATTGATATATTACAATCATCAATTGGGAGCAAGTGCTCAGGAGCTGTCAGAGAGGTTTCTGGTATCAAGAAGAATCATTTATAATGTGCTTTATCGTGCTGAAAAAGAGGGTAGGTTAGAATTAAAATGTGGAGGTGGACCTACGCCTAAAATAAATACACACACAGCGCGTTTAATTCTGAGGAAAGTAAGCCAGAACCCACAAATTTCCACCAGGACACTTGCAAAGGAGCTTGAAGAAGAGTGTGGCATTGTTGTTTCCCATGAAACTGTTCGGCAAGTTTTATCAAGTAATAAATACTTTTCAAGATCAGCCCGCAGAAAACCACTACTGTCTGCTGCAAATGTAGAGAAACGATTTTCCTTCGCTATGCAGAACATTTCGCATCCAGTTTACTATTGGGATGATGTGATATTCTGCGATAAGACCAAAACAATGTTATATTACAACGACGGTCCATCTAGAGTGTGAAAAAAGACATTAACATCGCTAGAAAATCGAAACATCATTCCAACAGTAAAATTTTGAAAATTATCGATAATGGTTTGGGGTTGTATTTCGAGCAAAGGTGTAATAGATTTGGCCTTCATTGATACAACAATAAATGCTGAGCAATATTTAAACATTTTTAAAACCAAGTGCAAAAAATTTCGGGTTCAGGAGGAAAAATATACCACTATTTAAATTTTACCAAGATAATGACCCGAAACACAAATCGCATAATATAGGAATATAGCTGCTTTACAACTGCGGTAAAGTCATAGATACACCTGCCCAAAGTCCGGATTTAAATCCGATTGAAAATTTGTGGGTGTTTAAAAAAAAGTCGCCAAACGTCAACCGACCAACAACACAGCTCTAAAGGCCGCAATATTGGAAGAGTTGCATACAATTACGACTTAAAGAAGATAATTCACTCGATTAAAAAAAAAAGACTGCAGAGCGTGGCAGACACAAATGGTGGCCATACCAATTATTAAAGCTTCAAAATCCTTGTTTTTATTTAATAAAATTAGTGCAAAGTAAAGTTATAGGTATCTGTGAAAAGAGTTTCTTGACACGAAAAAAATGGAGTATTATTTATTTTGTTTAAGCTTGATACTTAGATTTCAATAAAAGGTATGTTTTATTCGAACTTAATATAAATATTTAAGTATGTATAAACTTATTAGGCAACTATAGTCATAGCTGCTTAAAAATTAAGTAGGTATAAAAATGCTGCCAAGGCATAAAATTCCTAATAAATAAAAATACAACAAATATTTCCTGTCAGAAATAAATAATTTTTAATTTATAAAATACTAACAATAAACAAAATGCTTAATAAAACCTTTTTATTTATTTCCGCTATATGAATTTACCTCTTCCATTTTGTTTCTTATTATTTATTTTTTATTAAAATTTATTGAATTAAATTTATTATTTTATTTAATACATTTTTGACATAACAAAAAAGGAAAGAAGAATTGTTTAAAAATTATGACCAAGCTTAAAATGTTAAGCAGTAATATTGTTTCATTTGATGTAGTTATAGATAAATGATGCCAGACTAATTTTGCATGGAAAGACATGATTTTACGTGTTTGTTTTTCACAAAAAGAACAGAGTACTACTTTTGCCAATTTATTTCTGGTCTATTGTCTATTGTGCACCCTGTGTCTTACATACACAAAAATGCATCATATTTTTGGGCACATAAAATAAGAAATTTTATTTTTATGTAAACATGCCAATTGTTGTTCGTTTATTTATTTGAAAAAAAAAATGGACTCGCGATGATTTTTTTCTTCAAAATGTGATTTTCTTTCCGACAAATGATGATTTTCTTCACAAAACTTCTGGCAGCCCTGCTTCTGAGGTCAAACTTTACTGACCTTCTTTAAAAAAATATACATATGTTGATTAATAACGACTTATCTTTGATTTGATGTTTTTACAATGGATAAAAAATTAAATAACACATGAAAATTAATTTTATGGTTAATTTTGTTCCAATTTTTTAAATATTAAGCACACATCTATTTTTTGGTTTGTTTTTTGCTCACACATTCATATTGTTACGTAACACACCGCATTGCCAACATAAGAGTCGTTACTTTGGAATTCAAAAATAACGGCCAATCGTACTATAAAAAGTGGCAGCATGTGCGAGAATAGGGCAGTACTAATCAGAAAGTACTCAAGTTGAGACCTCGTTGAAAGTGGATAATAACGATAAGAAGTAGTTAAGTAAAGACAAGTTGTAATTTGCTTCGTTAAGAATAGAAGGAAAAACAGTAGCAAATAAAAATTGTGTGTTATTTATTTTTATTTTTGACCTATCAAAAGAACTCACACGTTTAATAAAATTTAAACGTAACATTTGGTGTCAGAAGTGGGATTGCAAAACTAAAATAAAAATAATAAATTAATTAGAGAAAATAATAAATTTGTAATACGAGGAAGAATGAAATTTCGAGAGCTTAAGGTGGAGCAACTCAAGAAAGAGTTGAACAACCTGGACTTGCCAACAACTGGTAACAAGGTCGAACTACAGAAAAGATTTTTGGAAGAGTTCCAGCGGCGCAACATCGACATAGAAAGCTATGAGTTCGATGAAAAAGAAGAAATTGAGGTATGTACTCGTGCAGCAGCAACCAGTACAGAAATCGGTGCAATGTTTGCTGCTATGATGAGTAAAATGGAGGCAAACAATGAGAAAATGGAAACAATGCTTCAAGAAACTTCTAGAGCAAACAATGAAATGAAGGCAAATAACGACAAACTTCTAGGCCAAATGGATGAGAGACTTCAGGAGTCTTCTAGAGCAATGAAGGCTGAGATTCAGGAGTCTTCTAGAGCTATGAAGGCTGATTTTCGAGAAACTTCTAAAGCCAACAACGAGAAAGTTTTAGCTGAAGTTAAGGCCACAAATGAGAAACTTCAAGAAATTTCTGAGGCCATAAAAAGACGGGCATGTGATGTAGAAATGGAAGTCAGTAAATCTGACGAAAAGAATACTGGCTTGGGTGACATTTCTGGCAAAGAGGAAAACGTTGACCAAAGACTGAAAGCAGAAGATGAAATTAGCAGTGGGCAGTCCAACAAGTTGGACGTGAGCCAGAAGTTTTCAGCAAAGAAAATGAAGCTAGTGACGTAGAAGATGTACATGTGGTCTGTGAAACAGAGAAACAAGCTATGGGTGAAATGGTATCGCTTCCTCAGGGTAAAGAAAATGCTACCGTATACAAAGCGCGTAGCATAAAAGCAGTCAGGAAGAAGAAGACAACTTCTATAAAGAACCTCAAGCGTGTGGTAAGGCAAACTCTAGTCGAGGGACAAAGTAGACTCAGAGCCAAGGGCCATAAATGTGGAATGGTAAGGCAAGCTCTAGTCAAGGGACAAAGTAGAGTCAGAGCCAAAGTCCATAAATGTGGAAGGAGTTGTCATCTACAGCGTACGGCAAGGCAAGCTGTAGTGGAAATACCAGGCAGATTCGGTACCATGGGCTGCAAATGTGGAAGAACTTGTCATCTTCAGCGGAAGGCAAGACAAGCTGTAGTGGAAACAGGAAGCAGAGTCAGTACCAGGGCCCACAAATGTAAACGAATTAGTCACCTCCAGCGTATGGTAACACAAGTTCCAGTTGAGAAACGAGACAGACCCAGAACTAAAGCCTACAAATATGGAAGAGGTAGTTGTCTCCAGCGTAACTACAAGGCGTATAGAAAATGAAGAAAGAGAGAGCCGGATAATGTGCCTATTCGGGACGAATAGGCTTAAGTGGGCGGCAGTGTTACGTAAAAATATTCCTACAGGGTTAAAGCAAAGAACTATCTGGAAGTATTTAACTAAAGCACTAAACGTACACACATATTTACGTGCAAACACTATAGCAACAACAATAATTGTGTACATAGCTACAGACATACGCACATACAAATAAAAATGCGATCACTTATGGTAACCACCCTGTACTACCAGTAGCACACCGCATTGCCAACATAAGAGTCATTACTTTGAAATTAAAAAATAACGGCCAATCGAATTATCTACAAACGCCTAGAAGCAGCAACATGAATTTTCCCGATTGTGCTAGAGGACTGTTTGAACATCTGGCTACCAATAGTAAATGACAATACAGATGTCATCATGCATAGATGCCATTACTAAGTACAGACATGTTATTAAGCCACCTATCGGGCGAACATTCGAGAACCGATTCATGTACTATAAAAAGTGGCAGCATGTGCGAGAATAGGGCAGTACTAATCAGAAAGTAGTCAAGTTAGGACCTCGTTGAAAGTGGATAATAACGATAAGAAGTACTTAAGTAACGACAAGTTGTAATTTGCTTCGTTAAGAATAGAAAGAAAAACAGTAGCAAATAAAAATTGTGTGTTATTTATTTTTATTTTTGAGCAATCAAAAGAACTCACACGTTTAAAAAATTTAAACGTAACAATATGTATGTGGGGTGACTGAAGGACAGACGGACACGCGTGGGTTAAGCGGTCTTCTCTCACACATACAACCACATGCAGCCTCATGATAATGTGACGACCAGCGTTGCCAAATGTGCAGTTTTAACTGATTTAAGCAGTTTTTTAAGCATAGAGCAGTTTTACAGTTTTTTACTTAAAAAATAAGTTTTTCTATAAATTGTGCAGTTTTTAATTTTTACTTTATCTTAATTTTGTTGTTTTAATTCCGATGTCTGAAGCTTAATATAATAGTGAAGGTTAATTAGCACTAGCACAGCAAGAGAGAATTAACACGAAAGTTGTGTTTTTCTTTATGGAATTTTGTCTTATTGTTTGCAAGTTGGACTCATACGGACGTAGCACTTCCTTTATTAATATTCATTCGCCTTGCCTTCATCAAAAAGAAAAACAAGTTTCTTCATTGAAACAATTCGATCCGTTATGAAATGAAGAAATATAGAATTTAAAGCTATACACATTTTTTCAGAACTCTCTTAGCAAAATTTCAGTAATTCACAGAAAAAAACATTTTATTTTGGCTAAGTAAGTGTATTTATTAAATAAATAAATCATTGTGCACGTCAAATAAAACAAAATCTTAAAAAACAAAATTCAATTTTTGATCCATTTCTTTAGGTTGATTCGGAAAAAAATTCCCTGTGTAGTTTAATGCGAAATATCCCATAGTGGAACTAAAACACTTCCATTTCAATTAATTAAAAACTTAATACATTCTTAGAGCCATATTTTCTTAACTGATGCCGATGAGGCTTTCGAGATGGTAAAACGTAACAACTTGACAAACATTATCAAGTCATGATGGGAAAACATATCAGGTATAGACGTATGGTTAACACCCCCTCCCCCACCCCCAAAAAAATCAAAAATACTAAAGAAATTTTTATAAGCAGTTTTTTCTCATCAAAATCAGTTTTTTTATTCTAAATTTGCAGTTTTCCAAAAAAATATTATGGCAACGCTGGTGACGACTAACTACAAGCAACGTTTAAAAACTTCACATTTGTGTATTTTCTTTTGCTTCTGCTCATACTCCTGCTTCTGGAAATTCAAGTGTCCTTGTAGAAGTTAACACAATAAACAATAAATACAAAACGAAGAGCTTCAGCTCTCGACATGTTCGAAAAGTTTTCAGTTTGTCAGCGCGCTGTTTTAAATAAATTCCGAAGTTATCGCAGAAAAGATGTTGTGTGTTTTTTCTTTCTTCTGATTTTGCAGTTTCAATTGCGCATATAATTAATTGCTTGCTGGAAAAAATGTTCTTGTTGTCTTAATATTATTTTATTTATTTATTTAGTACATATTATACAAAGTAAATTTGTATAATATGGTGTTGCACAAGTATGGGCGGAGTAACTAGACCATATGCCCAAGATGGTATTAACAGTATTTTAAAAGTTTTTGTGACTGACTGTACACGACCTATGCCTTCACATAGGAAGTAGCAACGTGGTTGTTAAAGAAATTCCACAAAAACCGCAAGATTATACGGTTATCCGTGGCAGATCAGTCAACCAGTGCGAGCGAGACGAAAAACTCTCGAAGCCCAAACAACACGCACAAGCCTGACCGCATTTAAGAAATAATTACGATGACGCGAGAGATGTTCCTCAACCCAGAGCTGCTTAACGACTGTCTTAATATTATATTTGTACATATAGGAAAAAACACTCATACACACACATTCAAACAAATACACACAAACATTTCTGCTTCCTTAACTTCATATTTATTTAAAGCAGCCGTCAGCAGTGTGCACACTTAATTTTTTTTAATTCGGTAGAATCGACAAAAAATTCGGCAGAAAATTTTTTTTATTCAGAGAAACATCAAAATTAACAAAATATATGTACTTATATATAAAGAATAAGTGCAAGGAGTATCAAACTAAACAGGTTCCAAAAGCGCATTTAAAACTTCACATGTGATTGGAAATTAAACTGTTATAAACAATGAAGCATTTCCAATAAAAAAGTGTCATCCCCAGTTATTTGCCCTTATCCTTTATATATGTAGATATAAAATAATATACATAAATAACAGGAATTCAGTTTTTGTACATAGGTTTTATCAAGGCATATCAAACAGGTACACGTATCAGGCATGTTGCTTATCCGCTGATTTTTTGTTTACAAGTTTATAACGAAGAATTCGTTTGACAATTACTTCGTAAATCTATGTGAGAGGCACATAGTTGCCACAGTTTTGTCTAATGCATGTACCTGTATTAAATATGCCTTGGGTTTTATAAAGCTACTAAAATAACTTTTATTATTTGACAAACATTTGTAACTACAAAGATTATATGTAAGATCCATTCATGAATTTAAACTTTTGTGCAAAAACTATTAAATCATTGGTAGGAATAAATATTTCATCCCCAAGGCACAATTCTTTGGCAAATATTGGGTTACTTATTTATAGTTTCAGTCTTTAACCGATTTCTTTGTTCTGTTTTAATGATTTTCATTACAGAAAATGACCGCTCTGCGGCCACACTGCTATGTGGCAGAATAGGCAATTTACACATATATCGACTTAAATTACTAAATAACAATATTCGGTAGATTTCAGGCCTTGTTCGGTAGAATTGGTAGATTGTTAAATTCACAAACATATTCTGTAGAATCTACCGAATATCGGTAGAAGTGTGCACACTGTCAGTGTGCACACTTATTTTTTTAAATCCGGTAGAATCGACAAAAAAAATCGGTAGATTTGAATGAAATTCGGTAGAAAATATTTTTTATTCAGAGAAACATAAAAAATAACAATTCAAAGAAACATAAAAAATAACAAAATATATGTACTTATATACAAAGGGTAAGCAAGGAGTATCAAACTAAACAGGTTCCAAAAGCACATTTAAAACTTCACATGTGATTGGAAATTAAAGTGCCATAAACAATGAAGCATTTCCAATAAAAAAAAGTGTCATCCCCAGTTATTTGCCCTTACCCTTTATATAGATATGCTATGCATATATAAAATAATATACATACATAACAGGAATTCAGTTTTTGTACATAGGTTTTATAAAGCTACTAAAATAACTTTTATTTGACAAACATTTATTTGTAACTACAAAGATTGTAAGATCCATTTATGAATTTAAACTTTTGTGCAAAAATTATTAAATCATTGGTAGGAATAAATATTTCATCCCAATATTAGGTTACTTGTAGTTTCAATTTTTAACCGATTTTTTTTGTTCTGTTTCAATGATTTTCATGACAGAAAATTACCGCTCTGCGGCCGCACTGCTATGTGGCAAAGTAGGCAATTTACACATATATCGACTTAAATTACTAAATAACAATATTCGGTAGATTTCAGGCCTTGTTCGGTAGAATTGGTAGATTGTTAAATTCGCAAACATATTCGGTAGAATCTACCGAATATCGGTAGAAGTGAGCACACTGAAACAAACACGTACACCAAAAAAATTTTGTTACTCTCGCTCTCTTTAGGTTTTGGCTGCTCTTTAACAAACAGTGATAAACATAAAATGATTCAAAAAACATTTCCACGTCTGTTAAAAGGAAACAGAGCCCTCTAGTCAGCCTAGAACCATATGTCTCTATGTCAATACTCTTTCTCCAGCGACAATTGCAGTAGTTAAAATGTCGACAAATTTCCTTTTTTGCGCGAGTAGAGATACGTTAGAGACAACCGTTCTAGTGCATATGAGGTGATATTTTCAATGAACGCGTCAATAGTTTGTTTATCTTTTTTATTATGCTATGCAATAATAATAAATAAACATATGTAGACGAGGGTCACTAAAATCTACTGGTGAATCTTTGGTTCAAATATCTCCATGTGGTCGTAAAAGAACTACCTTCTCAATAGCGCTAAAGTCTATTGGTAGATTTTCAATGATATGTCAATAATCTATTACATTGGCTGGGGTACAACTAGTCAGTAGCTTTATTGACAATGTCACTAGAAAATCACTATAATTTTACTATTGGCAACGAGCGTGGAAATATCGATATTGTAGACCAGAGCCCCTAAAATTTACTAGTGAATCTTGTATCATGTTGTCCCAAAAGAACTACTTAGTCAGTAGTGCTACAGTCTAGTGGTGGATTTTCAATGACAAGCTAATTTTAAATGTCAATAGATGATTACATTGGCTGGGGTACACCTGGTCAGTAGTACTATTGACAATGTCACAAGCAAATCACTACAATTTCACTATTCGCACTTTCTGCAGGGAGGTTTTTCTCTGCTCCACACACAAGCGCAAGTGTGTTTATGTGTTAGTGCACATCACTGGTATAAACAGGGCTGCCAGAAGCTTTGCGAAGAAAATCATCATTTGTCGGAAAGAAAATCATATTTTGAAGAAATAAATCATCACTAGTCCAATTTTTTTTTTTTAATTTCAAAAGTAACAAATTTACATATTTACAGTGAACAAATAAACTATTCGAAATATAGCAACGTTATTTTCATGGTGTAATTATAAAGGTGACTGCGTAAGGATTTGTTATACAAAATACGGCAAACCATAGCTGTGTAAAGAACCGAAGAATGTCAAAAGCACAAAAATAATTGTACCAAAACCAAAACAAAAAAAAAACTTAGTAATTAGTGTTTTTTATGGGAATTGTTACAATGAAATGAAAGTTTATAATATAATAACTCTAGTTGTTCTAAGAAGCTTTGGGTAAAGGTTCCCTGATGATCTGCATTAGCAACAGTGAAATGCACATAGGATCCAGCTAAACCCCTCAATAATCAATTTCAATGCATTTTTAATAAAAAAATATTTTACTTAATAAGTAAAATATTAATTTGGGATTATTAGTGCGTTTAAAAATTTTAAACTTAAATTGTAACAATTCCCATAAAAAACACTAATTATTAACTTGACTGCACCCGGTCAAAAAAATACTTGTGTGGCAACACTCTATTCTTCAATAGCTGTTGTTGTTATTTACATTTATTTTCTTTTACATACTCTTACGACTACAATTTGAAGCTGAAAAAAAGTCAGCCAATGTAGCAATAGTAAAGTAAGAAAATAAAAAACATGTCGATTATTGAGTTCTTGTTTCAACTTTGTTATTTGTTATTGAGCTTCTCATTTGTTTAAATGAAAGTTTATAATATAATAACTCTAGTTGTTCTAAGAAGCTTTGGGTAAAGGTTCCCTGATGATCTGCATTAGCAACAGTGAAATACGCATAGGATCCAGCTAAAACCCTCAATAATCAATTTCAATGTATTTTTAATAAAAAAATATTTTATTTAATAAGTAAAATATTAATTTGGGATTATTAGTACGTTTAAAAATTTTAAACTTAAAAAAAAAAAAAAGTTGTTGACATTCGTCAGCTACAAAGCACATAGAGCAATAAATCATCAGCTGAAGTAGCGCTGCCACCTGGTTATATACACCTTGGTTATTTTGTTTTCATCTATAAAAAAAAGTATTTACTGTCTTATTTTACAAAAAGAATTTAAAAAGCATTTTATTGAGGAACTTCAAATTGTATCCAATAAAAAAAATGATAAAAAGTAACTAATATAAATATTTTATTAAATAAAAAATTAGCTAAGAAATTCAAACAAAAAAGTATTCGACATTGCTAATATTCTTACCATATAAAGTATGTACACAACTGTAAAAGGCAAATTGCTTTTCCTTGGCAACAAATGACTTCTCTTAAACGATTTGGTATAGATTTGTGCAAGATTTGAACATATTCCTGACCGATTTTTTCTCACTTCTCTAAGATGACTTTTATCTTTTAATTTTTGCTTGTAAAATAACGTTTTCTTGTTTTTTTAACAACCCCAGAAGAGGAGCAAGAGTTGTGCTCTATCTCCCTTACCAACCTGCTCCCAGGTAGACGAATCTTTTCGCTAGCTATTGATAAACTTTGTAGAACAACAAAGAAAATTGTACATACCCAGCTAAAAAAATTATGTATGGTCAATACATTTTTAATATATGAATCTATATCAATATATATGAATTCATGTATGGAAATGTATAGGATTATACCTTGGGGAGAGTATTATATATGAATTGATATATGGACTAATATATGAAATGTATTGTAATATATGACTATTTTAAAAATTTAACAGGAGAGCAGCTTTTATGGTTGTTTTATGCATTCATTCTTATGGCTGCGTCAGAAATCTTTTTACTTATATAGGCATAAAAGTAATGCTTACAGTTATGAAAATTGTAGACATTGTGTATTATGACTAGTCTAGTCTAGTAGAGAACTTAACTCAATTTTCAAAAAAATCTCAGTTAGGTCGGTTAGTTAAAACAGCGACGATATGTGGAAATTTAATTACGAAGCTCTTCATATGTGGATCCATATATAGAAATAAGATTTAATATATGGAGCCATATAAGAACGTATGCATGCATAATATTTCATATAAGATCGTTTTTACAATCAAAGAAGCTTTGATTTTATTAACTGGATCTTTTTCTCACTTTTTTTTATCACTTGTGAATTGGAAATCTAAAAAAGAGAAACTTTTGTTACACAAAAAAAAACCATTCTTGTACGATTTTATACGTTGTGGCCCCATTTAATATATCAAATAATCAAAAGGATAATCCATTCATTAATTTTATGGAAAATAACAGAATTCTCTAGATAAGAAACAAAGTTCATATTACTGCAAACAATTATAGGTATGGTTTATTCGAACTTATATAAATATTCAGAACATACTTAAGTATTTATAAACTTATTAAGTAGCTATAGTTATAGCTATAATTAGCTTAAAAATTAGGTACCCAGCTAAAAAAATATGTATGGAGCATATATGATATCCCATATATGGGTCGGATCCGAAAAATGAGGGTATATGGACATATGTATATGATAATATATATTCATACATTTTCATACCTGAATGTGTATTCCCTATATAGAATGCAAAGTTCATATTGATTCAAAAAGCGCACTGCTGTGCAATAAATTAAATTATTAAAATAATTTTTTTGTAAGATTTTGTGGAGAAAGGTTGTGTTTAATGAAACATTTGTTCGAACAAAATAATTCAAAACGAACTAAAAGACATTTCATACTCGACATTTTAAGAGAAAATGTGAATCGATTATCAAAAACACATAAAACACACAATCGTACACAACATATAATTTAAGAAATCAGATTAAAAACTAATGCAATTATAAAAGAAAAAATAAACCGTTTTTATACTAACACTAGTTTTCAATATTATTTTTTTCAGTTATATGAATTTTGTTTAATGGCTGCATTATCTTTTTGGTTATTTGATTTATTAAATAGATCCACAATATATAAAATCAACAAAAAAGATTTTTTTGTTACACGAGTTTTTAAATTTTTTAAACCTTGAGGCTCTACGCATATAAACTTTGCATATGCGTATGTATTTTCTAACAGACTTCCAATTCACTAGTGATAAAAAAGATGGAAAAAGATCGAATTAATAAAGTTCAAGCTGTTTTGATTGCAAATGCGATAATTTGTATGCATGCATTTTTATATGGCGCCATATATTACATCTTATTTCTATAAATGGATTCACATATGAAGAGCTTCATAATTGAATTTCCATATATGAGCTCATATATTATAATACATTTCATATATTAGTTCATATATAATAGTTTTGCCATGTATAATCCCATACATTTCCATACATGAATTCATACATATTCATATATAGTTATATACATTCATATATTAAAAATATATGGACCATATATAATTTTTTTAGCTGTGTAGGTATAAAAATGCTGCCAAGGCATAAAATTTCTAATATATTACGCTTATCATCACTGAAAAATAAAAATACAAAATATATTTCCTGTCAGAAATAAATAATTTTTAATTTAAAAAATACTAAAAATAAACAAAATGCTTATTAAAACCTTTTTATTTCCACTATATGAACTTACCTCTTCCATTTTGTTTCTTATTATTTGGTTTTTATTAAAATTTATTGAATTAAATTTATTATTTTTTTTATATATTTTTGACATAACAAAAAATGAAAGACGAATTGTTTAAAAATTATGAGTGCTGCCAAGCTTAAAATGTTAAGCAGTAATATCGTTTTATTTGATGTAGTTATAGATATAGATATAGGTTTCGAATAAAACACCTTATATTGAAAACTATTGTTAGTATAAAAACGGATTATTTTTTCTGTGATAATTAATTACATTAGTTTTTAATATGATTTCTAAAATTAAATTTAATGTACGAATATAATTTTTGTGTTTTTTAAATAATTGATTGACCTTTTGACTTAAAATGATGAATTAAACGACTCTTAGTTCGTTTTTCATTATTTGTCCAAACAAATGTTTCATTAAATACAACCTCCCTGTTCAAAATCTAAAAAAAAAGTAATTTTAGTAATTTAATTTATTGCACAGCAGTGCGCCTTTGTGAATCAAGAGAGTATGGCCGGGTTTCCATCTGTGTGCCATGTCCCACACAAGCGTAAAAAAAGCGTAACCACTAATTACTAATGAAAAACATTTTGATTCAGACACATATTTATTAAGTTAAACAGTTTCATACATAAATAATAGAAAATTTTATAGAATCAAACATGATTGGAAAGTGTTTAAATCAATAAATATATGTCTTTAACCAGTTTTTCATTAGTAATTAGTTGGTTACGCTTTTTTGGGCAAATGACACACAAGAAATGCTAGATGTAAACTCAGCCTATGAATATGAACTTTGCATACTGTAGTGGAAATATTTACTCATAAATTTATGAATATATATAATCATATATGTCCATATACCCTAATTTTTCGGATCCAAACCATATATGGGATATCATATATAGATGGTTTACTAACTCAACCTCGTAACTTAAAAACTACTACTTTTCAGGAGAGATAAAAAATGATTTATAACAAGTATTTAAAGATTTTTAGTATATGTTTTTTTATAATCTAATTACTTGGATGATTTTTGTTAAATTTTCAATTAAATACTTGTAAATTTTCATTAAATACTTGTTATAAATCATTTTTTGTCTCTCCTGAAAAGTAGTAGCTTTTAAGTTACGAGGTTGCGTTAGTAAACCATCGATATGCTCCATACTTTTTTTTAGCTGGGTACGCCAGGCATTGCGTTTTACAAAATTAGGCCCTTAAACGGTTTTAAAATCGTTTTAAACCCGATTTTCAGGTACGATTAATTAATTAAAAAAATCGAAATTCTAAAAGTTGATCAAAAATCGATTTTTCAAAATACCCAGTTAAAAAAAATTATATATGGTCCATATATTTTTAATATATGAATGTATATAACTATGTATGAATTCATGTATGGAAATGTATGGGATTATACATGGCAAAACTATTGTATATGAACTAATATATGGACTAATATATGAAATGTATTATATTATATGAGCTCATATATGGAAATTTAATTATGAAGCAAAGTTTATGTGCGTACCCTCAAAGTTTAAAAAAGAACAACTTTTGTTATAAAAAAACCCATTCTTGTATGATTTTATACATTGTGGTCCCATTTAATTCAAATAATCAAAATCATTAATTTTATAGAAAATAACAGAATTCTCTATTCATATAACTGCAAAAAATTATATTGAAATCTATTGTTAGACGGATTATTTTTTCTCTTATAATTAATTGCATTAGTTTTTAACCTGATTTCTTAAATTAAATTTAATGTACGAATATAATTTTTGTGTTTTTTATATAATTGATTCACATTTTCTCTTAAAATGACTTATGAAATGTTCCTTAGTTCGTTTTTAATTATTTGTCCAATTAAATGTTTCATTAAATGTTTAAAATCTTAAAAAAAGCAATTTAAATAATTTAATTTATTTCACAGCAGTGCGCTTTTTTAAGTCAAGGGAGTATAAATATGAACTTTGCATACTGTATAGGAAATATTTACACATACATGTATGCATATGTATGAATATACATTATCATATTTAGCATTACCTTCATTTTTCGGATCCGAACCATATATAGAATATCATATATGCTCCACACATATTTTTTTAGCTGGGTACATATATATGTATTGAAAGTAAAAATCATAATTTGCAAAATGAAAAATCATCATTCGAGAAAAATCTTGAAATCATATTTTGGTCCAAAAATCATCAAAAATATGATAAAATCATCATTCTGGCAACACTGGGTATAAGCACAAGAAAAAAATGGAAAAGAAACTATACTGAGAGACACAAAATCATAAGAGAACAAAAAATCCCTTGAATTTTTTCCCGAAGAGTGAACTATATAAATAAAAGAGCAGCGATGCCAACCAGCGTTGTCAACTTTTAAATTTCAAAAAGCACTGAAACCAGGAAAAAACGCGTAATTTAAGTAAAAAAGCACTAAATTTAACTAAATTTAATTCAAAAAAAAAAAAAATATATATATATATATATATATATATATATATATATATATATATATATATATATTATATAAAGAAAATTCTTTTTGAAATTTGGTTTTAGTCCCACCGCCAAGAAATAAAAAGCACCAAAAATTACTTTAAAAAAGCACCTAGCACTAACTTCAAAATTTTTCGCGTCGAAAACTTCAAAAAGCACTAAAAACGGTGCGAAAAGCACTGAGTTGACAACGCTGATGCCAACTATTTATAATCCAAACGCGCTACTACCCTTCTTAAAACGCGCTAGAACGCGCTAAGTTACAGCATTGTCAAATATGTATAGCAAAAACGCGCTATTTTCTACGCGCTAAATTAGTACTCGTATCATAATTAATTTTTCAGATTTTGCAATATTGCTTCCTCGACATTATGTTTTAACAAACTAAAATCATTTAATACAGAATCAGAATCGCCCGCCTTCCAAATAATCGAAATCATTCGTTTTTACTTTTAATTTATTTGTAAAACTTTGTAACAACATATAAATTGTGGAATAGTTTTGAGATTCAAATGCTTTTTGTACTTCAGCTATAGTAGATGCTTTGTAATTTATTTTAATTTTTTGGGTCATTGTATGTAGTACATATTTTTAGTTTTAAAATTTCAAAATATTTGCCATTACAGTAATTAAATGCGTTTTTAATTCTAACCAAGGTCAAGCGAATTTTGTTTGCGACAGCTGAATCATTAACTAATTTAAAAAATTTTATCAGAGTTTTTGATATTAGAAAATTGTTAAATTTATACAAAAAAAAAAGTTAAAAAATATGGAACTGAAATGGTATTGACTTTATTCAAAACGCGCTAATTTAGCGCTTTTTTTATTAAACGCGCTAAGACGGAAAAAAGCGCGCTTGGCATAGTTAAAACGCGATAAATTGGCATCGCTGCACAGTAGTCATAATTAAAAAAAAAGGAGCCTCTCAGTCCGGAGGTCGTGGGTTCGATTCCCACCATAGACCCTGGGTGTTTTTCGCAGACAAGCTAATCGCTTTGCGAATTGTTTGTGTTTTCTTTAAAAAAAAAAAAAAAAAAAAAAAAAAAAAAAAAAAAAAAAAAAAAAAAAAAAAAAAACATAGACAAGCAGCAGCGTTGCCGATTTCTGTTTAATTATCCAAAAATGACACAAAAAATTTTTTCTTGAGCTATTTCGGGACTAAAATTTTTTGTGTAATTTTTGTGTAATTTCGTCCCAACATTATATACAAGTAAATTATTTAATTAAAGATCTTCATTTCATTTAAGAAGAATTTTAATCCGTAAATTTACTAATAAACATTTTTATAATTTTTTTTTTTTGGCTATATATGTCTTGGAGATGATATTTTTCTTTTATTTTCGAACTGTTCAGTAGAAAAATTTTCCAGCAAATTAAAATTAAGAAAAACTTACATAAAGAATAAGTTGTCGTCTGGTAGCATCGTGTTTTAATTTTTGACAATATTTGGCGGAAATTTTGAACCAACAAAAAGCGTCAGTCAACAGATATTTTGTAACCTAAACGCGGAAAATTATTTTTTTTAAGAAATTTACATATTTTTATGAAATTCAAGGCTCTGTGTGTTGTTAAAGACAAAATGTTAACACAAAGTCATGCGAGGAGTTGTTTTAAGCCAAATTACATGTGATAATTATTAATGAACAAATAACACCAAAGTCTGTTGTAAATATTCTGACTAACAACACATAGTTGAACGGAACAGCCAGCCGTTTTCGAAGGCCACTAAACCTTCATCATCAGCGTTCTTTTGTGTTTGGTCCACTGTGTGTGGTGTCAAAAAAAATACATAATTTTTAGTTAATTTTAATTATTATTCGAACTCCATTTGTTTCTATATTTATGATTTTAACAGGCTAAAGTTCGTATCGCTTTTTTTAAGCCAAATTAAATGTGATAATTAATAATGAACAAATAACACCAAAGTTAGTTGTAAATATTCTGACAACACATAGTTGAACGGAACAGCCAGCCGTTTTCGAAGGCCACTAAACCTTCATCATCAGCGTTCTTTTGTGTTTGGTCCACAGTGTGTGGTGTCAGTTGATGTAGATTTCTGCTTTATATACTTAGCATTATTGCAAAAAGGAATATGTGAATTGTTTTGATTCATCGTATTTCAATTTGCTGAAAGCTTTTTTGTATTGTAAGCTCAATTTTACCATCTCTATATTTACAACAGTCTTACCATTGTCGTTTGTTCTTTTTTACTAATTATACACATGTTAGTTAATTTGCTTATTTTTGTTCTACTTAAGACAAACTTTTTTGGTTTGTTAATATTAAGTATATTTTTATTTAATTTTTGCCAGAAGCCCATGGCTATGAATTTTAGTTAATTTTAATTATTATTCGAACTCCATTTGTTTCTATATTTATGATTTTAACAGGCTAAAGTTCGTATCGCTTTTTTTTAAGCCAAATTAAATGTGATAATTATTAATGAACAAATAACACCAAAGTTAGTTGTAAATATTCTGACAACACATAGTTGAACGGAACGGAATACATAATGCTAAATTTAGCTGTGAAAATGCTAAAAAGGTCACACTGCTCACAACTAACTCGCAATTGGATGTGTCACCCCTTTTTATAGTTCGCATAAATACCAATAGAACTTTCAAGCAACCCTGCAGAAAGTGCGAATAGTGAAATTGTAATGATTTACTAGGGACATTGTCAGTAGTACTACTGACCAGCCCCCGTATTCTCTAACTCGCTAAAGCTAAAGCTAAATTCGATCGCAAAAATGCTGAACAAATAGAAAATTAAAAATTTTTGGCGACGACATAAAACACTAAAATTTCGGCGCAATAAGTTTTTGAGCCAATGGGTAGCATGAATAAAAAAAAGTATTTGCTTTTTACTTAAAAATTTGTTTTAAAACGCAAAAAAAGTATGTGTTTTTTTAAACAAATTTTTAAGTAAAAAGCAAATACTTTTTTTATTCATACTACCCAATGTTTGATTTAGCAATACAAGTTTTTTAAAGTTATATTTGTAGCCGAAAATCGATAAATCGACTCTATAGATTTTTAGCGATAGAGATTTAGCTTTAGCGAGTTACAGAATACGGGGGCAGGTGTACCCCAGCCAATGTAATCATCTACATATTGACATTAAACATTAGCTTGTCATTGAAAATTCACCACTAGACTATATCACTACTGACTAAGTAGTTCCTTTGGGACCATATGGAGACATTGGCACCAAAGACTCACTAGTAAATTTTAGGGGCTCTAGTCTACAATATCAATATTTCCTCGCTCGTTGTCAATAGTAAAATTATAGTGATTTTCTAGTGACATTGTCAATAGTGCTACTGAATAGGTGTACCTCAGCCAATGTAATTGCCTATTGACATATAACATAGAGTTGTCATTGAAAATCTACCAGTAGACTTTAGCACTATTGAGAAGGTAGTTCTTTTGTGACCATATGGAGATATTTGAACCAAAGCTTCACTAGTAGATTATAGTAACCCTCGTCTACTTATATTTATTTAATATTATTGCACAGCATAATAAAAAAGAAAACCTATTGACGCGTTCATTGACAATATCACCAGAAATACACTAGAACTGTTGTCTCTAACGTATCTTTACTCGCACATAAAAGGAAAGTTGTCGACATTTTAACTAGTGCAATTGTCGCTGGAGAAAGAGTATTGACATAGAGACATATGGTTCTAGGCTGACTAGAAGGAAAGTCTAGACGCGATCATTATCATCTTCAATGTTGTTTACAAAGTGCCTAATTATAGTGTTTTCACACTGACATGGTTTTAATAAAAGTTGATTTTAACGTTAAAACCAACTGTTAAAACCTGGTTTTACCATACAAATTGTTTTTGTTAAAACCAAGTTAAAACCATTTTTGAATTGGTGTTAAGTTGGTTTTATGAAATGCAACCTTGTTTTCGCTGTGATAAATTCAGTGCTGCCAAGTTGAAATGACCGACAGCAGCTGGTAATGGTATGCCAGTGAATAACAATAGATGGCTCCTGAAAAATTTTCAACTTAAAAATTAATGCAGCAGCAACAATAATCAAAAAATTATGGAAAAAAGAGTTTTTTGGAAGGAAAACAACGAAAAAATTGTAAATTGAACTGTGGAAAGTGAAAATAGACATTATGACTGACATTCATCTGCCTATAAAAAAGGTTTATCTTATAATGTATTTGTGCATTTTCATATTACTAACAATATTTCCAAGCACTTCTTCATTCTGTATAAGAAGTTCCATAATTTAAAAAAATTTTATTTACAAAATATAAAATAATTTCCATTTTAGAGCGCATTGTGAAATATCTCAGTTTTTCATACAAACAAAAACAGTTGAACAGTATGTCCAACAAGTGTTATTAAAAAGCAGAAAAAATGCAACAACAAATACACGCATTTCGGCAGGAGATTTATTTTATTTTGAGCAAAGTTATTAGACAGCCTGTGAGTTAAAAAATGAATTTAACAAACTTGCAGTGTGAAAGCAAAATCAGCTGTTTATGGTTTTAAGGTTAAAACCAGGTTTTAACTTTCAGTGTGAAAACACTATTAAGTTCATGTGGTAACTATGTACAAACATACATGTGTATATGCATACGTGTGTATGTACATCATTAACTAAAGGCTCAATCAGACGTGACATAACCATAACCATAGAAAACAGCCGTTCGAACCAAACTAATGGGCAACACTGTATTTGAAAATAGGTGACTCGCCATAACGCCATAACTCTCACCATAGAAACCAATTGAATTTTGGTTTGGTTATGGCTATAGCATTATGACTATATCACGTCTAATTTAAGCTTAAGCAATGCATTGTGGTTGTTTACCTTTTGTTTTTCGTTGGAATTGGCATGGATGTATGTATGTACATATGTGAATCTTCTTAATAAGCAGACACTTTTTGTTGTTTTTGCTTGTTTACGTTTAATCACGCGTGCATGTTCTACGCATGTTTATTTAGTTTTTTTGCTCTATTCTGGATGTTTCTTTTTAATGACCCTGTAGGAATATTTTTGCGTAACACTTACAATAACCCTGTTGGAATATTTTTGCATAATGCTGCATTAAACCTGTCGACGGCCATGTGGTAGTTTAAACTTCTTAAGCAAGCCACAGACCTTGCGACCGTTGGTACAACATGAGCAGGTTGTGTATGAGATTGTAAAGTTTGTGGGGTCGTTGTATGAAGTTGTGTCTCGGTTGTATGAAAGATTAAAAAGATTTGATTTTTTGGCAAGTTCTATAGACAGGTTGTATAATTTAGGAGTATGTTGTGCAACTTCATTTCATTTTGTTTTTATTTTCGTAGTGTCATATAAAGAAACGTCACGCACGAATGCAAATGTAATTTTTGTAGTCTTTTGGCTCACTTTCTTTAAGTTTTTTTTTAAAGTTTGTTGTTAGAATATGTTTCGTTTTATATAAACCAAATTTTTTTTACCAAATTTTTTTTCTGTCCTTTTTTACATTCTTCTTCATTGTTTTGCACGAAAAAAATTATCGACCACAATATGCGCAGTAGTACCCGATGTCATGTTTACTCAAAATTTTTTTTTGTGACATGAAGTTGGGCGCTAATGTTGCAAAAAAAAATATACAAGATTTATGTTCAACAAAACCATGTTGTTGAATAAAATTTTTAATTTCAATAATATTTGGCATTAACTTAAATATTGTATTTATCAATACCGCGTATTTTAAAATATTATTTAAATTACTTTGTGTTGGTGTTTATCTTGCTTGTTGATTGACTCAACGTGGCCATGTGCTGATGTTGTTGTTTATTTTGATTGTTGGTGTTCTATACGTGTAAATTCCGACAAGAAGCCGAAAAACGTCGTGGCTTGTTTTTTTTTAATCAACAGCGCCTTGCAGAAGAAACATAAGAAATCATGCTTTGCGTCTATTCATTATTTGCGTACCCAATAACGATTTGCTCATTAGCTGAGTGGTAAGTACGTTAGTCTATTAGTCAAGAGGTTGCCGGTTCGACTCATCCCAAACATCTTTAAATTAAAATTTAATAAAAAACCAAGTTAAAAAAAAATTAAACAAACAACGAAACAACACATTAGAATTTGAAAAACAAATTCATTCAAAATTTTTATTTTCTGTTAACAACTCAATTGTGAATAATACTGTGTTCAGACATTCATTTTTAATTGAGTCAATTTAATTTTAATTGAGCATTTAAATCCAGTGCTCACACATACTCAATTTAGCTGACTCAATTATCATTTGACAGCTGAAAAAACATTGTTTTTATTTGTTTCGTGAATATTCGTGTTTATGAATTTCAAGAATTCATGCAAATTCGGCTTTAAAAGAAATTTCTCTAATATATTACAGAAATGTCGAACTCTTCAAAATTAGCAGTGTTAAAAAATAAATAAAACGAAAAACTTGATAATTCTGTAAAGTGTTAGAAAGCAGCAGCTATTGCTTTTTAGATTATGAGAGCAAAAGTTGGAAAATGATAACAATTTTGATGATGTGGAAGAATCTTTGTGAATGAAAACAATATTTAAACACGATTAAAACTCATACAATTCGTTTTCTATTTATTACAACTATAATTATTAATAAATGTACATCTCACGGACGTTATTGAAAACCAAACTGCTGCAGCTCATCTCAGCTTAGACGTTGCCATTTTGTCTTTGGCCACGAAACTCTACTCGACATGGCCACAATTCCATCAGAGCAGCTGCCTTGGCCCCACTCAACACCAGCCTCTTCCTCTTCAAGTTTTTTGATATTTTTAAAAGATTTGTAAAAAAATAAATTTATTTAGGAATTTTAATAAACTTACCCTCTTCAATTGCCATTTCCTTTTGCATTGTTTATTTACTTTTTTTGACATTTGGTTCGCCATGTTCGCCATTGTAGGAAATTGTTCTGCTCACTGAACACAGTTCTCAACAAACACCAGGGTTGCATTTCGAGTTTTACGCAATTAGTGATACAATTAACTACTAATTGCTCAATTTATTAATTGACATTGTATGGTAAGTTGTGCTCAATTAAGGCCTTAATTGCATAAAATGTCCTAATTGCGCAATTAAGGAGTATGTCTGAACACGGTATAACACAATAATTTTAATTGAAAAAAAATGGAGTTGATTTTGTTTTCTTATGTTACAAATGAGTGTTTGTATTTACAAAAATCGTTGCAGGTGCCTTTTTTAAATAATATTTTATTTGTATTCACAAATAAATTAGTTGTATTTACAATTCTTTTTTTTTGTGTGTTATGTGTAGTATTACCATACTGAGGAACAAACTAGTGGCAACATTTTCCGTGTAAAAGTCATACATGTTATCAAAACACTTTGATTTTTTGTGGGAAGAAGAAACTGCCATGTTTTATTATTTAAAAGTAAAATATTGCGCGTGTTAAAGGAAATAGATAAATAATAAAAAATATATATTAATTTAAAATTTATTTGCTAGTGGTTCAGCATTGTCTATATATTTCATTGTTGCTGTAACAAATCATCAGTAGACTACAACCACACATTTTGAACAGTCACAAACCTCTTATCTTATGCACAGACTTCAAGAACTATTTGAGAATTCACAAATAATAGTATCCCCGAAAATCACAAAAAAAATAAGCGTAGTAGGCTTAGAAACTAATACAAAAACCCAGCAAATAATTTAAGCCTACTACGCTTATTTTTCTTTTGTGATTTTCGGGGATACACTATTATTTGTGAATTTATATATATATATATATATATATATATATATATATATATATATATATATATATATATATATATATTTGTGAATTCTCAAATAGTTCCTGAAAGTCTGTGCATAAGATAAGAGGTTTGTGACTGTTCAAAATGTGTGGTTGGAGTCTACTGATGATTTGTTACAGCAACAATGAAATATATAGACAATGCTGAACCACTCAAATAAATTTAAAATTAAAATAAACTTCTGACAATATGTCCAATAATAAATTTCCTAAATATAAAATATATATATCTATTTATGTGTTTTTAAATTATTTTATCATATAATTTTTAAAAAAAGTTATATGTTTCACAATTGTATGTTGTCAATATTAATGCATGATTAAACCACCAAGATTGCCCGCTTAAACCATATAATCGACTACCCAAAAATCACAAATGAAGATTAAGGTTAATTTAATCTCTAATCTTGAACTCAAAAAGTCGCCCTTAAATGTTGTTTACAAAGTGCCTAATTAAGTTCATGTGGTAACTATGTACATACACCCCTTTTACACACGGAAAATTTACTTTGCAAAGTCTTAATTCAGCTGGGTGAACAGCTGAAGACAGAGGGAGGAATACTCTCTCTTTGTGTCTTTCTCACAGCTGAATTGAGACTTTGCAAAGTAAACTTTCCATGTGTAAAAGGGGTAATACATGTGTATATGCGTAATGCTATGTTCAGACGGCAACATGAACCACTTGGTTCGCTCTCTGAACCACGATTGCGAACCAAGCCGTTCAAACGACACATTCGTGGTTCAGTTTTACAAATCTTTTTGATACAGTGATGCCAACCTACCCATAGTTTCTAACTTAATATTTAAGTACATAATTAGCTAATTTTTACTTAAAATTAAATTTTTTTAAATACGATTTCATTTTTTCAATGGTCAATTAAAGTTCTTATTAAATTACGTTGAAAGTACGACAGCACTAGAAAATTTCCAAATACTATTGAACGCTTTGTCTCTGTCCAGACTTGCAATTTTTGTTGCAGCAATTCTTGAGTTTATTGGTGAGAGGGGTAAGAAGATTAGGGAGGGGTACACAGTTTCATGTGCTCTGCAATTCTCTTTTGATTTGAAATTCGTAATTGTTAGTTTCAAGTTGCTAGTTGTATTTGACGTATTTTATAATTTTATTTCTTCAGTTGTATGAGAACCAAAAATATTAGAAAAAGCAAATATAAGTGTTAATTTTTCAGGAAAATTTGTGGTGTAATAGAATTTTTTAATGCATATTTGAAAAATTAGAATTTCATAATGTGGACACTTATGCAACTTCAAAGCAAAATTTTAAGAAATTCCAACAACAAAAATTGCAAGTCTGAACGAGGACTTTCCAAAAAACATAAGCAAAACATGTAGAAAATTATAATTGCATAAAATAAATTTTATGAAAACAAACGAACGTCATAATACATTTTTCTATTTATTTATTCCATGATATGAAACTATGTATTGTCCTATATATTTATGAAATTTTAACGAAATTCTTTTTAATACGAGCATATGATGTTTTCAACACGTATGTGTATGTTCTCAATAAACACACACGCATAAAAACATATGGTACGCTCATAAAGCTTAAGTGGTATTATATTACACAAGGTTGGGAATTTAATTATTATTTAAATATGCACTCAAAAACACAATTTCGTATTTAAATATAACTTAAAAGTAATTACAATTTGGTTACCAACTCAAAATATGGGTATTAGCACTTTTCGGGCTAGATTTAACAAGAATTCAGTCACCCAAAACGCGAAAAAAATGTTTGGTCCCAAAAAACGCGTGAATTAGTACTTTTTATAATTATCTTTCAGAACTTTTTTACTTTTTGTCCAATATGTATGTATATAAGTTATAATCTTTGTGCACTTTTTCTTCCTTTAATCTAATAATATCGACTTTTTAGAATAATCTTTTATTTCTTCCAAATTTTTGGTGCTTTGATAAAAACAGATAATGTATGTTTTAGGAAGAGTGAGAAATCGAAATTTTATTTTAAAACGACCAATTTTATATGTATGTACCAAGCAAAAAATTACACATTACCATCAGAACTACTTGCATTTTAATGACTTACTTTTCTGATTGCCAAATTGCATTACTCGCTTACAAATCTCATTACCTAAACTGTAAAAAAAATTATGTACAAGTTGCTAAATGAAGAAAATTATTTTTTTTTTAGATTTAATAGATTACGTGAGCAGGTTTCCAAATAAAAAAATGTAAGTACTTCTCAAGAATCGATTATTTTAGTCTCACGCCTTGTTAAAATCATTAAGTTGGTAATCCAGTAAGGAACAGCTTCCACCAAAAATGCTTAATTCCGAACTCGATTACCTTTTTTGAAATTTTTTGTTGGGTACTTATGTAAACGTAGATACATACATATGTATATATACTTCTATTATATATATATACATTATATATATATATATATATATATATATATATATATATATATATATATATGTATATGTATATGTACACTATATGTACACTATTTATGTGTTGAGCTCATGATTTTCTAATAAATTATTGTACAACAATGTTTTCGATGTTTTGATTTGCAACAGAAACATTTTAATACTAGCTCCTTCTCGCGATTATTCGAAAATTTTTACTTTATTTAGCGCTAAACGTATATTTTTCAATTTAGCCCTTTTTCAAAAAATGTCTGCGCTTTTTGAGTATCTAAAGTTGGCATCTCTGTTTTTATTTAAATACACATACATGCACACATACATACATACGTGAATAGTTGGCAGGAGTTTTATTTTTTGTGTTGTTTGCTTTTTTACAGTAGATAAACAAATTAAGCAAAAAATAATGAATAAAATGTGTTCTATTTTTTTTTAATTCATACACGCATCCATATTTTTGGTTTGTTTTTTGTTTACTCATGGATATGTGTATGTGTGTACTCATTTTGTTTTGATAGCTAGTTCAGATAAATTAGCGATAATGTGTTATCAAAACTAGCGATGATAGCAAATTCTTCATGGTTCGCAACTAGGTTCAAAATGAACCAAGTTGGTTCGCTCTCAAAAATTTGTATGGCGAACCATCTTGGTTCAATAAAGATTCGACCGTGAACCTCGAATGAGAGAGCGAACCTCGATAATTGCTGTCCGTGTGAACATGCTATAAGACATATGCATGAAACTAAATAATGATGTTCATGAAACTTTCGCTATAATATTTTTATTCGTTTCATTTCTATTTCATACAGATGAATAACTATGAAATAAGATCAATGAACACTCAATAGTTACGAACGCAGTAAAGTGATGTTGGTTTATTTAATTATACAAGAGCATACCAACATTTACAAATGTGAAACAGAACATGTGTTGAGTAAATCTTGATTAAGTTCGTGCAAAAACAACCCTGCAGTCAGACTGGGGCCAAGTGTCACTATGTCAACACTAAAATTCTAGTAGTAGTTACATTGTCTACAATTTGTCTTCTTTTCGTCAGTATAAAAGGAAGAGAGAAAACAGATGTGGTGTATTTCTGGTGGATTTTGCAACAACTTGTCAATATAAATAAATTTGTATGTACGTAAGGTATAAAAATGTAACAGTAAATGTCTGGCTGGTATGTCTATGTATGTCCCATAAGAACTATGAATTCACTACCCAGTCAATTGTTTTAGTGTTACTAGTAGATTTTCAATGACAAGGACATGTTAAATGTCTATAGCATAAAGTAATGTATGGGGAATTATTGTAGAGTAGTACTGGTGAAAAAGAAACGAATACATATGTACATGCATATGTATATTTTTGATTAAACTTTATAAAATTTCTTTTGTTCTTTATTGTTTTTATCTTACTTTTTCACAAAAACCATAATTTTTTACCACTTTAATACATTTTAATTTTACAAACCGAACGAAAATAAATTATTTTCAGTAAAATTTAAGATTTTAAAATTTTTGACATATGTACTAGGGATGTAACGAATACCAGTTTAGAGAATGCAAATATTACAATACGCTCAAAAATCACATAAAAATAATTTTATATGAGAACATGTAGTTGTATTATGTACATTGGTGTACTAGATATAGCATTTCATTTAAAGTGAGTCTTGAATTGAGCAAATATTTATTAATTTATTAAAAATACAAATTTTTAAAACAGAAAGGTGTGCGAAATTATGGGCCTAATTTTGTAAAATGCAACGCCAAGCTTTGACAAATTTTATGTGGAAAAAATTAAAATTACGAAAACAAAATTCATTTAAAATTTCTCAACGCTAAGCGTTGCGTTTTACAAAATTAGGCCTTATATTAAAATTAGTATAGATAATAATTAAAAATAAATTTACAAAATGTTAGGCAATCAACCCATTCGTACTTTGGCCCTAAGCCTGGTACTCTGTTCAATATTTCATGTGAAATATCAAAATGTATATTAAAAGAAAGTGGAATGAATTGTTCATGAAAAAATTTCGAAGAAGTAGTACTCTGTTCCTCTTGGGAAACATATCTTCAACATTTTAAGTTTTCATGCGAAGTAATATGAGTGACATTTGCTTCGCGTGGAATTTAGAACAAACAAGGACTAGTTAATAGTGTTTTCATTTGAAATTTTTTGTACGAAGTAATGAATGGTGCTCAACATTTTTCAAAAGTTTGAATAGACTAGTAGTCTTAAGTGGAAAATATTTTCGTGCAAATCAAGCACTGTTTTTTCTGTTTCAAAAACTGAAAAATATTTCCAAACACTGCTGGATTTTGGTTTCATTTTGATACTTATGAGCACTTATTGATAGAAAAGTTTTCCGCTAAAATGTTAAAGCTTTGATTAGAATGCTTTACTTGTAAGTATGTATATGTATTTATTTCATGCTGCTTAAAATAATTTTCGTTTTTTTTTGACGTTTGTTAATCGTAAACTATTTTCGTAAAAGAAGCACAATTTTTTTTTGTCTTAAGTATTCGCTTGAAATATTCGCATATATTTCAGCGAATGCAAATAGCAAAAGTAATCGAATAATTTGCGAATGCGAAAGCGAATGCGAACATTCGGGACATCCCTAATATGTACATACATTAGATGTTCTACTCTAGCATATATGTTAGAGTAGAGCAACTATAATCGCTGTTAAATTGAATGTAAAATTCTTGAAATGTGTTATTAAAAAAAATTTTGTTTGTTTTAGTTTCAGTCATTCATTTCTTGTAAGGTTTTCACCATCGACATTTCCTTCAGGGTATAAAGTATATGCAACTAATCAGGTGATTAAAGGCCCAACTATAATATGAATAAGCAGGTTTAGCGTAAGTCTGTCAAATACTTATGGCTTGTTTCACAATAACGAAACAAAACTTTCGACTTACAACTTATATTGAAAACAAAAACAAATTTTCATATATAATTGTTTTCAATATAAATTTTCAGTCGAAAGTTTCGTTTCAGTTTTCTTTCGTTATTGTGAAACAGGCCATTAAGCAATTTAGATGCGACTTGTAGATGGCCACAATGTACTTACATTCACATAAGTATTCTTTAGCCAAAGCTGCACATCTACACAGAAAAAATTATTCCCAAAAAAATTTCAACCAAACGTGTGTTTTGAAATAAATTTTAGTTTCGGTAAATATTTTTACTGATCCAGTAAATTATTTGCTTCAATTTTGTTTTATTTAAAAAAACTGTATCATTTAATTTCATTTGTTTGTGTTGGTGTTTTCCTTGCTTGTTGATTGACTCAACATGCATGGTCATGTGCTGATGTTGTTGTTTTCTTTGAATGCTCGTGTTGTATACGTGTGCATTCGGACAAGAAGCCGAAAAACGTCGTGGCTTGTTTTTTTTACTCAACAAAGTTATTTTTAGATTAGAAGAAACAAATGAAATCATGTTTTGCGTGTATTCATTATTTGCGTATCCAAAAGCGATTTGCTCTTTAGCTGAGTGGTTAGCACGGATAGAAATCATGGTGCAATTGTACTTTTTATGGTACATTTTTGACCTTGTTGGTACCGTGGTACTACTGCGAGTTATTTGGTACAATTTAAAAATGTCAATGTTTCACTACATGTATGGTAAAATTAATTTTGCCTCTTTAATTTTTTTGTGTGTGTTTTATTTTAATCTCTAATATAATAGTCGAATCTACGAATGTACCTTTATGAATGTAATATTTAATATTTTTTTATGTTATTATTTGTTTTTATACACATTTTTGTTAAGTTTCTGTTTTTTATTGCACACTTCTTAATTTTTATACACATTTTTTTCGTTTCTGTTTTTATTAATAAATATTAAAAAAATGGTACCGTCATGGTCTAAAAAGTACATTTTGTATTCATAGTTGATACAAAATCCAAGAAGTCATTTTCCTTCCCTGGTGGTAAGTACGATAGTTTATTAGTCAAGAAATTGCAGGTTCGACTCATCCCAAACACATTTCGTTTTACATAAAACAGTATGGAGTGAAAAATTCTGGTTCATACAATTAGTATAAAGTAGCATTTGTTACAAAATTGTTAGGAGAAGATTTCTGTTCCAATATAGAAATTGCATACTGTACAAAATAGTTATTTGTTTTATTTGCTTTTTATTTTCATAAAAATTTTTTTTATTGAATCAGGCAATTTGTTGAATGAAAAAATCGGGGTTTTTTCAAACAAATTATTACAACATTTTGCATTTGAATTTACAAACTTCTTTGTAGGACCTAAATTGAAAAAATTAATATTTGATTCAGAGAATTTTTTGTTTGAAATGGAAAATTAGTTTTTTCGGCGTTGGTATTGTTCATAATTTTGTAGTAATATTGTTTCTTTTCATAAATCATAAATGAATGCAATTCGATCAAATGAACTTGTTGGAATGTCTTAATCTATTAAAAATGCACAAATAATTATATCAACCACTTCTGTGGCAAAAAGGAAAAAGTGCTTAAGTCGAGATAAGCTGATTTTAAGTTAATGGTGGCTCCGTAATCTGCATATTTGAAAGTACCCCTGGTCAAAATCTCAATTAATTTGTGTGATTTTTCAGGAAGTTATAGCACTATGACTTGCGACTTATCTTTTTTAGATTTCTAATATAATTTGGAATAACTGCTTAATTTAGGCTATACGTTGGTATGTTTCGACTTAAATGTATTACTTATAGTGTGTAGAACGATAACTGCTTAAAAAAATAAAGGTTAAAAGGGAATTTTCCAATTTAACTGTAAAAGAAATGAATTTCTGAAAATCGACTTGAAAGCTTAAAAGTGCTCTCCTGCAAAACAGTAAAATATGACTTATGCTAGGATCACAATTGGGACAAACGACGAATTTCGTCCACATCGACGAGTTCGTCAATAAGAATTCGCTGGGTAAATTCGTTGTGTGAAGCACAATAACGACGAATTTACTCAGCGAATTCAGCTCTTATAATTGATAAAGTTGGTTATTGTCAGTGTGACCATATTATCTAATTTTGGGCTAAATTTAGCTTATTTCTTCTGTATTTAGCTTTAAAATTTTCATCAAGCTCTTAGCTTATTTTTTTTTAGCTTTTTTAAAAACAGATTTAGCTTTTTTATACTTTTTTTTAATACAAATTGCGTGTTCTCTAAAAATATATTAAAGACATACGTGGTTTAGCTTAATTTTATTTTAAATTCAGGTCACACTGGTTATTGTGTATGTAAAGAGAGAAGGAGAGAATATTGTTTTTTCGTCGTTCGTTAGCGTACAAAATAGAAATAAATCTATCTCAGAGTTCGTCACGCACGACGAATTTCGTTCTACGGCGGTGTTGTGTTCATTTTCATATGAACAAATGTGTTTTATTTTTTATGACGAAAGTTCGCACCGAAAAATTCGTCGTTCGTTCCAGTTGTGTTCCTAGCATAAACCATATCTGCCAGTGTGCACACTTCTACCGATATTCGGTAGATTCTACCGAAACTGAAACTATAAGTAGCCTAATATTTGCCAAAGAATTGTGCCTTGGGGATGAAATATTTATTCCTACCAATGATTTAATAATTTTTGCACAAAAGTTTATGGATCTTACATATAATCTTTGTAGTTACAAATGTTTGTCAAATAAAAGTTATTTTAGTAGCTTTATAAAACCTACGTATGTACAAAAACTGAATTCCTGTTATTTATGCATATTACTTTATATATGCATAGCGTAAGGGCAAATAACTGGGGATGACACTTTTTTTATTGGAAATGCTTTATTGTTTAGAGCAGTTTAATTTCCAATCACATGTGAAGTTTTAAATGCGCTTTTGGAACCTGTTTAGTTTGATACTCCTTGCACTTACCCTTTATATATAAGTACATATTAGGGATGCCAAACGGGAAATCCCGAACACGGAAATCCCGGGATTTGTAAAATTCAATCCCGGTATTTCATTTTAGGGATTTCTCAGCAATTTTTGTATAAAAACTTTATAATTCAAATTTTCGTTGATTTTAAGGTATTTTTTTTTTAATAATATTTAAAAGTCACATACAATTTTATACGTACATTTTTAACAATTTAATGACTATTCGTGACATATTTCTTATAAATTAACAACAAGAGCAAAATAAATAAACTACTTTCTTACAGTTATTTTCATCAAAGGTGCTACAATATATGTACATTTTAGAATTATTTTGAAAAAAAAAATAAGAAATATATATAATAACATTTGAAAAATGCATAAGTTTGACAAATTTATTCCGTCTTATTCTATATTATGAGGGCAATTATAATTCAAATTCCACTAGAAAATTTTCCCGGGGAATAATTTCAAACAGTAGCAAATAATAGGGAAAACAAAAACATCTAATTCGAAAAGGGAGAAATTTCTTGCGTAAATTTATTCATAATTGCAGTCTGTATGTCGACTCCTCAACGCTAAAAAAAATTAGCACTTATCTACTTGTCGGTAACAATTGAGTACTATTGACACCTCCTTACAATTGGAGTAGAATACAATACAAGGCAAGTGAAAACTTTTTATTGTCGGGTTGACGTAAAAGCGAGAAATATTTACAGAATGATGCGGAGTATTTTGTCTAAAAAACTGCTCGAGTGTGTATGTATGTTTTTTACATTGCAGTTCAGAATTATTTTGTTTTTTATTTAGACCGTTTAGGTCGTTTTTGATACAAACCTAAGATCAAACCCATTTAAATTACATATATTTAATAAATAGTTTTAGTCAAAAACGACCGACTGAATGAGTTCGACTCAATTATAGTTGTATTCGAGTTGCAGAGTAGAAGGCCAGGACACTAATAAACCATACTCCTCTTAGTGAACGTATGAATACGTACATATGTATCTGTCGAACTTGTAGAAAAAAAAAAACTTACGTATGAATTTTAAATTTTTCAGTAGAGCAAAAATGCTGTTCAAGTGCTCAGGCAAACTTTTAATGTATGTGCCTATAAAAATGTGATCTTTAGACGTAATTAATCGAATTTGATTAGAATAGTGTATAAATTTCTTTTAATTTGTCGACATGTGCAGTCTTACTATCGTTGTCATATACTACGTTTATACACGCACTATTTGCAATTAAAAATATTCGCAAATAAATTAACTCACTGTTTATACGGAATAGCAAAAGTACACAAACTTGGTAGCACTTCTATAGAAAATTTACTTTTTTTGACAAAAATAATAGTGTAAATGTGCAAAATATCAAATAGTTATTTGTTTTAATTGTCATTATTTGCTTCTGTTAATGTTTTTTATGCAATATTAATCCATTTATTGTTTTTTGTTATCAAACATTTGTAAGCGTGGCAACCTCAAGCATTTTATTTGCAAATAATGCGTTAAACGTGAATAGTTTTCTGAATTAGTAAGTCGCAATAAAAACAATAATATGGCAACAATTTACAGTTTTATTTGCAAATAAGCCCTGCGTATAAACGTAGTAATAGTCGTAACGAAATCGATAAAAAAAATTAGATAATGCTTGGTATACATACATATGTAACAACCGTTATACTTGTTGATCAATCGCAATTAAAAAAACGTTAGTAGATATATTTTTAACAAAACAATATTGTTTTTGCAACTTATTTGTATGATAGTGAATCTAAAAAATTTCGTAAGTCAACTTAAGCAGTAGTGCTTAAAATCCACCGATATGTATGTATATTCGTTTTGGTCTAGATAATAGAAAAACATTTATATTGAAAACAAAAACAAGTTTTCATATTTAGTTATTGTTTTCACTATAAATTCTCTAACATCAAATGTGATTAATTAGCTTAAAAATAGATGGGAAAAATTCTTTTGATTTTTATTTCATACTCGTATTAGAAAATTGTTTACTTTAAAAACAATTGTGCAATGATAAATTATGTACATAAAACCTTTTAAAATTCATTAAATTGTTATTAAAGTAATATTTATTAAAAAGAAATTATTTATTTTACGAAAAATATTTAGATCCCGAAATATCGAAAATGCCGTGATCTCGAAAAATCCCGGGATCCCAAAAATCCCGGGATTTTCGGGATCGAGATTACAAAATCCCGAATCCCGGGATTTCCAAAAATCGATCCCGATTGACATCCCTAGTACATATATTTTGTTATTTTTTATGTTTCTTTGAATTGATATTTTTTATGTTTCTCTGAATAAAAAAAATTTCTACCGAATTTCATTCAAATCTACCAATTTTTTTTGTCGATTCTACCGAATTTAAAAAAAATTAAGTGTGCACACTGATGGTCTTGTGTAGTTCATGAACGAACTAGTTCAAATGAACGATTCAGTACTTTGAACTAAGTGAACTAGTTCAATTGTTTTACGCTCAATAATTCAATTTTTGAACTAGTTCATTTTATTAACTAAGAACTAAGACACAAAATGAACTAAATGTTTTCAACGTTTTGCTTTACTTCTTTCTGTTTGTGTGCTTTGCTTCTATACTCATCGATATGTATGCATGTATATTTAGTTCTTGTTCATCGCTGCCAAAAATGCAATAAACAAGCAAACACTTATAACGGGTGTTTTTTAGAGGTATAGAACTTCGAATTGAAATAAAACACAAGAAAATCGTTTTAATGTCCATCAATTTGGCTTTATTGGAAGGATAATTTTATGCCATTAATGTTTAAATATGATTTCGGGCATGTGGCCGCCGCGGCTGGCTCGAATAAAGCCAATTCTACAGGTCCAATTTTCAACCACTTTTTCGAGCATATGGGGCCGTATGTTGGCAATAACGCCACGAATGTTGGCTTCCAAGTCCCCTAACGTTTCTGGTTTGTTGGCGTAGACGAGCGACTTCACATATCCCCAAAAAAAATAATCCAATGGTGTCAAATCACACGATCTTGGTGGCCAATTGACAGGTCCATTCCGCGAAATTATGCGCTCATCGAATGTTTCCTTCAATAAATCGATTGTGACGTGCGCTGTGTGGCATGTAGCGCCGTCTTGTTGGAACCACAACTCATCCACATTCATGCCATCCAATTCGGGAACAAAATAGTCGGTTGTCATGGCTCTATACCGGTCTCCATTAACGGTAACTGACTCTCCAGCATTATTTCGGAAGAAGTATGGCCCAATGACTCCACCAGCCCATAGAGCACACCAAACAGTCAGTTTTTGTGGATGTAATGGCGTCTCAAGGGTCTCATGTGGATTCTCTTCACTCCAAATGTGGCAATTTTGCTTGTTGACGTAGCCATTCAACCAAAAATGAGCCTCATCACTGAACAAAATTTTGCGATGAAAATCAGCATCGAGATCAATCTCATTTTCGGCCCATACACCAAAATCACGACGCATTGCATGGTCTCGCGGCTTTAATTCTTGCACAAGCTGGATCTTGTAAGGTCGCAAGCCAAGATCTTTGCGCAAAATCTTCCATAAATTTGATGGACAAAGCTCCAATTGCTGTGCACGGTGGCGAATCGATTCATTCGGGTCCTCTTCAACACTGCTCTACAGCGGCAATTGTTTCTTCGGTGCGCACTGTTCGACGTCTCTGCGGATGCGTATTATCACATAGAGTAAACGTAGTGCGAAAACGATCCATGGTTAACCGAATTAATTGCTCTGATGGACGATTATGTCGACCATAAAATGGACGGAGCTTGCGGTAAACTTCGCGAACTGAACCATTATTTTCGAAATAAATTTGCACGATTTGCAAGCGTTGTTCTTTTGTCAACCTGTTCATGATGAAATGGCAAACCAAACTAAATATTAATCACTTGACAGCTGACAAAATGGCCGCCAGTTAAAAAAGTGATGCGAACTTAAAGTTCTATACCTCAATAAAAAACACCCTTTACATACTAACCTATTCACAAAAATATTTTGGATTTATGAGATTTTTAAAAATGATTTTAACACTAAATTTGTTTTATAAACCCTTTGTAAAGCAAATTTATTTATTAATTAATTAATTAATTTTAGCTTTTGTAAAGTTTTTTAATCACAGATCTGTGTTTTTAATACTGTCAAAAACCACAACATATCTACATACATACATACATATGCATGCAGATGTAGAATCATTGAACTAAAAAGACCTAACTAATTAGAACCAACACACACAAAACTAGTGCAAACAGTTATATCTGTGCAGACCTATAGTGTGTATATGTGTATTGTAAAATAATGAATGAAAATAAAAGTTGCTTTATTTTATGAGTTTAAAATAAAAAACAATAAAAAATATTTAAAAGCAGTGAATATTTTTGCTGTTGTTTGCTTGAGGTTTAAAAATGCAGAAACAGTTGTTTCTGTACGGAATGTGCGTTCAGTTTGGCACTTTGCTTAAGCAAATGACATTTGACGAGACTTGACGAAAAGTTTGTTAAGTACATTAACATTTAACTTTAACTTTAGTAGCCTTGAAACTACTATTGAGAATCTGGTGCTAACTACTAACAACTTTACAACAAATATGACTAGCATGATGCAAAAAATGCTGCGAATGCAGAATACACTGCTTCAAGCAATAATTAATAAGCCATGAACACGTTAAAAATATGTTTCTGGAATGCAAACAGCATTCGCCAACATAAAAACGAACTTGAGCACTTGGAAAAAAATATTGATATAATGTTGGTCTCCGAGATTCATTTAACCTCAAGAAGCTTATTTAAAATAAATGGTTACACTCTATAAGATACAAAGGACCTGAGAGGGAGATCATGCGGTGGATCAGCAATTCTAATAAAGTCAAGACTCAAGCACTATATTTTTGACAATATTTGTTCAGAACATCTACAAGCAACTAATATTTGTGTCGACACTTTTTGTACAAATTTCGTTATATCTTCAATTTACTCCTCTCTCAGATTCACAATCACTGAGGATCAATGCGAGGATTCCTATAAATCCCTTGGACCTTGCTTCGTAGCAGCTGGCGACTACAATGCAAAACATACGTTCTGGGGATCGCGTCTTATTACTCCTAGAGGTCGAGCGTTGTTCAACAGAATCTCTAAAATGAACTTGGATGTCATTTCGAGTGGGGAGCCCACTTATTGGCCAACTGACATAAAAAAAATTCCGGATGTTATAGATTTTCTCGTCATGAAAAATATTTCTAGGGATTTAATTAACGTTGAAGATCTCTCCTCCGATCACTCCCCCACTATCGTTACAATATGTAACCCACTAAGAAGTGACTTACCTTACTCATATGTGGAGATGATCAGTCATGTTAATTGGCTGGGATTCAAAAAATATCTTAGTAGTCATTGCACGGAAAATATTATGCTAAGAACACCTAATGATATTGAATCTAGTATTGCCAATCTTAACTAAAATATTAAACAGGCTGCTGAACATGCTACTACCTCCCATCCGCAGACTGAGTTTAACAAAATTTATTCTAGGGATATTGAACGTCTCGTGTATGAAAAAAGAAGAGCTAGAAGGGAATGGCAACAGCACAGATCACGCCAAAATAAAATCTGATTTAAAGAGTGCACTAAACGACTCCAAGAGTTGCTTGCATCTGAAAAAACTGCATCTTTTATAAATTATCTGGAAGGTATTGATGTCACACCAGCATCTAATTACTCTTTGTGGCGCGCTGCTAGAAAGCTTAAAACACCCGTTTGGTTTAAGCCACCTCTGCGCACATGTAACGGAGGTTGGGCAAGAAGCGATACGGAAAAATGTAAAATATTTGCTGAGCACTTAAAATCCGTATTTACGCCAAACACATGTACTGGTGTTTCTGATTTCCCGAGTGAAGTTGCTCTACCCCCTGGACCCTTGAAGTTTAAGATGTGTAATGTACAAAAACTAATTTCTGAACTCAAGCCGAAGAAAGCTCCCGTTATTGATGGAATTAGTAACAAGATGCTGATGAACTTGCCGCATATTATTATAAGAATCCTGCTGTTTATTTTTAATGTCATATTACGACTGGACTATTATCTACAACACTGGAAGCTTGCCAATATCAAAATGATTCCAAAGCCGGGCAAAGATCTTACCAAAGATGAGTCATATAGGCCGATAAATTTGCTGTCAACTATGTAAAAACTCTTCGAAAAGCTGCTCATGACAAAATTGTCCCCTTGTCTAACAGATAATGTGTGCATACCGGAACATCAATTTGGTTTTAGAAGTCAGCATAGCACCATTGAACAAACACATAGATTGGTTCAATTTATAAGGAAAACATTTGAAGAAAATCAGTATTGTTCTGCCCTGTTTATTGATGTTCCTCAGGCATTTGATAAAGTTTGGCATGATGGCCTAATTTTAAAATTGAAGACATATGTATCTACCAAATAACATTCTAAAACTTTTGGAAAGTTATATTTTAGGCCGGAAGTTCTCTATTAGGCAAGGAGAATTTATGAGTACATCCGAAACTGGCCCTTATTATGAGCAACTTTCGATCTTCGACTGTAGTCGAAAGTACTGATCGAACGAATTTTCATTTGGTATTATGACGAGCATTCGACAAAGAATATCCTTATTATGAATATCACTCAAATTGATTTTTAAAATTTTCAACAACTATATCTAAAAATAAAAAACAGTCGTTTATAAATTTTTTATTTCATCGAAATTCTGTTCGATAGAAAATTTGTTGGTCAACGAAATTTTCGATGCTTATAATACGAATTTAACATTCGATTTTCGATGTTCGATAGCCAGATATGTTCTAAAATCGAATGCAACTCATAATAAGGGCCACTATCTTATCCGGTGTACCACAAGGGAGTATACTGGGGCCAGTTTTGTATTTGATTTATACTTGTGATATGCCTGTGAGCAGTAATATCCATTTGCCGATGATACAGCCTGCCTTAGTATGCACGAAAACCCTCATGAGGCATCCCGATATCTTCAGGAACATAACACAGCTTGAGCTATGGTTAAACTTATGGAGAATAAAAGTAAACGAACAGAAGTGCGTATATATAACCTTTACCCTACGAAAAGATACTTGTCCCCCCATTAGAATCAGCAGTCAAGTTGTTCCACAACATTTACATATGAAATACCTTGGTATACACCTTGATCGACGACTTACATGGAAACACCACATTGACTCTAAGTTAACTCAAATGAAACTTAAATTAACTCAGGTACATTGGCTGATTGGTAGAAATTCAACTCTCAGTCTAGATTGCAAACTTTTGATATACAAGTCACTTTTGAAACCTATATGGTGTTACGGAATTAACTATGGGGCACTGCTTCAGCTTCCAATATTGAGAGAATCCAACGAAGGCAAAACAAAATTTTACGGTTAATAACATCGGCTCCATGGTACATAAAAAATTGAAATATACATCGTGATTTAAATATGCTACTAGTGATAGAAGAAATTGCAAAATACGCAGACAAATATTTAACTAAACTCGAGTCACATCCTAATCCGCTTGCTCGTAATATTTTGAACTTTGCTGGACATATACGCCTAAAAAATAGGGGCACAAGGGCTCTTATACACAACACTCCAGATGAGACTGCTTGATAATACATTTATTTTTCCTTTTTGATTATCACTTCTTATGTATTATTTATAACTATCACTAAGTTTGAATGTGTAGTGAAATCGTATGTGAAAAAGTTTAAATAATATTGCATTGAATATGAAAATATATTGCAGATTTTCGCACATTTATTGCATTGGCAATATCTTTGATGTTTTTTGTGCACTATTTTTTGCACTGAAGTAAAATCTCCTCAAAGTAATGCATTAATATTTCATTGACACCAAAGTTTATACTTTTTGCAGTTAACTAAAATCTCCTTAAAGTAATGCATTAATACTGCATTATGGTGAATATTATTGCATTATCACTGAAACATAGAGTGCCCAATATAATCACCTAAAAACATATGTACATGTTTGCCTATGTCAATTAAAGGGTTGCATTTGTATACTTGTTTGTATAGCCAAAACAAATATACCATGGTATATACCATATTACAATTATGTGAGCGACAGAACTAGTATAAGAGTTATTGTCTGTGTGTGCTTTTCCAAGTTACAATACAATTAAAAACTGATAACAAGTGCTTATTGTATTGCTGCTGAGCCACTGTTTCTATCTGTTTTTGCTCAAAAATACATATTGTAATCAGTGTACACACTTAATTTTTTTCAAATTCGGTAGAATCAACAAAAAAATCGGTAGATTTGAATGAAATTCGGTAGAAAATTTTTTTATTCAGAGAAACATAAAAAATAACAATTCAAAGAAACATAAAAAATAACTAAATATACATATGTACTTATATATTGTTACGTAAAAATATTCCTACAGGGTTAAAGCAAAGAACTATCTGGAAGTATTTAACTAAAGCACTAAACGTACACACATATTTACGTGCAAACATTATAGCAACAACAATAATTGTGTACATAGCTACAGACATACACACATACAAATAAAAATGCGAGCACTTATGGTAACCACCCTGTACTACCAGTAGCACACAGCATTGCCAACATAAGAGTCGTTACTTTGAAATTCAAAAATAACGGCCAATCGAATTATCTACAAACGCCTAGAAGCAGCAACATGAATTTTCCCGATTGTGCTAGAGGACTGTTTGAACATCTGGCTACCAATAGTAAATGACAATACAGATGGCAACATGTACAGATGCCATTACTAAGTACAGACATGTTATTACGCTGCTTATCGGGCGAACATTCGAGAACCGGTTCCTGTACTATAAAAAGTGGCATCATGTGCAACAACAGAGCAGTGCTAATCAGAAAGTATTCAAGTTAAGACCTCGTTGAAAGTGGATAATAATGATAAGAAGTAGTTAAGTAAAGACAAGTTGTAATTTGCTTCGTTAAGAATAAAAGGAAAAACAGTAGCAAATAAAAATTGTGTGTTATTTATTTTTATTTTTGACCAATCAAAAGAACTCACACGTTTAATAAAATTTAAACGTAACAATATAAAGGGTAAGTTCAATGAGTATCAAACTAAACAGGTTCCAAAAAGCGCATTTAAAACTTCACATGTGATTGGAATTTTAAACTGCCATAAACAATGAAGCATTTCCAATAAAAAAAAGTGTTATCCTCAGTTATTTGCCCTTACCCTTTATATATGTGACGCGCAAAATAGAAAGGGACCAGAGGGTAAAAACCTGTTTTGTTCAGGAGAGCCATTTTAAAGATTTAAATACGTGTTACTTTGGTGTACCATCACTGAATAAAACGCGCATATCTCTGGGAGGGGAACTTTTGGGGCATGGGATCGATCTCATTCGATACTCAGATGTTGTCCACATAAAAAAGTGAAAATTGATTTTTTTTTTACTCTTAGGTCCCTTTCTCTATGCGCTGTCACATATGTAGATATGCTATGCATATATAAAATAATATACATAAATAACAGGAATTCAGTTTTTGTACATAGGTTTTATAAAGCTACTAAAATAAGTTTTTTTTTTACAAACATTTGTAACTACAAAAATTATATGTAAGATCCATTTATGAATTTAAACTTTTGTGGAAAAATTATTCAATCATTGGTAGGAATAAATATTACATCCCCAAGGCACAATTCTTTGGCAAATATTAGGTTACTTATAGTTTCAGTTTTTAACCGATTTCTTTGTTCTGTTTTAATGATTTTCATGACAGAAAATTACCGCTCTGCGGCCGCACTGCTATGTGGCAAAGTAGGCAATTTACACATATATCGACTCAAATTACTAAATAAAAAGATTCGCTATATTTCAGGCCTTGTTCGGTAGAATTGGTAGATTGTTAAATTCACAAAAATATTCGGTAGAATCTACCGAATATCGGTAGAAGTGTGCACACTGATTGTAATACAAATATGTGAAAGAAACCACTGTTGGAACAAATACATGATGAGCAGATGTGCGTTCGGACGTTCGTTATGTTTTTTTGTGGCGTAGCCAAGTATAGAGAGAGGCAATTTCGCTCTGAGAGTACATACACATGCATATCGTGTGTGCGTGTGTTTCATGTATCATTTACTTACATACGTATGTGAAATTTTGCTTTTATGCATTCATTCATCAGCCATGTATATTTTTTCTCAACACATCATAAGGTACTCTTTGTAATAGCAGTTTTATGTATCTTATTTGCTTTAGAAAAACAAATACAAACAAATGTGTTTTCTCATTTGCTCATTGCCCAATCATACAATAATTGCTTAAAAAAATCAACATTAAAACGCTAAATAACATATTTGTTCATACCAGAACCAAAAAACACGCGAAACTGGTGCAAACAGATGTATCGGTGCAATGCTATAATGTCAATGTCCTCACATAAGACAAAGAATCGTATAACATTTTTTAGAATTTTCCAGAGAAAGAAGAGAATTGGATGAAATTGTTCCAAGCAGCAGTATTTTTCGTTTATACATTTGGTTTGGAGGATATATGTATATGTATGTAGATGCCCTCATATTTTTTTAATTATTTATTTGTGCTAACTGATTAAAAAAATGTTTTATCTAATTTTACTGTATCCAATATGTGATAATGCGAAAATTCTCTCGTCATTCGATTAGCTGCTACTGCAATATTAATGCACTACTTTTAAGAGATTTTATTTTAGTGCAAAAAATAGTGCACTACACGCATCAAATTTAAATCTACAGAAAAATTTTTGTTTTTCATTTAGTGCTGGTGCAAAAGTAATGCAAGCTACCCAGTGCCTCGTTTCTGTAAGGAATGTGAGAACTTTTCGACTCGAGAAAATTGTTATCATCCTGTGAAACACAGGGTGAGTAAGAAAAAAACTGTATTTGTTGATATTTTTGTGAGTTTGTATAAGTTTTTATGTGAGTAACCCTGTGTAAAATAGGACAACCAATATAATTATTTAATTTATCTCGATGCGAGAACTTCTCACAAGTTACAGAAATGGGGTACATGTCTGGTTGTATTCATCTGTTTTTGACATTCATTCATTTTTTTTTACACAAACAAAACGCCTGTTGTTTTTGTGTTTTTTTTAGTTGTTGTAGACCTGGGCCCTATTCCACAAAAAACTTATCAACTTTTCACTTTGCACTTATCAAATTGCATTTTTTGGCAAAGTGATAAGTGTTTCTGTTCCACAATATTCTTTACACATTTCACTTTGCACTAAGCATATTTTTCCAAAGACTTTGCTCTCTTTGTAAATTTATTGCACTCTTTGTAAAGTAATTGTGCTCTTTGAAAAGTCTTTGCGTTCTCCTGCAACATTTGTGTGCAAAGTGTTCCTGAAAACGTTTAAGCATCTTTGCATTTCTGTCTTATAACTTTTCACTTTGCGTTCCTAAATAGAACTTGTTAAAGTTATCCGCAAAATAAAAATTAAAATAATTTAAGAGTTTCATGTGATTAAAAATATATAATTTATTTGCTAGTTTTCAAACCAATAAAATAATTTATTTTTATAAAATTATTGTAAATGTATGGATCCATATTCATAAAAAATAAAATTTCAAATTTATTTTAAATTTTATGATTATGGGGTTTAGAGCTGGGTCCAACTCGTTCAATCGTTAATTTTTGCCACAAACTCATTTAAATTACATGGGTTTGTGGAAAAATGAACGAATTAATGAGTTGGACCCAGCTCTAATGGGGTTAGAACATATTAAAGTTTACATTTCAATTTGAAGTTTAATAAATTAGAATCTAATTATTAGATAAATAGGCTGCTTGTGAGGAAGTTTTAAAAAAGCCAAATCCAAATTTTGAACGTAAGGTTTTCAATTGGTTTTACTATCTTTAATAGAATATATGATAACGCTTAAAACAAGTTTATACAAATATAATATAATAATATATGTAATTTAAAGCTCAAATATTTTTTCTTCTTTTCCATATCTATATACATACGAACGCAACGTGAGATTGTATTGTTATGATTATTATGTTTGAAAATAATCGAAGATTTATCAACGAATTTTATTTTGTTAATTTGCAAAGAGATCGTTTACCTTGCAAATTTTTAACAAACTTATCAAAATTTGCTTTGCAAAAATAGAATTTATAGTTATTGTGGAACGAAAAAGCATAATTTCTTGCAAAGTCTTTGCAAGTTACACTTTTCAATATTAACTTTGCACTTTGCAAGAGAGAACGTACGTGGAACAGGAATCGCAAAGAGAGCATAAAAATTGCAAAAACTTTGCAAATTACACTTATCAATTTCAACTTTTCACTCATCAAATTTTACAGTTCTGAGGAACGAAAAGTTCTGCAAATTGTCGAAAAATTTGATAAGTGCAAGGTGAAAAGTTGATAAGTTGTTTTGTGGAATAGGGCCCTGCATATACTTTATATAAATATGCTTTGGTTTTGTGCTGCTAATGCGGGGTTGTAGCTGGTTGAAAATTTATGCCAACCACAAAACCTCTCTCTTCACCGAATTTGCTAAAAAAAAACTGCCATATTATGCCAGCATACTTATGCCCGTGTAAACCCGTGCAATAAGAAAAGTGAATTCCGCTATTTTAACATTTTTGATAGTTTTTATTAACTTTATTATACGAGGACCGGAGTATGAAGATATTTTTCGTAAACAATTTTTCTATATAATTTTGCATAAGTAAATAGAACCCCTATTAAATGTCTTTTTTAAATTTCAGATATAATATTTATTCGCATTGACGAATATTGCTTCAGGTATTCGTATTCGCGAATATCAAAAATTGACATTGGACACATCACTAATAAATACATATATTTCGCTTTCTTTTCTTTGAAGATGTTACAAAATTTGGAACAACATCCCTCTGCAGCGCAGAGCTTCTATCAGACGTACTTTACAGATATTTTAATGCAGATATTTTCAGTTGTCACAGACACATCCCAAATCATGCACCTTGGAAATCATGCTATTATATTAGCGTATATGTTTTCGTTAGTTGAAAACAACAAAATCACTGTAAATTTGGGTCCCATACCGGATAATACCATTTTCATTCAGGAATATGTGGCCTCATTGCTCAAATCGGCATTCAGTCATTTAACAGACAACCAAATTAAAGTCTTTGTTACCGGTCTGTTTAATTTAGATGAAAATGTACAAGCATTTAAAGAGCATTTGAGAGACTTCTTAATACAAATAAGAGTAAGTTATAACGTGGTTGTACGTTTTTTCTTTTAAATTAATTTTTCTTTCTTTTTTTTCTGTTACAGGAAGTAACAGGAGAAGATGATTCAGATTTGTATTTGGAGGAAAGAGAGGCAGCACTTCGGGAGGCACAAGAAAATAAAATGCTTATGCAACGTAATATACCTGGAATGCTGAATCCTCATGAATTACCAGAGGACATGCAAGATGAATAATTTAATTTATAATTCATTCAAATTCTGCTTTAAGTAATGCCTAAAGAGAGAAATGAGAAATGAATTTGAATTATACGAGACACTTTTGAATAACTCTAAAGATTGTTTATATATATATATATATATAAATATATATATATATATATATATATATATATATATATATATATATATATATATATATATATATATATATATATATATATATATATATATATATATATAAAGATATTCATCGAAGTATGAATGTATAATAATTACTAAACTAAACTTCAGTCAGTCAGTCAGCATGATCTTCTTATACAATAAAAGGACTTTCATACAATACACAAAACAATACATACATACATTTAATAATCTTAATAAAACACTATTAGAAGATCAGACATAAATTTAAATTACTACACAGAATACGCATCGGCCGCAAACTAAGATAAAAATTTAAAACAATTTCATTGATTGTTCGCCTTTTGTTTTTTTTTTTATAAATACTATATACATATTTGATTTTTTCTTTTCAATAAACTATAAAGTTAGTTTGTACATTTCAAAAATATTAATAACAATAATGAATATATCTGAAATTTAAGATCCTTTTAAATAAATTCAAAAGATTAAAGAAGAAATATTTAAGATTTAATTAAAATTTGAAGATAAAAATAACAAGAAAACAAAAGCAACCAACTTTTCGAAGAAAATGTATGTAGTATTGTACATTGTTATTTATGCGTTAATAGATTAAACTACTCAAATTACCACTATTTTTTAGCAACATATAATGATTACTTGTATGTGACCCAAATGATTTAATATACATAAAAATATCTTTTTAGAACAGTTTGAATGCGTTTTTAGAATAGTTTTTTTAATGTACGTATGAATGTATGTTTTGGTATTTATCTGTAGTAATTGAAAAAGAAAATTAAAATTAAAAACAAAACAAAAAAAGAAAAGAAACCGATTATTAAATATGAATAATTTGAAATGCAATTTCTCAGCAAAGGCAATTAATTAATAAAGAATAAAGTTTGGTTCTCTCGCATCCTGATTTTTAACATAGTTCTTTCCTGTAGAATAGTCGGTAATTTAAATTACATAAGGAAAAAAAATTGCAACCAGTTTTAGTTTGCTCGAATAAAAATAGCTAATCCTAACATTAAACTTAAACTATTTTTTTAATAATTCACTAATGGTCCTTCAAAACATAAAATATATTTTATTTTGGTGGTCTCACTTCGGGGTGAATTTCAGGGTAATTTGGTTTTTCACTTCATTTCTTAACAAAATTCAAAACTTTTTCAAGATTTCTGCATTCTAGGCTTAAAGTATTTTCACACTGACATGGTTTTAATAAAAGTTGGTTTTAATGTTAAAACCATCTGTTTCTTTAAAAAAAGTTGCAGATCCGTCTTAATTAAATGAAATATTTTACACAAAAAAAATAAAAATAAAACAAAAAGTAATGGAAGAATGAATATGGGACAAACATTTAATGGCAAATTCACCACTAGAATATTTCTTGTTATAAATAAATATTTCAAACCCTTTTTAAAGAACTTGCAATTTTTTACATAAAATAGTTTGTAACTATCTTGAAAATTCCAGAAGAACATATGGTTAAATTTCTTTATACGAGAAATCAATTCGGTCACTACTTTAATTCGTAGGCCTCAGTGAACCACCTAGGAGGTCTAATCTGTATTTCGAAACGACAGAATATGCTTTCGAACGTGTACAGTATGTCAAGTATTTGTTTTGACATATTTAAAATCGTTGTAAATTTTGACTTTTATCGTAAATATTTTTTTTTACTTTTTCGGATTATGAATTTTTTTTGTAGTAGATTTCATTTCATTTACATTTAAGTGCACAAATAGTCAAAAGTTATAAGCTAAATTAAAAATAAGAGCATAAAAATTATATGAAAACCAAAAAAACTCAAAAATTTCTTTGTCAAGAAAATGTTTTTACATCCGTGTATTATATAGTAAGAAAATAGGAAAGATTGTAAGGTGTACAAGAATAAATACTTTTTGTGGCCGCCATTGGCATCAAATAGGTTTGTAAGACGACTTCTCACAAATTTTTTTTTCCAAATATTCCGGTGAAATTTCTCACTTTCCCTTCGTATTGCTGTTCTCCATTTAGTTCTTGAAATACCATTTCGAAACACTATTTTTCAATTAAACCCATAAATTTTGAATAGGCTATAGATCTGGACCTTGAGATGGAGTATCCACATCTTTGCCGCAATTGAAAAGATACCATGTTCTTACCCAAAGTGCCTCATGTTTGAGGTCAATACCTTAATAAAAAAACTTGGATCCCGATATACATATTTATAGGGTGAGTACGTATTGACTTTGTTGATAACCTTAAATGTTTGGTTGTGATATTGGATAGTAGACTATCCTTTTTACATCACGTTAACATGATGAGTGGTAAACTTTGTTCGATCCTCAAACATTGAAACATTCGATCCTCATTAATTGAAAAATAGTGTTTCGAAATGGTATTTCAAGAACTAAATGGAGTTAAGAACAGCAATACGAGGGGAAAGTGAGAAATTTCAGCGGAATATTTGGGAAAGAAAATTTTTTTCCATGAGAAGTTTGATGCCGGTTTGATGCCAATGTCGGCCACAAAAAGTATTTATTTTTGTACACCTTGAAATTTTTTTACTACATACATATGTATATAATACAAGAATGTTAAAACATTTTCGTGACGAAGAAATTTTTGAGTTTTTTTGATTTTCATGTACCCCCTGTTTGTGTAAGACGTTTGAGTTAGAAATCTTAGTGTTTCTGTAATAGATTAAAGAAAAGTTGTACAAGTTTCTTTTAGTGTATTACAAAAACGTCAAGATTTTTAACTCAAACGTTTTACACAAACAGGGGGGTAATTTTTATGCTCTCATTTTTAATTTTGCTTATAACTTACGACTATTTGTGCACTTAAATGTAAATAAAATGAAATCTATTACAAAAAAATTTCATAATGCAAAAAGGGGAAAAATATTTACGATAAAAGTCAAAATTTACAACGATTTTAACTATGTCAAAACAATTACTTGACATACTGTATGTTATTAACATTGCAATTCGAAATCATCATCAGGAATGGGGACAGCTTAGCTAAGTCTACTTTGCTCTGCAACAATAAAAACTCCTTCATTTTGAATTGTTTTTCATTCTGTTTTCGAATTAACTTAAATTATCTTGCTATACAAAAACATATGCTGATATTACAAATTGTTAAATAAAAAAACAAAATATGCACAAGTTTTCCAAATAATACTAAAAAAAATTGTACGTTTACATGTAAATCTGTGTAAAGAAATATACATGCATATCGCACACAAAGGCCGGATTTACATCTGTGTGCCATGTGCCACACAAGCGTAAAAAAAGCGTAACCACTAATTACTAATGAAAAACTGTTTGATGCAGGCATGTAGAAACTGGTCAACAAACAGCTGACCTAAATCAATATAACAAGTCGCAAGCAAAACGCAAGAGCTACATAACATGCTTGACGATTTGCAATTCACATGAGATTTGAAAACCATGCGAGTATCAGAACATACCTGTAAATCACAGTCACAACTGAAAAAATCCAAGATGTTCAGGAGTGGCAAAAAACTTCAAGAATACTGCTGCAAATTAAATTTTTGCGGTTCACGAAAAAACAAAACCATTTTCATAATTTTGAATTGTGGCTGTTTATCATTTAGTGTGGGTAATGTACATATATATGTCAAAAATGTTTCTACGGTTACGCAATTGTCTATATGCATTTCGTTCCCGCTTGTGGAACTCGTCAGTAGACTTCAACCCAAAACATTTTTGAATTTAGTTAACAAACTCCGTATGTTTATAGTAACACGTCTTAATGAAAAATTAAAATTTTGTGTTCGTTTCAAAAAAAGAACTACATTAGGATTAATCTGCATCATTAACTTAAATTTTATTAAAATTAGAGACAGTGGAACAGGCAGTAAATACATATCGTTGGTCCCAAGTTAAAATGCCCTAACTCAAATAATTGCTATTTTACAGGAGAAGGTAAAAACACAATAGAAACTGTAATATTCTTTCTGTAATATTTTTGTAGAACTGATTGTAAAAGCGTTACTTTTCGAACTATTTTAAATATATTGGAATCACTGAAAAACTGAATTTCGTAAAAAAATATGAGTTACTACAGCCTTTCAATAAGTCCTTTGTTTGTAGTTATTAAACTTTCAAGTCTTCTCATTAGCTCATCCAATTAATTTTTTAAAGTTCGAAACTCGTTATGTATAGTATTATAATTTCTATTTTCTTTTAGGAATATTTTTTAATAAGAGAGATACTATACTACTAAGTCCTCGTACAGACTTGCAATTATTGTTGCTGCAATTTCTTAAAATTCTGCTTTGAAATTGCATTAGTGTCCACATTATGAAATTATAATTTTGCAATTATGCATTAAAGACATTTTATTGCGCTACAAATTTCCCTTAAAAATTAACAATTCTATTTAATGTTTGTTATATTTGTTTGTTTTTTCATACAACTGAAGAAATAAAATTATAAAAAACGTCAAATACAACTTAAAATGAATAAGTACGAATTTCAAATCAAAAGTGTTGTATGGTTATTACGCTTACGTACGTTACACTAACTACGTTCACGCATAATGGCTTTACGAGTCTGTTTTAATAATATTCTTAATATATAAGAGCTGTAAATAAAGTCACTTTGAACATAGACTTGAAACATAGAACATGGTGTCAGAAGTGGTTTTTGATAATTAATAATTAATTAATATAAAAAATAGTTAAAAATAAAATAGTAAGAAGAAAACTGATACAAAATGTCCAAAGAGAAACAAAGCTAAGTGGTAAGCCAAGTACCAGTCAACTGTTTGCGGCTTCATTGTAGCCAATGAATTTAAAGGCAGCAAATTTGGCCAAAGAATGGAAAATGTGGCACACACAATTTCGCATTTTTTTAAGAGCTTCCGACATGGAATCACAAGCCGATGAAAGAAAGGTAGCGTTGATGCTACATTATCTGGGCAGCAACTCATTGGAAATTTTCAACTCCTTTGACCTTGACATCGACACAGTTAAATATGAAGACTTGGTAAAGAAAATGGCGGAATTTTTTACACCGCAAATAAATATTGTAATGGAGAGACATAAGTTTTTTAAATACAAACTGCAAGATGAACAAACTGTTGATGAGTTCGTTACAGTTCTGAAAAATCTCGGCTTAAACTGTGATTTTAAAGATTTGCGCGATGCTCTTATTCGTGATATATTTATATGCGGATTGGCACCCAAATTTTCGTACATAAGAGAAAGACTTCTAACAGAAGATAACGTTTCACTACAAAAGGCAGTCTCCATTGCTAACACCTTGGTGACCGCCAAACAAAACTCAACAATATTGCAACAAGATGCTGATGATGAAGGTGTTATTAATGTTATAACTAAAAGAAATACAAAACCACAGCATGAATATAATAAAGTTGGTAGTCACAGTAACAAACTTAATAATGGCAGAAACAACAACTGCAACAACAAAAATATAAATTGCATGAAGTGTGGACAGCTTCATAACAACAAATGCCCAGCTGAAGGAATGAAATGTTTTGAATGCGGAAAGATGAATCATTTTGCTAAGATGTGTTTTCTGAAGAAGAGGTTTATCAAACAAATGGTTGCGGATGGCGGGGACGATGAAGAAGAAGACATATTTGTAGGAGTTGTACGCAATAACAAGGAAAAAACCAAAGAATGGTGTGTGGAGGTAATGATAAATAAACAAAAACTTTTATGCCAAATTGATACAGCAGCGCAAGCTAATATAATGACAAAGAAGACCGCAGATGTTTTGGGAATTACAAATAAATTAGGACATTCTAATGTAAAAATTTGTACACTAAGCGGTGAGAAAATTTCAGTCTTAGGAACAACAGATGTAAAAGTTTACTTTAATATTAGGTCTCTTATCACAAAATTTTTTATTGTAAACATTACTTGTAAAAATATTATAGGTCTTGATACGGCTGTAGATATGAATTTGATAAACAGGTTAACAGTGTTTCAATAAATGAAATAATTGAAAAGTATTCAGATTTGTTTAATGGTCTAGGTCGTTTAAAACATGAGTGTAATTTTATGGTAAGGAATAATATTGCGCCTGTTGTAGAGCCCCCTCGTAAGATACCCTTTAAACTGCATGACAGGCTGAAAAAGGAGTTGGATAGAATGGTGGATTTGGGTGTAATTGTCTCTGAACATGAACCAACAGAGTGGGTTAATTCAGTTGTTCTGGTTACTAAGCCAAATGGCAAATTAAGAATTTGTTTGGATCCCAGAAGCTTAAATAGGGCAATATTAAGACCGCATTATCCGTTTCCTAATATTGAGGAATGTAAGGCAAAGTTGAATGGATCTAGATATTTTTCTTCCTTGGATGCAAGTAGTGGGTTCTGGATGGTGCCATTGAGCGAAAGGTCCTCCAAGCTTTGCACATTTAACACACCATTTGGTCGATTCCGATTCTTAAGACTACCTTTCGGTATTAATGCTGCTCCTGAAATTTTCCATGCGGAAATGGTCAGGCTTTTTGGAGATATTTCAGGCCTTATCATTTATATTGATGATTTTTTAATTTTTTTATCCACTATGGATGAACACATGAAAATTTTAGAAACTGTTCTTAAAAGAGCAGAAAATGTTGGCTTGAAATTTAACAAGTCTAAGTGCAGCTTTTTTAAAACTGAAATAAAGTTTTTAGGCCATATATTCGATAGGTCAGGGATAAAGGCTGATGAGGAAAAGGTACGTGCTATTCTTCAGATGCCGAAACCGGGAAACGTCAAGGATTTACAGCGATTTTTGGGAATGGTAAACTACGTAGGTCCATTCGTGGAAAATCTATCAATGAAGAACAAGAATTTGAGGGAATTATTGAAGAATGAAGTGCAGTGGCATTGGACGTCAGTGCACGATGCGGAATTTTATAACTTGAAAAGGGATATTACAACATCGCCAGTCCTTACTTATATTAATCCTGAAAAAGAAATAACCCTGTCAGTAGATGCTTCACAATTTGCACTTGGAGCGACAATTTTACACGGTAAAAATCCAATTGCTTATGCATCTGTTTCTCTTACAGAAACACAGAAGAATTATGCCCAAATTGAAAAGGAATTATTAGCAATTCTCTTTGGTTGTACGAAATTTCACCAATATCTGTATGGCTCTAAGGTGGTGGTGGAAACAGATCACAAACCTTTAGTTAGTATTTTTGATCGACCTCTTTATAAGATACCTCCAAGACTTCAACGATTTATGCTGCGATTGAAGTGTTATGAAATAGCAGTGGAAGGGATTTGAAGATAGCGGATACACTTTCTAGGGCACCATTGGAGCATACGACATTATCTGAAGTAGATACTGAAATAGCTTTGCACTGCAATTTTATTGCTTCAAATATGGAAGTACCTTTTGCGGATATTGATATGATAAGGGAACATAGTGGGAAAGACGGAACGTTTTTAAAAATTATGTTTTACGTAAAAAATGGATGGCCTAGAAACCGAAAAGAAGTGGAAGAATGTGTTGCAACTTATTACAAAATTAAAGACGAAATATGTGTTTTGAAGGGTGTTTTGCTAAAGAATCATCAAATAATTATACCACGGAGTCTCCGAAAGATGGTCTTAAGCAGAATCCATGAAGGTCATTTGGGTGTTACTAGATGTCAAAATTTGGCACGTCAGTCAGTTTATTGGCCAAATATCTATAATGATATTGATAATATTGTATCTAATTGCGAAATTTGTTTAAAGTATCAGGGATCTAACACGAGACCCGAGTTGATGCCACATGAGATTATTGAGGTGCCTTGGTATAAGGTTGGATGTGATCTTTTTGAGCTCAGGGGTAAAACATATCTCGTCGTAGATTATTTTTCGAAATTCGTAGAGATTGAATTACTGAATGAAGGCTATAGGGCTTTTCATGTAATAAGAAAATTGAAGTCAATTTTTTCGAGGCATGGAATTCCATGTATTTTCATGTCTGACAATGGTCCGCCTTTTAATTCAAGAGAGTTTAGTTTATTTTGTGAGAATTGGGGTATAGATCATAAGACTTCTAGTCCGTATTTGGCCAGGTCAAATGGTTTGGCAGAGCGGACAATTCAGACAGTCAAAAGACTTATTAAAGTCTTTGGAGAGTGGTTCCGATCCTTATATTTCTCTTTTGCATTATAGAACAACACCGAAGGGAGATCTACCAAGTCCTTCTGAGTTGTTGATGTCACGTTCACTACGTACAAGAGTACCTTCAATTGTAGACAACCTTATACCCAGGCTGGTGCACACCAAGGAATGCACTAATAAGTTGAAGTCTAATCTGAAAAAATGTTCAGAATATTATAATAGGAAATCTAAAAGTCATGAGTTGGTTAATGAAGGGGAGAAAATTATGTTTAAGAAGACTCCAACTGGGTCATGGTTTCATGGTGAAGTAAAAAAGGCGTGTAAGGAACCAAGGTCTTACATAGTGTTAGATAATAAGGGATCGCTTTATAGAAGGAGTTTAGAACACATTAGAAAATCGCCTACGAATGATTCAAATCTTGAGGATTTTACTAACGTTGAGAATGGTGAACACGGTAAGGGTGATGGTAAAGGGGATAGGAAAAGGGAGGAGGAGGTAGTGGAACAACAGAGGGAAAGCACTGTTAGTGGGGATCAGCAGTATGTATCGAGAAGCGGAAGAACTATAAGGCAACCGGAAAGGCTTGATTTGTGAATTTAGAATTTTGTAACTTAAGCAAATTTATGATTCTGATTTGCATTACTTTTATTAGGAATTCTATGATAAAAACTATTTAACTGTAGCTATATATTCTTTAATTTTAGTTGTTAATATTTTTTTTTTTATTATTTTATTTATTTTTTGTAAAGGGAGATGTATGGTTATTACGCTTACGTACGTTACACTAACTACGTTCACGCATAATGGCTTTACGAGTCACCCTGTTTGTTTTAATAATATTCTTAATATATAAGAGCTGTAAATAAAGTCACTTTGAACATAGACTTGAAACATAGAACAAAAAGAGAATTGCCGAGCACATGAAACTGCGTACACCTCCCCAATCTTCTCACCCCTCTCTCCATTAAATTCAAGAATTGCTGCAACAAAAATCGCAAGTCTGGACAGGGACTAACATATTCGGGAGTGAATTTTGCTAGCCATGTTAAAATTTCGTTATGAAAAGTAACTTTATTTAGTTTCGCAAAAGTTTCTATAACATTTCTTTTAAAATCCGGTTGTTTAACATTTCTTTTAAAATCCTTAACTATACAACTTTTAATTTTATTTCTAGATATATAAAGTTTTTAATTTCAAAGTAAATTTTAATCGTTTACATATGTATGTAGCATACCTAGCTTCATTTAATTTCATCACTTACACGATTGATATGATAATAATATAGTAAGTTTTTTATTTCTCACAAATTTTATATTAATACAATAGATAAAATAGATTAATAAAATAGATTAATAGATAAATGAAGACGGTGCTATCATATTGAAAACGAAACACCGGTGAAGTTGGATGTAGTTCTTTATAATAAATCAATCAAGTGTAATGCACATCTAACAAGGTATTCGCTCTCAACAACAAAACAAATTCGCCACTTTTCTCTCAAATTGATTATACTTTAAATGATCGCGATTAATTATTTTGTGAAAATAAAATAGGGGATAGTCTCTCGCAAATTTTTCAAATAGTACCAAATGAGTCACGGGGGTACCAACGTACTTTAGGGTTTGAATAGTACCAAAAAAAAGTACAATTGTACCAACTTTATCATCCCTGGATATAATGACATTAGTCACCTGGTGCTGCCACCTAATAAATGCATCATGCAAAAAGATTTTCTTAATACTGTCCGTCTATAGCCGATATATTTGTATCATAACAAAAGTCCAACTTTATTGGCTCAATTATGGATGGCAACCGAACTTTAATTGCGTTACTAGTTGTCGAAATGGTATTGACGATGGCAACTAACACCTGATAATTTCAGTTGCCATATTGGTAACCCTGCATTTTTAGTTGCTGCCAAGGCGAATTCATATGAATTGCTGCATAGTTTTTTTTTTAAATTGCATTATTTTCATTTTTTAATTTATTTTTGGCACATTTAAAGAAATTATGCTTTAAAGCTAAAAAACTTTTAAAACTTATTTTAGGCAATAACATACACTCACAGTAAAGGCGGCAATTCTAAAGAGCCGTGCAATAGATTCAACATTTCGTACCTCCTCTTCATCAAAAATTAATTCCAGTTAACAAATCATTTTTATGATAAATGATCAAACAGAATGAGTCCGTAACTTCAGGAAAAATCGGTGTCAAATTAACAAAGCCCATAATAAAATTTATGGCAGTAACTTCAAATGTTCTCTAATTTTTTTTTATTTTCTTTTGTGCTTACTTTTCTTCGTAGTTTTGTTTACAAAATGTATGAAGTTTTTTGAAATATGGTAACATGATACAATTATAACAGGTACATGCACAAGCCCAGCCTGTTAATGTATACAATGCAAATAGTTGTCAAACTTTGTTTACAAGCTGCAAAAATGTTAGTGTATATGTGTTAATAAAATGATTACAGTGTTGAAAATGAATTTACATATGGCTGTGTCTCCAATTACACATTGAAGAAAATTACACTACACATCTTTTGTGTAGGTTAAAATTAAAACAAAAATAAATAAAAATAGAGCCCAAAGTAGAATTACACATAGATTATACAAGAATTTAGTTACATGGCCTACACATGTGAGTAGAAATTACACACTGCCTAACTACACACAGATTGGCAACACTGAATAACTATAATCATGCAGGAATGCCGCATCTGCAATTGTACTTTAGTTACCCTATAATTGTTATTTTAAAAAAAAAAGGCATCTGTTTCTGACAATTATTCGTTTGTTTATACCAACAAAATACATGTGTTTTTTGGTGTTGTATTTTTGTTGTAGTCGTGCATGTACCTAGTATAATTGTATCATGTATGGTAACATGTTTTAGAGAATAAGTATTTATACGTGAGAGCATTAGAAAAAGCGCTTTCAAAATAAAATAGATTCCATCAAGGCACATCAATCAGGTACCCACATTTTTACAACAAATATTACAACAGCAATAACCAAATGTACTTTGTTGGTATAAATTACCTTATTACTTTTCAAAACAGGGTAGCATCGTCAAATTGCATGTTTCTTATACGAAATGTCAAACACCCAAATAAAAGCATGCTTTTAGGCATTTAGTTTGGTACATTTAGTTTGGTATAATGACATTAGTCACCTGGTGTGGTGCTACCACCTAATAAATGCGCCTTGGATTCCATCTTTCGAGTGCTTTCTGGGGCTGATTTTTTGTATCAATTTGTATGGAAAATGTGTTTATGGGATTATTATGTAATTCGATTCGAAAAGGAAATTGTTCGAATTTTTAAATTATTAAGATTAGAATTCGAAAACATTTCCATTCAATTCGGATTACATAATAAACCTCCTTTGTAGAATCAAAATATTATGAACAAGAACAAGAGTCTGTTGTAGGTATTTTTCATGTTTACACTGATAATATAAGTAAAATACAAGCAAAGACATTACTGCACGCCTCCACGCGCAATATTTATTTCTGAACAAAAGTCGGAAGCATGACGTCAGAAATATGTGCATGTAAAAGCTTATGTTCTAGGCTATAGAACACGCATTGTGGTATTGGACATAAATTTAAAAAATTCACTGCGTATAGATTGATGTTTTTTATGTTTATTTTATTTTATTTAAAACTAATTTATTTATATTCGTTTTATTAAAAATAAGAAATGCTATATTTCTCAACAAATATCTATGAAATTTGACAGCTTATGTTCAACATTATTTCTTCGAAATAAGTTCGAACAACTATAGGTGCGTTATTTCGTAATGAAAAATGTTCTTAAAAGTCGTTGCTACATGGGGGATAACAATAAGCTTTCAGAAAAAGAAATTTAAATGTTAAATATTTAAAAGAATTTTTTTGTATTAATACTACTCTGTGTTTTGATTGTTTCTCTTATTAAATAGTTGGTATGTATGTATATTCGATTAAGTATACCAACTACAACGAGACAAAGTGTATTCTACAAATCCAGCATTATCCCGGGGCAAATTAACATGCTAAAAACAACTTGGGTGAACTCTCTAGAAAAGGAGGAGAGTACGTAAAACACTGTGCAGAGAATATGTCCAGGACGCAGGATATAGAAAACAATAAAACGCTTCCATCACCTGCAAAAGTTGACCTACCGGGCCCAGGAACCAAATCGCCGCCATCTAGTACCTCATCAAGCGTACAAGTACGTATGGGTAAGCTTGTACGAAAATGGGATCTGACATATGACGGTAGGAAGCACCCGCCAGTAGTCATCGATGGCGAACAGGAACTAGCCTTTTGGTACGAGATTGACCTTAGCCACATTTTGCGGGTCATATCACAACTCTTCCGCGACAAAGCACTTATATGGTCTTTAATAACCACAAGTGCGCGCCCTTCAGAAGAAACTTTTGTGTTTTATATTTCCATACTTGGTGACGAGATTTACAAGAGAGTTCAGAGAATACGTGAGGCCTTCAAAGATTATTATGATTATGGCACTCCTCCGGATGCATCACACTTAACCGAGCGCTGATGAACACCACGTCCGAGTCGAGCACCATCGCATGATAGTCAGCCAACCCCCCCCCCCCCCCCCCCTCCAAAAGACGAGAGAACTGCATTTCCAAAATTATAGTGCCGTCCGCATTACTAATGCTAAAGACAACGAAACATATCAACGCGGGCCCCCGGGTCAAGAACAATCCAACTTCAGACGCCGGAGCCAACCGCAGTTTCGTCACAAAAATTTTGGGTAAGAAACTATTCAGTAAGCCACAACATATGCTCGCATAAATTGAAGTGTTACTAGCCCATGAGTCTGAGTACACCATTTCCAAAGCAGCAAAACTTGAGATGAATCTGAAGCCATCCGCAGTTTCGTCACACAATTTTGGGTAAGAAAATTATTCGCCGCAATATATGCATGTATAAACAGAAGTGTTACTGGCCGATGAGTCAGTTAGCACCATTTCCAAAGCAGCACAACTTGAGGTAAATCTGGAGCCACCCGTAGGTTCGACATACCAGGTGGTAAGATAATTATTCAGTAAGCCGCAAAAGACGCCTGCAGAAATAAAAGTGTTACTGGCCGATGGCTCGGAGAACACCATTTCCAAAACAGGACAAACCAAATAAATCACATCAGCGTTATCATGGACTGACAACAAAGGCAGTTCTCCAACTCTGTCTACAGCCCCCTCGACAACGTCCAACATACCGCCCATATTCCCCGTGCCGTCAAAAGTCTACTACAGATAAGCTCCAAAGCATGCATGTAGAAGGTACGAATCATCCTTGGCAAAACAACAATACAGGCAATGTGACGACCAGTCACTAGTTCGTTTTGACCCACAACTTCCCAAGAATTGGTTGGTTTATTTAATTATTATTATAGTATGTTTACACGATACGTGCTTCGCTCTCTATTCATGCTTCACACCCCAAGCATGACCAGTGATGCCAATTTTTTTTGGCTCTAAAGGCACATCAATATTTAAAAAAAGCACTTAAAAGCGTAATTTTGATATCTAAATAGCGTAAAAAGTACTTTCGTGAAAAACGACTGAAAATCCATAACGTGAATTAATGTTAAGTTTAATAATGTTTAAAATTTTCTTAGCTTTTCTCCATTTAATGAAATATATCAGACGAAAAATGTATGCTTTACACTGAAAAAATTAAAACGCCGAGTAATTATTAAAATAATTTTAAGAAATACACAAATTTCTTAAAAGCACTAATTAGTGCTTTTTCTTATTTTGGCACTAACGCTCAAAATTTGGCGTTTTGAGTCCTCAAAAAGCACTAAAAATAGTGCCAAAAGCACCAAGTTGGCATCGCTGATCATGCCCGAATCAACTTGCTTCGCCATACAAAATTATGAGAGCGAATCAAGTAGATTCAATAAAATTGGTATATTCTCTAACTTTTATTGCAGTTTATCGGCAGTTTAGCTGAACCAGCTATCAAAACAAAATATGTATATGTGTATGTATGGGTTTGAACAAATAAAAGCAAACCAAAAAAACATAGATGTGAGATTAATATAAATAAATTTAATTAAGTTATGAATAGTAAAAAATGAAAAATAAGAAGAAAATATAGGGATGCCTTCAAAAATTTGAATGAGTCGAATTTATGTAAGTAGCCTCTAGTAAGCCTAGAACCAAATGTCTATGTCAATACTCTTTCTCGAGCGACAATTGCACTAGTTAAAATGTCGACAACTTTCCTTTTATGCGCGAGTAGAGATACGTTAGAGACAACAGTTCTAGTGTATTTTTGGTGATATTGTCAATGAACGCGTCAATAGTTTGTTTTCCTTTTTTATTGTGCTATGCAATAATATTAAATAAATAAATATGTGTAGCCGAGCGTCACTTAAATCTATTAGTGAATTTTTGATTCAAATATCTCCATATGGTCATAAAAGAACTAGCTTCTCAATAGGCGATTACATTGGCTGGGGTACACCTAATCAATAGGACTATTGACTATGTCACTAGAAAATCACTATAATTTTACTATTGACAACCAGCGAGGAAATATCGATATTGTAGACTAGAGCCCCTAAAATTTACTAGTGAAGCTTTGGTGGCAATGTCTCCATGTGGTCCCAAAAAAACTACTTAGTCAGTAGTGCTACAGTCTAGTGGTGGATTTTCAATGACAAGCTAATGTTAAATGTCAATAGATGATTAAATTGGCTGGGGTACACCTGATCTGCAGTACTACCGACAATGTCACTAGTAAATCAGCACAATTTCATTAATCGTACTTTCTGCAGGGTATGTATGCTTATGTGTATGTATGTATATACGTGCATATGATACGTATGTACCCAGCTGGAAAAGTAGGCATTAATTACATACAGTATTCACCCCTATTCTGCGTTTCGATTCGAATCGACAGTTTCTCCGTTTGGCAACTTTGGCATTCTGCGTTCCGTTCTTCGATTTCTCTTTCGATTCTATGTATTCTGCATTTCGATCGTAACTACGTTTTTGTAAGTTGTTATTTTAGTGGCGGAGCGTTTTCAATTTTTGTTTGTTTAGCTTCAAAAAGTGATTAATTAAAAAAATAATGCAAGTATTAAATGCAAAAGAAGGTTTAATTAATAATACACAGTTTGTTTTGTTTTTCTGTACTTAAATGCGACTTTTATTTAATTTATTACAGTATAAAAAGTTGACATACCTATTTAATGGCAACAAAAACGATATTGCCTACGTATTTAATTAAATTTAAAGAAATAAACTTTATTTTTGTGTTACAATTATGTGTAAAAAATTAAAATATCACCTCCGGCGCGACAGAATTCTTCACACTGGATAAGTTTGGCCACAAATACCTATTGCTTATCTGTTTTTTTTTAATCTCTGTACTTAAATTTGCAAGAATCTATTTAATAAAAATTTTTACAATATTTAATTATTAATTGTTTTAATGGTAAATCACTGTTTTTTTTTTGCACTAAATTTAACTTTTTGCTAAAAATTTTGCAAAATTGCTAATTTTTCTGTTCCCATTTCACCCGTTTCATAGCAAAACAGCAGGTTTAAACATACTCTTCTCTTCTTCTTTTTCTTTCGATTCAGTTTTTTTTTTGCAGAATACCTCTTTTCGATCCGTGCGTAACTGAATGCGGGAACGTAATCGAAACGCAGAATAGGGGTGAATATTAATGGTGAGATGGTGCGCATCGCACTTTTCAATTTCCCATACGATTTACATGGTATAAATTGATTTCATTCATTCTGATTGTCATAAGTAAAGAACGGAATGTCCTACTTCTTGGTACGCTTTTGTAGAAAATTAAACGTTCTATAAAAAAAGTCACATAAAATTTTTTGATAAGTTAGCTGGATCAAACGTTATTTACAGTCCAAATAAAATGTACCCTAAATTTATAAGATTTTTCAAGAAAACAACAGAAATATTATGTTATTCCAGAAAATTTTACCAAGTTCCATACAAAATACAAACAGGCCTTTTAAAAAGTGCCAAAGAAGTGTATTTCGTTATAATAGAGAAATATAAAACAATTTCATAAGTTTTTCAATTTACTTTAGCCATAGCTGTAATAAGTGAATGGAATGGAAATTAAAAATATTTTTATTTCAGATTTAGTTTAATTTTACATTTTTTTATAGAGTGTTTAATTTTCCACAAAAGCGTACCAAGAAGTTTACTGTAGCACATTCCGTTCTTTACTTATGACAATCAGACAGAAAAGTGGAAAATGTTTATTTGTTGTTTTGTGTAAAGCCACCATCCTATCACAAATTTATATTTAGTGGATTTATTAAACGCACTAAAAGCACTAAATTCAAAGGTGAAAAGGCACCAATTTCGGGTATTAAAAAAAAGCACCTAGTTGAAAAATTGCGGACTGTTATGAATTAAAAAGCACTAAATCTAGTGCGAAAAGCACTAAATTGGCACGCTGCACACGAAGCACGAAGGCGTCGTATAAACGGCAAGATTCAAAAACAAGATTCAGAGAGTGAAGCATGTGATTCAACTCGTCGTCTAAACCACAGAGGATATTACAGTCCTTTGTGTGGTTGTGTACTTAGGGATGAAACGATACCACCAAGGTATCGATACTTTTACTTGATACGGTAACTGTTCAAAAGTGTCGATACCTACTCAGTATCGAATAAAAAGCATCGATACATACTTGTATCGTTCAAGTTCTTCATATGATTTGATGTAGGGAAACAAAAGTAAATACAATAAGGAAAAAGTGCCTGAGTCATATTTTACTGCTCTACTGCAAGAGCACTTTTAAACTTTCAAGTCGATTTTCGGAAATCCACGAGTATTTCTTTTACAGTTAAATTAGGAAGTTCGGTATTTACTTAAATTTCTTTTAGAAAATTTTGTTCTACACTATAAATAATATATTCGATTTGAAATATACTAAAGTAAGGTAATATTCCATATGAGGTTATAGGAGGAAAAAAGATAAGAAGTAAGCCATCGCGCTATAACTTCCTAAAAAAGCGCACAAAATAAATGAACTTTTGCCCAGGGGTACTTTCTAATACGGATATAACATGGCTACCACCAACTTAAAAACAGCTTATTCCGACTTAAGCACTTTTTTCTTTTTGCCACAGATATATTCTAAACATGAATTTAGATTTAATACGAACAAATGAAATTTTGTTAAACTAACGTCATGATCAACATTGTTGTAGCAAATAAGAAACGTATTTTTGAGAGATACGAGTACATTTTACCGATACCTACTTGGTACTCGGTAGTAAAGTATCGATACCAAAAATACTTGGTTTCTGAGAAAAAGTATCGAGTACCTACTTGTATTTACTCGTATCGTTTCATCCCTATGTGTACTTATGTGTGTTGTCTGGCACCAGTGATGGTATTTGGGTGTGTTTCGGGTATTTTTTGGTGCTTTTTGCCTCTTCATAAACGCGTAATTTCGGCAAATACCCTTTTTTAAAAAGCGGTTATTTACAGTGCTTTTAACAAATTCTTATAGCATGTTCATACGGATAGAAATTATCGAGGTTCGCTCTCTCATTCGAGGTTCACGGTCGAATCTTTATTGAACCAAGATGGTTCGCTATACAAATTTTTGAGAGCGAACCAACTTGGTTCATTTTGAACCTAGTTGCGAACCATGAAGAATTTGCTATCATCGCTAGTTTTGATAACACATTATCGCTAATTTATCTGAACTAGCTATCAAAACAAAATGAGTACACACATACACATATCCACGAGTAAACAAAAAACAAACCAAAAATATGGATGCGTGTATGAATTAAAAAAAAAAATAGAACACATTTTATTCATTATTTTTTGCTTAATTTGTTTATCTACTGTAAAAAAGCAAATAATACAAAAAATAAAACTCCTGCCAACTATTCACGTATGTATGTATGTGTGCATGTATGTATATTTAAATAAAAACAGAGATGCCAACTTTAGATACTCAAAAAGCGCAGACATTTTTTGAAAAAGGGCTAAATTGAAAAATATACGTTTAGCGCTAAATAAAGTAAAAATTTTCGAATAATCGCGAGAAGGGGCTAGTATTAAAATGTTTCTGTTGCAAATCAAAACATCGAAAACATTGTTGTACAATAATTTATTAGAAAATCATGAGCTCAACACATAAATAGTGTACATATAGTGTACATATACATATACATATATATATATATATATATATATATATATATATATATATATATATATATATATATATATATATATATAGAAGTATATATACATATGTATGTATCTACGTTTACATAAGTACCCAACAAAAAAGTTCAAAAAAGGTAATCCTGTTCGGAATTAAGCATTTTTGGTGGAAGCTGTTCCTTACTGGATTACCAACTTAATGATTTTAACAAGGCGTGAGACTAAAATAATCGATTCTTGAGAAGTACTTACATTTTTTTATTTGGAAACCTGCTCACGTAATCTATTAAATCTAAAAAAATAATTTTCTTCATTTAGCAACTTGTACATAATTTTTTCACAGTTTAGGTAATGAGATTTGTAAGCGAGTAATGAAATTTGGCAATCAGAAAAGTAAGTCATTAAAATGCAAGTAGTTCTGATGGTAATGTGTAATTTTTTGCTGGGTACATACATATAAAATTGGTCGTTTTAAAATAAAATTTCGATTTCTCACTCTTCCTAAAACATACATTATCTGTTTTTATCAAAGCACAAAAAATTTGGAAGAAATAAAAGATTATTCTAAAAAGTCGATATTATTAGATTAAAGGAAGAAAAAGTGCACAAAGATTATAACTTATATACATACATATTGGACAAAAAGTAAAAAAGTTCTGAAAGATAATTATAAAAAGTACTAATTCACGCGTTTTTTGGGACCAAACATTTTTTTCGCGTTTTGGGTGACTGAATTCTTGTTAAATCTAGCCCGAAAAGTGCTAATACCCATATTTTGAGTTGGTAACCAAATTGTAATTACTTTTAAGTTATATTAAATACGAAATTGTGTTTTTGAGTGCATATTTAAATAATAATTAAATTCCCAACCTTGTGTAATATAATACCACTTAAGCTTTATGAGCGTACCATATGTTTTTATGCGTGTGTGTTTATTGAGAACATACACATACGTGTTGAAAACATCATATGCTCGTATTAAAAAGAATTTCGTTAAAATTTCATAAATATATAGGACAATACATAGTTTCATATCATGGAATAAATAAATAAAAAATATATTATGACGTTCGTTTGTTTTTATAAAATTTATTTTATGCAATTATAATTTTCTACATGTTTTGCTTATGTTTTTTGGAAAGTCCTCGTTCAGACTTGCAATTTTTGTTGTTAGAATTTCTTAAAATTTTGCTTTGAATTGCATAAGTGTCCACATTATGAAATTCTAATTTTTCAATTATACATTTAAAAATTCTATTACATCATAAATTTTCCTGAAAAATTAACACTTATATTTGCTTTTTCTAATATTTTTGGTTCTCATACAACGGAAGAAATACAATTATAAAACACGTCAAATATAACTAGCAACTTGAAATTAACAATTACGAATTTCAAATCAAAAGAGAATTGAGTTCTCGTTGAACCTTCATAGTGAAGAGACATTAAAGCGGATTTTTTTTTACATACATACATACGAAACAAATATAAAAAACAACAAAATCAAAAATCATACAAAAAATATTCGTAATACATATTCACCTTGATAAATAAGCTTATTGGCTTTACTAATATTTTTTACATAGCAAGAAATAGCAAAAACAAAAAAAAAAACCGTAAACACAAACAAAGTTCCCTTGAGGAATAATACTCTGTATGAGTACCTCAAAGGAAAAAAATTTTGAAGTGAGTTCTAACGGCAGAAATGCTTATTTTACTGTGAGTTCTGAAACTCTTAATGAAAAAAATATAAATAATAAATCTGATGAAAATCTTTTTTTTAACGGCAAAGCCAATTTTTCGTCAGCGATCAACTTCGCTTTGTCCAATGCCAACTAGTGAATCGTTAACATTACCATTGCCTAGTACTTCTTCATTTAAGTCTGCGATATCATCCGCATCGGGCTCGCCTTCATCACTAAACCAAGTTATCACTACAGATAACAGTAGCTCAAAATCCAAGGTACAAGTGGGAATGGACAGATATATAACAGTGGTAAAGCGTGGGCGAAGCCCAAATTCTTCAAAAATTTCATCTGCTCCAAAGATGTCTAGGGATAACAGCGCATCATCTACCAATCGTCAAAATCGTTTTTCATTATTGCAAGACACCGACGACAAGCCCTCTACATCATCGCAAAAGTCTTTTAAGCCACCACCTATTTATCTGAGAGAAAAAAATTCTAACGCGCTTATAAAAAAACTACTGTCGACCATTGGTGAAAATACTTTTCACATCATTCCAATTAAACGAGGTAATATTGATGAAACTAAAATCCAAATATATAATGAAAAAGATTTCCGAAAAATTGTTAGTGAATTCGAAAAAAATAAAACAAATTTTTACACATACCAACTTAAGAGTGCTAAAGGCCTACAGATAGTATTAAAAGGCATAGATTCATATGTTGAACCCGAAGAAGTAAAATGTGCACTTGTCGACCAAGGATTCAAGGTAAAAAATGTTACCAACATATTTAATAGAGAAAAGGTCCCCCAACCCCTATTTCGGGTTGAACTGGAGCCGAATGACATACAATTGAAAAAAAATGAAGCCCATCCAGTTTATAACGTAAAGTATCTCTTACATCGAAAAATCGTAGTTGAAGAGCCACGTAAGCGTTCAGGTCCCGTACAGTGCCATAATTGCCAAGAATATGGCCATACGAAAACTTACTGCAAGTTACCTACAGTGTGTGTTATCTGCGGTGAATTGCATGGTACTGCTAGCTGCACTAAGCCAAAAGATCAAGCAGAAAAAAATGTAGTAATTGTGGAGGTAATCACACAGCTAACTATAGAGGGTGCCCTGTATTTTCTATCGTTAAACAGGCTATGGGTTAAAAACCCAAGTTAACTCCAGCTCTACAAATAAACGCGAACTCCGACACTTTTGCTCAAATCAGCCAACCAGTTACTTCACGTGTATCGTATGCTGATGCTGCTAAGACTAGTTCAATTCCCACGCAAAATGTTCCACCGCCAAATAATTCAACGAATTCAAACTCAAGCCTTAACTTTAGTCGCCTTGAAGCTACTATTGACAATCTGGTGCTAACTATAGACAAATTTACTATAAATATGACAAGTATGATTCAAGAAATGCTGCGAATGCAGAATACACTGCTTCAAGTATTAGTTAATAAACCATGAACACGTTAAAAATATGTTTCTGGAATGCAAACGGCATTCGCCAACATAAAAATGAACTTGAGCACTCCCTCATGGAAAAAAATATTGATATAATGTTGGTTTCTGAGACTCATTTGACCTCAAGAAGCTTATTTAAAATAAATGGTTACACTTTATATGATACAAAGGACCCGAGAGTGACAGCAAGCGGTGGATCAGCAATTCTGATTAAGTCAAGACTCAAGCACTATGTCCTTGACAACGTTAGTGAAGAATATTTGCAAGCAACGAATATTTTCGTAGAAAATTTTTGTGCGAACTTCGTGATATCATCAATTTACTCACCTCCCAGATTTTCAGTTACCGAAGATCAGTATGAGAAGTTCTACAAATCGCTTGGATCTTGTTTCGTGGCAGCTGGTGACTACAATGCAAAACATACGTACTGGGGATCGCGTCTTGTTACACCTAGAGGTCGAGCCTTGTTCAATACAATTTCAAAAATGGGCTTAGATGTCATTTCGAGTGGGGAGCCTACTTACTGGCCTACTGACGTAAGAAAAATTCCAGATGTTATAGATTTTGCCGTCACGAAAAATATTCATAGGGACTTAATTCATGTAGAGGCCTCTCTAGATCTGTCCTCCGATCACTCTCCAACAATAGTTACAATTTTCAACCCACTAAGGAGTGATTTAACTAACTCATATGTGAAGATGATTAATGGAATCAACTGGCTGGCATTCAAAAAATATCTTAGTAGTCACTGCGTAGAAAACATTCAGCTTAGATCATGCGATGATATTGAATTTAACATTGCCAATCTTAACGAAAATATTAAACAGGCTGCTGAACACGCCACTACCTCCTATCCGCAGATCGGCTTTAACAGAATTTATTCTACGGAAATTGAACGTCTTGTATGTGAAAAAAGGAGAGCTAGAAGAGAATGGCAACAACACAGATCACCCCTAAATAAAATCAGACTTAAAGAATGTACTAAACGACTCAAAGAGCTGCTATCGTCGGAAAAAACTGCACTACTGGAAAAGTATTTAGAAGGTCTTGATGTAACGTCCGCATCTAATTACTCTTTATGGCGCGCTACTAGAAATCTTAAACGACCCGTTGATCTTAAATCACCATTGCATACTGCGACCGGAGGCTGGGCAAAAAGTGATAGTGAGAAAGGTAACTTATTTTCTGAGCATTTAAAATCTGTATTCACTCCCAATTCATGTACGGGTGCTGCTGACTTACCGTGTGTAGTTTCTCTACCCCCTCGTCCCTTAAGGTTTAAGATGCGTGAAGTACAAAAAGTAATTGCTGAACTCAACCCGAAGAAAGCTCCAGGTATTGATGGCATTAGTAACAAAATGCTCATGAACTTGCCTCATATTGCAATAAAAATCCTGCTATTTACTTTTAATGCTATTTTAAGAATGCAGTATTTTCCACAGAACTGGAAACTGGCCAAGATCAAAATGATTCCAAAGGCGGGCAAAGATCTTACCAAGACTGAGTCATATAGGCCTATAAGCTTACTATCTACAATCTCAAAGCTTTTCGAAAAGCTGCTCATGACTAAATTGTCCAAAATTTTAACTGATAATGGGTGCATCCCAGACCATCAATTTGGCTTTAGAAGTCAGCACAGCACGATTGAACAAACGCATAGACTGGTCCAAGTTGTAAGAAGAACATTTGAAGAAAAGAAGTATTGTTCTGCCCTCTTTATTGATGTTTCTCAGGCGTTTGATAAAGTATGGCACGAAGGCCTAGTTTTAAAATTGAAGACATATCTGCCAATAAACATTCAAAAGCTTTTGGAAAGTTATATTATTGATAGGAAGTTCACTGTTGTGGAAGGAGAGTTCACGAGTGTGCCCGAAACTATATCTTCTGGTGTGCCCCAGGGTAGTATTCTGGGTCCTGTCTTGTATTTAATATATACTTGTGATATGCCTGTGAGCAATAATATCCATATTTCTACTTTTGCCGATGATACAGCCTGTATGAGTGTGCACGAAAACCCTTATGAGGCATCCCGCAATCTCCAGGAACATATCACTCAGCTGGAAATATGGTTGAACTTATGGAGAATTAAAGTCAATGAACAAAAGTGTGTCCATATAACGTTCACCCTGAGAAGAGATACTTGCTCCCCCATTCGAATCAACAATCAAAATATTCCTCAACATTCCCAAGTGAAATACCTTGGTATACACCTTGATCGAAGACTTACATGGAAACATCATATTGACTTTAAGTCAACTCAGATAAAACTTAAGTTAACTCAAATATATTGGTTGATTGGCAGAAACTCAACACTCAGCCTAGACTGCAAACTTTTATTATACAAGTCGCTTTTGAAGCCAATATGGCGCTACGGAATTCAGTTATGGGGCACTGCTTCAGCTTCCAATGTCGAGAGAATCCAACGAAGGCAAAACAAAATTTTACGGTTAATAACATCGGCTCCATGGTACATCCAAAATTCTATTATACATCGTGATTTAAATATGCCACTAGTGACTGAAGAAATTGAAAAATACGCAGGCAAATATTTAACAAAACTCGAATCACATCCTAATCCGCTTGCTCGTAATATTTTGAACTTTACTGGACACATCCGCTTAAAAAAGAGGGACACACGGGCTCTTATACCTAACACTCCAGATGGGACTACTTGAAAATACTTTCCTCCCCCCTTTTTTTTTTTTTTTTGATTATCACTACTAATGTATTATTTATAACTACCACTAAGTTTATGTCCGACACTGGTTGGGCCTAATAATTTTTTTTATAGATTTAAGATTTGAATACTTATTGTTAGTTCATAAATAAATACATGCATTAAAAAAAAAGAGCATTGCAGAGCATATGAAACTGCGTACCCCTCCCTAATCTTCTTACCCCTCTGACCAATAAACTCAAGAATTGCTGCAACAAAAATTGCAAGTCTGGACAGAGACAAAGCGTTCAATAGTATTTGGAAATTTTCTAGTGCTGTCGTACTTTCAACTTAATAAGAACTTTAATTGACCATTGAAAAAATGAAATCGTATTTAAAAAATTTAATTTTAAGTAAAAATTAGCTAATTATGTACTTAAATATTAAGTTAGAAACTATGGGTAGGTTGGCATCACTGCATCAAACAGATTTTTCAAAACGAACCACGAATGTGTCGTTTGAACGGCATGGTTCGCAATCGTGGTTCAGAGAGCGAACCAAGTGGTTCATGTTGCCGTCTGAACATAGCATTAGAGTGCTTTTGGTGCTTTTTTGTTAAATCAAAATAGTTTTAATTCACAAAACTGAAATACTTTTAAGCGCTAATAGCAGCATCTTTTGACTGAGCCTTCTTAAATTGTTTTTAATGACAATAACGGAAACTATGTTAAAAACAACGTAGAAAACCCCTCATAATTGGGATTAAACAATTTAAATTCGAGCTTTTCATAAGGCTGTTAATTTGTAAGTGCAAAGTAAATCATGTTCACGTCTACAGAAAAATGTAGGTAAATTTGTATTCAACGCACAAGAGTGGTTAAATTATAAGGGCCGATTTCGATTGAAAGCATGAGGTTATCAATAGCAGTCAGTTATCTTAGACAACGGGTAGCCAACCCCCAGTTTTTTTATATCGTATTGACGTGCTGTCAATGTTGACAACTGGAATAAGGGTGAATATCGCAAAAACAAAAACTTTGAAGTTACGAGTGCTTAAGAAAAAGTGACGCTTTTAATGCATTCTTTATGTGTAAATGATTTTTCAGTAACATACATATCTTAATCTAAGCCTACGCTTCACCTACTATTGTATGTATGTGTGTAAAGCCTAGATCCCACTATCGGCACAATGTACCGATTTTCGTCGGCTCACTGAAATAAAGTCAGAAGTTCTTAGCTTAATTGGCCTTATTTCTGAAATAATGGATATATAAGGACATAGTTGCACCACACTGCAATTGGTAAAAAAGCCACAATGACTTATTACGAAATTAATTGAGAAATAATGCCAATTTTGCTTATTAATTATGAATTTATTGCAGTGAGCCGACGAAAATCGGTGCATTGCGCCGATAGTGGGATCTAGGTTTAAGAATCTATATTATTTTGCTCCTGGTTTTTTTTATTATTTGCTTTTACATACTTATTTTTATTAAAGTAATCAAGATTTTGTTTTAATTAATATGTACTTATGTTAATAAATTCTGTTATCACATCTCAAATACTTTGTTTATTTTGAAGCAAACATTTTAAATTATACTTTGAGCTTTTACACTCCTTTTTAAATGGCTTATGCTCATTTTTTCAGTTGGTAATCAAACTGTAATTATTTTTAAGTTCTAATTAAATATGAAATTGTGTTTTTGAGTGCATATTTAAATAATAATTAAATGCCCAACCTTGCGTAATAAATACTACTTAAGTTTTATGAGCGCACTATAAGTTTTTTTGCGTGTGTGTGTTTATTATTTATTAAAACTAAAAAAATTAATATTTTCGTGCTTTTTTACCATCTTTTTCGTATTTTGTTGCGCTTTTTACCCTTTTCGCAACAGCTTAATGTGCTTTTGCTCTTCGTAGAGATACCAACACTGTCTGGCACAACTATAAAAAGGCGAGCCATCGTTGTATCCATGATACAATAATATACAGGTACAACCACATTTGACGTACAAAATTAATTATAACTTTTTCCCCGATTATTTGATTACTGTTTTTTTTTTGTAAACAGAGAGGAGAACGTTGCCACACACATATAATGGCAACTTTCATTTAGGAATGCTTTTTGAAATGTGTAATTTGAGTTAAAAAATTATAGTTTAATCCACACATTTTTTAAATGCTGTATTTATTGGACATGAGGATAACGAAATCTGTATGTAATATGATCTTCAAAAGTTGGCAAATGTTTGATTTATTATTTATTTCACCACATAATAAAAAAGTCTCATGGCTAGGCATGCAACATCAATCTTAAAAACATCGCAAGTTCGTGAAAAATTTCTAAATGCATTGAAGAAATAACTTCCACTGCAAAGAATAACAAACTCCCAGAAAATCAGATAAATCACAAAAAAATTCCTAACATCGCAGAAATTACAATGTCTGGTAAAAGTTTTTGTATAATTCTATATACACAAAAGTGTTTTTATATTTTACGAAGAATATTCGTCGTTGGTTCCAGTTGTGCTTACAGCAGCTTCGTCCAAACACACAAAAGCTGTGAAAGCTCTTGAATTTGTTCTTGTTTCTTTACAAAATAAGAGTAATACGGGATTTACACGGACTTTTTCCCCTGCATTTTTCTTGAATTCTCTTTTATGTTGCTACCCCTCTGATCACCTTTGTACCCCTTTTGTCAATAAACTCTAGGAAAGTCACGGTAAAAAGTCATAGTGTAAATCCCGTATAAGCATTGCTGTCGTCAAGATCTTATTGGCTGATGCGATCTCTTCTGCTCCTGTTGGTGTGAAAGCACAAAACCTCCTTTTTAAAAGTTTTCACATTGTGCATATGCCTTGGACGTACCTGATGTAAGGCAATAATAGAGTGAACCACGAACACGAAGTCCCGCCTATGATTTGGAAGTGGAGCAGATGCTGTTCAGTTAGGAATTTCCTTGCAGCTGTTCATTTCCTTGCTGTTCTATCTCTGCTCATGCCTTTCTTGGTGCTGCTGTATTTTTTTATTGCTGTTTTTTATAATGAAAAAATTTATATATTTTTAAATTTTTTAAATTAAATTAAATAAACAACAAAGTCAAATAATTAATCAAAAGCTCGGATTTCATAAACTAATAAGGTAGCATTAACTTTGAGAGTAAAAAATAATCGGGACAAACGTCAGAAGGTTAATATGGCGACGAAAAGAGAGAACGGTTTTACCTTTATATTATTGTATCATGGTTGTATCAATGATTAGTTGGTTGGCAGCAAGCGCTGGCACAAAACATACAGAAGTGTCACGAGACGGAAGATACGGGTATTTTTCAGTTTGTCTCGTTTTCCCTCAAATTTTGTCGTCGGTTTTGTTTTGCTACATCTTTCTAGTGCAATACATTTTTATTAGCTGTCTTAATTGGTAAGTAGTAATACACTACATTATCAAATACACTATGCTTTTCTCTTTCTTCCATGAATTTTAACAAAAACCTGATTGGAGCTTTTTTTACCTGTCACTTTCTTCACTTCTGTGGCGCTGGCGAAAGAGGAAATAGTAGAGATATGACACTGCTCTACTATTAAAGCTTTTTGTTAGCAAATTTGAGGCAAAATCATTAAACACATTCACCACAGCAAACTACCGACTACCAAATGTCAAGGATAGAATACACATGTTTATATGAGAATGATTCTTTTGAAGACAGCAAGGCAACATGGCGACACGTTGTTGTCTATGCTGATTTTGCCGTTGTAGTCCAATTAAACTAATTTCTATTTCTTTGGCTACAATGAGAAAATTCAGTATTGCCAGTACAATACAAAATGTTGAGTGAATGATTTTGTACAATTATTTCATATTATTTAACAGGAATAATATGCAAAAATTGATGTAAGGAATAAATTGATTAATTTTTGTACTTTTACGTGAAATAAGTATGTATATATTAAAAGAGTAATTAATTTTTATAAATGCAAAATATATAAAAGTGGTAATACTGAACTATGTATTTGTACTTGAATATCAGCTGCAGATGGTGCTGCTGCCGTCTCCAAAATAATTAAGTAGCCGGCTACGAGGCGACAAATGCTGCTTGCGGCATTTGAAGTCGTGTGTTCTTGTAGCCTGCTGTAGTTAATATGTTTAATGCAAAACCACTAAGATATTAAGTATGTTTTTGTTTGTTTTTGAGTATTTTTATTTATGAGTGGGAGATGCTGCCTTTCGGAATTAGGACACTTTTTTCCAAAAGGTGAATCAATACACTTATAAATAAAAATTGAACTATTTAGAATAATCGGATTTTGTTTCTCTTTTCACGAGTAGAAAATACCTTTGGGAATTAGGGACACTTTTTTCCAAAGTCTAATCTACTTTGAGATTATAGAGCTAAATCTGAAGAGAACGTTTGCGGGATTTTTGAGAACAACGTACTAGCGTGTTTTTTTTGTCTTATCTAAAATTTTAGTTTCTTATTTTCTTTTTTTTAATTATGTCATATTGTTGCGTGATTTGGTAACTACAATTTATTTTCCTTATTTTTTCATTTTATTAAATAAAGAAATATTGTTATTATTATTAAACGAACCTGGTGTACTTGTTTCATTTTCGTCCAAGTAACCAAGAGAAGGTACGTTACATTTTCCATTTAATCTACACGACTCTGGACTCCGCTGAGCCTACCCTAGCCACCAGCGAATCCGTGTTGTTACAATACTGAGTAATTTAAAGAAATTACTCTCAATAAAAAAGTTTGCATCTAAAAGACGGCTAACGGAAAAATTGTAAAATTCAGTAAAATAAGTATATACAACAGCTGATTACCAATTTTGGCGCTAAAAAAATATACATCCCAGCTAAAAAAAAGTATAAAATAAAACGCATGGAACGTTAATCTATAAGTAAGTACACAAAGGCAAAAAGTATCTGATTATATGTATGTGTACATAAATAAATGTATTATGCATTTTCAGTGTTTTAGGTTGTATAATGTATGGCCTGTAAAATGGGAACAAACTTTGCAATTTCGGTTATGGAGAAAGTTGATGCAAAATCATTACCATATAGATGCTGAATATAGTACCTATGTATATATATACATATGTATGTATATAGTTAGTTTTAAAAGTGTTTTTTTAATAAAATTCCCTTATGTGTAACACAGAAATATTTTAGTGCAACTTAAAATCATTTTTTCGTAATTTTTTTAGATAAATGTGAAGCAAACTTTATTTTTACAAATAAAAAATACAAGTGATGAACCAAATAATAAATTGTTGTTTAAGTGCGAATGCCTAGCTTCTTCCATTACGCTGATACGATGCACAAAAGCAAAACCTTAATATTTGTGGGAGTTCTTAACAATTCGTTTTAACACCCGTTTCCTGTTGAAAGGGAAAATAAGCTTATTACACACACAAAAACAATTATTATTTTTAATTCCTTACGCGCATCCAGCACAGTCAAAATACAAAAATTACACAATTAATAAATAGTTTCTTCTTTTTCACAATTTTATGGTTTCAATTTAAATTTAAAAACAATATGTGTTGACAATATACATATGTATGTATGTATGTATGTAAATAATTTTTGACATCCCAAGTATAGAAATGTACAAGAAGCAAAAAATAGTCACCTGAGCCGTCAAGGTCACCTGTTATTAATTCGCATTGGTTTTCATTTGAAAAGAAATGTTAGAAGTGTTCACATTATTATTAATATATGTACGTAGTTTAATATGGATGAAAATTCAGCGCTAGCTCCATCGGCTTTTGAGGAATTTATGTAAGTGTTTTTAATAGCCTTAGGGTCTTATGCAAAAAAAACTTAATAAAGCTTTGCCAAGCAATGTTAAGTAAAGTTGTATTCAAAAAAAATTATTGTATAAAAATTCTAAAGTAGGCACCCACGTTTGTTAAGACTACATACTTTAAGTTGATATTTCCAAAATGTGTATTTTGTACCTCAAATATTTTTACTAATATAGCACATCCTATTTCATGTTACATCTGAAAATGAAGCTAGAAGTGCCTGCTCTTATCTTAAATTTATTATTTCTGTCATGTAATGGGAAACATCACCAAATTATCCAACTGCTTCGAAATACATAGCAAAATCCATAAAAAAATATTAAAATAAATACAATTATACAAAAATGTTTTAGTGATGTACATACAATCAAAACAAATCGAAAAAAGCTGGATATTCAAATACACGTTTCATTCGAATAAAACAAATTGTGATAATTTTTCACATTTTTTTACTTTTACTTCATGGTTGTGTTTATCTGTTTTCCTATTAAGTCAGATGCTCATTTTTTTTAAATTAGGTTGCTTTACTTCAAGATAATAAAAATTTATTTAATAAAATAAAAAAAGTATTTGAATACCCGAATAAAATTGTATTCAATTTTGTACATCATAAGCTGTGAAGTGGTTGTTGAACACGGTGGTGTTACCAGTATTTATTATTAAATCACAAAATATTTAAAGTTGTCTTTTGCATATGATTTTTTAATAAAGCTATGTTAGCCTTAAAGTGCTTATCAACTACTATGAACTTTAAAGCTAAAGTAAAATATTTTTTTGCATAAGGGGGTTATTCTTTAAGAAATATTCATTTTGTTTATTTTTGTGTAAGTACATATATTGGAGAATGATTTTTCGCCACAAGAAGTGCTAAATTCTGGGGCAAATTACGGCACTCGTTACCGAACGAAATTACGAAATATTTCCGTATAAACTCTATTGAAATATTTCGTAATTTCGTTTGATAACGAGTGCCGTAATTTGCCCCCTGATGAATACATTGTGGAAGAAAATGTATCGTGTCCAGATATATATAAATGTGAAGACGCCTATTATGAAGAAGGTTATATTCCATATGAAGAGCAAAAAGTGGTGTATTCAGATGAATATGTAGACATAGAAAGAAAGAAAATGTATCGTGTCAAGATATGTATATATAAATGTGAAGACGTCATTATGACGAAGTTATTATTCCACATGAAGAATATAAAGTGCCGTGTTCAGATGAACATGTAGACATAGGAGTAGAATACATTGTCGGTGGAAATGTATCGAGTCCAGATAGTATGTTAAAATGTGATGACAACAATAATGAAGAAGTTATGCCAAATGAAGAACATAAAGTATATGTTCCTTCAGGTAACAAAGAAGAAGAAGAAAAAGGAAGAAAGAAAGGAAGAAAAATAAAAGAAAGCAACAGAGAGAATCTGGACAACCGTATAAAACTGCATTAAATAAAATTGTACCTGGTAAAATACTAAAAGCATTATGCAACGACTGTTGCTTTAACTGAGTAAACAGATTTTCTGGTGATGAAAGGATAAAAATATTTCAGTCGTTTTGGAGTTTATCCGACGACGAGAAAAACTATTTTTATAATACATTTGTAATAAGAGATCATGTAAAGCGTCGCAAGACGAATTCTGAATGCAGTTTTAAAAAATTTTCTTATAAGTACTTCTTGGAAAAAAATCAATCCCTACATCGCGTGTGCCGGAATTTTTTTCCTCAACACATTAAGCATTGATCAAAACAGAATATATTACTGTTTTAAGAATCTAAAAGATAAGGAAACTGGCTCATCATTGCAAAGAAGAAAAGGAAAAAATATTAAGAGAGTTACTCCAACAAATAAATTGTCAGAAGTCAGAGAACATATTTCGACTTTTCCTACAATCGATTTCCATTATTGCAGAGCAAGTTCTACCAAAAAATATATTGAACCCAGCTTAAATTTAAATAAAATGTATAAGTTATACATGGAAAAATATTTAAACCCCGTTTCTATACATGTTTATATAAAAATATTTAACAATGAGTTTAATATTTCCTTTCATAAGCTTAAAAAGGTTCAATGCGACAAGTGTGTACTGTTTCAAAACAAAGAAAATATAATAATACCAGAGGAAAAGTGTATTTTTGAAGAACACATTTTAGAAAAAGTTGCTCTAAAAACTGATCGAGATAAGGACCGAAACAGCTCAGATTCGTCAACATGCATAATTTTTTATGATTTGCAAAGTGTTTTTAATCTTCCTAAGGGCAATGCTTCAGCATATTATTACAAAAGAAAATTAAGTATGTACAATTTAACAGCAATAATTATAATGCCAACCGTTAAACCCTTTACTTATTGTGCTTTATGAACAGAAGCACATAGTGGACGTAGTGACAATGACATTGCTAGCGCTTTGATAAAAATATTAAATGAATTGGTTAAAGATTTTCCAAATTTAGATAAACTAGTTTTATGGAGTGATTCGTGTATACCGCAGAACAAAAATAAAATTAACACTACAGCCCTAAAAATGCTCCTGAAATCAAGTAAGGTTAATACCATTGTGCAAAACTTTTCAGAACCGGGTCACTCTCTAGTTCAAGAAGTCGACTGTGTCCATAGCATTATTGATGTGTAGCTGAAACATTTAAAAATTCATAGCCCGATTCATTTAATAAAATTATTTAAGGCTTTGTCATACAAAAAAACTAGATTAATTAGTTATAGAAATGGCAACAACCGATTTTACTTGTACTCTGCTGTTGCGAATAAGTTGAATTTTAATAATATACCATTTTCTAAAGTTAAACTTTTGCTTTACAAAAAAACATATGAATTTTTGATGTATTTTAAGAACTCAGCAATGGAAACAGTACTTCAAAATGCAACAATATACAAATCCGCTTCGAGAAAACATTTTAAAGATCTTTTGGTATATTTACCTAAAAATGACAAAATTTATTAAAAATTTGATACAAATCTATTAATTTGTATATCATAGAATTAATGGGCCTTATACATAAGTCATTGAAATGAATTTTTAATTATAAAATACTGCTTATTTAATTGTTTTGTTTTTTTGTATTAGAGGCCTGCGTAAACAGTCTTTAAATGTAAAAACGTCATGATTTTTAAATGTATTCACGTCGCATGTATTATACTAAACCAATAATAGATGCTGTCGTACTGTAAGCTATGGTCTCTATGTCAACACCATAGACTACTTAATTAGACACGACACCGGCGAATTGAAGAAATTCTGTGGTCTACAATTTCTCTTCTATTCGACAGTATAAAAGAAATAGAGAAAACAGATGTGGTGTATTTCTGGTGGATTTTGCAACAACTTGTCAATATACATAAATTTGTATGTACGTAAGGTATAGAAATGTACCAGTAAATGTCTGGTTGGTATGTCTCCATGTTCCCATAAGAACTATGAATTCACTACCTAGTCAATTGTTTTAGTGTTACTAGTAGATTTTCAATGACAAGCACATGCTAAGTGTCTATACCGTAAAGTATTGTATGGGGAATAATTGTAGAGTAGTACTGGTGACAAAGTCAAAAGCGACTCAGTACATTTTCACTATTCGCACTTTCTGCAGGATATTATGTGGTTAACCGCATACAACTAATGTTAATGCATGTGTGTGCCTTTGCATGTGCGCAGAAAAGTAAAAGATCTAGGGTCTTATGCAAAAAACTTAATAAAGCTTTGCCAAGCAATGTTAAGTAAAGTTGTATTCTAAAAAAGTTATTGTATAAAAATTCTAAAGTAGGCACCCACGTTTGTTAAGACTACATACTTTAAGTTGATATTTCTAAAATGTGTATTTTGTACCTCAAATATTTTTACTAATATAGCACATCCTATTTCATGTTACATCTGAAAATGAAGCTAGAAGTGCCTGCTCTTATCTTAAATTTATTATTTCTGTCATGTAATGGGAAACATCACCAAATTATCCAACTGCTTCGAAATACATAGCAAAATCCATAAAAAAATATTAAAATAAATACAATTATACAAAAATGTTTTAGTGATGTACATACAATCAAAACAAATCGAAAAAAGCTGAATATTCAAATACTCGTTTCATTCGAATAAAACAAATTATGATAATTTTTCACTTTTTTTTACTTTTACTTCATGGTTGTGTTTATCTGTTTTCCTATTAAGTCAGAAGCTCATTTTTTTTTAAATTAGGTTGCTTTACTTCAAGATAATAACGGTTTAATTCATAAAAAATATTTTAGGTTTATTACAGGTTTATTTGACAAATTTCCCATAGAAATATGTCAAATAAGCGCTTAATAAACCTGAAATATTTTTTATGAATAAGGCAGCAAAAATTTATTTAATAAAATAAAAAAAAATATTTGAATACCCGAATGAAATTGTATTCAATTTTGTACATCATAAGCTGTGAAGTGGTTGTTGAACACGGTGGTGTTACCAGTATTTATTATTAAATCACAAAATATTTAAAGTTGTCTTTTGCATATGATTTTTTAATAAAGCTATGTTAGCCTTAAAGTGCTTATCAACTACTATGAACTTTAAAGCTATAGTAAAATATTTTTTTGCATAAGGGGGCTAGTTTTTTAAACAATTGCTCTATTTGATTATTTAATTACTTACCCCCTTATGCAAAAAAATATTTTACTTTAGCTTTAAAGTTCATATTAGTTGCCATGCACTTTAAGGCTAACATAGCTTTGTTAAGAAATATTATGCAAAAGACAACTTTAATTATTTTGTTATCTAATAATGAATACTGGTAACACCACCGTGTTCAACAACCACTTCACAGCTTATGATGTACAAAATCGAATACAATTTCATTCGGCTATTCAAATAATTATTTATTTTATTAAATAAATTTTCATTATTTTGAAGTAAAGCAACCTAATTTACAAAATATGAGCTTCTGACATGGTAATAAAACCGATAAACACAACTATGAAGTAAAAGTAAAAAAATTTTAAAAATTATCACAATTTGTTTTATTCGAATGAAACGAGTATTTGAATATCCAGCTTTTTTCGATTTGTTTTGATTGTATGTACATCACTAAAATATTTTTGTATAATTTCATTTATTTTAATATTTTTTTATGGATTTTGCTATGTATTTCGAAGCAGTTGGATAATTTGGTGATGCTTCCCATTACATGACAGAAATAATAAATTTAAGATAAGAGCAGGGACTTCTAGCTTCATTTTCAGATGTAACATGAATCAGTATGTGCTATATTAGTAAAAAGATTTGAGGTACAAAACACACATTTTGGAAATATCAATTTAAAGTAGTCTTAACAAACGTGCGTGCCTACTTTAGAATTTTTATACAATAATTTTTTTAGAATACAACTTTACTTAACATTGCTTGGCAAAGCTTTATTAAGTTTTTTGCATAAGACCCTTAATACTTTGCAAAATTATGATCTGTAAAAAACTATTTTCCAGCTCCATTTTTTTAAGAATACCAAAATGCGGTTTACTCTAACTTCGTTTGATAGTTGGTAACGTAAATTATGTAGTTATTTATCACCCGAGCAGCAACCAAAAATCTCATGTGTGCTGCGCTGATAGCCTCATATACACTCAAAATATATCATAGGTAAAATAAAATTAAAAAATGTGGTTCATTTTACGAATATATTCCTCATTTTTACGTTACAAAATCCTTCGTAGATAGGAGAAATGGTATTTGTTTATTTTTAAGTAAGAACATTTTGTATTTTTATAAATATTTTATTGGTAGATTTACGAAAAATTATGTTTATTACAAAAGAAATTCATGAATCATGAAAAACAATTTCGTGTTATATACGAAATTTTGTATAAAAATGTTAAATATTAAAATCTGCAAGAAAATTATTTTGTCTTGCATTTGAAAAATAAGTTTGTAGAATAATCTGTAATTCTTGGAATTGAAGTTTGTAATAATTACAAAAAAATATAATTTTAGTGGAATTGTTACAGCCTCTGTATTTCCCATACATTACATTACATATTTTTCACTGAAACTCACGAATCAAACTGGCTATTAAAAGTTGCACAATGGCATGAAAAGAAATGGAGGAAAAATTAAAAATTTAACAAAACAGCAACTTTTATTTTTATATTTCAATATTTTTTCGTGAAATTGACGAAATTGTACTGTTGGCAAAAAATTTGTTAATTTTTGGAAATTTCCAAGTTTATAAAAATATTTTATTTCTTCTAAATTCAATCAAATAAACGAAAAATATGGTACTATATATAATTTTTGTAATACAACGAAACTCGTATAATTACGAAATCTGTTTACTTGCACCAGCTAAACTTTTCGTAAAATGTACAAAATTTTCGTTTATTGCACAAATATTAAAAAACGAAATTTTTTTTTCATAATTTTAAGCATGAAATATTTTGAGTGTAGCATATATTACCAAGATAACCACAAAGGTATTAAAAACTGTGTTTGCTTATATATATGTGCCGGCTATACATATTATGAACATCTCAATCGGGTGTATTATCAATTACGACTTTTGAACTAGAACTTAAAATGCCAAAAAAAAAAAAAAATAAAATAAAATTAGTTTTAAATTTATCATTTTAAATTTCTTTCGGCATGTTGAAAATTTTTAAAACGAATTATGTCATTTTTAATAAAATACTGCATTAATTTCATTGCTATACGAGTACGCTCTTTGCTCTTAATTTTTCGGAAAACAATAGAAGTAAAAAAATTTTTGGTGTTATTTTGCTTGCAACTGCCCACTGCACACTTCATATGTATGTATGTATGTATTTTTTTTAACTACAGGACTGCCAACTTTTACGCAAGTAATGTTTTCCCATACTTTTCTTGCTAAGTTCAATAAAATGGGAAGACAAAAATTAATCCTCTTTCATACTCTTTTGTATTCAGACTTTCTATGATTTTATCGGTAATTAGGTAATTAAATTCTATGGGTTTGAAAATTATGGCCAGTGGATTCTTAACGAGTTTCAGTTTCTACTACATATTATGGTTAGAGTGTAAAGTATTCGTAACCAATTTTTGCCATGGAAAATGTCATATTCCACTCATACAAACGCGTATTTTGAGCAATTGGAAGTTACAAAGCAAATAATATTATGAATTTTCAAGTATTTTTTATTAAAAATTTGGAAGTCTTATAAGTTAGTAAAGCACAATGTTATTATTTTACTCAAAAGTATTGCAATATTAAACCTAAGATCCAAGAAAGGGTAAATTCAACAAAAACCTTATTTTTTATTACGCACATATGAACTTGCACAAGTTAAAAAGTGATGTAGATTTTTGTCCTCAATTCATTGCCAAACTTAATATATACAAGAAGAACGGTTTCACATTACATGTGTAAAAGTTGGCAATCCTATCTTAAAATTATCAATAGATAAGTATAAAGAGTGCATGGCGTCCTCCGTCTGCAATGTTCTTGGGTTGGTTTAAAGTGTCCAGGAGACGTACAAAAAAAGTCATCAATCGGTAAGAATGTGTTAGTGTCGTTTAATTGATGATTTTTCGGAGACGTACAAATAAAATCGTCAATCAGTATTTTAATTTTGTGTTCGTTGGGTGCGATGGCATATACATAAGTATGTCTTCATCGGATGATGATGTTTTGTTATTAGCGGCATTAAAACTTTATGAAATCTTTGTATAAAAAAGCACATTAAACAAATATACAGATCTAAATAATAATTTTTCTATCTTCCACTCTAATTTTTCATCTATTATTATTATTATTATTTATAATAATAATAATTCTAGTTCTTGAAAACACTAAAAAAACAAACATATTTTCCTTAAAAAAAATTCGAAACAAACAAACGATTTTTAATATAAAAACAAGACATTGGGTGTGTGAATAAAAAAATATGTACATACTCGTATGTATTTGCTTTTTAGTTAAAAATTTGTTTTAAACACAAAATTCACGTACATAAATACATATGCATTTGGGGTTTTAAAAATAATTTTCAAGTAATTTATTTTATTCACACTACCTACCCATTAAGATTAGAAAAATTAGAGAATACCTATAATATTTATAATAATCATAAAACTGTTTGTAGACTTTTGATTATTTGGTTTTTTACAAAGATCAATGGTACATTTTCATAAAGTGCAAATTAATTTTTTTCATCCGCGCACTTCTCCATGTCGTCACAGAACAAATAACACAAAGCAAATGACGTTTTTTCGTCAATCAGATTTGGAGACGTACAAATAATCAGCCGTCAAATAAAAATATCAAAATTTTTTGATTATCATCAATCAGTGCCGACAACGTGTACGTGTAGCCGAAAAGAAACGACTGCACGCACACAGCTTTGTGATTGATGGGTTTTTTTGTACGTCTCCTGGACACTTAAGGCTCAGTTAGCCGACTGTAATGTAAAGTAACTGTAACGTAGAAAACACCTGATCGTTATTTTTATATGAAAAGTAGGTTACGTTACATTACATCTCTAGAACCATTTTCATTACTTTTCACATAAAAAAATCTATCAGCTGTTTCTTACTGTTGCAGTTACATTACATTACAGTCGGCTAACTGAGCCTTTAATCTCGTATTCTTTTCAGTGTTGCCGGAATCGTAATTCAGTTTTACAGGGATAAAACTTCAAACTAATCCAAATTTTATATATTACGCAAACAAAATTTTTTGTAATTATATTTACATTAGGGATATAACTTTTTAACAATTTTTTTAAAATATCAAAATTGACATAGCACAGTCCTGTAGAGCATAAAAAATTATAAGGGAACGCTTATTTATTTTTTCGCTAAGGTCAAAAAAGTGAACGCGACGGAATTTTCGTTTCTTTTTGGTTAAAATATGTACTATATTTAAAACAAAAAAAAAAATAAAAATAATAAAAAACACCGTATTAAGTTATGAATATTCAATATTGCATTAAGAAGGCTTCGAAATAATTTTAGGTTATGTAAAATAATATTTTTGTTAGTTCAGGGGGTCGATTCTGGTTCTGTGATAATGTGAAATGAAAACTTTTTTCATCTTATCATAGTGTTCAGTGAAAAAATGAAAACTAAATTGAAATGATTTCATGTGAAAAAAAAAACAATTGGAATGAAACAAAACGTTTTCACAGTTACACATCATTACTGATTCTCGTTTTATGAAAAAGTGTAAACAAATGTCAAAACCTTTTCATATGAAAAGTTTTTTTACACACACAATTCATTAGTGAAAAAGCATGGAAAACCATTAAAAACCCATACTAATACTACTATAACACTTTTAAAATATTTAATTTACTTATCCTCATCCCTAATTTCGTCTGATAGGTCCATTAAAAAATTTTATCCAAACTTTTTCTATTTTTATTCATGTTCATATTCGCATAATTTGGCAATTGATCAGAAGCCGAGGGAGGCATAAGTTAAGTTATTATCGGCGGTAAAAAAATAATTTGGCGACGAGTGGAAGTTAACTTGAAATGTTATTTATAATGGTTTTCATTATAAAATTTTTTAGTAATTAATATATCAAAATGCCATACCACACTAAAATTAATATGTTTTCTGAAGAAAGTTTCAAACTCCATTTGCAAAGGAATATAAATACATATGTAGCTTTCTAGTACTGAAAAGAGAAATCAATGCAACAATTCCACAGTCTTTAAAAACAATTGGTATTTGTGAAGCACTATGAGGAATTTTGAAGAACAATATGCCAATTTCTACATAAAAAATATGTGTATTTACATAAATGTGTACACATGTGCGTATGCTAGTTTGTATGTATGAATGTTCCTATGCACATTATTAAAAAAATAGGTAAAAACTAAAGGGATGCGTAAATCGTTCTAAAAGTTTTGTATTCTAGTTCACACTACTGCCAAGCAGTCTGTTTTGTGCAAACATAAATAACAAAACAAAACTAACAAAACATGACTCTCACTAAAATCAATCAAGCATCATTCGAATAGTTTTTCTCTGCAGTTTTGTTAGTGCTTGTGTTCTCAAAAAGAGTAGAACATCAAAACGAAAAGCGAGAATGAAACAAAACAACAGTAAATCATAGCAGAAACATCGAGTGCACTAGAACACGAGCACAAACATGCAAGCTATGTATGTATGTACATATTTATACAGTAATTTTGACTTAGCTGCACAATCAACTTTGCAAGACTTTTTGTGCAGATAAGTCAAAAATGCTGTTATCTTAAATGCACTTACCTGCCTAAATGTGCAGGTATACAATTTTTGACTTCAGTTATACACATAAATGGTTGCATACTTATGTAGCAACATTTTTTTTTTAATGTGTGCAGCTAACTTAAATTTTTTATATGAGAATAACTTAAAACTACCAAAAATATGTTAAATGCGCAGGTACACAAAGTGCACTTAAAAAGGATTTTGAACAATAATTATAGAAAAAATATTTTTTGTGCAGTTAAGTCAATGTGCAGCTAACATTGATTTTTTGTCTGAAAATATTTTAAGATTACCAAAATTTTAGGGCACTTATCTTAAACGTGCAGATATAGAAAGTGCACTTAAAAAACGAATTTGTATGGAATTGTAAAGAATAGTGACGGAAATTTATCAGTTTAGGCAGTTAAGTCCAAAGTGCACTTAAACAAGACGCAGCTAAATCAAAACTACTGTACATATATTTAAAATAAAAATTAACAAGTTATTGTGCATATATAAGGTGCGTTTGAGTACTTTTCTAGTAAAATCCAGTAACTGAGTAAATACTGAGTAATTTAAAGAAATTACTCCCAATAAAAAAGTTTGCAGCTAAAAGTACGCGAATGGAAAAATTGTAAAATCCAGTAAAATATACACAACAGCTGATAGACAATTTGGCGCTAAAAAAATTATACATAAGTATTTACATATGTATATGCAAAAAAACCTGAATATAATATTGTACTACGTGGTCTAATCGAGATGAAACAGACTAGTTACATTATGGTCCATGTAATGCAGTCATGGATCATGTCGTTTTCACACAAGCATCCAATGCAATATGGAGTAGTTTTGGGGTTAGGCCGATGTAATGCAAATTTGGACCATTTAGTCCAACCCTAGGACATAAACCTCCTTTTCTCACATATTTGGAGTCGTTTTGGCGTATTCCTACTCCTCTTTGGAGTATTTACATACATGTATGGAATAGTCGCATTATCTGCAGACAATATACAAAACTATACATACATACATAAGTATATATTATTGCTTCTGTGAAGCACTTTGGTAAAGCAAAAAATTATGGCTTTTTGGAAGCTGAATAAATTGCTTCTAGCTGGCTCATCTCGCACAAAAAAATCTTCTTATTCATACGCAACACCAAGTGATTCTCTAACATTATCTCCCTTACTCGCGGTCTCCACCTGACATAAAATAGCTAACTTTAACATTAACTTCTAAGAATTGTTAAGTGGTGAGTATCAATATACTATACAATCTTGTGCAAGACCATTTGCACAATAATGTGAATTGGGCTATAATTTTTATGTACTCAGATGCAAAAGTTACTAGCTTGCAATTTTTTTTTTTTTTACTTTTTCCTCTATTTTGTTAGAGAGCCTGCCTTATGTTAGTGCTTTTCAGAAGCAGTTTTCGAAGCTTTTGTGATCAAGTAAACAGTACATTGCCTCCCTCAGTTGTTAGTGCTTCCAAATCAGATTTTTTTTTGCTGGGTAGTTACTGGCTAGCCGCATGGAAAAATTATATGGTTTACCCTCGACGTGAATAATTAGGATGTACACAAAAAGACAAAAATGTTTGTTTTCGCTTATACCAATCACCACAACAATATTGTTCACTTCCTTTCAAGTAGTTCCAATGAATGCATTTATTAAGAGAAATATACAATGGGAAAAGAACTTTATATATCCTAATATATTCAAGATATCGAAAAACTGAAAACAAATTTAAGAAATGTACACATTAATCATATTTAATAGATCAATAACAAAATTTTTTGAATGTTCCATGGGGGGAACCAGTAACCGTCCGACTATATGTATAAACAAAAATTAAACTATAAAAATCTATTAACTTTATTCACGTTTAAAAACAATCGGTTATGTTCTGCATTTCACGTGAAATTACATCGTTGGGAAATTGTTGTTATAAATACATATTTCCTACAATTCTATGAAAATTCCACACGTTTTAATTTCCCGTGGAATACATAAAACATACCCTTACATTTTTTTGGCATCAAACTTAAATAAATGCAATATTGTTCATAACTTCATACATTTGTTTTTTGTTATTTTTAAAATTTCATTAAAAACCAAAAACTTTTGTTTCCATTTGCTATTGTTTGTTTATATTTAAAAACATATGGTTCCATTTTACTGGATTTTACTGGCAAAAATTTGTCCAGTAAAAACTTGCATTTACTCAGTAAATGAACTGTCATTTTTCTCTCTCAATTCGCCCTCTCATTTACTGGATTTTGTGTACTCGAACGCAATCCAGTAAAAAATAGTACAAATTTGTACAAACTTTTGAGTTCTCGAACGCACTTATAAATGTACATAAGTATGTATGATATTATTTCATAGTAAATAAAACCTCTTTTCAGCTTTCATATTCCTAACGAAGCGCAAAGTTTCTTTTATATGGAAAATTATCTTTGCTATCAAAACATTCAAACATGTTTTGAATGTTCTGTGTGAATTTTGATGTTCTATTTCATTTTTAACCCCCGACTAAAAAAAGGGGTGTTATAAGTTTCTAGTGTGTGTCTGTGTATCTGTGTGTCTGTCCGTGTCCACGTACAGGCCAAACGGCTGGACCGATTTTAATTTAGTTTTTTTTGTTTGAAAGATGACTTGATCGAGAGGGTTCTTAGCTATGTTTGAAGAAAATCGGTCCAGTCGTTTAGAAGATATAACATCTTTTCTGAAAAAAGTCGGGGTTTTTAAAATTTTTAATTTTTGTTATCTGCATTCCAGTTTACGGAAGCAGGATGCCAAAAATTTCATGCGCATGAAGACCTAACTGCACCGAAATTTCTGCCCTTTTTTGCATTTCTATCCCTATAAGTGCTACATATACATGCATACATATGAATGTTTCCATACAGCCTCACGAACCTCCACAAGCTAAATTAACTATGTCGTCATGTCATGTGTCCAGGGCGCTTGAATTTTTCTCACACTCTTCTATGTTTTTCCATTTTTTTTTTCGTTTTTCATAATTTTAAATTTTTATACCCGCACACATTTAAATTTTTTTCGGTATTTTTTCAATGTCAAAATGTCAACACGCTGACATTTTCTTTTTGTGTTTGCAATGCAGCCAACTCATTCTCACAACTGTTTACATCAGATACGTATACAGTTTTTTTGGTAATGCCACATAACGAAAAATATCGGAAATGACAAACGTTGCCACTAGTTCCCACTGTTATTTTTGCTATATTTGTCACAAAATGCCACAGTGTGTACTCGGCCTCATACTAAACCAATAATAAATGCTATCGTACTGTAAGCGAAGCACGATGGATGTATTGGTGTGCGTATATATCAGTGTTAACAAGCGAAAACGCCAAGACAGCTTGTTTGTAACAAACACTCAAAAGAAGTACTGTTGATTAGTGTATGCTTGTTATTTTTCATATTGTACGTTTGAGTGTGTGTGTAATATGTAGATGGCAAGCTATTATGTGATTAACCGCATACAACTAATGTTAGAGCATGTGTGTGCCTTTGCATGTGCGCAGAAAAATAAAAGATCATACACACATACATGCATAGGCTTGCCAGACGTCCTGGAATGGCCTGGATTTTCCAGTTTTTTAGAGCCTCATCCAGTTACCAGCTAACATAGAATTTATCCAGTTAAAAATTATTTCTTAAATTTTGAAAAATAATTTCTTTATCAATTATATTTTTTAATTAATTACACAGCGGAACAGTGGTTTTATGGCTTCATTTAAAATAGCCGATCCTTATGTATTTTTATCTGCTGATTACGATGGCATCATTACTTTTTCCCCAGCAGCTCTAGTTTTAAAGATATAGTGACAATTAGCATATGCTATTTTATGCCATTTTTTTATAATTCACTTAGTATATCACGAATGGTCCCCCAAACTTAAAAATACTTTCTGGATTATTAAATTTCATTAAATTCTATTTGAGTAGATGAACATTGAGTATATCATGATATCGTACTCTTATTACATGGATGTTAAAAATCGTGTATTTTTGGTTTAGTTCATAAATCTTTTTTTATTTAAATTTTTGAAATTAAATTAACTGGTTCTTATGTATTTTTGTCCGCTGATTACGAACATAGTTTCATTATTTATCATCAGTTCTCGTGGTACCTTCATAGCGAACAGTCGATTAGCGGAATTTTACTTACATACAAACAGAAAATTATACAAAAAAATTTTCGTGGTACATATTATTCGTAATAGGTACATACTGACTTTAATAAATAAGCTTTATGCTTTGCAAATATTTTTTACATAGTAGAAATCACAGAAACAAAAAAAAAATAATAACCGCAAACAAAAAAAAAAAACATAAACAAAGTTACATTGAGGAACACTCTATATGTGTACCTCGAAACAAATAAACAATCATAAATAAAAAAAACAAAAAAAAGACCGCAAACAAAAAAAAACACAAACGAATAACCCTTGAGGAATTCTTTGTATGAATGCCTCAAATACAAAAAAATTTTAAGTGAGTTCTAACGGCAGAAATGCTTATTTTACTGTGAGTTCTGAAACTCTTAATGAAAAAAATATAAATAATAAATCTGATGAAAATCTTTTTTTTAACGGCAAAGCCAATTTTTCGTCAGCGATCAACTTCGCTTTGTCCAATGCCAAATAGTAATGATGCATTAACATTAGAGTTGCCTAGTACTTCTTCATATAAGCCAGTAATATCATCCCCTGCAGGCTCGTGTTCATCACTTAACAAAGTTATCACTACAGATAACAGCGGCCCGAAACTCAAGGTACAAGTCGGAATGGACAGATATATAACCGTAGTAAAGCGTGGGCGAAGCCCAAATTCTTCAAAAATTTCATCTGTTTCAAAAATGTCTAGGGATAACAGCGCAGCCTCAACTAATCGCCAAAACCGTTTTAAAATTTTGCAAGATGAGAACGACAAACCCGATGTATCCTCGAATAAAGCATCCAAGCCGCCACCAATCATTTGAGAGAGAAAAATTCAAATCCCTTATTAAAAAATTAACTTCGGTCATTGGTGAGAATAAATTTCACATTGTCCCAATAAAACGTGGCAACATCGATGAAACGAAAATTAAAATTTATGACGAAAAAGATTTCCGCAAAATGGTTTCTGAATTTGAAAAAAAAAAAAATAAAACAAGTTTCTACACATACCAGTTTAAGAGCGCTAAAGGCCTGCAGATCGTATTGAAGGGCATAGATTCACAAGTTCTTCCCGAGGAAATAAAATATGCATTCGTCCTCCAGGGATTTAATTTAAAAAATGTATCTAACATAATAAGCAGAGAAAAGGTACCCCAACCCCTATTTCGTGTTGAACTGGAGCCGAATGATATACAGTTGAAAAAAAAACGAGACTTATCCTATTTATAGCCTAAAATACCTTTTATACAGAAAAATCTCAGTTGAAGAGCCACATAAGCGTTCAGGTCCCGTGCAGTGCCATAATTGCCAAGAATATGGCCATACAAAAACTTACTGCAATTTACCTACTGTTTGTGTTGTGTGCGGAGAATTACACGGCACTGCAAGTTGTACTAAACCAAAAGATCAAGCGGAAAAAAATGCAGTAATTGTGGAGATAATCACACCGCTAACTACAGAGGTTGTCCCGTGTACTCTTTCGTAAAGAAGACTATGGTGCAAAAACTTAAATTAGCTCCAGTTCAAACAACAAACGCTTCCTCAGCCACTTTTGCGCAATTTAGCCAACCAGTTACTTCGCGTGTATCGTATGCAGATGCTGCTAAGACAAATTCAATTCCCACACAAAATGTTTCCCCACCAAATAATTCAACAAATACAAACTCAAACTTTAATTTTAATCGCCTTGAAGCCACTATTGAAAATCTTGTGCAAACTATCAACAACTTTACAACAAATATGACTAGCATGATGCAAGAAATGCTACGAATGCAGAATACACTGCTTCAAGCATTCATTAACAAGCCATGAACACGTTAAAAATATGTTTCTGGAACGCAAACGGCATTCGCCAACATAAAAATGAACTTGAGCACTTCTTTACGGAAAAAAATATTGATGTAATGTTGGTCTCTGAGACTCATTTGACTTCTAGAAGCCTCTTTAAAATGAATGGCTACACATTATATGATACAAAGGACCGTAGAGGGAGAGCATGCGGTGGCTCAGCAATTCTAATAAAGTCAAGACTCAAGCACTATATTCTTGACAACATTTGTGAAGAACATCTACAAGCAACAAACATCTGCATTGAGAGTTTTTGTTCAAATATCGTGATATCTTCAATTTACTCCCCTCCTAGATTTTCAATCGGTGAGGATCAATACGAGAAATTCTACAAATCTCTTGGACCTTGTTTCGTAGCAGCTGACGACTACAATGCTAAGCATACGTTCTGGGGTTCGCGTCTTATTACGCCTAGAGGTAGGGCGTTGTTCAACACAATTTCAAAAATGGATTTGGATATTATTTCGAGTGGGGAGCCCACTTACTAGCCTGCTGAAGTACGAAAAATTCCGGATGTTATAGACTTTGGCGTCATAAAAAGTATTTCTAGGGAATTAATTCACGTTGAAGCTTCCCTAGATCTCTCGTCTGATCACTCTCCCACGATCATTACAATATGTAGCCCACTAAGAAGTGACTTATCTCATCCATATATGAAGATGATAAATCGTGTTAATTGGCTGGGGTTCAAAAAATACCTTAGTAGTCATTGTATGGAAAATATTAAGCTAAGAACACCAAATGATATTGAATCTAACATTGCCAATCTCAACGAGAATATTAAACAGGCTGCCTCTCTTCCGCAGACTGGGTTTAATAAAAGTTATTCTTCAGACACTGAACGTCTCGTACGTGAAAAAAGAACAGCTAGACGGGAATGGCAACAGCACAGATCACCCCAAAATAAAATTAGATTTAAAGAGTGCACGAAACGAATCCAAGAGTTGCTTGCATCTGAGAAAACTGCATCTTTTAAAAATTATCTGGAAGGTCTTGATGTCACACCAGCATCTAATTACTCTTTGTGGCGCGCTGCTAGAAAGCTTAAAACACCCATTGAGTATAAGCCACCTCTACGCACATCTACCGGAAGTTGGGCAAGAAGCGATACTGAAAAAGGTAAAATATTTGCTGAGCACTTAAAATCCGTTTTTACGCCAAACATATGTACTGGTGTTGCTGATTTGCCGAGTGTAGTTGCTCTTCCCCCTCGACCCTTAAAGTTTACGATGCGTGATTTACATAAACTAATTGCTGAGCTCAACCCGAAGAAATCTCCAGGTTTTGATGGTATTAGTAACAAGATGCTGATGAATCTGCCTCACACTGCAACTAGAATCTTACTATTTATTTTCAATGCCATATTACGACTAGAGTATTATCCACACAGCTGGAAGCTTGCCAAGGTCAAAATGATTCCAAAGCCGGGCAAAGATCTTACTAAAGCTGAGTCTTACAGGCCAATAAGTTTACTATCAACAATATCAAAGATATTAGAAAAGCTGCTCATGACAAAATCATCCCCAATTCTAACTGATAGTGGGTGCATAACGGACCATCAATTTGGTTTTAGAAGTCAGCATAGCACCATTGAACAAACGCATAGATTGGTTCAAGTTATAAGAAGAACAATTGAAGAAAAGAAGTATTGTTCTACTCTCTTTATTGACGTTTCTCAGGCATTTGATAAAGTATGGCATGAAGGCCTAATTTTAAAATTGAAGACATATCTACCAATAAATTTTCTAAAGCTATTGGAAAGTTATATTATATCCCGGAAATTCATTGTTGTGGTAGGAGACTTCATGATTGTTCCCGAACCTATATCTGCCGGTGCGCCACAGGGGAGTATACTGGGACCAGTTTTGTATTTGATTTATACTTGTGATATGCCTGTTAGTACTAAAATCCATACAGCTACTTTTGCCGGTGATACAGCCTTCTTTAGCATGCACGAAAACCCTCACGAGGCATCCCGATATCTTCGGGAACATATTACCCAACTGGAACTATGGTTAAAGTTATGGAGAATTAAAGTAAATGAGCAGAAGTGTGCGCAGGTAACATTTACTCTACGAAAATATACTTGTTCCCCCATTATAATCAATAAGCAAATTATTCCTCAACATTCACATGTAAAATACCTTGGTATACACCTTGATCGACGGCTTACATGGAAACAACACATTGATTCTAAACTAACACAAATGAAACTAAAATTAGCTCAGGTACATTGGCTGATTGGTAGAAATTCAACTCTCAGTGTAGATTGCAAACTTTTGATATACAAGTCACTTTTGAAACCTGTATGGTGCTACGAAATTCAACTATGGGGCACTGCTTCAGCTTCCAATGTCGAGAGAATCCAACGAAGGCAAAACAAAATTTTACGTATGATAACTTCGGCCCCATGGTACATCAAAAATTCAAATATACATCGTGATTTGAATATGCCACTAGTGATTTAAGAAATTGCAAAATACGCATGCAAATATTTAACAAAACTCGAATCACATCCTAATCCGCTTGCTCGTAGTATTTTGAACTTTACTGGACACATCCGCCTAAAAAAGAGGGACACAAGGGCTCTTATACTCAACACTCCAGATGGGACTGCTTGAAAATAATTTTTTTCCTTTTTGATCATCACTACTTATGTATTATTAATAACTATCACTAAGTTTATGTCCGACAGTGGTCGGGCCTAATAATTATATTCTAGATTTAAGATTTGAATACTTATTGTTAGTTCATATTTGAAGATACAATAAATAAATATATGCATTAAAAGAAAATAAATTATTTATCTATCACCTCTAGTCTCACAAAAAAAAGACTAAAATTTTTGCTCTCTCATGCCTTCCAAAAAAATTTGTTTTTTGTATCACATATCTGATCAATGCAATTATTACGTATAATAAATGTTGTATTGACCAGTCCAGAAAATTTTAGTTTTATTTGTAGTTATTATATCGAAACTTGCAGCTTTTACCAAAAAAAAACAATTTTAAGGAAAAATTTTAATTTTTAATGCAAAATTATTGGGCCTAATCACGAGTGTGGTATTTCGACTTCTACTACGACTATTTTGTACAAGACTAAAGAATATTGCTTTACAAACTCTTCGTATTCGAAATACGACACTCGTAATTAGGCTCACTATGTAATGCACAAATCTCTGAAACTAGAGGGTATAAGAATATAAGAAATATTTTTTCGTAATTAGCAGACAAAAATTCATAACTAGTTATTTAAGTAAAAAATTAAATAAAAAAGTTTTATGGACTAAACTATGCTCCTCAATGTAAAGCTATCGAAAGAAAGGATATTGTTTTACAGATTAAAACTAATGACGGAATCGTAATCAGGAGATAAAAATACATAAGGATCAGCTTTTCTTATTAAAACAAGGCAAAAATTTCTGTTTTTTGGTTGTGTTTTTAGATCTTCTAAGGAAAAATTTTTAATACTAAATAAAAAGAAACAATAGTGCTTGCAAATTTACAAACAGTTGTAATTTTCCCTAACACTGATTAGTTCCTCTATTTTGTACATCACTGGCAATTTACAACCAAAACAATATTTTCAAAAAGCATCAACACTGCTTTTTAAACTTATTTTTGAATTGTCCAGTTATTTTTTCAAAATCCAGTTGAATTTTTTCCATTGTCCAGGTATTTGACTTTTGGTATCTGGCAAACCCTATACATGCATGACGTTCGTACACACTCTTATGCGTAGAAAGAAGCTAGTATCACAAATTCTTCCGTTACGAAGTGTTTTCTTCTTTACTCTTATACCTACAATACTGAAATAAATTTCTTGCAAACAGTGTTGTTAACGTTTGTTTTTGCTGTAGTAAAGCATTTGAAAAATACCTCATGTCTTGAAAGTTCTTATAAGATATCTTATGCAGGAGACTAATATGTATGTATCAGTGATGCCAATTTAGCCATTTTTCATCCCATTTAGCCAGAAGAAAAGTGAGTTTAGCTATTAGCTATTTTTTTAGCCATTTTTATTTTAATCCAGCTACTTTTTAGCTATTTTTCCAAACATGAAATTTGTTTGTGATGTTTCACAAAAAATTTAAACTCGGAACATGGGAACATTAATTAACTACCAAAAAAAAAAAAAACACAACAGAGTAATACGTTATTGTTTTCGCATTAATATCTATAAATCCCGGTTCAAACTTGCCATTTTTGTTGCAGCAGTCTAAAACCGCTTATATGAAAGAGATGGCTTAATTGGTAACAATAAGATTTGCTACTGCATTCTTATAATCGTTGCAAGGTGTTTATAAGTTGTCAGATCTACAGTGAAACCTCTCATAACGGACACCTATAATAACCGGACAATTTTTGTAGATCCAACACGCTCATTAGTTTTTTCATACAAAATGCACTCCCATAACCGGACACTCTCATAAAAGCACAGAAGCGGTGAAACACGGCAACAAGAGTTGCATTTAAATAGTAGGTCTTTCTTTATTCAACTCTGATATAATATTTATATTAGTGTCAATGATATTGCTGGTTCCCTGGTTAACGCATATGTAAATACTGATTCGTTGAAGACGCAAAGAAATTGCTGTTTATATGAAGAAGGTCATATTCTGCAAAGTAAATTTGCAGAATATGGTTGCACAAAAATGGACAGGTGACTAAGACCATATGTCCATGATGTTTTTAACAGTATTCTTAAAAATATTTTTGTGACTAACTTTACACGACCTATGCCTTCACATAGGAAGTAGCAACGTGGTTGTTAAGGAAATTCCACAAAAGAACCGCAAGATTAAACGGTAATCCGTGGCAGATCAGTCAACCAGTGCGAGCGAGACGCAAAACTCTCGAAGGCCAATAAACAACAGTGGCCTGGTTGCATTTAAGAAATAATTGCCAACGACTCGTGATGTTGACTCGCCCAGAGCTGCTTTACGACTGATGTCTTAAATATATTTTTAGAGAATACGCAATTTGGATTAAAAAAGGCCAAAAAAAGCTAAATCCGTTTTTAAAAAAGCTAAAAAAGAAGCTAAGGGCTTAATAAAAATGTTAAAGCTAAATTTAGCCCAAAATTAGCTAATATGGTCACACTGACAATTACCAACTTTATCAATTATAAGAGCTGAATTTGCTGAGTAAATTCGACGTTATGGTAGGTACAGATCAAGAATGATAAACTACAAGATTACGCCAGTGCAAAAAAAATAGTAGACGTCTGACGTCACGCACACTGTGTTTCTATTGGCTGATAATTTGGTTTAATTTTTTTTTATAAAACTTTAAAGCTATTTTGACTGCAGGATTGCCAACCACTATAAAAGTACTGGTTTTGCTAAGTTCGGTGAAGAAAAGTGGACACATAATAATCCCACTTTTTTACTTTTGCAGTTACTTACGAACAAGAAGACAAAACAATATTGTTTTTGTTGTAGGTATTTACCATTTTTTTTAATATTATCCGTAATTAGATAATTGATTTTTAACCGATATACAAATTAAGACCCGTGAACTTTTAAGCGGTTCAGTTTGTGTGTGTTGTTAGCGGGTAACCAAAAGTATTTGTAACAACTTTTCCATGAAAAATGCTAAAAAAATTTTTTAATAATTAACTGACCGCTATGTGTATGTACGTAGATGTTATGTTTGTATGGATATACACACTACATACGCATATTCATAGGTATATATATTAAAGGGTTGCTTTTGTATACTCGTTTGTATAGCCAAAACAAATATACCATGGTGGTACATACCATGGTATAATTGTAGTGTGAGCGACAGAACTAGTATAAGAGTTATTGTGTGTGCGTGCTTTTCCAAATTAAAATACAATTGAAAACAAATAACAATTGCTTATTGTATTGCTGCTGAGCAACTGTTTGATCTGTTTTTGCTCAAAAAATACATATGTATTACAATATATGAAAAATATATATTGTATATATATTGTATAAATATATATTTCATATATAAATATATGAAAAAACCACTATTGAAACAAATACATGATGTGCAGATGTATGTGCGGACGTTCGTTATGTTATTTTGTGACGCAGCCAAAGTATAGAGAGAGAAAGAGACAATTTTGCTCTGAGAGTAATTACAAATGCATGTGTTTCATGTACATGTATCATTTACTTGCATATGTATGATAAATTTTGCTTTCATTCATTCATTGATCAGCCAATTACATTTTTTCTCAACACATCATACGGCACTTATGGCAGTTTTATGTATCTTATTTGCCTTAGAAAAACAAAAAAAAAATAAATGTGTTGTTTTCATTTGCTCATTGTCCAACCATACAATAATTGCTTAAAAAATCAACATTTACAACTAGTAACAGAAAACGATAAATAACATATTTGTTCATACCAGAACCAAAAAACACGCAAAACTAGTGCAAACAGATGTATCTGTGCAATGCTATAGTATATATACATATAATTGGGGTATCCAAATGGTACTCATAAATTAACACGTTTTAAAGTTATAAAACGAAAATATATGACTGCTGTGAGCAACCCCTTATAATTTACAATTATTTATAAATATTGTACTTACTTGTATTTCGGTTTTAACACCTTGTACATTTCTTACTCTCTCTCTCAATTCCTTTGGTAATCTCTCACGCATTTCTACATGTAGTTATGACAAACAATAAACATAGCTGAGAAAGTCTTATTACTTTATGACCTTTTTGTTTGAGCCACAACAACAATTTTTTTAAACTATGTTAAAATGTTAAGACATTATGACACTTAAGACACCCTTGTGAATACCCCAAATATATAGTATGTATGCAATGCAAAGCTGGTACATTGGGTATTTATAACCACAAAAAACTAGTTTAAGTATTATATATTGAAATATACATACATGTGTGTATGTATACATATACAAATGTACATGAGCCGCTCACATAAAAAATTCTTGTTATCCCTCCCAGAAATTCAGTGTGAACTATATTAGAAAATAGCTATTTAAAAATATATCATAGTTATGTCCCTTTTCACAATGTATGGTTAAGAGTTAACGTGAACTTTAACTGCAAGTTCTCCATACAAAACTTGCCGTTAAAGTCTCTGTTATCTTTTAACCATACATTGTGAAAAGGTACGTTAGAGTCTTTAGTTTTGGTATGTTTCGATTTGATGCTACATATTTATTAACACAGAAAATATTAAATAAGTAATAAAATTATAAATTAGGCGCTTTGTTAAGTTAATAAAACAAGTTTAATTTCAAAAATTAAAAGAAACCCTCAACAACAAATAAGAAAAATTTTTGTAGAGAAAATAAAATAATAGAATATAATTTGATTGTTGCGATTTCTTTGTTTAAATTTCTTAGTTTCCCATACTTATGCTTTAAGTCTTTCATTTGATTTTTCCCAGCCTTTATGACAACTCTTACAATAGACGTGTGACGTCACGTCTAACGGTAAACTCTCTGATTGGCGTAATCTTGTATTTAGTTTATCATTCTTGGTACAGACTTAGCAACGTGTTTATGTAACCAGGCAGATTGCATTATCGGTCTCATAGTGTGTAGTCTTGTTTATGGTTGCGTTCGAAGTTGCATTCGAAGTTTTGAAAATATCAAAATGTTTTGATGTTTATGGGTTGCATTGGCGGTTGCATTGTAGGTTGCATAGTCTGTATCAAAATATGCAACATGTAATATAAACGTGTTGCATAAACACGTTGCAAAGTGTGTACCCACTATTACTGTGCTTCACACGACGAATTTACGCAGCGAATTCTTATCGACGAATTATTCGACGTGGACGAAATTCGTTGTTCGTCCCAATTATGTTCCTAGCATTAGGTGTAGAGTTGAATAATGGGCTTTATCGTGATTCGGGTATTTCGACTTCCACTAAAAAACTAGATTAAAAAATACTTTATTTATTTACTTTTACTTTTTTGTAGAAAGAATTCTAATGATATGTTCGTGGATTTACATAATATTTGTATACAAGTATATACGCTAGGGATGCCAATCGGGATGGATTTTCGGGATCACGGGATTTTCGAGATTTCGGGATCTAAATATTTTTCGTAAAATAAATTATTTTTTAAAATAAATATTACTTTAATAACATAATTTATCATTGCACAATTGTCTTTTTTAAAGTGAACAATTTTCTAATACCAGTATGAAATAAAAATCAAAAGAATTTTTCTCATCTATTTTTAAGTTGATTAATCACATTTGATGTTAGAGAATTTGTAGTGAAAACAATAACTAAATATGAAAACTTGTTTTTGTTTTCAATATAAATGTTTTTCTATTATCTAAACCAAAACGAATATACATATCGGTGGATTTTAAGCACTACTGCTTAAGTTGACTTACGAAAATTTTTAGATTCACTTTCATACAAATAAGTTGCAAAAACAATATTGTTTTGTTAAAAATATATCTACTTTAAAAATACATTGAAATTGATTATTGTGGAAAGCATTCCAACACCAAAGTATAGTAAACATTTTACGGTGTAGGATGTCAAGAGTTTCTTACAAGTTACTAACAACAAGTTTATTTATAATAAAAAGTCAAATCAATAAAAAATCTCTAAAATTTAATTCACAGTCTTTCTTGATGCCTCCTCTCTCAGAAAAAATCAAATTTTTTAACAAATACTACATGATTTTCTTAAAATATTCGAAAAAAAACTAAAAATACTTTTTTCACAAAATATACAAAATTTTCTCCTAATTTTCAAAGATCCAAATTGCAAAATTTGAGATATCAAAAAAATTCTTTTTTCATATAAATTGTAATATAGTTTTCTTTCAAAAGCAACAAAACCAACTGATTTTTGCCAAGTAATAAAAAGTTATGTACCAACGGTTAAAAAAAGTCAGGAGCAAAAATTAAAAAAAAAAATTTCAAGTCAAATAACTTGGAAACTGTAAGAGATAAAATGGTGCTCCAAGCATGTCTTAGTTTTGTTTCTTAACGTTGATTGTCCCGCTGAAAAAATTATTAAGATCGGTCGATATTCACAGAAGTTACAAGCTCCGAAAGAATTTCGACAACCACAGTTTCCCACTTTGAGGCTCCTTGGAGCTACCCTGTCTTACAACAGGGTGCCTCCAAATTTACTTTATGAAAAGTTCAACACTTCTTCTTTCCAAAACAGTTAGTTTCATCGAAATCGGTTCACTAGTTCAAAAGTTGCGGAATTTTTACCCCTTTTTTTATTTCACGCCACTGTGCGTCGTTCGTCCCAATTGTGTTTCTAACATATGGTGTTATGGCGAGTCACCTCTAATCGAATACAGTGTTGCCCATTAGTTCGGTTCAGACGGCTGTTTTATACGGCTATGGGCATGTCACGTCTGATTGCACCTTATATAGACAGCTAAGTTGAAATACAAGGTTCATTCAGTATGTCTGCATCAATGGAAAGTACAAAAGTTGGGCGAGTTTAAACTTTTAGGGAACGTTGAGTAGTTCGACAGCTATTATCTGGTTCTTTTTTTTGTATGTTTTGATTTAGGTTTTTGTGTTTGTGGTAGCGAGTATAAAATACAACAAAAGAAATAAACAAAAATATATAAAATTTAATTAATGACGTAGGAAAAAAAATCCTATTGGAGATGCCCAAACGTTTCCGTCAACAAAGTGTAAAGTGTAATGTCAACTGAAAAAGGCAACGAATAATGAACGCATGAAGGATTCTATGCTCTGCCTTTATTTAAATTACATATATTTTTTTCATATACTACGTTTATACACGCACTATTTGCAAATAAAAATATTCGCAAATAAATTAACTCGCTGTTTATATGGAATAGCAAAAGTACACAAACTTGGTAGCACTTCTATAGAAAATTTACTTTTTTTGACAAAAATAATAGTGTAAATGTGCAAAATATCAAATAATTATTTGTTTTAATTGTCATTATTTGCTTCTGTTAATGTTTTTTGTGCATATTAATCCATTTATTGTTTTTTGTTATCAAACATTTGTAAGCGTGGCAACCTCAAGCATATTATTTGCAAATAGTGCGTTAAACGTGAATAGTTTTCTGAATTAGTAAGTCGCAATAAAAACAATAATATGGCAACAATTTACAGTTTTATTTGCAAATAAGCCCTGCGTATAAACGTAGTAATAAATTATACTTTTGATACCAATTTTTTATACGCAACTTTTTTTTGTGGATATGTCAACAAAGAGACGAGGAGCAAGAAATAATATGTATGAATATACAAGGTATGTTCCAGATGCATAACGAAGCATTCCGAACTTGTACAAAGTTACCCAAAAGTGTTCCACATAATAGTTTTTGTGCAATTTTGAGAGCAAATGATAGAATATTTCTCTCATTTTCTGTACAAACTTTTTCTTTGGGTAAGTTTCGCCAAGGGTTAAATAACACCGGTCTACAAAATTTTTTTGTGCACGGGCTATACATACCTAATTTTTATTCCTTTTATACCTAGGGATAAGATAAATAACAAATAATAGTTCTGAATTTGCTTTTAGGTGTGAAAAATGGCAAATTCAAATAAATGAAAATACATTAAAAATGGGCTTAGAGATGATTTATTAAGAGATACCGAATATCCATTTATGATTAATTCTTACAGTAGAAGTTTTGAAATAAAGTCCAAACGCTTAAAAACGAACAGTTTTACTTTTTATGTCATGTTCAGTAGAAGTTTCTCGTATTAACCCCAAGTATAGTACCCCATCATGCTTTCGTTGTACTGGCATCGGTAACGTCTCACAAATTCCATTATATCTTTATGCTCTTCCCAATGAGCTCCCATATTATCTTTAAATTTATCCAAATGAGAATAAAACATGTGCATCTTTAGAGACATTCTACATCACCTGATGGAAAAATTCGTAATCATGTCAGTGATCATCAGCTCGTTATAATTTTCAGCTCTATGGTTTCCAATAAAACCATGAACTACTGCCTTTAAACTATTCCAGGCTTTTTTTCCCCTCATTGCTAAGTTCGGGAAAATATCACAATCCATGAATGTTTTTAGAAGAGTTACATGACACATGTGGAGCCTATTTTATGTCCTGATTTTTAACAGGTAAATTAAAGTAAACTCAAATAGTACTTATTGTCTCTTATTTTAATAAATTCGCCGCAAACGTAGCAAAACGAGTCAGCGTTTCATTGACAACTTCTTGAAACCATTTTGGTTAGTTTAATACAGCGAAAAAAGAAAACAAAACATGTTATTCCTCTGTAATGTAAACACATCCTACCGTACATAACGAGCGACGTAAGAAACACTGTCCCCGCCCTCTTACCTATCTTTCGACATTGCTAGCGCGCCTAGACCGACATCAATCAGGCGCTAATATCAAAAATGCTATAATTTCTTAAAAAGCAAATATTTACGATTTGTAATCGCATCTTTGTATAAAGATTTGTTTATATAATCAAATATGTTACGTAAAACACATGCGAAAAACAAAATGTTTTTGTTGACCAGTGTAATCAGCTATTTCCTGTTTACATATGAAACAAACAAAAAAAATAAAATAAGGGTTTTCATGAGAATGTTCAAAAGCCTCGCAAACTGTGCAAGTGTGCATTTTTACACTCTCGGAAATAAAATGTCAAAAATTGTATGGAAATTTATTTACACAAACCTGTTAACTTTGCCCAACAATTTTCACTCGTAAACTTAAGCTGTGCATTAATTGTGCATTTATTAAACAACAACTTTTTGGTTATTTTGCTTCCTTGTGGCATTTTTAGATACACACAGACACTTTTTATTTCTATAGAAATATATACATATATATGTATTTAATTTAAAAACTGCTTGAAATTTTATTTTTTTATTTTTATTATATTGATTTTTTCGACATTTCATTCAAATTTACTTAACTGTTTGCGCAAAAGTTGAAAAGGGGCTTCATGAAACAAGTCTCGCATATTTGCCCAATTGCACAAATGGGAATTTTAAGAGTTCTCATGAAAACCCTTAATGAGAAAATTTTCAAATAAACAAACTAACTTTGGTGTTATTTGTTCATTAATAATTATCACATGTAATTTGGCTTAAAAAGCGATACGAACTTTAGCCTGTTAAAATCATAAATATAGAAACAAATGGAGTTCGAATAATAATTAAAATTAACTAAAATTAGTAGCCATTGATTGGCCTGTGGCAAAAATTAAATAAAAATATACTTAATAGTAACAAACCAAAAAAGTTTGTATTAAGTAGAACAATAACAAAAATTAAAAATTTTAAAAACCCCCGACTTTTTTCAGAAAAGATGTAAAGAAAACACAAACACAAACTAAACGGCTGGACCGATTTTTTTCAAACATAGCTAAGAACCCTCTCGATCAAGTCATCTTTCAAACAGAAAAAACTAAATGAAAATCGGTCCAGCCGTTTGGCCTGTACGTGGACACAGACAGACACACAGATACACAGACACACACTACAAACTTATAACACCCCTTTTTTTAGTCGGGGGTTAAAAAATAAGCAAATTAACTAACATGTGTATAATTAGTAAAAGAACAAAACGACAATGGTAAGACTGTTGTAAATATAGAGATGGTAAAATTGAGCTTACAATACAAAAAAGCTTTCAGCAAATTGAAATACGATGAATCAAAACAATTCACATATTCCCTTTGCAATAATCCTAAGTATATAAAGCAGAAATCTACATCAACTGACACCACACACAGTGGACCAAACACAAAAAAACGCTGATGATGAAGGTTTAGTGGCCTTCGAAAACGGCTGGCTGTTCCGTTCAACTATGTCTTGTCAGAATATTTACACTACTAGCTTTGGTGTTATTTGTGCATTAATAATTATCACATGTAATTTGGCTTAAAAAGCGATACAAACTTTAGCCTGTTATAACTTATAAATAATTATTTTTAGGGCAAGATCAATAAATAATGTCTACGATTAATAACAATAGTTTTTTGGAACACCTTTTTTCATTGAACATGAATTCCTTAGGTTGGCATGCAGTAAATTTTATGGCTGTGGTATACTAAAAAAATTTACACGGCGCCTAAAACAATTAAAAATACAACTTTACACTCTATAACATTTCATTTGAAACCCGAAATATGTATGTGTATTTCTTATTAAACTTAATTTGTTTGATTAATTATTATATATATAATAATAATTATTAATCATTTTAATCAATTAATTTTGAAGCTTTAGAAGTCTACTTCCCGTTTTTATACCATTTACCAAAAAATGGTAAAAGTCTTGTCATTCCGTTTGTAATTTCTAGAATATTAATAAGCGAGTCATAAAGTATATGTATATATTCTGGATCCTTATGCATAGGGAAGACGAATGAATAAGCGATGTCCGTCTGTCCATCTGTCTGTACGTGAAATCGGTTTTCCGAAGCTCCCAGAAAAGCTAGAGACTTCGTTCTTGAACTGGTGGGTCAGAAATGGTCGAAATAAGATTGGTATTGAAAATCAGCAAAATCGAGCAGACGATTTCAGAGCTGGGAGACTTAAACTTCATTACTACCGAAAACTAGTTTTTAATAATTTTTTATTAAATAAACTTATTTTATACTTCAGTATGAATAAAATTGGTATTTCTAACTAAAAAAAATTAAAAAAAAAATTAAAAAGACGTTTCCAGGGGTGGAAAACCTTAACTTTTTTTGTTATGCAAAAGTAACTTACTAAAACAAATGTTTCCTTTTTTTTTCTACAAACTAAATATATCTAATGTTCTTAAAAGAAGGAGATTGATGTAAGAAATCAGAAAAACGAAAAGGATGATTCCAGGGTTGGAAAATCTACGGTTTTTGTGATATATACAATTAACTACCGTAAACCAATTTTTTAATTATTTTTATTAAATAAACTTATTTTATACTTCACCACGAATAAAATTGGTATTTCAAATAAAAAATTAAACTTCAAAAAATTAATAAGATGTTTCCAGGGTTGGAAAACTTTAACTTTTTTTCTTATACAAAAGTAACTTACTAAAACAAATTTTTCCTTTTTTTTCTATAAGTTAAACATATCTAATGTTCTTAAAAGAAAGAAATTGATGTTAGAAATCAGAAAAACAAAAAGGATGATTCCAGGGTTGGAAAACCTACGATTTTTGTGATATATAAAATTAACTACCGTCAACTAATTTTTTATTTATTTTTATTAAATAAACTTATTTTATACTTCACCACGAATAAAATTTGTATTTCAAATAAAAAAAATTTAAAAATTTAAAAAGACGTTACCAGGGTTGGAAAACTTTAACTTTTTTTCTTATACAAAAGTAACTTACTAAAACAAATTTTTCCTTTTTCTCTATAAATTATTATTAGATATCTTATATTCTTAAAAGAAATAGATTGGTGTAAGAAATCAGAAAAAATCAAAAAGGAGGATTCCAGGGTTGGGAAACTTACACTCTTTGTGATATAAAAAATTAACTACCGAAAACTAATTTTTATCTATTTTTATTAAATAAACTTATTTTATGCTTGATAACGAATAAAATAAAAAAACAATTAAAAAAATTAAAAAGACGATTACAGGGTTGGAAAACTTTAACTTTTTTTGTACAAAAGTAAGTTACTAAAACAAATTTTTCCTTTTTTTATAAATTAAACATTTCTTAAATTCTTAAAAGAAAGAGATTGGTGTAAGCAATCAGAAAATCAAAAAGGGTGAGTTCACGCTTGGGACACTTACACTTTTTTGATATATAAAAGTAACTAAGTCTAATTAATTTTTATCTTTTCCTTTATAAATTATATATATTTTACGTTTTGGAAAGAAAAGTTTGGTATAGAAAATTAAATAAATAAAAACCACAGCTCCAGAGCTGGAAACTATGATTTTTTTCTGGACATTAAAGTAACTAAATAAAACATTAGTAGTAGGGAATTGCCAATTCTACCGCAATTAAAATTGTTAAATTGTTGCTGAAATTGTTAAATTGTGGGCTGAAATTGTTAAATTGTTGCTGAAATTGTTAAATTTGGGTAATTAAAATTTGAAAATTGTTAAATTCTTGGAAATTTGTGTTTTTTGTTAACATTAGGAGTTTTTGTTTACATTAGGAGTTTTTGTTTACATTAAGTGTATGTCTGTCTGTCTGCCTGACCGTGGATGTTTGTGTGTGGAATATTTTGTGTGAATGTACTAAGGCGGTTCATAGTTTGGCGGTTTTTATGTGCGTATATACAGACGAGGAAAATCATGAAAATGATTTTTCCTAATACCAGTGGTGAAATAGTGATTATTAATTTTTCTTAATGCCTACGGCAATGCATGATAATTTTTCCTAATGCCGGGCAATACATGAATTTTTTTTTTCAAATGCCGACGGGAAAATGATTTTTCCTAATGACGACGGGAAAACGTGAAAGTTATTTTTTCTAGTGCTAATGTAGGTGTTGCTAGACTGTGGGAATTTAAGGCTGACCGTGATTTGAGTGGGTGGCGTTGTTGCCGTAATATGTAACCATAGGAATTTGCGGATGTGTCTGTCTGTCTGTGAGAATTTAGGTGAGGGTTTGATTGGTAGGGGCGGGGTGTAGTTGAGGTAGATCGATTGCGTGTGTGTGTGAGTGTGTGTATGTTTGTAGGACTTACAATGTGTGTATTTCTGTAGGAGCTTAAGGCTGATTGTGATTTATGAGGGGTGAGGTGTTCTAGTAATATGCAACCGGGGGAATCTGTGTGTTTGTATGTCTGTAGGAGTTTAAGGCTGACCATGATTTGGGTGGGCAGGGTTGTTGACGTAATATGTATCCATGGAGATTTGTGGATGTGTCTGTCTGTCTATAGTAGTTTAAGGCTGATCGTGATTTGAGGTAGGTGAGGATGTTGTTGAGGTAAATTGGTTATGTGTATGTATGTATGTATGTATTTTTGTAAGAATTTAAGATGATTGTGATTTATTAGGGGCGAGGTGTTCTTGTAATATGTAGCCGTGAGAATCTATGTGTATAGACGTCTGTAGAAGTTTAAGACTGTCTGTAATTTCAGGTAGGTGAGAGTGTTGTGTTGTTGAGATTAATCTTATATATTGTATATGTATGTATGATCATGGGAATTTGTGTATGTATATCTGAGGGAGAATTTAAGGCTCGCCATGTTTTGCAAAAGGTGGGGTGTTGTTGAAATTTTCTTGGATATTTCTTATATGAATTCTGCTATGTGTGTGTATTTGAGCTGGTATTTATATATAGATAGAAATAAATTGTTTTCAATATCGACATTTGGTACTATAAAATACTATCATATATCTGGACTTCCCTAATCCTAGTATGCTTTTATACTTGCGATTGCTTTAGGTATATTTTCTCATGCTTAAATTTGTCTCGCGTTAAAGTCTGTCTGTGTGAAATTTGTTTATATTACAGATTTTGTTTATTTAACTACATCCGTCTTCTCTGACTGAAAGAGTTTTCTGCACACAGAGAAAAACCAACTTGAAATCAGTAAAAACTATGCTGAATTAATAAGAGCCATTAACAAAGGTTTATTCATATTGAAATTTCTTATTTCAATATGGACAAAATATTAAATTACAGTATTCATTTATTAAACTCATTAGTTTGTAGATATCTCAATATACATTTTCTATTATATTAAAAATTATTGAATTAATGTGACAAATTCTTATTTTTAACCTGCAGATTTTCCCTGAGTGTATGGATTGTTTATATTTGCATTGTGCTTTAACTAAACGACGCTTCATATATTTTCATGATGTAGATCTAATAAATACTTAAGCATTGATAAGAAATTTGATATGTATACATACATATCTACAAATTGATTTTATGTATGTATGTATGTATGTATGTACATATATATGTACATATAAATAAGTGTTTAACTCAATCTTTGAATACATTTTTTATTTTATTTTTTGTCATGTGATGTCTGTTGTTGTTGAAATTAAAAACATTTTAATTTTTATCTGCGTTTTCTTAAAAGTTTGTGAGGAGTTTCTGTTTTAAGTTAAACTGAATTCCTGAAGATATGTACATACTCTATAGTAATAGTAACTATAATAGAAATATTCCTTATACTCAATTTACATTTTTTAAAGTTGATGCAATGTTAGTTAGTCAGTGCTTGATATTTTTAGGGTATAAAATTTTTTCTAGCTATAGCCTTCTACATTTATTTTGGAAAGCTTGCTTTGCTTTTTAAAAATGTATAAACATTTTTAAATGAAACTGATCCGGCACTCCAGCTTTTTTTGTTGGTAGTTAACTTACTTATTTTTTGTGATTTGAACGGGCTAAAGTTCGTATCGCTTTTTAAGCCAAATTACATGTGATAATTATTAATGAACAAATAACACCAAAGTCTGTTGTAAATATTCTGACTAACAACACATAGTACTTATTTTTTATTTTTTATTGATAAACATTGGAAATCAAAAGGGAGTTTTATATTGTAATTATTATTTTCATAATTGTTGAAAACAATCGCTGCTTTTTGTTTGTTTTTTGCGATGAAATAATTTGAATTACTTTTGAAACTTTACGCGTTTATAAAAATTATGTTATTTTCTATATTTCTTAATTTATAAGACTTTTAGACTTTGTGCTTTAGTGGTTATATATTCTATTATACGATTATGAATAAGAATGCAGTAAGCTGATGTATTTGCTTACTGCTTCAAATTAAAATTTTATTCAATTGAATAAAAGGAGCTTTTTTCTTAAACTCTGATGCAGTTAGAAGCGCTGGAGATTCTTTCATATATAGAATTGGATAACATTTACTTTTAATTTTTATGTTAAGAAGTACAGATATGAGACTAAATTTAAATGTACTTTTAAATTAGTTAAATCATAATGAACAATCATATTTTACTCTAGGATACAAGATGACTTTGTGTGACGAAATTTCTGTTGCTTTATACTGATAATATTTTTACATTAATAAGGTACATATATGTTTGTTTTATGAAGGGTGAGCACCTATCACTTTTATTTGTTGTCCTATATGATTTTTTTTTTAATTTTATTAAAGTTCAGCGTATTGTATATATATTTCTGAAATGTTTAAGTGTGTTTTGTGTGCCCATCGGGCAGAGTGTACGTATTAGTTGGTCAGTCAGTCTCTATTTTTATTTATTTTTTTTCTTCTAATGTGCCACTCCTTTTTTCAGATTTGACTACTTGGAATAGAGAATTTTTGTCTAATTTTTTGTTGGGTATATACCTTAGGTATGTAGAAATTAGTTTACTTACAAAGAAATGTATGTTTAATAAACAGCTATTGTAGCAAATCGATCTCAAATAACTCAGTTACCTCTACCAGCAATTCACCGTTGGTGTATTCATAAAGTGTTAGAAACAATGAAATATCTATGTTTTGAGAGAATTTTTCCCCTCAGTATTTCTACATGAGGTTTGAGGGGTCAATCACTGTCGCATTCATATGTAATGATTATTCACTTAAAAAACGTCATCATCACCATCAATCATCTCCGTATACAATACATTCATGAGTTGGGTTGATCCAGATACAATTGCTGTCTCATCACCTTCTAACAGCTTTATATATTTTGCTAGTATGCATAGAACGATAGTTCTAAAATAAATCATAGTTCCCTTATATCAAATTCTATTCGTGCAACAATAGTTGACCTGTCAAATTGCGAAAAAAACGCTATGATTGGCTTGCTAGAAAGTCCTAATGGACTTAAATTTGAGAACATTTATTTATACTCAAAATCTTTATATCAACCCAAATATAAATATCTGAAGAAATTAATTACATCAATTAAAATAATAATATATTACAAAATTTACCGATAGTGAATCTGTTATTTCAGTTCAAAGTAATTCCAATATGATATTTAACGATGATGTGTATGGGAAGAATACTTTTGTATGGGGAGTGATAAGAATGTTGATTCATTCTACTTATGTAAAACTTACACCAGAATCACCAAACATTTAATAAGAGATCATCATAATGTAATTTTAATGTTTAAGTAAGGTGAGAAAAATATAAAGCATGTTGAAAGGCTAAATATGAATTTTTGATTATAAGCAAAGATATTGAATTAAACGATGATCGTTATAGAAAATAATTTTACTACATAAAACTTTACTTTTTCGTATTTCATCTGACTTTTATATACATATCTTACATGTATATAAATGTTATAAATGGCTAGCTACTTGTACACTGATAACTAAATCTGACTCAGATATCTTGAAATGAAAATCTGAACAGCTCTTGATAGCCTGATCTGTTACCTGATAAGCTAATCTGAAAATCAGATCAGCTCCTGATAAGCTGATCTGAAAACCAGACCAGCTCCTGATAAGCTGATCTGAAAATCAGATCAGGTCCTGATAAGCTGATCTGAAAATCAGATCAGGTCCTGATAAGCTGATCTGATAACCAGACCAGCTCCTGATAAGCTGATCTAAAAACCAGACCAGCTCCTGATAAGCTGATCTGAAAACCAGATCAGGTCCTGATAAGCTGATCTGATAACCAGACCAGCTCCTGATAAGCTGAATTAAAAAACCAGACCAGCTCCTGATAAGCTGATCTGATAACCAGACCAGCTCCTGATAAGCTGATCTGATAACTAGACCAGCTCCTGATAAGCTGATCTGAAAACCAGATTAGCTCCTGATAAGCTGATCTAGTAGCCGATACCTGAATTTGCTATTAGCAAACATGGATGAGAAAGTTTTAAAGCATTTGGTGTTGAGAACAAATGTGATTAAGAAAAAGCTTCGTAGTATAAAAACTAGTGAAATAGATACAAATGAACAACTAAGAGATGCATTTAAACCTATAACAGAAGAATTCATAAATAGTTCTAAAAATATTAAAAGAATTCTTATGAAAGAAGAAAGTAAAATCAAGACAGAAGTTGAAAATATACAAGTTTAAAGCATGAGAAACCATTAGTCAAGATAGAGACAAGTACACCAAAGAAACTAGCAGAAGGAACAATATTTGATAATGCCATCTTATTTAATGATGCTAATACTGAGAATGATGATGACGATGATTTGTATTCAAAGACTTCCAATTCCGAAGACTTATCAGTATTGGAAGGAAGAAATGAATTAGATACAAACTAATGGTGATAGTAACCTCAAACTGAATGAAGATAAAATACAAGTTGGTGGTAAATATGGGCTCTAACACTAGGACTATTTTCTCTAATGTTTGATAAAATACCAAAAAATTATGATAAATTTGAACTCGAAATCTATAAAAAGATTTTAATTACTACTAATGTATGCATACAGAATCATCATCGTTCTCCGTCAGAGAACGATGATATAAGTTAATTTTTCTGGAAACTGAAATCGACAAACTAAAGAACAAATTAATAATATAGCTTAAGGCATTGATATAATTCAAGAATATATTCAAATGCATATTGGTGGACTACAAAGTGAAATAAAATTAGAGAAGGAAGAGAGTTATAAAATTGAAAAGCAATTCTAAAAATTAAATAATTAAAAATAAATTGAAGAGTTGTACGATTAAATATATAGATTAGAAAATTAACTACATATTAGTCTAAATAGCTGCAAGTGCAACATGTAGATCACCACACTATCGAAAAAATCTGTAAAACAACTCAATGTCTTTAAAAAGAAATTTAGTAAACGAACTCCATATTAAAACTCGAAAATTGTTTGTGCTTGTAGAGATGCAATGACAGGAATATATGAAGTTTTATGGAGCTAAGTTAGGTGAAATGGAGAACTATTCTACAGAAAATAGAAATTGTTGATTTTTGAAGACTGTAATTGACACATTATCAAATTGTAGTACAGCTGAAAATAAAAGCTGCACTCCAAAAACCAAGGAATGGAAAATAATTTTGAAGTGGTACGGGTACCAAAAAAAAAACTTAGAAACAGATGATTCTAAGGAATTTTTTAATAAATACTTTGGAAAACTCATACATAAATAGAAGATTAAACATTACTTAATATGAAAGCATCAATAGTACAATGATTTAATTGAGCATTAAAAGGAATGATGTGAAAAGAATTAGCTGTAATGGTTCATATAAAAGGATTGGTATACATATATAAAGAATTACTTAGTGCATAAAATAGAAAAATTTATCTCACCATTAAAATGTTTACGATTAAAGTTAACTCAAGAAATGAGAAAAAGCTGCTTAATACAGTATAAAGTAATTTGAAGAATGAATGTTGAATTTAATAAAAATAAAAATTAAATTAAAACGAAAAATCTAGTTTTTGTAGGATTGATTAGGAATGATGGGTCTTAAGAAAGGTAATTAACTAAATGTAGTGGAATTAGATAATTAGCTAAATGTAGTGGAATTCTCTAAACTTGTTGGTCTGAATGAAATTTGCTAAAACTTCAGTGTTTAAAATAAACTATAACATAGTGCAATATTCAGCAGCACATCATATTATCACTTTTTATAAAGTTGTATGTACATTTTCCCATCGAAAGCGCTAAAACGAAAATTTTACAATATGAAAATGGGATTATTATAGAAAATCTTTGCTCTATTTATTTCTTTAGCTATCAGATCTTTAGAAAATATAGATAAACTACGGAATTTGGACTTTGATATCCAATCTTTAAGAATGTACATGTGTATGAATAAATATCAAACAAACTTAGTGAATGAATATACGCTTCAACTAGAATCATGCTGAAGCATGCATATTGCAAACAGATCTTACTTTATATCTGTATCTGTATGAGTATTAAATAAATTTACAGAAAAAAAATAAAAGCATGCCGAAGCATGAATTTAAAAAAAAAAATCCTTACGTCATACAATTTTGTAAGCAAAGAAATTTTATGATTTTGTGGTCACTTAAATACATATGTACATATGTATCTACTTTGTAAAAATTCAAAAGAGCGAACTGGTAAATTCTAATAGTAAAGATTTTTAATTGTAACACTACTACATCTCGGACTCTTACGTCACTATCGATAGAAGCATGCTAAGGCATGCATACTAGCAAAATATATAAAGCTGTTAGAAGGTGATGAGACAGCAATTATATGTGGATCAACCCAACTCATGAATGTATTGTATACGGGAGTGATTGATGGTGATGATGACCTTTTTTAAGTGAATAATCATTACATATGAATGCGATAGGAGTCAACCAGCAAACCTCATGTAGAAATACCTACTTGAGGCAAAAAAATTCTCCCAAACATAGATATTTCATTGTTTCTAACACTTTATGAAAACACCGACGGTGAATTGCTGGTAGAGGTAACTGAGTTATTTGAGATCGATTTGCTACAATAGCTGTTTATTAAACATACATTTCTTTGTAAGTAAACTAATTTCTACATACCTAAGGTATATACCCAACAAAAAATTAGACAAAAATTCTCTATTCCAAGTAGTCAAATCTGAAAAAAGGAGTGGCACATTAGAAGAAAAAAAATAAATAAAAATAGAGACTGACTGACCAACTAATACGTACACTCTGCCCGATGGGCACACAAAACACACTTAAACATTTCAGAAATATATATACAATACGCTGAACTTTAATAAAATTAAAAAAAAAAATCATATAGGACAACAAATAAAAGTGATAGGTGCTCACCCTTCATAAAACAAACATATATGTACCTTATTAATGTAAAAATATTATCAGTATAAAGCAACAGAAATTTCGTCACACAAAGTCATCTTGTATCCTAGAGTAAAATATGATTGTTCATTATGATTTAACTAATTTAAAAGTACATTTAAATTTAGTCTCATATCTGTACTTCTTAACATAAAAATTAAAAGTAAATGTTATCCAATTCTATATATGAAAGAATCTCCAGCGCTTCTAACTGCATCAGAGTTTAAGAAAAAAGCTCCTTTTATTCAATTGAATAAAATTTTAATTTGAAGCAGTAAGCAAATACATCAGCTTACTGCATTCTTATTCATAATCGTATAATAGAATATATAACCACTAAAGCACAAAGTCTAAAAGTCTTATAAATTAAGAAATATAGAAAATAACATAATTTTTATAAACGCGTAAAGTTTCAAAAGTAATTCAAATTATTTCATCGCAAAAAACAAACAAAAAGCAGCGATTGTTTTCAACAATTATGAAAATAATAATTACAATATAAAACTCCCTTTTGATTTCCAATGTTTATCAATAAAAAATAAAAAATAAGTACTATGTGTTGTTAGTCAGAATATTTACAACAGACTTTGGTGTTATTTGTTCATTAATAATTATCACATGTAATTTGGCTTAAAAAGCGATACGAACTTTAGCCCGTTCAAATCACAAAAAATAAGTAAGTTAACTACCAACAAAAAAAGCTGGAGTGCCGGATCAGTTTCATTTAAAAATGTTTATACATTTTTAAAAAGCAAAGCAAGCTTTCCAAAATAAATGTAGAAGGCTATAGCTAGAAAAAATTTTATACCCTAAAAATATCAAGCACTGACTAACTAACATTGCATCAACTTTAAAAAATGTAAATTGAGTATAAGGAATATTTCTATTATAGTTACTATTACTATAGAGTATGTACATATCTTCAGGAATTCAGTTTAACTTAAAACAGAAACTCCTCACAAACTTTTAAGAAAACGCAGATAAAAATTAAAATGTTTTTAATTTCAACAACAACAGACATCACATGACAAAAAATAAAATAAAAAATGTATTCAAAGATTGAGTTAAACACTTATTTATATGTACATATATATGTACATACATACATACATACATACATAAAATCAATTTGTAGATATGTATGTATACATATCAAATTTCTTATCAATGCTTAAGTATTTATTAGATCTACATCATGAAAATATATGAAGCGTCGTTTAGTTAAAGCACAATGCAAATATAAACAATCCATACACTCAGGGAAAATCTGCAGGTTAAAAATAAGAATTTGTCACATTAATTCAATAATTTTTAATATAATAGAAAATGTATATTGAGATATCTACAAACTAATGAGTTTAATAAATGAATACTGTAATTTAATATTTTGTCCATATTGAAATAAGAAATTTCAATATGAATAAACCTTTGTTAATGGCTCTTATTAATTCAGCATAGTTTTTACTGATTTCAAGTTGGTTTTTCTCTGTGTGCAGAAAACTCTTTCAGTCAGAGAAGACGGATGTAGTTAAATAAACAAAATCTGTAATATAAACAAATTTCACACAGACAGACTTTAACGCGAGACAAATTTAAGCATGAGAAAATATACCTAAAGCAATCGCAAGTATAAAAGCATACTAGGATTAGGGAAGTCCAGATATATGATAGTATTTTATAGTACCAAATGTCGATATTGAAAACAATTTATTTCTATCTATATATAAATACCAGCTCAAATACACACACATAGCAGAATTCATATAAGAAATATCCAAGAAAATTTCAACAACACCCCACCTTTTGCAAAACATGGCGAGCCTTAAATTCTCCCTCAGATATACATACACAAATTCCCATGATCATACATACATATACAATATATAAGATTAATCTCAACAACACAACACTCTCACCTACCTGAAATTACAGACAGTCTTAAACTTCTACAGACGTCTATACACATAGATTCTTACGGCTACATATTACAAGAACACCTCGCCCCTAATAAATCACAATCATCTTAAATTCTTACAAAAATACATACATACATACATACACATAACCAATTTACCTCAACAACATCCTCACCTACCTCAAATCACGATCAGCCTTAAACTACTATAGACAGACAGACACATCCACAAATCTCCATGGATACATATTACGTCAACAACCCTGCCCACCCAAATCATGGTCAGCCTTAAACTCCTACAGACATACAAACACACAGATTCCTCCGGTTGCATATTACTAGAACACCTCACCCCTCATAAATCACAATCAGCCTTAAGCTCCTACAGAAATACACACATTGAAAGTCCTACAAACATACACACACTCACACACACACATACACACGCAATCGATCTACCTCAACTACACCCCGCCCCTACCAATCAAACCCTCACCTAAATTCTCACAGACAGACAGACACATCCGCAAATTCCTATGGTTACATATTACGGCAACAACGCCACCCACTCAAATCACGGTCAGCCTTAAATTCCCACAGTCTAGCAACACCTACATTAGCACTAGAAAAAATAACTTTCACGTTTTCCCGTCGTCATTAGGAAAAATCATTTTCCCGTCGGCATTTGAAAAAAAAAATTCATGTATTGCCCGGCATTAGGAAAAATTATCATGCATTGCCGTAGGCATTAAGAAAAATTAATAATCACTATTTCACCATTGGTATTAGGAAAAATCATTTTCATGATTTTCCTCGTCTGTATATACGCACATAAAAACCGCCAAACTATGAACCGCCTTAGTACATTCACACAAAATATTCCACACACAAACATCCACGGTCAGGCAGACAGACAGACATACACTTAATGTAAACAAAAACTCCTAATGTAAACAAAAACTCCTAATGTTAACAAAAAACACAAATTTCCAAGAATTTAACAATTTTCAAATTTTAATTACCCAAATTTAACAATTTCAGCAACAATTTAACAATTTCAGCCCACAATTTAACAATTTCAGCAACAATTTAACAATTTTAATTGCGGTAGAATTGGCAATTCCCTACTACTAACATTTGTTTTGAATTTCCTTTTTTTCACTTAACACACTTTCTATATTTTTTTAAGAACTACTAGATTGGTATAAGTAATCAGAAAAATCTAAAACTATGATTCTAGGGTTTGAAAATTATTATTTTTTCTTTGTACATAAAAGTAACTACATATGTGCTTATGTATGTATCTCTATACTACATAAACGCACTTTGGTAAAGGGTATATAAGATTCGGCATAGGCGAATATAGCACTCTTACTTGTTTACATTCACTACGCATTGATAGCGGGAACAAACGATCCCATGAAATTCATGATTGCAAATTTACCTTCATGGGGAATGAAAATCATGGGAACAAAAATTCCACATTTTATTCACGATAGAGGTGAATACGAATTTTAGAAGATATTGCATACATACATACATTTTTGCAATCGAAATATTCTAAATAATTTCCCAATCCAAAATTTCATAGACATCAAGTTCGTCTCCATCCTCGCTTGTACATATTTACCGATTTGAACTTTTTTTCTTCAGGAAGCTCAAATTTGTGGCAACAGATCTTATAAATATTTAAATGTGATTTTATTCTTATTAAAGATTCTAACATTTCATATCGCAGATTATTCCTTAATTTGGTTTTGTAGTGTTCATGCATGAAAATATTCTCTCCACAAACGCATTACTTATTGGCACTATCAACAGGTTGAACACAGCAGCTGCAATTTCACGAAAGAAGAAATTTCCGGCATTGTCTTCGTACTGATATACTATTGCCAAAAAGCCAAATATGTCTTTAGGAAAACTTTGTTTTGTTTGTTTCCGCCAGTCGATATAAGCAATTTTATTCCATTGGTTTTCATATACGCTCAATGACACTTTTGGATCTATAACATTTTTCAAAATTCCATACAGCGAATCAAATCTATGTTCTGTAATGTGCTTAAATTGCAAATTTAAAAAAATTCAAAGTTTTTCATATTTTCTGGGAATCACATATACATACCCAAGGAAAACAAAATATTGCTGGGATTTTGCTGGAATGTTATTAAGTTGCAGGCAATCGGTGATATTGCAGGAATATTGTCGAAATAGTTTTTGGCAATATTACGTTTGCAACATAGTACCAATATTATTATAATATTTAAAAAAAATATTATATGATATATCTAGTTTTTGTTTAATTCCAAAAAAAATTAAGTCCAAAAAAATTTAACTTGGGGAAAATTTTTTTTATTTTGCTTTACGTTTCAGGTAAACATTCTTACGTCGATTCCAAAAAAAAATCTAAAAATATTAAATCTAAAAATATTAAATATTTGAGAAAATTCTGGACGTTTCAGGCGAAAGTATGTTAATTCCAAAATAAAAATTTTTTATGCGTTCTTATGGTTCCCGGATGACATAATAGAAATTTTTGGAACGTTGCAGTGTAATATTTCCTCAATCTTGCTGGCAAGACAAAAAAGCGGACATAGAAATATGGCAGGCATACTGTAGGAATATTGCCTGTGCCATTACAACGTTACGAAACAATATTCCTGCAAAATTCCAGCAATATTTTGTGGTCTATGGGCAGTTTTTTATGCGTGACACAATAACTAAGGTAGAACAATTGCACAATCAAAACTTTCAACAGTAATTTTTCTTTTTCAAAAGAAAAAAATTTAATTGACAAAGAGCTAGTTCTGCAGCTGCGGTCACGGTAATGGTAATATCATATTCATTATAAAGCAGTGGTGTCAAAAATAAAACTATAGTTGTATGTGTGAGAAAAGCTGTCTCATTCGTCTCTGAAGTACATCGAAAAAAATAAATATCTGCCACAAATGCAGTTTAGTCAAGCAGCTCAAAATATATAAAAAGGAGTCTATATGGTAGATAATAAAAAAATAAGGAAAAAAAATTAAATAAAAAAGTTGCGGGCGACCCATATTTTCCGAGTTACGGCGCTGTAAACTTTTCATAGGAAACTGTGAAGAAATTCCAAAAAATATTTTTTGATTGATTTTAGATACAGTTTATTGAAGCTGCTCCAAAAAAAATTAAAATGTCTTTTTAATATATATTCATTTCTTTCCTTAAAAGTTTTGTAACATAAAATACATTGAATGTCTCAAAAAACATTACTAATCATAAACTATTTTTCGCATACCACTTTTTTTCTTTCACTGTATCTATAAAGAATTTAATACACCCGCTGCGCATGTGTTATCGTCGCTGTTTCATTGACGACTAAATGGAAGAGAATAAGAATGTGTGTGATTTTAGTTTGCACAATTGTGCCATGAACAGCGTGACCGTTTGACCGACTAAAGTGGCAATTTGCCACTTTTTCGACTGCGTTTCCCCTTTTTCGACTGCCTTGCTACTTTTTGACCCCCTTTATTTAGGGTGAGTTATATGAAAATACATTAAAAATAAAAAGTTTAGTGCAGTTTTCTAGTTTTTTTAAATTTTGCCCCTTTTTTTTTGATAAATCCCCTATTTGGTGCCACTTTTTGAAAAATGTCATCGGTCACCCTGGCCATGAAACTGACATCATTGTTATAAAGTATGATTGCCACACTACTCTAAGTGATTTTTAAAAACTGAGATGTTACCAGAAAACGAAAAACTTGATAATTCTATAAAGTGTTAATAGCAGCAGCTATTGCTTTTTACATTATGAGAGCAAAAGTTGCAAAATGATAACAATTTTGGTGATGTGGAAGAATCTTTGTGAATGAAAACAATATTTAAACACGATTAAAACTCATACAATTCGTTTTCTATTTATTACAACTATTATTATTAATAAATGTACATCTCACGGATTTTATTGAAAACCCGATTGTTGCAGCTCATCTCAGCTTAGACGTGGCCATTTTTTCTTTGGCCACAAAACTACTCGGCATGGCCACAATTCCATCAGAGCCGCTACCTTGGCCCCACTCAACGCCAGCCTCTTCCTCTTCAAGTTTTTTGCTTTTTGTAAAAGATATTTGTTAAAAAATAAATTTATTTAGGAATTTTAATAAACTTACCTTCTTCACCAGCCATATCCTTTTGCATTGTTTATTTACTTTTTTGACATTTGGTTCGCCATTGTAGGAAATTGTTCTGCTGACTGAACACAGTTCTCAACAAACACCAGGGTTGCATTTCGAGTTTTACGCAATTAGTGATACAATTAACTACTAATTGCTCAATTTATTAATTGACTTATTGTATGGTAAATTGTGCTCAATTAAGGCCTTAATTGCATAAAATGTCCTAATTGCGCAATTAAGGGGTATGTCTGAACACGGTATAACACAATGCACTAATAATCCCAAATTATTATTTTGCTTATTCAATAAAATAATTTTTTATTAAAAATACATTGAAATTAATCATTGAGGGGTTAGCTGGATCCTATGCTCATTTCACTGTTGCTACTGCAGACCATTAGGGAAACTTTACCCTGCAATACATGTATATTTATGAGAAAAATTCTATATAGAGAAGAATTCGTATAAAAAATTAAAAATTTTTATTTCAATAAATTCTGCCAGAAAGCATTTAGCAGAATATTTTGAAAGTTGAATACTTTTTAACTAATGAAAATGCCAGATCCAGCAGTGAAAATGCTAAACTGGCAACAATGTATGTGGTTGACTACAAAAATAGTTAAATTTAACTTTTTTGACTAATGCTAGGAACACAACTGGGACGAACGACGAATTTTTCGGTGCGAACTTTCGTCATAAAAAATAAAACACATTTGTTTATAGTTATGAAAATGAACACAACACCGCCGTAGAACGAAATTCGTCGTGCGTGCAGTGTTGCCATATTTATTTTTCAAAAATCTTCAAGTCTAGCAAAAAAAAAATCTTTTTTTGTTATTTTATTGAATGAAAATTTAATTTTTCTTCTCTTCCTTAGAAACTCACATTAATTAATAAAATATTTCATTCAATAAAAAGAATTGAAATTATTGAACTTAAGCCTGACTAAAAATTATTTCTGATTAAAAATTCACTATAGTTCAATTAAAAATCTAAAAATGTCTCAATTCATCATGGGCACGTGACAAAAATATGTTCACTTGGCAATCACTGTTCACTTGGCAATCACTAATGTTCGAAAACCAAATAAACGGGAGAATGCAACAACAAAGTAACATATAATCCACTACTATAATACTTATATGTATGTACCGACGGTACATCGAATAAGTAAAAATAATTAATGTGATGATCGTAAAAGATAAGCAAGAATAGTTAAACATACGTAGGTAGAGTAATATAACTTCGTGCTAACCTAAATAGAAAAATGAAAAAATGGAAAAACAGGGGAAATAAATAATGATACTTACATATGTATTTACCAAAGGTAAATCAATAATTGTACACAACAATCATTTCTCACATTCCGTTTCATTAGAATTTACGTTAAATAGCTGATGTTAATAACAATCTCTACCCAAGTAGATAGACTAGGGTGCTGATGAAGTGCGTTGCTGCACAGAAAAATATCGGTATTTCCCCCAGCTTAAAAGTCTAATTTAATTTTTCTTCTCTTCTTTAGAAACTCACATTAATTAATAAAATATTTCATTCAATAAAAAGAATTGAAATTACTGAACTTAAGCCTGACTAAAAATTATTTCTGATTAAAAATTCACTATAGTTCAATTAAAAATCTAAAAATGTCTAAATTGAATGAAAATTATTAAAATTTACTTTGTTTCTTGTGAACTATTAAAAGTAAGGCCAAATAACACAAAATTTTTACGGTATAGAATATGTGCAAGATCATTATGAAGCAAATCAGAAAATTTGTAAGTAGTTTAGTCAAAAAACACCTCCATAATACATATATTAAAAGTTCCAAAAGTAAAATTTTTAAAAATCTTATTTTTGGAAAATAAATCTTTTTTGCCGTTTTAACATGTCTAAAAAATTCAAAAATAGGATAAATCTTCATATATGGAAACACTGCGTGAATTTTATTACTAGCCGACGTTCGAGGGTTTTTAAAAAATTTGGAGAAGACACGTTGTGATCAGTTTTTGTGGTCAGATCAGTCTGTCTGTTCTTTTATTTAATTTTATTCAACAACTTAAAATGTATTACAATTGTGCTTGGTTAGCTTAAATTATATTTTGTTATTTTATTTAATTTTGTTAAAGAACTTAAAATGTATGTATGTATGTATTACAATTTTGCATACTTAGCTTAAATTACATTTATTGGCAAACCTTTTTATTTATACAAGTGTGTGAAGTTTTATTATTTTAATTATTGTTAAAATTATGCTTATTAGTTACTTTGGAAATATTATGTCTTGTGCAATGCACCGGAAATATGAAATTGGGTTACTGCTTGGTTTTATTAATTTGATTTAAAAATTCCTCGAATTTATCGGGTTCATTCGATTTTATGTCAATATAGTTAGTTGTATATGTAATAGTGTCCTGCACACGATTATTTATAAGACCTTTCAAGACATGAGAGATTTTTTCCAATGCTTTACTACAGCGAAATATTCTAAAAGAATCGCTAAGCAACACTGTTGGCAAGTAATTTTTTTCGGAGGTATGTCTTGCAAACAGTGTTGTTTAGCGATTCTTTTAGAATATTTCGCTGTAGTAAAGCATTGGAAAAAATCTCTCATGTCTTGAAAAGTCTTATAAATACTCTTGTGCAGGACACTAATATGTAACTCGTGCGTGACGAACTCTGATGCATTAAAAACATTCACCACAGCAGGCTACATGAACACACGACTTCAAATACCGCTAGCAGCATTTGTCGCCTCGTAGCCTGCTACTTAATTATTTTGGAGACGGCAGCAGAACCATCTGCATCTGATATTCCAGTATAAATACATACATTGTTCAGTATTGCCACTTTTATGTATTTTGCATTTATAAAAATTAATTGCTCCTTTAAAATGTACTTATTTCACGTAAAATACAAAAATTAATCAATTTATTCTTTACATCAATTTTTGGGTATTGTTTCTGTTAAATAATATGAAATAATAGTACAAAATCATTCATTCAACATTTTGTATTATATAGGTTCTTAATCTCAAATTAACACTTTTTCCATTCAAATTAAATTTTTTACAAATCAAACTCAATTTTTTTCAAAGCAACTTCAATTTTATTCAAAACAAATTAAATTATTTTCAACTCATATTAATTTTTTTTCATTTCAAATTAATTTTTTTTCTTTTAGAATTAAATTATTTATTTTTCAAATTAAATTTTTCCACTTCAAATTAATTTTTCCACGAATTCAATGCAGAAAGATTTAAAAACTTGTTTTTTTTTTCTTTTATTCGTGATTCCTTTTCTATTATTGTGCTATTTAATTTAAACACCGGTTAACCCATTCACTCACAAAACTGGTACGCAATGTTTCCTTTATTGCAGCTATGAACATACATGGCATTTTACATAAAAAAGTAATTGCTAATTCCTCGGTTAATACCAACATTTTCACACATTTCCTTGATTTCCAACATCGCAGGTGCTTGGCTGATCCTTGACAATGCAAAGATACACAAAACTCAAGTGGTTAAAGATAAAATTGCTGAGTCCGGTCACATTTTATTTTTCTTCCTCCATACTCCCCTATGCTAAACTCAATTGAAAAAGTTTTCTCAAAAACTAAGCTCTGTGCTCGTAATATGGTAGCTGATCCAGAACGTAACATGGACTTGGTCACCATAATTAACCGATCAGTAGAACCCGTAACACCTACAGATTGCAACAATAATTATGTTGTTATGACTATGAATTTGTCATTAGCTGCAACTGGAGAACCGCTACATTGAAAATTTTATGTAGCAAGTAATTGAAGCCTATTTTAAATTTAATTTTGTATAAATAAAAATAATTTTTTAAGTATTTTGAGTTTAATTAAAAAAATTAATTTGAAGTTAAGGAAATTTAATGTAAAATGAAAAAAAAAATTAATTTGAAATGAAAAATATTTAATACGATTTGTAAAAAGTTTAATTTGTGTTGAAAATAATTTAATTTATTTTGAATAAAATTGAAATTACTTTAAAAAAAATTGAGTTTGATTTGAAAAAGTTTGAATTTGAATCGAAAAAGCGTTAATTTGAGAATAAAAACCTATATGAATTGTCTCATTGTAGCCAAAGAAATAGAAATTAGTTTAATTGGACTACCACGACAAAATCAGCATAGACAACAACCTACCGCCATGTGTCCTTGCCGTCTTCAAAATAATCATTCTCATATATGTATGTGTATTCTATCCTTGACATTTGGTAGTCGGTATCTTGCTGTGGTGAATGTGTTTAATGCTTGAGATAGATTTATTTCTATTTTGTACACCGACGAACGACGAAAAAACAATATTCTCTCCCTCTCTCTTTACAAACACAACAAGCGGTGTGTCCAGAATTTAAAATAAAGTTAAGCTAAATCACGTATGTCTTTAATATATTTTCAGAGAATACGCAATTTGGATTAAAAAATGATAAAAAAGCTAAATCCGTTTTTAAAAAAGCTAAAAAAAATAAGCTAAGAGCTTAATGAAAATTTTAAAGTTAAATCCAGAAGAAATAAGGTAAATTTAGCCCAAAACTAGCTAATATGGTCACACTGACAATAGCAAACTCTATCAATTATAATGCAGGGTATACACGATAGTTAATTTCGTACTTAAGCATTAAACACATTCACTACAGCAAGCTACCGACTACCAAATGTCAAGGATAGAATACACATGTTTATATGAGAATAATTCTTTTGAAGACTGCAAGGCAACATGGCGACAGGTTGTTGTCTATGCTGATTTTGTCGTTGTAGTCCAATTAAACTAATTTCTATTTTGTTGGCTACAATGACAAAATTCAGTATTGCTAGTATAATACAAAATGTTGAATGAATGATTTTGTACAATTATTTCATATTATTTAACAAAAACAATATCCAAAAATTAATGTAAAAAAGAAATTCATTTTTGTACTTTTACGTGAAATAAGTACATTTTAAAAGAGCAATTAACTTTTATAAAATGAAAAATATATAAAAGTGGCAATACTGAACAATGTATTTGTACTTGAATATCAGCTGCAGATGGTGCTGCTGCCGTCTCCAAAATAATTAAGTAGCCGGCTACGAGGCGGCAAATGCTGCTAGCGCAATTTGAAGTCATGTAGCCTGCTGTGGTGAATGTTTTTAATGCATTAGCGTAGAATGAGTTGTAGTACTGTTTTAATATTATGTTTAGACGACGAGTTGAATCACACGCTTCGCTCTCTGAATCTTGTTTATGAATATTGTCGTTTACACGAAGATTTCGTGCTTCATGTGGAGCGTTCCAATTTAGTGCTTTTCGCACTAGATTTAGTGCTTTTAATTCATAACAGTCTGGAATTTTTCAACTTGGTGCTTTTTTTAAAAAGGCACTAAATTGGTGCCTTTTTACCTTTGTTTTTAGTGAATTTAGCGCTATTTACAAATTCACTAAATAATAACTTGTGATAGTCTGGTGGCTTTATACAAAACACCAAATAAGCATTTTCCACTTTTATGTCTGATTACACCCCTTAAGATACGCAAAGTTTCCTTTGCAGAATGTTAATATAGCTGGGTGAGATACAGAGGAAGAACAACTTTCTCTTTCACAGTGAGAAAAAATTTCTTTTACGAAACAACTATTGATTGTACAAAGAACCTTAATTGGGGTCTCCACGCGCAATAGACTTGGAAATAATTATGTTCTCAACTGTCAAATTCTATTTCCAACACCATATGCCCACGTGTAGACCGAATAGACATTTATTTGCAAATAAATTGCGAAATAGTTGTTCAAACTTATTTCGAAGAAATAATGTTGAACATAAGCTGTCAAATTTCATAGACATTTGTTGTTTGTGAGAATTAAATATAATAAACTTGTGAGTGTGGTAAAAATACAGCATTTTTAATGTATTGTTACGTTTAAATTTTATTAAAGGTGTGAGTTCTTTTGATTGCTCAAAAATAAAAATAAATAATACACAATTTTTATTTGCTACTCTTTTTCCTTTTATTCTTAACGAAGCAAATTACAACTTGTCTTTACTTAACTACTTCTTATCGTTAGTATCCACTTTCAACGAGGACTACTTTCTGATTAGCACTGCCTCAACGATATCCACTTGACTACTTTCTGATTAGTACTGCTCTATTCTCGCACATGCTGCCACTTTTTATAGTACATGAATCGGTTCTCGAATGTTCGCCCGATAGGTGGCGTAATAACATGTCTGTACTTAGTAATGGCATCTATGAATGATGACATCTGTATTGTCATTTACTATTGGTAGCCAGATGTTCAAACAGTCCTCTAGCACAATCGGGAAAATTCATGTTGCTGCTTCTAGGCGTTTGTAGATAATTCGATTGGTCGTTATTTTTGAATTTCAAAGTAACGACTCTTATGTTGGCAATGCGGTTTGCTACTGGTAGTACAGTGCTCGCACTTTTATTTGTATGTGTATGTGTCTGTAGCTATGTATACAACTATTGTTGTTGCTATAGTATTTGCACGTATATATGTGTGTACGTTTAGTGCTTTAGTTAAATACTTCCAGATAGTTCTTTGCTTTAACACTGTAGGAATATTTTTACGTAACAATATAATAAAACGAATATAAATAATGCAAGGAACGACGAGTTTTTCGGTGCGAACTTTCGTCATAAAAAATAAAACACATTTGTTCATATGAAAATAAACACAACACCGCCGTAGAACGAAATTCGTCGTGCGTGACGAACTCTGAGATAGATTTATTTCTATTTTGTACGCCGACGAACGACGAAAAAACCATTTTCTCTCACTCTCTTTACATACACAATAAACAGTGTGACCAGATTTTAAAATAAAATTAAGCTAAATTACGTATGTCTTTAATATATTTTTAGAGAATACGCAATTTGGATTAGAAAAGGCTAAAAAAGGTAAATCCGTTTTTAAAAAAGCTAAAAAAGAAGCTAAGAGCTTAATAAAAATTTTAAAGCTAAATCCAGAAGAAATAAGCTAAATTTAGCCCAAAATTAGCTAATATGGTCATACTGACAATAACCAACTTTATCAATTATAAGAGTTGAGTTCGCTGAGTAAATTCGTCGTTATTGTGCTTCACACGACGAATTTACACAGCGAATTCTTATTGGCGAATTCGTCGATGTGGACGAAATTCGTCGTTCGTCCCAATTGTGTTCCTAGCATAAATTAGTTTTAAATAAAATAAACATAAAAAACATCGATCTATACACAGTGAATTTTTTAAATTTATGTCCAATACCACAATTCGTTTTCTATAGCCTAGAACATAAGCTGCCGACGTTATTGCTTATGTTCGGAAATAAATATTGCGCGTGGAGACGTACTGTTATATACGTATGAGCCAAATAATTTTAAAATTAAAATAAACTTTGTATATTCAGCGTTAAGAATATATTTCTAGAAATAACAGGGAATCCATACACGTTATAAAATAATTTAATTACAATAATAAAGAATTCTGATTTGGAGGAACTAACAACTGAGGGAAGCAAATTATTGCTTTCTTTATAACGAAAGCTTCGAAAAATGCTTCTGAAAAGCAGTAACGTAAAGCGGGCTCTCTAAAAAAGAGGAAAAAAGAAAGTAAAAAAAATTGTAAACCAGTAACTTTTGCATCTGAGTAGACAAAATCTACACATTATTACTTCTGTGAAAAGATTTCGTAAGGCAACAAATGCATGGCGTTTTGGAACCTGAATGTATTGCTCTAGCTGGCTTACAAACACTCTTCTGCAAAGCGGTAATTTTTGCTAGCATGGTGAAATTAAAGAAATAGAAAGAATTATCAGACCTTTAAGGCTGCATTAATGGAAAAATTTGCTCAGAACTGATAAATTTTGGATTGAATTCATTAATTATGGAAATTCTACCTATGATAATCCATTTCTGAAATTGTCAATATTTGCGCTATTAACATTGTCATGTTCAAATGCTGAGGTGGAAAGAACTTTAAGCGCTAATAAGTACTTTAAAAGTAAGTTAGAAATAGAATATTCATTTTTAATACATCAAATTATTTCATTCATATAAAATACGGTCTAAAAAGAAAAGACTTATGTTATTCAGAAAATACATACATCATGTAAAAATTAATTCAGATGAAACGCCTAAAAAATCAAATTGTTTTATTAAAAAAGTTTTATTGCCAGAGAAAAAAGATGAACCGACTTTTTCCTTAAACGAGGAGTATAGTTATATATTAATATAAATGTGTACATATGACTTTCTGTTAAAGTATTTATATATGCACATCCATACATAAATAGTTTATGTTAACCCTATCGGAAATTTGGCTAACTTTAAACTAACTTTAAGCTTGGATTACTTTGCAATGTAATCAACTAACTATTTTAACATTGCGATGTCCTAGGCGGTAGTCAATTGTCTCACTAGGCACTACTTTAAGCTAACTTAAAGTTGGCTTTTTTAAATCACTTGGTAGTCAGTAAATTAAAAAAAAAATTTCTGTGGCTCGAACATGTAACATCACACGTTGTGTACTCAACGCGCTACCACTCGGCTAAGCTGCCATTTAAAATAACAACAACAAAATATTAATATAAAACTGAGATGAGTTTTAAAGTAGCTGAGAATGAATTTGTTTGCTCTCACACAATTCGATTACGTCTCAACTTTACAATTAATTTTGGGTTTGTTCTAGCTTTTAGTCAGTCTAAGAAAAGTTAACTATAAGTTAACTATTTTTGTAGTCAAAAACACATTCTCCGACAGGGAATTAATTGACACATACATACATATTTATACGTATATAAATACATGTACATATATAATTAAGTGTACTCTGAACTCTGCAATTTAAAGCAAAAGAAATGCCCCTATTACGGTTTACAACTAAGTTAAGTTGAAATTGTAACAACTTAACCTTAAAACAACTTGACTCTTTTTTAGCATTCTGAATTACAGTTCGTTTTAGTTGTATTCGAAACAATGCTCGAAAAGAAAAGGTTTTTATCTATGCTATGTTTTTTGAAACCACAGTAGCCATCACAAAACATTTTAAATAATTGTATGCTATGTTCAGACGGCAACATGAACCACTTGGTTCGCTCTCTGAACCACGATTGCGAACCATGCCGTTCAAACGACACATTCGCGGTTCGTTTTGACAAATCTTTTCGATGCAGTGATGCCAACCTACCCATAGTTTCTAACTTAATATTTAAGTACATAATTAGCTAATTTTTACTCAAAATTAATTTTTTTTAGATACGATTTCATTTTTTCAATGGTTAATTAAAGTTCTTATTAAATTATGTTGAAAGTACGACAGCACTAGAAAATTTCTAAATATTATTGAACGCTTTTTCGCTGTCCAGACTTGCAATTTTTGTTGCAGCGATTCTTGAGTTTATTAGTGAGAGGGGTGAAAAGATTAGGGAGGGGTACACAGTTTCATGTGCTCGTAATTGTTAATTTCAAGTTGCTAGTTGTATTTGACGTTTTTTATAATTATATTTCTTCCGTTGTATGAAAACCAAAAATATTAGAAAAAGTAAATATAAGTGTTAATTTTTCAGGGAAATTTGTGATGTAATAGAATTTTTTAATGCATAATAGCAAAAAATTTGAATTTCATCATGTGGACACTTATGCTTTTTCAAAGCAAAATTTTAAGAAATTCCAGCAACAAAAATTGCATGTCTGGACGAGGACTTTCCAAAGAACATAAACAAAACATGAAGAAAATTATAATTGCATAAAATAAATTTTATAAAACCAAACGAACGTCATAACGCATTTTTCTATTTATTTATTCCATGATATGAAACTATGTATTGTCCTATATATTTGTGAAATTAGAACGAAATTTTTTTTAATACTAGCACATGCTGTTTTCAACACGACCACATCATGTTAATGAGTATGTTTTAAATAAACACACACACGCATAAAAACAAATGGCACGCTCATAAAACTTACCCCTGTTTGTGTAAGACGTTTGAGTTAGAAATCTTGGCGTTTCTGTAATAGATTAAAGAAAAGTTGTACAAGTTTCTTTTAGTCTATTACAAAAACGCCAAGATTTTTAACTCAAACGTTTTACACAAACAGGGGGTTAAGTATTACACAAGGTTGGGAATTTAATTATTATTTAAATATGCACTCAAAAACACAATTTCTTATTTAAATAACACTTAAAAGTAGTTACAATTTTGTTACCAACTCAAAATATGGGCATTAGCACTTTTCGGGCTAGATTTAACCCGATTTCAGACACTCAAAACGCGAAAAAATTGTTTGGTCCCAAAAACCGCGTATATTACCACTTTTTAATATTATCTTTCAGAACTTTTTTTAATTTTTGTCCAATATGTATATAACCCTCTGTTTGTGTAAAACGTTTGAATTAAAAATCATGACGTTTTTGTAATAGACTAAAGGAAACTTGTACAACTTTTCTTTAATCTATTGCAGAATCGCCAAGATTTCTAACTCAAACGTCTTACACAAACAGGGGGTCAGTTATAATCTTTGTGCACTTTTTCTTCCTTTAATCGAATAATATCGACTTTTTACTCATTTAATTTTGCTAGTTTGCTTTATTAATTTTAAAAAGAAGAAGTCTATAGAATAATCTTTTATTTCTTCCAAATTTTTTGTGCTTTGATAAAAACAGATAATGTATGTTTTAGGAAGAGCGAGAAATCGAAATTTTATTTTAAAACTACCAAATTTATATGTGTGTACTTATGTAAACGTAGATACATACATATGTATATATACTTCTCTTATATATGTATGTACACTGTTTGTAGGTGCCTTATTGAAATGTAATATGATATGCAATATCTCAAGCTATCTATGTGTTGATCTCATGATTTTCTAATAAATTATTGTACAACAATGTTTTCGATGTTTTGATTTACAACAGAAACATTTTAGTACTAGCCCCTTTTCGCGATTATTCGAAAAATGTTACTTTATTTAGCGCTAAACGTATATTTTTCAATTTAAAATGTGTTCTATTTTTTTGATTCATACACGCATCCATTTTTTTGGTTTGTTTTTTGTTTACTCATATGTATGTGTTTGTGTACACTCATTTTGTTTTGATAGCTAGTTCAGATATATTAGCGATAATATGTTATCAAAACTAGCGATGATAGCAATTTCTTCGTGGTTGGCAGCAAGATTCAAAATGAACCAAGATGGTTCGCTCTCAACAATTTGTATGGCGAACCATGTTGATTCAATCAAGATTCGACCGCGAACCGTGAATGAGAGAGCGAACGTCGATAATTGCTGTCCGTGTGAACAAGGTATTAGTTTTGGCCTTGTGTTTTTCTTTTTAGATTTCATGTTTTATGAACGTGGCAACAATATTGGTTGACAAATGGGATTGGTTGGCGTCTGAAGTAATGTAGCAAAGCTAATACAACACTCGAAATAAAAACCAAAATACAACTGATAAAAAGCAGTTGTCTCATGGTGAAAAAAGTTTTAATCCATAACAAAAATTTTACAACTACAACTAAACTATCCATTTAGTTGTAAATCATAATAGGGGCCAAAATTATTTTGCCTTGTATGCTAATTACACGAAGAATTAATTTTATTTCGATTCGAGTTACAATGTAACTCCAGTAACAAATTAAGGGGCTCGATATCGTCAAAAATCCTAAAACATTTCCACATTAATTTTAATCAAGTGTTTTGATATTTCGTCTATACGGAATGATTTAATTTAGGTAGTACAAATAAAATTTGAATTGAAATCTTTATACTGCAAATAAAATTACTTTGTTTCTGAAATTAAGTTTTAAGGATTATACATATAAGCTTACGAGTTCTACTTTATTTTTCCAAAATTATTAAATCAAATAGTCCATTACAAATGTTTAATTTCTTGTTGTCTTTAACTTAAATTATTTTCCTACTCATATTCTACTTCTACTAAACAAAATCGAAATATGGCTTTATTGCATTTAGTGCTTTTTTATGAAGGAACGGTGCTTTTTGCTCTGAAAAAGTTGCCATCACTCACTGTTCGTGTGGCATCTTTTTATGTATATTCACACATACATACGTATCATACGCACGCATATACATACATACCCAGTGTGGAAAGGTAATGAATAGTAAATTATAAGGTAATGTACATCATGTATAATTTTTCATTTCTGAATTGTTTACTGTTAACACAGAACATTTCCTAGGAAAGTAGTGAATTATTTTAATTATTTTTGATCAAATTACCCTATCGTTTCTAAGGGATGCATTGTTTTGCTTTGGAAAATAATACTTCATGTAATTAATGCCTACTTTTCCAGCTGGGTACATACGTATCAAAGGGTTGCATTTGTATACTCGTTTGTATAACCAAAACAAATATACCATGGTATGTACCATATAATTGTAGTGCGAGCGACAGGACTAGTATAAGAGTTATTGTGTGTGCGTGCTTTTCCAAATTAAAATACAATTGAAAACAAATAACAATTGCTTATTGTATTGCTGCTGAGCAACTGTTTGATCTGTTTTTGCTCAAAAAATACATATTGTAATACAAATACTGCATGTGCAGATGTATGTGCGGACGTTCGTTATGTTATTTTGTGGCGCAGCCAAAGTATAGAGAGAGAAAGAGACAATTTTGCTCTGAGAGTAATTACAAATGCATGTGTTTCATGTACATGTATCATTTACTTACATATGTATGTGCAATTTTGCTTTCATTCATTCATTCATCAGTCAATTACATTTTTTCTGAACACATCATAAGGCACTTATGGTAAAAGCAGTTTTATGTATCTTATTTGCCTTAGAAAAACAAAAAAAAAAAATAAATGTGTTGTTTTCATTTGCTCATTGCCCAACCATACAATAATTGCTTAAAAAATCAACATTTACAACTAGTAGATTCATATTGAATCTACTTGATTCGCTCTCATAATTTTGTATGGCGAAGCAAGTTGATTCGGTGATGATCAGCGTTACCGTTGAAAATGTTCAAAAAGGGGCACAAAAAGGGGATTTAAAAAAAGTGGCACAAAAAGGGGATTTCTAAGAAAAAAGGGGTAGCTTTAAAATCAAAGAAAATGAAAGAAACAAACATATTTATCAACCTATTTTTATTAAAAACAAACAATAAAAACAAATTTCTCATGTATAAAAAGTATACAAACATTAATTTTATGAGAACTCATATAAGTTTATTAGTACGTTTTGTTTGCAAGTAAAAATTCTAACTTGTGGCAGAATTAGGTTTTACTTTCTGTTCTGTTACGAATCAGCTGACTCTTTTTTTGCTTTTAGAAATCGTAGTCCTCGTCCAGACTTGCAATTCTGCTTTCAAATTGCATAAGTGTCCACATTATGAAATTCTAATATTGCAATTATGCATTAAAAAAATTATTACACCACAAATTTTCCTGAAAAATTAACAATTCTATTTACTTTTTGTTATATTTTGTTTGTTTTTCATACAACTGAAGAAATAAAATTATAAAAAACGTCAAATACAACTAACAACTTAAAATTAACAATTACGAATTTCAATTCAAAAGAGAATTGCCGAGCACATGAAACTGTGTACCCCTCTCCAATCTTCTCACCTCTCTCACCAATGAACTCAAGAATTGCTGCAACCAAAATTGCAAGTCTGGACAGGAACTTACACAAGTAGTTACTTTTTCTGTTTCGTTCTTTTCTGTGACGCTTCAATTCATGAAAATCAAGAAAAATTTAAGTAATTCTGAGTGACAGCATAAATAAAATAAAAATTGTGACTATGCTTTTAAAAGTTAAAAAATTTAATTTTTATCAGAAAAACATAAAATTATTTTGAAACATAAAAATAGACGAACTCATTCATCACTTCAGTAGAAAACTGTGGCCGTTTTGCTTAAAAACAGGTGATAAGTTATAACATAAAATGTAACTATTAAAATTTAGAAACAGAATGGCACAGCACAGAACATCAACAGAAAGTAAAGAATAATGAAGCCTGTACTAACTCATGTGAATAATAACTGATTACTGGGGATGAGTTGTATGTATGCAGAAAATAAATTTTTAATTTTACAATTGTTTATTTGACGACTGTGAATATATTTCTATAATACCGGCTAGTTGAGTATTTGCAAATACAGTTTTTATTTACAAATAAGACGAGTACAAACGTAGTATAGATAGCTACTAAATGTAAAAAAAATCATAAAATCTATGATAATAATGAAACACTGGTCAAAATGTGGCATTTGATATTGATCAAAGTTCCAGTAGAAAATAAATGGAAATTTCGTTCGATATTGAATGCCGTAATTTGCCCCAGTTCTTAAGATTTACAAAAAAATAAAAAATACATTAATACATTTTTTGGCATCTTTTGGGGCATATCACTTTTTTTTACTTAAAAACCAGTATAATTCAAAAAATTTACTTAACCATTTGAAGTTATTTATGGTATTATTTTTATGCATAATGCATACTTATTAAATACCTTAAATATCAATTCTTTTGAATTTTTATTAATAAGTTCTTTACTTGCAATCCATTCTTTCAAATCGTTTTGACATAAATTTAAGGCAGACAGCATGGACAGACAAGTGTCTACTTTCAGTCTATTTGAACATTTTTTCGCAATGCTAATATAAGTTTACTCTTTATGTGTTTTTTTTGTGGTAAGTTTTTTTATAAAGATGAAATATGGTGTAACTCACCGACCTTGCAATTGCTGAATCTGGGTACAGTTTTGCGTTTAATTTGGCCAATTTGTCCATTGACTTAACGTGTAGTTGCAATTTATCAGCAGCAATAGTCACTTTCCTCCGAAAATAAGTATTTTTTGTGGTAAAAACTCGGATATTTTTAGATCATTTGCTTTTGGGAATTGACCACGTGCTTGGCTGTTTTAGTTTTCTAAAATCGTGAGATTTCAAATCGATCGGTTTACAGAACAGCCTTTTAAAATATGTACTTTAATTAAATTTGGCTTTCACAATAGATATCGAAAATACAGTTAGAATTATCAAGTATGAGTGTGTAATTGTACTCGTATTTTTCAAAACCTTTCACAAATGAAAAGATTCATACCAAGATGTAGGTTTTTTTCATATTAAGTTTGACACATAGGAAATAAAATCTTGTTTAATGTGGTGTAATTGTACGAATCTGCGTACATTTATTGTCAAAATAAAAACGAAAGTTGACTTTGAACAAAAAGATGCAAATGGTACTAAAAGGGGATTTATAAGTAAGGGGCATAAAAAGTGGCAAGGCAGTTGAAAAAGGGGCAAAATGCGACTTTAGTCGCCCAACGGTAACGCTGGTGATGATTGGGGTGTGAAACATGAATAGAGAGCGAAGCACGTATCGTGTAAACATACTATAATTGCCGCCAATATTAAAAAAGGGTAAAACCTACAACAAAAACAATATTGTTTCGTTTGTTCGTAAGTCCCTATTTACACTATGCAAGTCTTATTGCTAAGCTGATTAGTTTATTAGGAGAGAGAGACGAAGGGAAAAGAAACGTTTCTGTTCCCCTCGTCTCTCTCTCTCTCTCCCTGAAACTAATCAGCTTAGCAATAAGACTTGCACAGTGTGATTTGGGACTAAGTATCTACAAAAGTAAAATAAGTGGGATTATTAATGTCCACTTTTCCTCACCGAACTTAAGGCGGGATCACACGATTGGCACAATGTACCAATTTTCGTCGGCTCACCGCAATAAAGTCATAGGTAATAAGCCAAAATGACATTATTTCTTAATTAATTCTTGAAAAAGTCTATATGGCTTTATTACCAATGCAGTGTGGTGCAGTTATGTAATTATATTTCAATTAGTTGAGAAAAAATGCAAATTTACCTTGTTACTTTTGAATTTATTTCAGTGAGCCAACGAAAATTGGTACATTGTGCCAATCGTGTGATCCCAGCTTTAGCAAAGCCAGTACTTGTACAGTCCTAGTTTAGACGGGCGAACATTTGGAAGGAAAACATCTGGAATTATCTTTTGTTGTTTCCTTCGCGTTCACACAGACGAAAATGTTTCCGGCGACATTCCAATATTACTGCATAAAAGCAAGCATATTTGTACATGTATGCATGTACATGTGGCAAAGAATATGAAAACAAAGCGTGTCGCCGGTACTCTGTTCACAATTTCGTGCGAAATGCTGTCAAACTACATATAAAAGTATTTCGTATGAAATATTTGCGAAATAAATTCGAAAAAGTAGTACTCTGGGGGCAAATTACGGCACTCGTTATCGAACGAAATTGCGAAATATTTCAATAGAGTTTATATGGAAATGTTTCGTAATTTGCCCCCTGTTCTTGTTGTGAAAAACACGTAAAATCATGTCTTTTCATGCAAAATTAGTCTGGCATCATTTTAGTTTAGCTGCGAAACAACATGAACAGGGCTTTTTTCGCACGGAATTTTGACAATGTTGCAATAAGAGCGAGAAATTTATAAAAAAACGCGAGTTGGGCTACATTTAGTGCATGTCAAATTTTTCACGCGAAATAATCAATGGTGCTGAAAATTTTTCACAACTTTGAACTTTGACCTGTACTAAATTAATTTAAAAAAAAAATAAACCAAATTATCAGTCAATAGAAATGCAGTTTGCGGTACGTCACACGTCTTCTATTTTTTTTTTGCATTTGCCTAATCTTGTAGTTTATCATTCTTGATTAAACACCATCGCCTATTAAACAGCTCTTGGCTACCTGGGTATGCATTAACAGGCCTGGCTTGTCATGTACCTAGTATAATTGTATCGCGCTGGCCATTGCTCAGTTCAATTTGAGCAATGATCGGTAGTGAAGTGTTTGCTACTTATTTTTTGATATTTTTATCAATTGCTTTAGGTAAGAAATATAAATACATACATACATACATTTGTATGTATATACATACAGACACTCAGGGAAAAGCAACAACTTAAAAATAAGAACACGTCACATTAATTCAATAATTTTCAGTATAATAGAAAATGTACATGCCTACATACCTATGTATACTTAAAAATAAATAAAATCAATAAATTAATACTGTAAATAAATATTTTTCCATATTTAAATAAGAAATTTCAACATGACTAGACTTTCGTTAATGTTTCTAATTAATTCAATATGGTTTTTATTGGGCGCATTCATAAGACGTAGCAGTTGAGCACGAAAGTTGCGAAACTGTTGGCCCCAACAGTTACGTCTTAGAAACGGCTTGATGGATATAATTTAATTTTATATCTTTATTTCGTTACTTCATCGCATTTGTAATATAAAACTTAACAAATACTTTCTCCTTCCACCTAACAAAGCATATAAAAGGCATAACTATATTCGAGCAGCTGTTTAGGCTGAGCAAAACACGTTGACTATAGGTAGCGAAAAAATTTTATGATGGAAAATTACTCAACTGTTGAGTGGAGAATAATTACTAAACTATGCGTTTCTAAGACAAACACTCAACGGTTGCGCAACAGCTACCTACGTCTTATGAATGCACCCATTGATTTTAAGCTGCTTTTTCTCTGGGTGTACATGTACTTACATATGTATGTACAGTAGTTTTCGCTTATAGTCACATTTAAAATTGCACAGAAATTGTGGACTATATCGCTAATGTGACTATAAGCATAATTTTTTTATATGCCACGCAGAGGTATATAAAAGAATTTCCATACAATCCAATTATGTCAATTACAAAACAATGTTGTATTTAAAAGGCACATTTGTGTGGCCTTTTATGCAACAATGTTTTGTTCTAAAGACATGTTCTTCTACTAAACAGTAGATGGAGGTTGAAATTTTTATTAATTTTTTGGTTTATGACTTAAATAAATAACTAAAAAAATCTGTTGAAAATTTTTGTGACTATAACGCGAATTGTTTGCATACAATTTGGATTTTGACTACCACAAAGTTGGTGCATATATGTAAAATATGACTATATCGTAAATGGACTATATCGTCAACTGAATTAAATGAAATTAAGTTCAAAAGTCAGAAAAAACATTAAATATGGACTATATCATTAATGTGACAATAAGCGGTAGTGACTATAAACGAAAACTACTGTATATACATAAATCTATATCCATACATACATAAGTAGGTATATCGAGCCTTATTTTCGATTTTATCGTAAGCGACATGTTATCGAAAATATACTTTTTTATTGCAATTAAAACTTTATGGGCCCTCTCATCAGTGTTGTTAGATGTGACGATTTAACGTCATTTTGACGATATTTTATAACGAATTTCCCAAAGTGACGATTGACGATTTTGTTTCAAATATTTATAATTTTTGACAGATTATCTAGAAATTATATGGCACCCTTATGATTACAAATTTATATCATACGTAATATATTTCTGTGTTATGTTGTGTCAAAGAAGAACTTGGTCAAAATATATATCTCACAACTTTTAATGGCCGAAATTTTGGATAAGAACTTGGCCGTTTTTCACATTTATGTTTTTGTGACGATCTGATTACTTTTTGAAAAGATTTCAATAATAACACTATTTAAACTTAAAATTTCTAGTGTATTTTATTTCTATTTATAATCACTGTGTCAGTTGAAAATTGCAGAGGTACATAAAATAATGGGTAAGAGTGTGATTGGTGTTGAATTGTTGACCTTAAAAATGCACTATTGCGCCATTAAAACGGGTCACCAGTGTGTATGCAATTTAGTAAGAGTCGTCTGGAAAGAAACATATAAAGTGGAGCGTAAATTTTAGTGGACGTGATCCCGTCTTTTATCTCAATAAATTTACATATTAAAGTCTGATTAGCCAAAGTACATATTTCAAAAGGATATGCCCAATGTGCATGCAAAGTTTCAATAGGGTAGCTGGTGCTGTAATTTTTGGATTTTCTGATTGAGTAAATCAATTACTATTTGTCTAAAAAATGTCAGCTCTCTATAGTATAATATTACGTAAAATTTTTATGGGCCTGGCCTCGCTGACTTTTATATCCTCTAGTGCTTATGGTTCATGCAAAGTTTGGTTTTTTTTTGGGGGGGGGGGGGTTTGGTATAATTTGGCTAACTACCAGGAGCAAAGTGCCAGGTTCTTCAACAAATAGAAGTTTTCTCAAGGCCTCATTCGACCCACGCCTTCACATAGGAAGTAGAGAATCCTAGAGTCCACTCCTAGAGTATAAATGGTCTCCACCAGTCAAAATCTTCTTCAAATTTGAGTTATATTTGGTTCTCCACCAGGTTTTTCAACAATCTACCCTTGAGTATTCCATTTGGTTTCCATCAGGTTCTTCAACAAATTACCAATTCCATTCAGTCCACTGCTCTAAAACTGAGTTATATATGGTACTCCACCAGGTTCTCCAACAGATTGCTTTCAATTTCGTCTCCACTATTGCTCCAATATCTAATACGTCAGTGTCCAATACTAAAAAATTTGACCAATCACTTGAGTTATATATGGTACTCCACCAGGGTCTTCAACAATTTGCTAAGTAGTGTTTATTCCTTATTAGAGTATCCAATGTGGTCTCCACCAGTTCACTGATCCAGTATTTAATAAGTCGTGTCCATGTATTAAAAATTTTCATCAAATTTCTTCATATGTCAAGCAAGCACCAAAAAGTGTGGTTATATGTAGTAGATTCATACAATAAAAGCGTTTAAACAAATCTTTGAACATGTAACAAGTCACGAACAGTTATACATATAACGTACCTTTTCACAATGTCTAGTTAAAAGATAACAGGGACTTTAACGGCAAGTTTTGTATGAAGAACTTGCAGTTAAAGTTCACGTTAACTCTTAACCATATATTGTGAAAAGGGAGGTAAATATGTATTTATTTATATGTATATAACAAACAAAACGATTGCATATGCCAATGAAAAATTCCAAAAAGAACCGCAAATAATTACGGTTATTCGAGGAAAAAACATTAAACAATGCGACAGCCGCAAAATTCTCGAAAGCAAGACAACAACAAAATGCCTAGCCGCATTTAAAAAATAACTACGACGACGCGAAAAGGTGTGCTCCCACCCAGAGTTAAATTACGACTGAAAGTTTGGTATTAAATAGTTAATAAGAAATACCTGAGTATTAAATTAAAAACTGCTAAGCCGAAGTACATGAAAGAAAAAGCTAAGATTTATGGGTGAAGTCACGGCTACTTTTCAAAATAGGGAATTTTTATTTTGGAGAAGTGCAATGTGTATGAAAACATTTAATAAAATGTATGTTAATTTTGAATTTGGAGTGCTTGTGTCCGCCCTCTGATAGCCACTTCTGGGTTTTCAGATTTTTCTTAGTGATCTCTTATCTAGATTTATTTGTGTATCAAATTTGAGCTCGCTAGTGCGAATTGGAGTTTTAGCGTCGTGGCCCCGCATCCTGGATAAAACTTTTTGGTTTTAAGATTTTCCCATTGGCCTACGCAGCTACACTTACTAGTGTATAAAATGTCAGCTATCTAGCGCGAATTATATCTTTAGATTTTATCAGCATTACCTCTCCCACTATTCCTAACTCAAAATTTTGTTGTGAGCAGCGCTTATAATTCATGTTAATTTTCTTCTAAAATGTACTAGACCGATGTAGATTAAACACATGGCTAACATTTTATGGAAGTGATCACGCCAAATTATTAAAGTGATAGTTTAAATTATTGTGTACGTGCAACGCATATGCAAGATTTCACTAAATTGGCTTGAATTAAGAGCTGTATATTAAGTTTTTAATTCAAAATAATATTAGCGTGGCCCCGCCCATTCTGGTAAAATTTTTGGGTTTTCAGATTTTTCTATTTGGTTTCTCACTTAGACCTACTTGTTTATCAAATTACAGCTCCTTAGCGCAACTTTCATTTTTTAATTTTTATGGACGTCCATTCTGGTAAAATTTTTTGAGTTTTCAGATTTTTCTAGTTGGTTTCTCACCTAGACCTACTTGTGTATCAAATTTAATTTTTATGGACGCCCATTCTGGTAAAATTTTTTAAGTTTTCAGATTTTTCTAGTTGGTTTCTCACCTAGACCTACTTTTGTATCAAATTTCAGCTCATAAGCGCAACTTTAAATTTTTAACTTTTATGGGCGCAACCCCGCCCCTCTAACTAAAATTTACGGGTTTTCAGATTTTTCTAATTGTTTTCTCACCTAGACCTGCTTGTATATCAAATTTCAGCTCCTTAGCGCAACTTTTAATTTTTAAAGGCGTAAACCCGCCCACTTTTCCAAAGTCAAAATTTTTTTGGGCCAGTGCTTATTATTCGTGTCTAGTTTCGTTACAAACGGATAATAATAGCTAGATTAATAGTATATCTAAATATGCTGAGTCGCAGGGCATTAAAATGAGGTTTAAATTCTATGGGCGCGTCAACGACCACTTTTTTAATAAAAAATTTATAGCCTTACATTATCGCAGTATGTATGCCGAATTTCAATAAAAAACCTTCCACTAAGCGCCTTATATTAGCTTTTTTAATTCTGACTTTTATGGGTGTAGCCCCGCCCTCCTGGTTAAAATTTCCGGGTTTTCAGATTTTTCTGGTTCATTGCTCACCTAGATCTTCTCGTGTACCAAACTTTAGCTCTCTAGCTATAGCGGAAGTGCTTCATCAATTTGATGAGTGTGTCAGTGGTCAGTGGTCAGTGAGTATGTCTTAAAATATGCACTTTTTGCACCTTTATATCTCCGGAGCCTTTCATTGTAAAACTTTCAAACTTCGCATATGAGGTTATTCTAATTATGGTTTAAATATCATAATTTTACGATTGCGGGGAACAAAGTTATGAGGGGGTAAAAACAGCTCGAATGCCTTCATTTAAATATACACACTGCGTGCATTGGCCAGAACTTGGCCTGGCGCACTACCGTGCGCCTAGATAAGAGAACTCTTAAATTTGTTAACTTTCAAGGTAATGACTTATATCTAAGATATTTAGGAAAAAAGCTAAATCGATTGATTTACCAACCAATAAACTTCTTTTCATAACTTATTTATGTGAGTTTTACCTGATTTATATTAAGAATTTTTCATGAAATTTCATGAATTTTGTTGCACGAACTTTTTCGATTTGTTAATTGCAAAGCTATAAAATAGAATGTTATATAAAAAAGGACGTAGAATGAATCTGTGATGCATTCTTGGCAACTTTTTTGATATACATAAGTTGTTTCTCCAGGCCTCCTATTGGCAAATAAAAAATGTAATGTAAATCAGGTGTTGGTGTTTTTTTTTACTTTGCCATCGGCTGGTGTTGAAACAATATTGAGTAATATTAATTTTACTAAAACCAAGATGTGAAATTTACTGGAAACAGAAGCACTTGAAATCATTAGGTTTTCAAAAGATTATTTGAAGTGTAAATCTTCGGAATGTTACAATATTGACATTAACAAAATTTTGATAAAAAATGCAACTGTAAAATGTATTATACATAATTACTTTTGTTTACTTTGAAACTAGTTTTATTTAGAAATTGTTGTACGCTATTATATACTCTGAATTTTTTGCTTTAATTTCACCTTATAGTTTTTTTTTATCTTTGACTATAAAATCGATGAATTGTTTTTGGTTACATAAAATAGTCTTTTAATTATAATATGATATATTAGTTGTTTAATAAAATGGATAATTCTTGTATGACGATTTTTTGACGAATTTTTTTGAAAACTATGACGATTTTGATGATTTTATTTTATTTTTAGAAAAAATTATCTAACAACAACACTGCTTCTCATAGCTAAGAATTATCAAAATGCGAAAATTGTTAATCACTTTTAAGACACAGGCTGTGAAATTTTATCGTAAGCGACAATTTACGTACAAAAACATATTTGAATACTTTAAAAAAGCCTTCTCCTGGACAATTTAATTTTTGTCGCTTACGATAAAATCGAAAATAAGGCTCCATATATTAGCTAGCATGTGCATACATACCCTGTCGGAAATTACGGTAACTTCAAACTAAGCTAACTATTTCGCAACTAGTACTGACTGATAGACACTTGGATTACTTTTAACATTGCGATGTCCTAGGCGGTAGTCAATTGTCTCACTCTGCATAACTTACAAGTTGATTTTTAGGGTTCCGTACACCAAAGGTGAAAAGGAACCCTATTGTTTTCGCTACGCTGGCCGTCTGTCCGTCACATGGTATTTTCTCAGGAACCGTAAGAGCTACGGACCTGAAATTCGGACAGATTATGTAGAACCTTGGCCGCTACAACAACAAATATATGAGAGTTAAAAATTAAAGGGTGTTACAAAACGAGAAACGAAAAATTTTAAAATCCCATTTAATGTACATACATATATTTGTATGTACATATTATGTATATTGACAATTGAAATTTGTAAAATTAATGTATTTTTATACAGACTACAACAATTAACACTAAAATTAAAAAAAACTTAAATTAAAGGGTGTTCTATCAGTTTTGGCTATGTAATTTTGAAAACTTCCTGTATCTTGGAAACCGTAAGAGGTAAACTCCTAAAATTTTCAAAAACGGTAAAACTAAAAAGTCCCAAAATTATAAAATCGCCAAACCAAAAAAAAAATCGCCAAAAATTAAAAAAAAATCGCCAAAACGCGAAAAACACGCCAAAACTAAAAAAAATTTCTAGCACTAAAATAAATCGCAGTCCGAAAAAATCGCCAAAATCTCCAAAACGAAAAAAATTGCCAAAATTAAAAAAAAACTTTTAGCACTAAAATAAATCGCCAAAATTAAAAAATCGCCAAAATGAAAAAAACACCAAAAACCGAAAAAATCGCCAAAACGAAAAAATCGCGAATATTAAAATATTTGTAACACTAAAATAAATCGCTAAATCCGAAATAAAATCGCCAAAACTCGAAAAAAATCGCCAAAATTAAAAAAAATTCTAACATTAAAATAAATCGCAAAATCCGAAAAAATCGCCAAAATGAAAAATTGCCAAAAACTAAAAAAAGTGCCAAAACCGAAAAAACGCAAACAACGCCAAAACTAAAAAAACGTTAAAAACCGAAAAAACCAAAAAGATGCCAAAAGTATGTTTTATATAGCCTAAAGTTCGTATTGAATTACATGTCTAGTGTCCGTACGGAACCCGTCGTGCCCGAGTCGAACTCGCACTTCACTGAATTTATTTTAAATCACCTGCTAGTCAGTAAATTAAAATTAAAAATTTTTTTCTTGGGGTTCGAACATGTATCATCACATGTTGTGTACTCAATGCGCTACTGTACCATCCAAAATAACAACAGCAAAATATTAATATAAAACTGAAATGAGTTTCAAAGTAGCTGAGAATAAATTTGTTGGCTCTCATCAAATTCAATTACGTACTCAACTTAAGAATTAATTTTGAATTTGTTCTGGATGACATTGCAGTTAGCTTTTAGTCAGTCTAAGAAAAGTTAACTATATATAAGTTAACTATTTTTGTAGTCAACCACACATTCTCCGACAGGGTACTTATATATGTATATCTGTGTATAAGAACTTTCTTTTATACCATTTCTAGACACGAAAATACTCCTTTTAGACACGGAAAGTTTACTTCGCAAAGTCTTAGTTCAGCTGTGTGAAAGACAGCGGGAGGAATACTATCCCTTTCTGTCTTTGCAAGTCTTAATTCAGCTGTGTGAATGACAGAGGGAGAAATACTATCTCTTTCGGTCTATCTCCCAGCTGAATTAAGACTTTGCAAAGTAAACTTTCCATGTCTAAAAGGGGTATTATTAATCGCGATTATGATTAAAAAATATGCGATTAATTGCGATTACCGATTATACGCGATTAATCAAGAAAATATACTATTATAAATTTTCTAAAACCAAAATATATTGCGTCATGAGTTTAGTCGAACTGTGTGGGTTTAGACAAAGAAATTTATTATTATTTTAAATTTTCAATTAAACTATGTTTTTATTTTGAGAAAATTGTAAAGGATGGGTAGGAAAAAGATTTTCATGCATTTAAAATCACGTTTTATGTACATAAAATATACAGTAAAAATATTTATTTAAAACTAATAAAATATGCATTTATCAGCTCTTTTTTCAACATTTAATAACATTAAATACTTTAAAAAATTTCCTTCATTGCTTTCTTAACATTTTGTCATTAAAAACTTAAAAAACATAAAATGCTCAGCTTCAATGCCTTCTTAATAAATATTTTGTCAAATCATATGAAATACAAAATAAAGTTCAGTCGAACTTTTATTTACGTATGTACATGAATGAATAAGAGTATGAACACAATGTAACGAGAATTCATTGCGGTGCGGTTTTTCATGCAATTTTGAAGTAAAAACCCGCAGTGCGGAACGGCATAAAATTAAAATATATTTTATTTTCATTGCGGACTTTCTTATTCTTTCAATTATTGTCACTCTTTCTCTCTCTGATGTTGCCATAGTTTTTAAATAATTGGCGGTGTTCACAACAAAAAACATGATTTTTAAGTAAAAAAAATTTTGTCATAAAATATAGAAATTTAAAAATGTATCAAATATGTCTGCGAACGTATAAAATGTTAATACTTTTTTGTTTTTAATTACTGCAATTACAAAACATTTAACACAAAAAGTAAATTCTTTACAAAAATGTATGCACAAAAAATTAATAAATATTTAAACAAAAAATGACAAGTGTTGCCGTCGTCGTCTTTCGTTTTATTATGTTTATTTTTCTCTCCCGCAACGAGAAATCGCACCGCACCGCAAACATTGTGTTTAGACTCTAAATGTTTTTTTTTCTGAAAATAATTTTATGTAAGTCCCTGTCCAGACTTGCAATTTTTGTTGCAGCAATTCTTGAGTTTATTGGTCAGAGAAGATTGGGGACTGGTACAAAGCTTCATGTGCTTGGCTATTCTCTTTTGATTTAAAATTCGTACTTATTAATTTCAAGTTGTTAGTTGTATTTGACGTTTTTTATAATTTTATTTCTTCAACTGTATGAAAAACAAAAAATACATATAAGTAGATAGAATTGTTAATTTTTCATAGAAATTTGTGGTATAATAGAATTTTTTAATTCATAATTGCAAAATTAAGTAATCAATACAATCTGCATAAAATCGGCTTGCGTTAGCTTTAAAATAATCCATATCAATTACATTTTTCTGGCTTAGCTCAATTACGATTTTAGGCTTAAGTTCATTAATAATGAGAAAGGCCTCAGTCATATATATTTTTGGGACTCAATCTGCGTTATATAATCATGATATAACGTAGCTTGACAATGAAAGAAGAAAATCCAGGCTCTTGAAGCGGAATCGTCAAAAATAAGTTTTAAAAAGCCCAGGAGACGTACAAAAAACACATCAATCACATAGTTGTGTGCGTGCAGTCGTTTCTTTTCGGCTACACGTACACGTTGTCGTCACTGATTGATGAGAATCAAAATATTTTGATATTTTTATTTGACGGCTGATTATTTGTACGTCTCTGTGACGACATGGAGAAGTGCGCGGATGAAAAAAATAAATTTGCAATTTATGAAAATGTACCATTGATCTTTGTAAAAAACCAAATAATCAGAAGTCTACAAACAGTTTTATGATTATTATAAATATTATAGGTATTCTCTAATTTTTCTAATCTTAATGGGTAGGTAGTGTGAATAAAATAAATTACTTGAAAGTTGTTTTTAAAATCCCAAATACATACATATGTATGTATTTATGTATGTGAATTTTGTGTTTAAAAAAATTTTTAACTAAAAAGCAAATACATACGAATATGTACATATTTTTTTATTCACACTACCCAATGTCTTGTTTTTATATTAAAAATCTTTTGTTTGTTTCGAAATTTTTTTAAGGAAAATATGTTTGTTTTTTTAGAATGGTTTGAAGAATTAGAATTATTATTATTATAAATAATAATAAAAATAGATGAAAAATTAAAGTGGAAGATAGAAAAATTATTATTTAGCTCTGTAGATTTATTTAATGTGCTTTTTTATACAAAGATTTCATAAAGTTTTAATGCCGCTAATAACAAAAAATCATCATCTGATGAAGACATACATATGTATATGCCATCGCACACAACGAACACAAAATTAAAATGCTGATTGACGACTTCATTTGTACGTCTCCGAAAAATCATCAATTAAACGACACTAACAAATTCTTACCGATTGATGGCTTTTTTTGTACGTCTCCTGGACACTTTAAACTAGTGTTGTAAAAGTATTGAGTATTTGAGTATTGAGTACTCAATACCGGGAGTTTTTCCCGGTACTCAATACACAAAAGTAACTACTCAATACTTTCAGGGTTGCATTTTGTAGTATTCAAGCGAAAGTCTTCCTTTAAAATACATCAGAATTATACAACTCTGTGAGCTTGATACAAATAAATATGACCCTGAACCTCATGGAGTTAGTGTTACAAATAGCATTTCTGTTAGGAATTATTTTGATACGAAAACAGCCACTAAAAAAAGTACTACAAAATGCATTTTTGAACTGCTTTAGTCATTAACAAATACTATTGGACAGAAAAAGTGACCCTTTAGAATAGTGGAAGGAAGGCACGTGATACAATATAACCAGCAAGTCAGGTCCTCACAAACATAAAAAATATTTTAAATTCTTTCAATGTCGGTAAAATTTTATTTCTACATTTCAACAATGACTAAGTAATAACATCAATTGTGAGAAAAAAATGTTTAATAAAAAATATTTAGAAGATAATTTAAGAGATTAATGCACTAGAAGTGTTAAGAGTACGTTAAAAATTTTTATGTACAAAAACTAATCTTCAAACTTATTTATTTTCATTTGTTATAAATTAATTTCAATATACTTGTATTTAATCTTTGTTTTTCCATATTGTATCATCAATAAAATAATATAAATAATAATTTTTACCTTCCCATATATATACATACATATATAAAGTATTGAGTAGTATCGAGTACCCAATTGAAAAAGTATCAAGTAGTACTGAGTATTCAAAAGTAGCCGCTTTTTACAACACTACTTTAAACATAAAATGTCACTAACACAGACAAATTTCATATTCACGCTCTTAAGGAAAAAATTAAGGAAACAAAACTCATTTGCATAGTTCATATATTAAGCCCTTTTTCAATGTTGATTAAAACAGTAGTGTGCAGAAACTGAGTTAATTTTTTAAATGCAGTTTGAGTAATGAAAATACAGAACAAATACTGAACAGTTAATAAAATACAGAACATTTGAACGTTATTTCTTAATGAATGATTTATACAAAACAGGACTCTCATATACAGTACCGTTCTGTATAATACAGAACGGATGGTCGCCGTATGTATTATTAACTCCATAAATTTATTTTTTGAGTTATGACGTTATTTTAGTAAGTGAGCGATATGTACTTATGTATTTCCAATACAAGACAACTACAGGTAAATCTCGGTATAACGAATCTCGCTTTAACGAAAATCCGATATAACGAACGTCCAAATTTTTTACATTAGCAACCTTATATAGCGAATACTAGCCTAATTTTATACTGGATATAACGAATTATGAAGAAAAAATCGCAAAATAAAAAACAAAAACTTGCTAGGAACATATTTCTAAGATTTTGTTCTGCTTTGTATAGCGAATATTTTGATAAATGTGTGCTCTGTATAACGAACTTTTTGCCGTTCGTTATACAGAGTTGTGTTTGTGTTAAAAAAAAAAATATGGATCTAGGGATGTACACATATAGAATGTACGTTTTTAGTTTGTTTTTGTTAATTAATGCTTTAATTACTTTTCTACCTGCTACCCATCTAAGATAGCCTGTTTTGTACATTATATAAAATAAAAATGGGTACATTTGTGTACATTGTGTACATTTGTGTACATTATTCACAAAATATACATGTTTTGCTTTTTTGTTGTTATACGGGATTTACACGATGACTTTTTCCCATTCTTGAATTCTCTTTTATGTTTCTACCCCTTTGATCACCTTTGTACCCCTTTTGTCAATAAACTCAAGGAAAGTCACGGTAAAAAGTCATAGTGTAAGTCCCGTATTACAAATAATTAGAGATGTGCACGTGAGCGTTTTCTGACTCACGACACGCACGCTCACGCAGAAAAATATTTTATTCACGCACGAATGATATTGAAAATTTTCACGATAACGCACGCTCACGAACAAAATATTCTTAATCACGCAAGAGTGGTTTACAACTTATAACGATCACGCACGCTCACGAAAAAGTATGTAATCCAATTTGTGTTATTTTGGGTTGAAAAATAGGCTTTTACACATATGCACATATGCATGTATACATATATATGCACGTGTATATGTAAAATTTACATTGCACAGTGGGGACTTTTACAAAGTAAATGGCAATAAATCTGGAACTTCTAAACTACTTATATGAATTATATGAAATTCCTAACGTCCGTAGAGGAGGACTTAGGCTTTATAACACATGTCATGACAGCCTTCTGACTTGAGCTGGACATGAGTTACAGTGGGCCAAAATTGACTACCTGGTACTAAAAAAAACTTCAGAAGCTTGTAACTTTTTTAAAAATTATCCGATTTTTACCGGATAAAGCATTTTGACATAAACTTGAAATTCTTAAGAAATAATTTCCCAAGATGTGTTTCCGTATCTCTCATAAGATATTTCACTTAAGACAAAAAAAATTTTGCTTTGACCTTTTTTAGTATTACTCCTATTACTTTTATTTCATTGTTGGATTTGATTGAGGAGCTTAGGGGCTCCTCCCAGAAATTTAAAAATAGTACCCTATCCTATAGAAAATTAAAAAATAAAACGAAAAAATTAAATAAAAAAAAATTGGCGGCGAGGCTTAGTTTCCGAGTTATGGTCCTCTGAAATTCTAGTACAATATTGTGATTATACGGTGTTTTCAATTTCCTATAAAATACGGTACTTTTTAAAAATTTTTGGGATACCAATATTGGTCATATTCGTTGGAAAACACCGTATAATCACAATATTGTACTAGAATTTCAGAGGCCCATAACTCGGAAACTAAGTCTCGCCGCCAATTTTTTTATTTAATTTTTTCTTCATATTTTTTAATTTAAGAACATACTTAGAACCAATTATTTTGTATTTTGGACATGTACCCTACATTCAGCAACAGTGATGCCAACTTAGCCCTTTTAGGGCTAGATTTAGCCCGTTTTCAATCAGTCAAAACTCGAAAAAAAAATTTTAGCCCCAAACTAAAAAAGGCGCAAACCTAGCACTTTTTATAATAATCTTTTAGCCCCTTTTTACGTTTTGCTCGATTTTGCTACATTTAAACTTTTGCGAACTTTTTCTTCCTTTAATCTAGCAAAATAAAATGAGTAAAAAGTCGATATTGCTTTACAAATTAAAAAAAAAAAGAATAATATAGAGTAATCTTTTATTTCTTCCAAATTTTTTATGCCTTGAAAGTTATTCAGTACAGCCTAAAACAGATAATGTATGTTTTTGGAAGAGCGAGAAATCGAAATTTTATTTAATAACGGCCAATTTTAAATGTATGTATCTACTCATGTAAAGATACATATGTATATATATTTCTATTATATAAATATGTACATATATGCTAACTATTTAATCTACGTATGTACATACCTTATTGAAATGTAATATGAAATGTAAATGAAATATGTACAATATTGAAGCTCTCAAGCTATGTATGTGTTGATCTCATGATAGTTATTTATAATCTAATAAATTACTTTACAAAAATTGATTTGATGTTTTTATTTTCAACAGAAACATTTAGATACCTTTTCGCGCTTTTTCGAAAAATTTTACTATTTTTTTATTTTTGAATATTTGTTTCAATTTAGCCCTTTTTTCAAAAATTTTTACGCGTTCTGAGTCTCAAAAGTTGGCATCACTGTTCAGCAATGTCCTGAAATAGTAAATTTTAAAAAAATTTTTGTATTTAAGCGGATATAAAAAGTTGTGACGGTAGATTTTGAAAGTTGCAACTATAAGATTTTATTATGTAGATAGTTTTAAAAATATTTAACTAAAAATTTAATTTTATTTAATGTAATTTTCATAAATGTGGATGTACGCGTAGTTTATCTGGAAAAAGTCAGAGTTTAGGGAAAATATAGTTGTGTACCATAAAAAATATATTAAAATAATTTTATTTTTCTACATTGGTATATTTGAATTTCATATGAGCCAGTTTAATACGCCTGAAAAAATTATAACAATAGCCCAATACACAATCTTGTGCAAATGGTCTTGCATCGTAGCATTTGCAAAATGGTATAGTACAGGGCTATTCAACCTGTGGTACGCGTACCACTTATGGTACACGAAACTTTCCCAGGTGGTACGCCAAATCTTCGAAAATTTTATGTTGTATTTGTTTATGTTTGATCCTAAAAGTATAATTACATATGTATTTTTCATGAACTTCATTTTTATTAATCCGGCATGTAAAAAGCCACATGCATATGTGGCGATGGCGTTACGGACATTTTCAGCATCTTGTCTGCATTTTTTAAAATTACTACTAGTGGCTACATGCCGTAAAATTTTGATAAAAAATTTTGTTACAAAATACAAATGTGACATTTTTAACCGAATCGAACACATTTTCTGAGGCACCAAATCTGTAATCATGTGAATATTTGCATGTAGATATGTTGCTAGTACACGGCATGTAGCAAATGTAGCTTTGTGATGACGTCAAAATTACGTCAGAACCGTGCGCATGTGGTTTTTTACATGCCGTGTACTATAGGCTTTATACCGAGCATTTCTGTTGTAGAACGACCCATATGCACAGAAGTTCGCATGTTATATACATGTGTACATGCATATGTACGTATATGGTCGTATTTTAAAATTGTTTGGTTATTAGTTGAGCCCATACTTGGTTATACACATAAAATTTTTTTGGTGGTACGCGAACCAAAAAGGTTGAATAGCTTTGGTATAGTATATTGAAGGAATGATATGTCGTGAGAGCGTGAAAATTCGTGCGTGATTGTTAAAAATAGCTCACGCACGATCACGCAAGAGTAATTTATTTTTTAGTCACGATCACGCACTCACGCGTGATTAATTATAAATTTAATCACGATCATGCGTGAGTCACGCGTGACAGGATAAAATCACGACATTTGCACATCTCTAGAAATAATCACCCTTATTCCAGTTGTCGACATCGACGTCACTTTAACACAATACCAAAAAATTGGGGCTTGTATACTCGCTCTTATGAACAATTTTGTGCAACTGATAATATATGTATGTATTTCCGTTCTATAAGGTCTAGAAAATAGCATAAACCTGCCAACAGGAGTCAGTTGTTTTCGACAACGGGAATTTCAAAAATGTTCACTGGCATCACTGGTGTGTACAGGGAAGCAATACTATGTGTGCCCAAATATAAATTAGGCAGAAGGCTGTCGGATACTACACATATTTCATATGCAAAAAATAGCGTGTGCTTCACGTGTACGTTAAAGCAAGTTTTTGTATGGAAATTTTGTTTTAAAGTGCACTTCATGCACACGTTATTTTTTTGCATACGGGGGAAAGTTTTTTGACTTAAAATTTCTTTAATTTTATTAATAGAAATTTAGTATCCGAGAACCTTCTGCCACGTTCTCCATCTACCCGTATCCGTATCATATCACTTGATATTTTTTATTGAAGGCTGAAACACGCAAAAGTGCTTTCAAAAGCACTTTATGTCCACATGAAACTAATGCGGATAAAAAAATTACACACACATTTTAAAGGGCTACTATCTCAGTGGGAATTTGAGTTAACTCAGAGCTACATAGTTAATTATCAGCCAAAAATTAGTCAGATTTGGTTAAAATCAGCACTCATTCTGCATGTTAAAAGTGATCAGATTTAACATTGAGTGGCCGCAGGACGAGTGCATCAGTTTTTAACTAACCATGTGTTAGCTCATTATGAGTTATCTTGTCCCAATTAAAAAAATAAAAGGAAAGTGTTATTTTTAGTTAATTATGATTTAGCTTATTATTTATTAACATTTTTTAGTCAGCTTAAAGTTTAAACAATTTTAAATTATTTTTTTAAGAAACGAGAACGTGTATCGGACCGTTATCACTTTGTTTGTCAGCCATCATACTTAACACTTTGCCATCTCGCCATATAGAATTTAAACGGCACAGAGTTATTATAAACATGAATTTTATGCTGACATCTTCTCTCTGAACTTTGACCGTATCAGCTTTGAGTTGGCTAAAAGTTAGCTCAAAACTTATCGAAGAAGTTAGTTGTAGAAAAACAACTCACTAATCTCTGCATCAGTTTTGAGTTAGCTTAAAGTTAGTTCAATACTTATCGGGAAGAAGACAGTTGTGCAAAAAACAACTGACTCACATCTGTATCATTTATGAATTAGTTCAGAAGCTAGTTGTAAATAAGTTATCAAAAAGTCACTAGTATTTTGAGCTAGCTAATACAAATCCGAGTCGGATCCCATGCAACTCTTTTAATTTTCAATGGTACAGTAATTTTGACTTAGCTGCACAATCAACTTTGCACGACTTTTTATGCAGATAAGTCAAAAATGCTGTTATCTTAAATTCACTTACCTGCCTAAATGTGCAGGTATACAATTTTTGACTTCAGTTTTATCAAAGAATATAAATCATATAGAATGCGCATCTCATACAAGCTAAAATTTTCTATGACGGGTATTTCCAGTACTACCCGTCCAGCGTACTCACTCTCATTTCTTTCTGCAGTGTATGCTACGCTCGCATTGCTGAGAGCAGCGTTGCCGTTGTGACAATAAAGTATCACTTTTGACTCTTTTTCGTGCCAATGACACTTTTTATGACCATTTTTTCAATTTATCCCTTTGTATCATTTTAACAGAATGTATGCCGTAGGGCAATCATATACACAGTTTAACATATCAGGTATTAGAAAAGGAGCTGTTCGTCCAGTTGGCGATATTCGGCTCGATGATTTCGATCATTTTATTGTTTTGGTCGATAGAAAAGCCAATAAATTGTGAAAATTTTTTAACTAACTTTCGTCTTTGATTTTAATAAAACTTTATAAAATGTTTATAAGTTAAAATAGGTTCAAATGAAGTAAACTTGAAAGCCTAAATTGGGGCTATAAAGTACACATGCATGTTTACAAATAATCAGCATCAAAAAAAGTAAAGTAAAATATAGATAGAAAAACTGAAGTTAATTCATTTTCCTTTGATTATAATTTTTCATTTATAAATGAAAAAAGTATAAATAATTCCAATGATTTATTTTATTTCTATAATACCGGCTAGTAGAGTATTTGCAAATACAGTTTTTATTTGCAAAAAAAACGAGAATAAACATATTATAGATAGCTACTAAATATAAAAAATCATGAAATCTAAAAAAAGAGTGGTCAAGTTGCGGCATTTCATATCCAATGAAATTCCAATAGAAATTAAATGCATATTTCCTTCGATATCGAATTCCGTAATTTACCCAATTACTTAAGATTGATAAAAAAAAAATTAGAGACTGTAAAAACATAAATACATATATTGGACATGGTTCATCTCACTTATTTACTTAAAAACCAGTATAACTGAAAAAATTTACTTTGGGGAAAAACCATTTAAAGTTTTGTAGAACATTTTAAAATTCGATTTTGAAGAGGATAATATAGTTATGCTATTCTTTTAAGGCATTATGCATAGTTCCTAAATACATATTTTTTTTAACTGAACATCCTGTATTTCTTAATAAGTTCTTCACTTGGAATCTAATCTTTGACAAGTGTCTACTTTAAGTCTATTTGATAATTGTTTAGTAACACTAATTTATGTTTCTACTTTATGTTTTTTGTAAATTATATTTTATAAATATGAAGAAATAAGGTGTAATTTACTGACTTTACAACTACAGAATTTGGAAACTTATCATCCTTAAAACAAGCTTTATTTCAGTAACAGCAACTTTCCTCCGAAAATCGGTATTTTTTGTGGTAAAAACTCTGATATTTTTACATCGTTTTTTTTGTGCAATTGGCAGCATGTTTGGCTGTCGAAAAAGTAGCAAAATGCGACTTTAGTCGCACAACGGCAACCCTGGTGATAAGAGCAAAGAATATAATGCTCTCAGTATGTGTTTTCTCGCGCTTTATACTTTCCCCCAGCATCTGAAGCGTAAGCAAAAAATTTTTAATTTTTTAGATCAGATGCGCATTCTATACAATTTATATTCTTTGGTTTTATACACACATATGGTTGCATATTTATGTAGCAAAATTTTGTTTAATGTGTGCAGCTAACTTAAATTTTTTATATGAGAATAATTTAAAACTGCAAAAAAAATGTTTAATGCACAGGTATACAAAGTGCACTTAAAAAAGGATTTTGATCAATAATTACAGAAAAAATATATTTTGTGCAGTTAAGTCAATGAGCAGCTAACATTGATTTTTTGTATGAAAATATTTTAAAATTACCAAAATTTTAGGGCACTTATCTTAAATGTGCAGGTATAGAAAGTGCACTTAAAAAAAGTGCAAATTAATTTTTTTCATCCGCGCACTTCTAAATGTCGTCACAGAACAAATAACACAAAGCAAATGACGTTTTTTTCGTCAATCAAATTTGGAGACGTACAAATAATCAGCCGTACTTGTACGTGTACGTGTAGCCTAAAAGAAACGATTGCACGCACACAACTATGTGATTGATGGGTTTTTTTGTACGTCTCCTGGGCACTTGAGCAAGTGAATAATTAACTCCAACCATCGTCCATTCATTTGGTTCTGTGAAAGATGGATGTAAACAAAAAAAGAAATACATTACCAATAAAAACAAAAGTTCAAGTTTTAGAAATACAGAACAGTATAAAAAGAAGCGAAATTGCAAAAAAATATAATATCGGACTTTCAACGTTATCTAAAATAGTGAAAAACTCAAAAGACATAGAAAATAATTATTTAAAAGTTAGAAATGTTAACAAAAAAAGAGACAGAAAACCAAAATATGAACATCTGTATAATTAATAGGCGAACATGTTTTTTGTAATCCCTTTTACGCTGGTACCACTACACCGATTTTAAAAAGATTTATATGGTTTTAAAGGATTTTCTGTACAGATGTGCAGAATCTATATTTTATTGAAATCGGTTTAGTATTTTGGGAGCTATAAGCGACATATTACACACACATATTACACACGCATTTATTAGCTTACAAGTAAAGCTTAAATTAGACGTGACATAGCCATAACGCCATAACCATAACCAAACCAAAATTCAATTGTTTTCTATGGTGAGAGTTATGGCGTTATGGCGAGTCACGTATAATCGAATACAGTGTTGCCCATTAGTTTGGTTCGAACGGCTGCTCTCTATGGCTATAGTTATGTCACGTCTGATTGAGCATTAAAAAAGAAACAAAACATGAGTGTGTGTGTGTGTTTGTAGTATTTCTCTTGATCTAACAATTTTTTTTTATCTTATTTGTTTTTTTATGAAAGCCATAATACTACTTAAAGGAAGAGAATTGAATAAAGTGAATTAGCTTGGTTGAAACGATTTTGTTTATGTTTTTTTAATTTCATGTATTATTTAATTATGCTTGCATATGTATGTAAGTTTGTGTGTGGCTCTGTTTTAACGAATTTTTTATGACGTTTAGATAGGTACATTTTCTTTGAATCTTAAATTATTTACATTTTGATTCTAGAATACGGACGAGTGTGTCGTCCGTTTGGTATATCTAGTCTTAATAAAGCTATGTCATTGTGGTTTGAGCAAATGATTCAAAAGGGAACCGTTGTGACTGGACCCTTTCTTATGTAAAAGGCTGAGCAGTTTGCCATACAATTGGATATTCCTAATTTTAAAGCCAATGTTGGATGGCTTCAACGTTGGAAAAAAGCCAAAATATATACATATTTTAAAAAACTTCATGGTGAATCTGCTTCTGCTGATAGAAATTCAGCTGAAAGCTTCAAAAGAAATGTGTTGCCTGCATTATTAGAAAAATACGCATTAAATGAAATTTATAATGCAGATGAAACGGGTCTCTTTTATAAAGTCCTGCCGGACGGAACTTATGGATACGGCAGAAGTCAACAGAGTGGACCTAAGTCACCAAAAGACAGGATAACATTACTCTTCATAACCAATGCGACGGGTACCGATAAGTGTGGATATTCTATAGGAAAGTATGAATAACCGAGACCCTTCCGTGGAAAAAAAGTTCCGATTCCATACAAATATAATAAAAAGGATTGGATGACCAGTACCATATGGAGCGAAATTATTAGGGAATTAGATGAAAAATTTAAAAAAAGAGGACAGAAAATATTACTTCTAATCGATAACGCTTCGTGTCACAAACTTGACTTTTCACCAGAAAGTATTAAAATAATATTCCTACCGCCTTGCACAACTAGCATTATTCAACCCTTGGACCAAGGTAAGTTTAGCGAAATGTATTTTTAACACAATGTACTTTCCTTAAATGCCTGTACTTTTCGATTTGTTTCAGGAATCATTCAGTCATTTCAGTCAAATACTAGCTGCAGAAGCTGACTACATGGAACAGTTTTTAAAGAGTGTTCATATTTTAAGAGCTTTGTATATAGCAAAGCGGTCGTGGTGGCTTGTGACACCAGAAACTATTCGTAATTGTTTAAAAAAGGGTGGAATTTCCAAAGATGACCCAACTAATGAGATTGATGAAAATCTATCGGACGAGGAAGAGATTTTATTGGTTCAGGAGTACTACTCATTCCTAAAAGAATTGGATGATATAGAAAAATACGACTGTCTCGGTTCATTAGTTGACACTGATATATTGAATGAAGTGCAAGAAGAAGTCTCTGAAGATGACGAAGCTGCGGATGAAGTGCAGACAATTGCAGTACCTAAGCCAACCAGGAAATAAGGCATAAAAGCATTATTTGTCTTAAAGCAATACTTAAGTTCAGAGAACAATAGTGACCTTATAAGTATTGAAAACTTACTTTATAAGCAACGTGATAAAGACCTTGTCCAAAAAAAAAATTGAGAACTATCTAGGCGCACGGTAGTGCGCCAGGCCAAGTTCTGGCCAATGCACGCAGTGTGTATATTTAAATGAAGGCATTCGAGCTGTTTTTACCCCCCTCATAACTTTGTTCCCCGCAATCGTAAAATTATGATATTTAAACCATAATTAGAATAACCTCATATGCGAAGTTTGAAAGTTTTACAATGAAAGGTTCCGGAGATATAGAGGTGCAAAAAGTGCATATTTTAAGACATACTCACTGGCCACTGACACACTCATCAAATTGATGAAGCACTTCCGCTATCGCTAGAGAGCTAAAATTTGGGACACGAGTAGATCTACGTGAGCAATGAATCAGAAAAATCTGAAAACATGGAAATTTTAATCAGGTGGGTGGGGCTACGCCCATAAAAATTAAAGTGTGTGCTAGTGAGCTGAAATTCGATACAGAGCTAGGTCTAGGTGAGCACTAAAATAAAAAAAATCTGAAAACCCGGAAATTTTTGCCAGGAGGGCGGGGCTACGCCCATAAAAATCCGAATTAAAAAAGCTAATATAAGGCGCTTAATTGAAGCTGTTTTATTGAAATTTGGCATATATACTGCTATGATGCAAGGCTATAAATTTTACATTTAAAAAGTGGGCGTTGACATGCCCATATAATATAAAGCTCATTTTCGTGCACTACGGCTCAGCATATTTAGATATACTATTTCTGTATGTATTATTATCCGCGTGCAACGATACTTGACACAAATAATAAGCACTGGTCGCAAAAAATCTTAAGTTTTAAAAAGTGGGCGGGGTTACGCCCATAAAAATTAAAAGTTGCGCTATGGAGCTGAAATTTGATATACAAGTAGGTCTAGGTAAGAAACCCCCTTGAAAAATCTGAAAACCCAGAAATTTTAGTTAGAGGGGCGGGGCTGCGCCCAAAAAAATTAGAAAGTAAAAGTTGCGCTTATGAGCTGAAATGTGATACACAAGTAGGTCTAGGTGAGAAAACAATTAGAAAAATCTGAAAACTCAAAAATTTTTACCAGAATGGGCGGGGCTACGCTAATATTGTTTGGAACTAAAAACTTAATATACACCTTTTAACTCAAGCCAATTTAATGAAACCTTGCATACGCGTTGCACGTATACAAGACTATCACCTTAAAAAGTGGGCGTGATCACTCCTATAAAATGTTAGCCTTGTGCTTAATCTACTTCGGTCTAGCATATTTTAGAAGAAAATTAGCATGAACTATAAGCGCTCCTCAAAACAAAATTTTGAGTTTAAAATAGTGGGAGGGATAATGCTCATAAAATTTAATTCTCACTAGAGACCTGAAATTTTATACACAAGTAAGTGTAGAGTAAGCCAATGGGAAAATCTTAAAATCAAGAAGTTTTTTTTTTGGTATACGGGGCCACGCCTTCAAAACTACAATTCGCGCTAGAGAGCTGAAATTTCATCAGAGATCAAATCTAGATCAGAGATCACAAAGAAAAATCTAAAAACCCAGAAGTTTCAATCTGGGGGCGGGAACAAGCACTTTTAATTCAAAATTAAGACAAATTTTATTGAAGCTTTTCATACAGATTGCACTTATTAAAAAAAAATCCTATTTTCAAAAGTAGCCGTGACTTCACCTATAAATCTTAGCTTTCAGGTACTTCGGCTTAACAGTTTTTAATTTAATACTCAGGTATTTCTCATTAACTTTTTAATACCAAACTTTGCACTAGCAGATATAAAAGTCGGCGGGGTCAGGCCCATAAAAATTTTACGTAATATTATACTATAGAGAGCCGACATTTTGAAGACAAATAGTCCTAATTGATTTACTCTATCGGAAAATCCAAAAATTAAAGCATCAGCTACCCTATTGAAACTTTGCATGCACATTGGGCATATCCTTATGATTTCTGTACTTCGGCTAAGCAGACTTTAATATGTAAATACATTGAGAAAATAGGCAAGGTCACATCCACTAAAATTTACGCTGTATTTTACATGTTTATTTCCATACGACTCTTACCAAATTGCGTCCACATTAGCAACCCGTTGTAATGACACAATAGTGCATTTTTAAGGTCGAAAATCCAACACCCATCACGCTCTAACCCATTATTTTATGCAACTAGCCATTTTCAACTGGCACAGTGATCAGTAATAGAAATAAGTAGAGATGTGCACGTGAGTGTTTTCTTAATCACGACACGCACGCTCACGCAGAAAAATATTTTACTCACCTACTTTCACGCACGAATGATTTTGAAAATTTTCACGATCACGCAAGCTCACGGATAAAATATTTTTAATCACGCACGATTGGTTTACAACTTATCACGATAACGCATGCTCACGAAAAAGTATATGTATAATATAATTTTCATGTTTTTTGGGTTGAAAAATAGGTTCTTACATATCGTCACCTCAAATCAAAAAGGCCGTAACAACCACAAAGTTCAAAATAGACTTTTTGATTGATTATGATGTGATTAACCAAAATACATATTTTCCTAAAATTTTACTCACATATGTTTAAAAATACCGATTTTATTCATTATTCAATTTGGCAACTAACATGCATGTAAATAGAATAAATTTATGAAGTTTTGTGCTTCTCCTGTAAAATAGTAAAAAGTGTACTTACGCCCTTTTGGATTTTAGGTGACGATATACATATCTATGTATATATGTATGCTCGTGTTTTTGTAAAATTTACAATATAAATTAAAATAAAGCAAAGTTAATTTGATATCGTTTTAAATATTCGTATTCGCGGATATCATTTTAAATATTCGAATTCGAATTCTCATATATCAAAAATTGACATTCCGCACATGTATGTATGTATACATACATAATTCGACAAAATCTTCCGATTTCGGCACCGAAATATTACCGAAATCGTAAAAATTTTTGTATGAAATGGTTGACACGACTTCGTAACGTTATGTCGGTACGAATTTGTTACGATAAGTCGGTACGAACTCGTAACGACATGTAGGTACGATTTCTTTTTGCTTTTATAGCAGAGTACCACCGCTTCACCGTTATGTTGCTGCTATTGTTGAAATAATTTGCACATACTCACGTTTTTTTTAATATTTGTTACAATCCTTTTTTTATCAACATATACATGCATATTTATTTTAAAAAAATTTCACAGACTTTTAGTTATGTATTCAACAATCAAAGTTTTACCCTCATATTCATAAAAAAATAAAATGAATTTGAAATTCATTTTAGGAAAATTTTGTATTGAAAATTTTAAATAAAATACATTTAAAATTCGTTTAAAATTTTATGAATATGGGGGTTAATGTTTAAAAAAAAATTGTTCAGAAATGTCTTAACGAGTTCGGTACGTTTCAGAAAAAGTCGGAACATTTTGTTTGGGGGTATTCATTGTGTTTGTAAGCTCAAACTACCATCAACGTTGCCGCTTTGGTTACTTTTTTGCCAATCTGTACTTGTGTACTTTTTTTCCATTTTGGTTACTTTCCTTCAACACAAAAATAACCATTTTTATATGGTATATAAATATGAATATAGCTAACTATTGAGATAAACTATCATGTGATTGAAAGATTTTTCGTGGCTAAAAAAATATGGATGTGATTTCCAAACAGATGGTAAATATTGTATCCCAATAGAAATTGCTCAGATGTTCTAAATTGGAAATAAGAAGTTGAATTTTGGGACAAAGTTTCAAAACATACAAATGAATGCAACGAAAAAATTTTTGGTGACTTTATTAAATTTTGTTTTTAGTTTAATGCCATTTTCACACACCTCGGGGTCTTCTGAAAGAATATTTTCCCAGCTAGCTTTAGTCAGAATTAAATTCAGGAATAAGATTTATTTCCATACCAACTCTATAATGTATATGTGTGTATATTTTAATAGTTTATCTATTCAGTCATGTGTTTGGATAACGAATATAACACTGTGTTTTTTTTAAGTCATGGAAATATAATCATATACGAACACCACTGCATGATAAAAGGCAAAAAAAGACCGGTGTCTTGCCCCAGGTCATGCACATTTTTGTTTGCCCAAAGATTTGGGGCCTCGGTGTCATTTTTGCATTTTCTCCGGTTCATATCGTTCAGAATTTTGATGTACTCTTTGAGGCAAAGTTGTAGCTCTTGTCATACAACAAAAATTGTGAATATATAAAATTAAAACAATATTACCTTCAAGATCAAAATCGCAAAAAATTGTAAAAAATTTTGAGTTTTATACCTTTTTTCCCTGTTCAGGTACATAAGTAGCAAGCGGTTCAAAATTCAAGGAAACTATCAACGATAAAAATGTCCCCAAGATCTCAATAAACTACTTTCTACAACATATGAACTTCCTAGGAATGATTCTTAACACCGTTTGTGTAGCGCTTAGGCAGCCACAAAAGTAAAAAATTTCAAAGCAAATGAAATTAAAAAAACGGTGTTAAGAATCGTTCCTAGGATCAATTGATTGGTGGTTGATTGTTTCCTTGAATATTCAACGGTTTGCTACCTATGGACTTGAACAGGAGAAAAAATGTGAAAAAATCGAATTTTTTAAATTTGCCACAGATACATATATTTCTTAACGGAAATACAAATAAAACACTACATATGTACATATATTAAATTTATAGAGATTTTGGTTACTTTTTGTCTCGTTTGGTTACTTTTTTTTCCATATTTTGGTTACAAAAATATTTTGGTTGTGGCAACGCTGACTACCATACATATTACTATACATCAGTAACCCGCAAGCTATAGCACAATTGTGCGGATGAAAATCACATACATGCTTATGCTCTTTCATTTAAGGTAGAATTAGTAAAATCGTATCATTCTACTTTACAGCTTGCCGTATCGTTCAACTTTGTGCACAAGTTATAAAAAATGTAACAGTTTGCATAGCACATTTTTTTTTGTCTGGCATTAAATACGGCGTTTTTGACATTCGCTACAGAAAAATCTGTTTTCTGCAGATTCCTACGTCAGCAGTGCTACCAACACATATTTTATAACTAGTAACATGCATTGTATATCGTACGGTTTTTGTCAGCTGACACGCAACATCACGATACGATTTTACTAATTCTACCTTTAGTCGTCACTGAGCAAGCGACGAATGAATTAGTTTTTTTCAGCACACGGAACGAAATTAAAGTTAAAATTAAATAAATTTGTACAGCCAAAAAAAAACTAAATAATTATGGAAGCTAAGAAAAATTTCGTGATAAAAAATGCTTTTCACAATATGCAATGCATTTTATGTAATGAAACATTGAAAAATAATAGGGAAAATAGTCTAAAAAGGCATTTTAATAGTATCCACAGAAGTGTGAATAAATTTAATTTTGAATTTATACACTAAATCGTTGAATGCTCATTAAATTTTTACTCTTTATTTAAGTTTTAATTAAATTGCTTATTTACAAAAAAAAATTCAATCAACTAATAACCACATCATGTATTTTATATTACAAAACTTCAAGTGCAAGTTTATTTTACTCTCATTTTTCTCACCAATAAAAACATATTTTATTTTGCGGGACACTGCTATACATACATATATGCATTTATTATTATAAAATAATTTATTTCAAATTATTGAATACAGTTACATATGTACCTATGCAGGAATTTTATCTCGTGAGAGCGTGAGAATTCGTGCGTGATTATCAAAAAAAGCTCACGCACGATCACGCACGAGTAAATTTTTTTCAGTCACACTCACGCACTCACGCGTGGTTAGTTATAATATTTGATCACGAATCACGTGAATCACGCGTGACTCACGCGTAACATGATAAAATCACGACATTTGCACATCTCTAGAAAAAAGACACACTTGAAATTTTAAGTTTTAAAAGTGTTATTATAGAAAATTTTTCAAAAAGTAGTCAGATCCACACAAAAACATAAATGTGAAAAAAGGCCAAGTTCCTATAAAAAATTTCGGCCATTAAAAGTAGTGAGATATAAATTTTGACCAAGTTCTTGTTTGGCACAACACCTTTCACTGACATATGCCATGCGTTATATAAATTTGTAATCGAAAGGGTGTCATATAATTTCTAGATAGTCTGCTTACTTGGCAATGTTTTTACCTTTCTAAAATGGAGAGAATAGTGCGTATTTGTTCATTTCTTTGTATTGGAAAAAATGTTGTCAATTAAGCAGAATATCTAGAAATTATATGACACCCTTTCGATTACAAATTTATATAACGCATAGCATATGTCAATGAAAGGTGTTGTGCCAAACAAGAACTTGGTCAAAATTTATATCTCACTACTTTTAATGGCCGAAATTTTTTATAGGAACTTGGCCTTTTTTCACATTTATGTTTTTGTGTGGATTTAAAATCTTAATTAAAACAATTAAACATTCATCTGCATGTTAAACATGAATTATGTATATTTGAGTTCCTTCTTTAATGTTACATATGAGCAAAGTACAAAATACTATACAAATAGTAAAAAATGAATTACATGTATTTATTACATATAATTTTTTTCAAATAGGAGTTGTTTATTTTTTTATATTTATTTACTAAAGGGGTTAATAAAATAAAAATTAACTACAAATCATGATTTGTTTTATTTTTCTATTTACATACATATGTACATACATCTACGTATGTGTATACATAAAAAGATAAAAAAGCTCGTATATTCATATAAGAAACAAATGTCTTATCGCCATAGATACTTATATAAGACATAAGTTTCTTATATAAAATAATTATATATAAGAAAGAAACGCTTATAAGAAACTTTTTTCGTAGATTTTTTAAGTTTCTTATATCCGATAAATACTGTATGTAATTATACTACTCGTTTAAGGAAAAAGTCGTTTCATGTTTTTCTCTGGCAATAAAACTGTTTTAATAAAACAATTAATTTTTACATAATGTAAGTTACATTCTGAACAACATACTGTTACGTTTTTCTCTCCTTAAAAACGCTTTTCCGTGGACCCGAAGGTTTGTAAATGAATACAAGACCCGAGTGTAGTAATTAGGGTTAAGAATGGTACAAGTTTTATTTACAAATTCACTTAAACTAAATTAATCAAGAGCTTAAATACAGTAATACAACTTAAACTACTAAATTACACACAAATATTCACAACTGGTTACCACTACGCTTTCCTCGCTGTAGTTTACGCACATCTCTTAGCTGCCTGCGCAAGTATTCACGTGACACCTCTTTGTCTGCTGCTCGTCACTTACGAGACTCACACACAGTTGATACACCAATACCTCTTTGTCTGATGCTCGTCACACACGGCACTCATTCTGCCGACACTCACAGTTGATACAACTATAAAGACCCACTGGCTTTACTTACACCCTTACACACGTCTATTCGCTGCGCTGTTTCCTTTACTCCAGTCGACACGATAGACTCCACAATAATCTCAATTTGCTGTCACTATAGACTGTCCTATAGTTTCTCCTTTTCCCAACTCACGTGTTCTAAAGCGCAGACTATCAACTCACTGCTTTATCGCAGACTATTATTGACTCACAACTTAATTATCAACTGACTTGCTTACTCGCAAGCAGCGTTGCCAAATGTGCAGTTTTAACTAATTTTAGCAGTTTTTTTAAGCATAAAGCAGTCTTGCGGTTTTTTGCTTAGAAAATAAGTTTTTCTATAAATTGTGCAGGTTTTCAAACAGCAAGAGAGAATTCACACGAAAGTTGTGTTTTTCTTTATGGAATTTGGTCTTATTGTTTGCAAGTTGGGTTCATATGGACGAAGCACTTCCTTTATTAATATTGTTACGTTTTTCTCTCTATAAAAACGCTTTTCCGTAGATCCGCAGATTTGCAAATGAATACAAGAGCCGAGTGTAGTAATTAGGGTTAAGAATGATACAAGTTTTATTTACAACTACACTTATACTAAATTACTCAAGAGCTTAAATACCTAATACAACTTAAACTAATAAATTACACACAGATATTCACAACTGGTTACCACTACGCCTTCCTCGCTGTAGTTTACGCACGTCTCTTAGCTGGCTGCGCAAGTATTCACGTGACACCTCTCTGTCTGCTACTCGTCACTTACGAGACTCACTCTGCCGTCACTCACAGTTGATACACCAATAAAGACTCACTGGCTTTACTTACACCCTTATACACGTCTATTCGCTGCGCTGTTCCCTTTACTCCAGTCGACACGATAGACTCCACAATAATCTCAATTCCACGAGAGACTATTATTAATTCACAACTTAATTATCAACTGACTAACGAGTTCTTAACTTCACTACTTTCTGATTAGCACTAACTATAACTGTTCGCGACTGACTTACGACTGCAACTAACTCTCTCATTGGATGCGTCACCTCTATTTATATTTCAGAGAAATTCCTCTAGAAGTTTCAAGCAATGTCTAGACGATCATTATCATCTTATATGCTGCCTAATTAAGTTCATGTGCTAACTATGTACATACATGTGTATATGCGTACGTGTGTACATCATTAACTAAGCAACACACGGTGGTTGTTTATCTTTTGCTTTTCGTTTGAATTTGGCATGTATGTATGTGTACAAATATGTGAATCTTCTTAATAAGCAGACGCTTTTTTTGTTGTTGTTGCTTTTGCTTGTTTAATCAAGCTAGGCATGCTTATTTAGTTGTTGGCTACTTTCTAGACTATTCTTTGCTTTGACCCTGTAGGAATATTTTGGCGTAGCATTTACATTAACCCTGTTGGAATATTTTTGTGTAATGCTGCTTAACATTGTTGACGGCTATTTTCGTAACAATATTAATTCGCTTTGAGATAAAACACGACGAATTGTTTTTTAAATTAAAGGATAGACCCAAATAAATAAATCATTGCGCACTTCAAATAAAACAAAATGTTAAAAAACAGTGAACATTTTTTTAGTTACCTCATTTATTGAATTTTTGATCTATTTACTTCTTTAGGTTGATTCGGAAAAAAAGAATTTCCCTGTGCAATTTAATGAGAAATATCCCATAGTGCAACTAAAACACTTCCATTTGAATTAATTAAAAACTTTATAAGTTTGTAGAGCCATATTTTCTTAACTGATGCCGATATGGCTTTCGAGATGGTAAAACGTAACAACTTGACAAACAATATCAAGTCATGATATAAAAATATACCAGGCATAGGCGTATGGTTAACACCCCCTCCAACCAATATATATAAAATAGTAAAGAATTTTTATTAGCAGTTTTTTCACATGAAAATCAGTTTTTTTGTTCTAAATTTTCAGTTTTCCAAAAAAATATTATGGCAACGCTGCTCACAAGTGCCTGACTTGTTCACAACTTGTTCGCAACTGACTTGTTAGCAACTGACTCAAACTGCAACTCGTTCACAACACAACCATATCTGATTAACTACCCTGAAGGAAATGTCGATCGTGAAAATGTACTGAGTCGCTTTTGACTTTGTCACCAGTACTACTCTGCAATTATTCCCCATATAATACTTTGTGCTATAGACATTTAGTACGTGCTTGTCATTGAAAATCTACTAGTAACAATAAAAGAATTGACTAGCTAGTGAATTCATAGTTCTTATGAGAACATGGAGACATACCAACCAGACATTTACTGGCACATTGCTATACCCTACGTACATACAAATTTATGAATATTGACAAGTTGTTGCAAAATCCACCAGAAATACACCACATCTGTTTTCTCTCTTTCTTTTATACTGACGAGTAAAAGAGAAATTGTAGACAATGTAACTACTACTAGAGTTTTAGTGTTGACATAGAGACACTTGGCCCCAGTCTGACTGCAGGGCAACTTGCCATTGGATGCGTCGCCCCTTTTTATACTTCGCACAAATACATCTAGAATTTTCAGGCAATGTCTAGACTATGGGTGAACATCATGTAGAAAATTTTGCAAATCGAATTCAAACGTATTCTTATTCTCTTTCATTTTGCCTTATCTGAAATAAATTTTTGCTTATCTTTTTACTCATTTTTCTCAAACGCACTGCGAGAAATTTATTGTGTATGATGCAGTGCTGCCAGAAGCTTTGCGAAGAAAATCATCATTTGTCGGAAAGAAAATCATATTTTGAAGGAATAAATCATCACAAGTCCAATTTTTTTCAAATATCAAAAGCAACAACAATTGACATATTTACAGTGGACAACAAAACAATTCGAAATAAAGAAACGTTATTTTGTTTTCATCTATAAAAAAGTATTTACTGTCTTATTTTACAAAAAGAATTTAAAAAGCATTTTATTGAGGAACTTGAAATTGTATGCAATAAAAAAAATTAGATGATAAAAGTAACTAAATTCAAAGAAAAAAGTATTCGACATTGCTAATATTCTTACCATATAAAGTATGTACATTTGTGTGTAAAAGGCAAATTGCTTTTCCTTGGCAACGAATGACTTCTTTTAAACGATTTGGTATAGATTTGTCCAAGATTTGAGCATATTCCTGACCGATTTTTTTCTCACTTCTCTAAGATGACTTTTTTCTTTTTATTTTTGCTTGAAAAGTGACGTTTTCTTGTTCTTTTTTTCAAACAACCCCCGAAGAGGAGAAAGAGTTGTGTTCTATCTCCCTTACCAACCTTCTCCCAGGTAGACGAATCTTTTCGCTGGGACAAAACTGTTTTCCTTATAGGTATAAATCTATTGATAAACTTTGTAGAACAACAAAGCAAATTGTACATACATACATATAGATTGAAAGTAAAAATCATAATTTGCAAAATTAAAAATCATCATTCGAGAAAAAAAAAATCTTGTAATCATATTTTGGTCCAAAAATCATAAAAAATATGATAAAAACATCATTCTGGCAGCACTGGTATGATGTTTATGTTAAAAAATGCTTTTGCTTACGTGAAAATTAAAAATTGTTTTCTCTTATAAATTGGTTTTTCGTAGTTTTAAACTCAGAATTTAAGTGAATAATAATGTTTATTTATTACTTTTTGTTGAAACGGTTTTCTAGAAAAAAATTCTTTCATAAAAAAATGGTTTAATTAATTGTTTCTGCCTATGTGTTTATCTTTTTCGCTCACTTACACAACCTTAAATTTATCTTGGTCACCCATGATTTAGTTGTTTGGTACTATTATAGATTATTCTTTGCATAGACCCTGTAGGAATATTTTCGCGTAACACTTACAATAACCCTGTTGGAATATTTTTGTGTAATACTGCATTAAACCTGTAGACGGCCATTTTCGTAAGAATACGTCTTTTCTTTTTAGACCATATTTTATATGAATTAAATAATTTGATGTATTAAAAATGAATATTCTATTTTTAACTTATTTTTAAAATACAGTTTAGGAATAAACTCTACATACACCCATAATTTTTGGGGTTTGTGGAAACTTGGGGAGAAATTCAAAAAATTAATTATGCCAATAAATGTGCTAATAAATATGTTTACACAAAAAATAAAAATAAAAAAATTATTATAATACCGACAACAGTGGCAAAAATATTAAAAATACATATGAAAAAAAGTCTACATACAGGCATAAAATACATGAAAAAATACGTGAAAAATGTTTGAGGTCGTCAACTTGTTTGATTTCCGGTAACAAGCCGTCAACAAATGGCATCCAAATATGGTTCTTAAAGAAGCAACAATTGATATTAACCTCGAAAGAATCTAAAACATTTACCACAAATGACGCTTTTGAATTAAAGTTTACGTCATGTGTAATAATTACTTAATTTTATCTCCAGTTAAGCATGGCTTAGGTTTAAAGGGCAATGACGACATTTGTGCTAAATGTTTAGATTCTTTCAGAACTATTGTCAACTGTTGATATTTTAAGAATATATTAGACCATATTTCGATGCCATTTGTTGACGGCTTGGTACCGGAAATCACAACATTTTCAAACAAGTTGACGACTTCAAACATTTTCCACGTATTTTTTTATGTATTTTATGTCTGTATGTAGACTTTTTTCCTATGTATTTTTAATATTTTTGCCACTGTTGTAGGTATTATAATAATTTTTTTATTTTTTATTTTTTGTATAAACATATTTATTTATTAGCACCCTAATATTGGCATAATTAATTTTTTTAATTTCTTCCCAAGTTTCCACAAACCCCAAAAATGATGGGTGTATGTAGAGTTTATTCCTAAACTGTACTTATAAGCGCTTAAAGTTCTTTCCACCTCAGCATTTGAACATGGCAATGTTAATAGTCCTAGAGCAAATATTGACAATTTCAGAAATGGATTATCATTAGTAGAATTTCTATAATTGAAAAATTCAATCCATAATTAATCAGTCCTGAGCAAATTTTTCCATTTATGTAGCCTTAAATGTCTGATACTTCGTTCCATTTCTTTAATTTCACCAAGCCAGCAAAAATTACTTCTTTGCAGAAGAGTGTTTGTAAGCCAGCTAGAAGCAATACATTCAGCTTCCAAAAAGCCATTAATTTTTTGCCTTACAAAATCGTTTCACAGAAGTAATAATGTGTATATTTTGTGTACTCAGATGCAAAAGTTACTGGTTTACAATTTTTTCCTACTTTTTTTCACTTTTTTAGAGAGCCCGCTTTACGTTCCTGCTTTTCAGAAGCATTTTTCGAAGCTTTCGTTATAAAGAAAGCAATAATTTGCTTCCCTCAGTTGTTAGTTCCTACAAATCAGAATGCTTTTTTGCTGGGATTACTGTAATTAAATTATTTTATAACGTGTACTGATTTCCTGTAATTTCTAGAAATATATCCTTAACGCTGAATAAACAAAGATTATTTTAATTTCAAAATTATTTGGCGATTTGGCTCTAATTTCATACGTATATAATGGGGCCCATACACTAAAACAGCATGCATGCGCAATCAAGTGTTTGTACCAGCGGTTTGGTCGTGTATGGGCGTTTTGTACGATTGTACGGGTTGCTGTAGCGATGTCAAGTAGAGTTTGATATTTTGCTGATGGTAACAGCTTGCTGGTGTGGTATATGGTGAAATTAGCTCAGTTGAGCAAAGTTGTCGTGAAGTAAACATGCATTTAAGAAACATAATTTGTTGAAACATAATTTGTTTCAATGGAAAACACAATTTTAGCACTTTAGTTATACATAGCTGCTAATATTAACAACATATCAATAAAAATTGCAACAAAAACTGTGTCACTATTCATAACCACCCTTCCCGAAAATTTGTAAGAAATGAATATTGTACCAGCTTGCTGGTATGTTGTGTGGTTCGAACATGAATGCTCAAGCGCTTGATTGTGCGTGCATGCTGTTGTAGTGTATGGGCCGCTTAAGATTCCTTGTACAATCAATAGTTTTATTTCGTAATAGCAATTTTTTCTCACTGTGAAAGATGAAGTTGTTCTTCCTCTGTATTTCACCCAGCTACATATATTAACATTCTGCAAAGGAAACTTTGCGAATTTAAAAGGCGTGCAATCAGACAGAAAAGTGGAAAATGCTTATTTCGTGTTTTGTATAAAGTCACCAGGGGCCTAATTCCCGCATTCGATTGCGAGCGAGTTTTTACTCGAATGTGCGAGTTTTTAACTTCTGGGATTTTCGCATTCGGTTTCGAATAACACATATCGAAATTTCTAATGACATCATTCGATAACGTGCATACATTCGAATGCAACCGTTCGTGTTTTTACTCGCAAGCAAAAACGCATTCGAAATCACGCTTAACATAGAAAAAGCGAAGAAAAAGAAAATGTACATATGTATGTTCAATATTTGACTCATTTATTTATAAATGAATGAATGCACAAATGTACGTATAAAAAAATACAAATTAAAGAATTTCTAGTTTACCTTAAATATAACAAAACCCACTGACTTTGCAAATAATGTTTTGCCTAAGAGTTGTCGGGGAAAATAAAAAAAAAATCAACCAACTCTGGGAGCATCTAAATAATAAATTAACTGCTTCTGGTCAACCAATAAAAGAATCGAATGTGGCTAGTGCTCTATTTTCTATAACTGCCCAGCTAAAAAAATTATATATGGTCCATATATTTTTAATATATGAATGTATATGACTATATATGAATATGTATGAATTCATGTATGAAAATGTATGGGATTATACATGGCAAAACTCTTATATCTGAACTAATATATGGACTAATATATGAAATGTATTATAATATATGAGCTCATATATGGAAATTTCATTATGAAGCTCTTCATATGTGGATCCATATACATATGTATAGAAGTAATTTAATATATGGAGCCATATCAGAATGTATGCATACATGATATCTCACATAAGATCGTTTTTGCAATCAAAAAAGCTTGGTGTTTTATCACTTGTGAATTGGAAATCCATTAGAAAATACATACACAGAAAAAAATATCATCGAATTGTAACCAACAAAACAAATTGTTAATATTTAATTTAAAAATTAACAATGATCATTGTTGATATAACAAATTTCAATTTTTGTAGTCAATTAAATTACTTAACAAAATTATTTTTTAAATTACATCATAACGGAAAGCGCACATGTAGAAGAAACAAGAAATCATATTTTGTGTGTATTCATTATTAGCGTATCTAATAAAGTGTTGCTCTCTAGCTGAGAGGTAAGTAAGTTGGTTTATTAGTTTTGAGGTTGCCGGTTCAACTTCGCCCAAAGACATTTAGTGTTTTTCGCAGACAAGCAAAAAATCGTTTCGAGGATTCTGATTGTGTATAAGAAACATTGTTAATATAACAATTATGATAATCAAAATTTGCACAAAAACTCAACAATTCGCATTGTTAGTATAACAATAACTTTAATTGAAATAACTTTGAAATCTAACAAAAATTAATGTTGAAAAAATAAATTAATTTCAACAAAATATTTGTTGATAAATTTAATTGAAAATATTTTTCAAATTTTACTTTAACTTTCAATTTCGTTAATTGTATTTACAAAAATTGTTGTAGGTTCAAAATCAATTAATTATTTGATTGATATAACAAAAAAATTAATTGTATTTACAAATCATTTTTTTCTGTGTACGGTATGCAAAGTTTATATGCGTACAGCCTCAGTCTTTAAAAGAGAAAAACTTTTATTACAAAAAAACCATTCTTGTATGATTTTATACCTTGTGGCCCCATTTAATGCATCAAATAATCAAAAGGATAATACAGTCATTAATTTTAAGAAAATAACAGAATTCTCTAGATAAGAAACAAAGTTCATATTACTGCAAAAAATTATATTGAAAACTATTGTTGTTAACATTAGTTTTTAATCTGATTTCTTAAATGAAATTTTATGTACGAATATAATTTTTTTATTTTTTAAATAATTGATTCACCTTTTGACTTGAAATGATGAAGGAAATGACTTTTAGTTCGATTTTCATTATTTGTCCAAACAAATTTTTTTTTTAAATACAACCTCCCTGTTCAAAATCTAAAAAAGTAATTTTACTAATTTAATTTATTGCACAGCAGTGCGCTTTTGTGAATCAAGAGAATATCAATATGAACTTTGCATACTGTAGAGGGAATATTAACACATACATGTATGAAAATGTATGAATATATATAATCATATATGCCCATATACCCTCATTTTTCGGATCCGAACCATATATGGGTTATCATATATGCTCTATACATATTTTTTTAACTGGGTGTACACTAATTTATTATTACCCAGCTAAAAAAATTATATGTATATGGTCTATATATTTTTAATATATGAATGTATATAAATATATGTATATGAATATGTATGAATTCATGTATGGGATCATAGATGGCAAAACCAGTATATGTATATGAATTGATATATGGACTAATATATGAAATGTATTATAATATATGAACTCATATATGGAAATTGTAATTATGAAGCTCTTCATATGTGATTCATATATAGAAATAAGATGTTATATATGGTTACATATAAAAATGTATGCATACATGATATATCACATAAGATCGCATTTGCAATCAAACAAGATTAAATTTTGTTAATTCGATCTTTTTCTCTCTTTTTAATCACTGGTGAATTGGAAGTCTGTTAAAAAATACATAAGCGGATGCAAAGTTAATATGCGTAGAGCTTCCAGGTTTAAAAAATAAAAACTCGTGCAACCAAAAAATCGTACTTGTAGGATTTTGTATATTGTGTGCCTATTTAATAAATCAAATAATCAAAAAGATAATTCAGTCATTAAATTATTATTAATTTTTAATCAGAAATAATTTTTAGTCAGGCTTAAGTTCAGTAATTTCAATTCTTTTTATTGAATGAAATATTTTATTAATTAATGTGAGTTTCTAAAGAAGAGAAGAAAAATTAAATTAGACTTTTAAGCTGGGGGAAATACCGATATTTTTCTGTGCAGCAACGCACTTCATCAGCACCCTAGTCTATCTACTTGGGTAGAGATTGTTATTAACATCAGCTATTTAACGTAAATTCTAATGAAACGGAATGTGAGAAATGATTGTTGTGTACAATTATTGATTTACCTTTGGTAAATACATATGTAAGTATCACTATTTATTTCCCCTGTTTTTCCATTTTTTCATTTTTCTATTTAGGTTAGCACGAAGTTATTTATATTACTCTACCTACGTATGTTATACTTAATTAAGCTATTGTTCGAAATAAGATTAGAAGTCTAAAAAAGATAAGTCGTAAGTCATAGCGCTATAATTTCCTGAAAAATCACACAAATTTATTGAGATTTTGACCAGGATACTTTCAAATACGACGGCATTAGTGTTTAATATTTTAATTAAAAGTCTGATTTATATAGGTACATACATACACACATATGTATTTATGTTCGTCTGTATGCAGCTTTTAAATATGGAAAAAAATAATTTTTAAATAAAAATATTATTTTTAATATAAAAATGCACATTTGTTCACAACGTTTTCGGGATTTTGTAATTCCCGAAAATCCTGGGGTCCCGGTTCGGGATTTCGAGACTCCATCACTGAATCCCGAAGCCCGGGATTTTCAAAACCTGTCCCGATTAGCATCTCTAATCACAAGTTATTATTTAGTGGATTTGTAAGACACGCTAAAGGCACTAAAATCAAAGGTAAAAAAGCACCTTTTTAAAAAAGCACCAAGTTGAAAAATTCCAGACTGTTATGAATTAAAAAGCACTAAATCTAGTGCGAAAAGCACTAAATTGGCACGCTCCACATGAAGCACGAAGGCTTCGTATAAACGACAAGATTCATAAACATGATTCATAGCCAGCGTTGCCACGACCAAAAAAATTTTGTAACCGCAATACAAAAAAAAGTAACCAAATGCAAAAAAAAGTAACCAAAATTTTTATGTATTTAAAATACTGTTTTATTTGTAGTTCAGTTGAAAAATATACGTACATATTTTAATATATAAAATATAATATAATATAAATTTGTATTTCAGTTTTAAAAGTATATCTTATTATAATTAACAATCAATAAAATCAATTTTGTAAAAAAAATACTTTAGGTAAATTATTAGAAATTTCAAAAATTTCTATGTGCATTTCGTTCCCGCTTGTGGAACTCGTCAGTAGACTTCAACCCACAAAATTTTTGAATTTAGTTAACAAACTCCGTATGTTTATAAATAGTAAGACTCTTAATACTAATAATAAGTTTGAAAACCTCAAACAAAAATCTTTACAAAACAAGCATCTTTATTCAACTGTGCATCTATTTTATTTATTAGAAATTCCAAACCAAAAATGTTTTTAGTAACAACAAATAATATGTAATTTAATTACATTCGTTATCAAAACACAAGACTGTATAGATAAAGTTAAGTTTATTAATATTAAAACAAATCTTTGGCAGACCAGACATAATGGGAATTGTTTCGATTAATGCACAATTCTTTAGATTGCATTATTGAGTTTACAGTCTTAAAATCGAGCTTATTCCTATATTTAGTTTTAACTAGACTTAGCTGCGAAAATATCCTTTCAGCAGCTGTGTGGCAGTGACATTAAATTTTACATTAAATTAATTAAATCATAAAAAGATTTTTCGTTCAATCCATTTGTACGTTTTGAAACCGCGTCCCAAAATTCAACTATGATCATATCAGGACTTACTTCTAATTTAGAAAATTTGCCATCGGCGGCTGTTAGCCGACTCACAGCCGATCGGCTTCGTTCCCTGCTTGTTATAGTGGGTACACACTTTGCAATGTGTTTACGCAACACGTTTATATTTCATGTTGCATATTTTGATACAGACTATGCAACCTACAATGCAACCGCCAATGCAACCCATAAACATTAAAACATTTTGATATTTTTGAAACTTCGAATGCAACCATAAACAAGACTACACACTATGCGACCGACAATGCAATCTGCCTGGTTGCATAAACACGTTGCTAAGTCTGTACCTACCATTAGTCCGTATTTACACTATGTAAGTCTTATTGCTAAGCTGATTAGTTTATTAGGAGAGAGAGACGGGGGGAAAAGAAACATTGCTGTTCCCCTCGTCTCTCTCTCCATGAAACTAATCAGCTTAGCAATAAGACTTGCACAGTGTGTTTTGGGACTTACGCTCTCAAACTTAAATAAAAAATGTTTACATAGTGTTTGACGTTTAAAGATTTTGCAACCATGAATGCATCTGATTTTTGAAACCAGGGGGTCTACTCTGTAATTCGAAACGAAAGAAAATGCTTTCGAATTTGTATGCTTATAACATGTAAATTCGAAAGCATTTTCTTTCGTTTCGAATTACAGAGTTGGCCCCCAGACTTGATATGTTCAAAGGCAGACATGTATTTTTTTAAACGCTATGTTGATTATCCAGTGTTGTCTTTACAACGTAGTAAAAACGCTTAAATTGTGATCTTTTATCAAGATAATTAGTTATATGCAAATTTAACATACCACATATATACATATATGCATAAAAAATTGTTATTTTTGTGTTTAAAAAAAGTAACCAAAATGGAAAAAAAGTACACAAGTACACATTGGAAAAAAAGTAACCAATTTTGGTTACAAGTAACCAAACCGGCAACGCTGTTCAGAGCAGTGATGGGAATTGGAAATCTTGATTTCGTGCCAAATATGCTTTTAAATAGTCCCAAAATCACTTGAATAGTGCCAAACCACTTTTTTTATAATTTTAATGTTGGCACTTGCTGTTCATTTAAACTACTATGAGCACGTGCTTGCCAAAAATATTCACCCCTATCGTGAATAAAATGTGAAATTTTTTTTCCCATGAAATTTTCATTCCCCATGAAGGGAAATTTGCAATCGTGAATTTCATGGGAACGTTTGTTCCCGCTATCAATGCGTAGTGAATGTAAAAAACGGGAAGAAGACTTTTAAAGCTTCAAAATTAATTGAAAATCAAACCAATTACGTTTAATAATAAGAAATAAACATATTTTGGGTTTCAAATGAATGTTATAGAGTGTTTAGTTGTGTTTTTAATTGTTTCCGGCGCCGTGCAAATAAATTTTTAGAATACAACAGCCATAAAATTTACGGCATGTGAACCAAAGAGATTCATATTCAGTGAAAAAATGTGTTCCAAGGAATTATTGTTATTAATCGTGGACATTTTTTATTGATCTTGCCCTAAAAACAGTTATTCATAAGTATTAATATATAATTGCTAGTATAATATTAAAACTAGGCAGTGTATTAATTCAGTTCGCCTGCAAAAATAAAGTGAACAAAACGAAGGGAAAAGTGAAAAATATTGTTCATGATAAGGGGAATCAAGAAAGGGAACACATTTCAGGAGAAAAATTATTCACGATTGCAATTTGGGAAAAAGGGAAAATATTTCGAGGGAAAAACTGTTCACGATAGGGGTAATTATGAAATTTGGTTTTTACCAAATAAAAATATTATTTCTGTTAACATTACAACATTGCAATGCCAATATCAATTCAAACATATAAAATTAAGTTTAAATATATACCCTCATATAGTCATTGAAGTGCTAAATGGAAAGTATTGATTGTGCCTTATTGCCGCATATACCTACGGATTAGAGATAAAAATATCTTTTAGAACTGATAACTGTCATATCCAGATTTACTTTAGTTCTGAAGTTATACCCCAGCAAACTTGTTATTAATAAAAAACTTTTGCCTTATAAAAATCAAACGGTTGATTGTGCGCTATTGACACAAATACCAATCGATGAGAAATTAAAATACCTTTTAGAATTTATAAACGTCATATCCAGATTTACTTTAGTTCTGAAGTTATAACATAGCAAACTTTTTTGGGTCGTTAAAAATAGAAAAAGTTTTCGTCTTATTAAACCAAAACGATTCATTGTGCACTACTCAGACATAAACCTATCACTAAAGGACAAAAATACTTTTAAGAATTGGTGACTTTTCTTTTTTCTTTTTCTGAATTACTTTAGTTCAGATGTTATACTCCACCGAACTTTTACAAATTTGCATAATTTTTGGAGCTGACAAATATTTGAATGAATTAAGAAGTTACGTTGTTTTTAGAAAATCGGAATTAGTGGTCCATGTTATTAGCGAAATTTTTGATCCATGTAAAGGAGCATCGTCTGAATTTGGCGAGTACGAATACGAAAATTTAAAAACGGATGCATATTCGGGAACTCGAATACGAATATTCGCACATCGCTAAGTGCTTACAATTCTACATGTACTTCCTGTATAATATACAAACATACACTGTATGTACTTATTTTTATTATATTGTTTAATTAACCAAAATGTATACTTTATACATATATGCAAAGTTTCAACTGCAGTTTCCTTATTTTACTTTTTTAATAAATTATTTTTTAATAAAAGTATAAAAACATATAAAGCAACACATAAGTTTATACATGTGTTTTTATATGTCAATGCAAAAATACTCCGTTTTAATAAAAAAAAAATATTTTTTGCTATGTGTGAATTAAAAAATTTAGCAGCAATATAGGTTTGCCGGTATTAAGCATTAAACACCTTCACCTCAGCAAGCTACCGACTACCAAATGTCAAGGATAGAATACACATGTTTATATGAGAATGATTCTTTTGAACAGGGCGGCAGGTTGTTGTCTATGATGATTTTGTCGTTGTAGGCCAATTAAACTAATTTCTATTTCTTTGGCTACAATGAGAAAATTACAGAAACAATATCCAAACAGAAACAATATCCAAAAATTGATGTAAAGAATGAACTGATTCATTTTTGTACTTTTACGTCATATGAGTACATTTCGAAAAAGTAATTAAATTTTTATAAATGCGAAATATTTGAAGGTGGTAATACTGAACTATGTATTTGTACTTGAATATTATCTTCAGATGGTGTTGAGCTCGTTTCCAAAATAATTAAGTAGCCGGCTACTAGGCGACAAATGCAGCTTGCGACATTTGAAGTCGTGTGTTCGTGTAGCCTGCTGTGGTGAATGTGTTAACGGTATGTACCAGCGATGCCAACTTGGTGCTTTTGGCACTATTTTTAGGGCTTTTTGAAGACTAAAAACGCCAATTTTTGAGCGTTAGTGCCAAACTAACAAAAAGCACTAAGTAGTGCTTTTAAGAAATTTGTGTATTTTGAAAATTACTTTAATAAAAAACTTGGTGTATTTATTTTTTCTGTGTAAACCATACCTTTTTCGTCTGATATATTTCATTAAAAATGTTGATAATATTGCCGAAATAGAGAATAGCTTAGAAAATATTGTTAAATCGCACTCGTTTTTCACGTTAGTGCTTTTTACGCTTTTTAGATCTCAAAATTACGCTTTTTAGTGCTTTTTTAAATACTGATGTGCTTTTAGAGCCAAAAAAGTTGGCATCACTGGTATGTACCGGTAATACCGATACCGAAATAAAAAAAAAAATACCGATACAGTTACCGATACCGAAATAAAAAAAATAGTTGTACTGGTATCAATACCGACACCGTTATTTGTTTCGGTTTCCAACCTTGCTTTTTGGGTAATGTTCGGTAAAATGAGAGGAAACTATAATTTCTCTCAATAAAATACAAAAATGCACAAAAGGACGGGAACGCGAAAAACCATAATTTTAACACGAAAAGAAACGTCAATGCATGTATGCATATATGTACATACCCTGCAGAAAGTGTGAATAGTGAAATTGTAGTGATTTACAAGTGACGTTGTCAGTAGTACTACTGACCAGGTGTACCCCAGACAATGGGTGACTTTGTCAATAGTGCTACTGACTATGTGTACCCCAAATAATGTAATCGCCTGTTGACATATAACATAGAGTTGTCATTGAAACTCTACCAGTAGACTTTATCACTATTGAGAAGATAGTTTTTTTTACGACCATATGGAGATAGTTGAACCAAAGATTCACTAGTAGATTTTAGTGACCCTCGTCTACATACATATATTTATTTAATATTATTGCACAGCATAATAAAAAAGAAAAACAAACTATTGACGCGTTCATTGACAATATCACCAGATATACACTAGAACTGTTGTCTCTAACGTATCTCTACTCGTGCATAAAAGGAAAGTTGTCGACATTTTAACTAGTGCAATTGTCGCTGCAGAAAGAGTATTGACATAGAGACATATGGTTCTAGGCTGACCAGAGGGTACGCATACACATAACTATACACATACCTATGTACATTAGGGTATTCTCAAAAAAAAAAAAAAAAATGTTGGTTTTTTTTCTCAGATCCAGGCTTCAAAATTTTTTTTAGGTAAAAATATAGGCTTGTTAAAATATCAGCATATAATATTAATTTTCCATACGATTTACATGGTATGAATTGATTTTATTCATTCTGATTGCCATAAGTAAAGAACGGAATGTCCTACAGTAAATTTCTTGGTACTCTTTTGTAGAAAATTGAACGGAAGAAGGACTGAAAATGGGGAACTGTTCACCGAAATGTGCTTAAGCAACAAACTTGTAATAGGAGGCACAATATTTCCGCACAAAAAAGTCCACAAAATCACGTGGGTATCACCTGACCACCATACTAAGAACCACATTGACCACACAGCCATCAGTAGGACATGGCATGGATCCCTATTAGATGTGCAAAACAAACGTGGCGCTGATTGCTCCAGCGACCATCATCTACTTGTGGGAACCATCACACTAAGAGTTGCGGCGGCGAAGAAAGGAATTGGTACTCACAAGAAGTTTGACATCCAGAAACTAAATGACCCACGCATAAAAACCGCTTACACACAGGCCTGAAAAAACGCGGCAGAAACCAACCAAAGTTTCCTAGTTGAATTTGCAAACATCAGAGAACTCATATGTGATGCTGCAGCAGAAAACATTGGAAATAAGTCACCCGAAAGAAAACAGTGGATATCGGATGATAAGTGGAATCTCATAACAGCGAGAAAAAAGTTAAAGGGCCAACTAAATGATGCCAAAGCCCGTACGGAAAAATCCAGTCTCCAGGGCAAGTACAGTTCTCTAGACAAATAAGTCAAGCGCAGTGCTCGCAGAGACAAGCGGAAATGGATAGAAGACGTGGCAAAAACGGCAGCCGAGTCAGGTAGAACAAGCGACTTATACAAAATAACCAAAAACCTCACTAACAAAACCTTCACCTTCTCTAAACCGTTATGTAACCACAATGGTGATCTCATCACTTCGAAAAGCAGCCAGCTCGATACCTGGGTACACTACTACTCCAACATGTTATCAGTGGACGTGCACATACCGCAACAATAATGCAATTGCACTAGCCACACCGAGAGGGATGACATACCTACTACCACGCGCCCTTAAACAGCACAAAGCTCCAGGACCTGACAATATCAATCCAGAGCTGCTAAAATCGGATTCCCAAATAAGTGCCTTTCTGCTCCAGGATGTGGTAAAAAAACTTTGGGATAATAATGAACTTTCTGACGAACTGAAAGAGGGCTTAATCGTCAACATTCCGAAGAAATGTGATCTCACGGACTGTAGGAACTGGAGAAGGATCACACTCCTAAGTATGATAAATAAGGTAATTGCCAACATTAGACTTTCAGCCTCCCTTGAAAAGGAGTTTCGTAGCGAGCAGACAGGATTTAGAGCACATAAATCCTGCGCTGATCACATAAGCAGCCTCCGCATAATAATTGAGCAATCAGTAGAATGGAGATCCCCACTATATCTGGTCTTCATCGACTTCGAATGGGCTTTCGAAAAACTTGTCCACACCACCATTTGGAAAGCACTTATATGTAAAGGCGTACCGTGGAAAATAATAGAGATAATACAGGAGCTATACAGAAATGCAAGCTGTCGCATACTTCACCAGAACTCTGTAAGCGATAAGGTTTCCGTTAAAGCTGGTGTACGACAAGGTTGCACCTTATCGCAATTACTCTTTACTGTAGTGCTGGACATAGTGATGAAAAACGCAACGAGCAACGACAGAGGCATAACGTGGGCCCTATGTGGTCATCTTGATTATGCCGACGACATATGCCTTCTAACACACAGCCATTCCGATATGGTGGAAAGCCTCAAAATGGTAGAGACAGAAGCTGCAAAGGCAGGACTAAGAATAAACATAAACAATACTAAGGCCTTGCGAGTAAACGCAACATCTAACCGACCATTTACTATCCACAACATAAAACTTGAAGACGTGGATCACTTTTGCTACTTAGTTAGTATCATCATATCGACTGGAGGTTCTTCTGAAGACATCTCAAACCGCACTACGAGAGCTCGGCAAGTGTTCGGCCAACTATACAACTATACCAGTACTGAAATAACAATTTACAATTCGTGCGTAAAGTCTGTGCTCCTCTATGGATGTGAAACGTGGAATATGGCAAAGGACGTGAACACCTTGCAAGTTTTTACCAACAAATACCTAAGGAGGATACTAAGAATTTTCTGGCCCAAAAGAATATCCAACACGCACCTCTGGATATGTACACGTCAAAGCCGAATATATACCGAAGTATTGAGTAGGAAATGGAGATGGATTGGCCATGCATTAAGAAGAACACCCGAAGATGTTTCCCACAATGCCATTGACTGGAACCCGCAAGGTAGCAAAAGGAGAGGACGCCCTGCTCAGACTTGGCGAAGACAACTACATGCAGAGGCTTCAAGAGCAGGAAAAAGCTGGAATGAAATTAAGAACCTAGCGTCGAACAGAAACGATTGGAAAACTCTTGTTGAGGTCCTATGCTCCTAAATTATGTAATATATATATATATATATATATATATATATATATATATAGTTTTTATGCTATATCGGACTGTTCTATGCCAATTTTGATATTTAAAAAAATTGTTAAAAAGTTATATCCCTAATGTGCATGGGTACGCTAGTACATATTATATGCTTGCACAGATATACCTGTTTGCATCAGTTTCGCTTGTGTTTTGGTACATGAAACACATGAGCTGCAAATACAAAAAATTTACACACGATATCTACAGTACCTCAACTAATCGATCACATGATGGTATCACAAATTAAAATTCGTTAGTAACTTTTTTGGGTTTGAAGCTAGATAACTTCGATTTTGTGAATATGTTTTTAACTATATGTTATTAAATAAAAACTACAAAAAATTAAACTAAGAAATATATTACAAAGAATTTATTAGATGAATGTGATCAATTTATTTACATTAACAAATTATCAATTTTAATACTTAATATGGCCCCTTTTGCTTTTATTATTGCTTCAATTCTTTTTGGCATGGACTCTACTAAGCTTCTACAAAATGTCACACTAATATTTTTCCAAGAATTTTGAGTTTTTTGCCATAAGACCTCGATTGGGTTGAGGTCAGGGGATTGAGGAGGCCAATCAAGTACTTCAAAACCATTATCTTGGAGCCAGGCTTGAGCTACACGTTCATTCATTCATTCTTCCAGACACTCTGATGCACTCACCCACGCCTTCCATTCTCATACACCCCCACCTCATCATTATGCTCCCTCCCCCAAACTTTACTGTTGGCTGTACAATGCGTATGGTTAGGGGCTCGCAAGGCTTTCTCCATATCCAGTGCCGCCCATCTTTTCCCAAGCGATTAATTTTCATTTCGTCGGACCATATGACTCGTGCCCAATCATTTAAGGTGTAGTTTTTGTATTTGTTTGCAAATTAAAGACGTAATTTTCTGTGTCGTTTTGTTAGAAGTGGTTTTCTTACTTTTACGCGTCCATGCAACCCATTTTTCCGCAGTTTCTTTCTAATGGCCTCAGTTGTAATATTTATACCCTCTGTCTGAAGAAGATCACAATAAAACAAAACAATAAAAGTCAAAACCTGAATTATTCCACAGCAAGTTACTGACCATAAGCTCTTGTATAACAAAGTCAACTAAATGATCATATTCTTTTTTTTACATGTTTTAATATTACTTAAAAAATAACGGAATATTTCCAGATGCACTGTAAGTTTTATTATTATTTCTCTGTAGCTATTAAGTTTGCTCAGAGTTTTTGGTCAAAGTGCATTATTAATAAAATAGCAACAAAAATAACAAAATTTCAAAAACATGTGATCAATTAGTTGAGGTACTGTATGTGTAATTACTCTCAGAGCGAAATTGTCTCTCTATACTTGGCTGCGCCACAGAAACACCTAACGAACGTGCGCACGTACATCTGCTCATCGTGTATTTGTTTCTACAGTGTTTTTTTTTTCATATATTTGTATTACAATATGTATTTTTGAGCCAAAACGGATACAAACAGTTGCTCAGCAGCAATGCAATAAGCAGTTGTTATCAGTTTTTAATTGTATTGTAATTTGGAAAGGTACACAAACACAATAACTCCTATACTAGTTCTTTCGCTCACACTACAATTATATGGTACATACTAGAGATGGGCGCGTGTCATTATTTTTTATCCTGACACCAACACGCACGATTCAACACGTAGTGTTCGTGTCAGAAAATCTGATTTCTTGCGTGTTCGTTTCGTATCGTGTTCAGCTACATTGACACGAAAAACACGAAACAAAATCGTAGCAACAGAGAAATGCGCATAGGCCCCAGCTAAACCCCTCAATAATCAACTTCACTGTATTTTTAATAAAAAAAAATATTTCACTTAATAAGTAAAATATTAATTTGGGATTATTAGTGCGTTTAAAAAAATTTTAAACTTAAATTGTAATAATTTCCATAAAAAGACACTGATTAAAAATGATTTTTTGTTATTGTATTTGATTTCGTGCGTGTTGTGCAGTTTCGTGTTGGGAAAACTTTTGGCGTACGTGTTTCGTGCGTTTTGAATATAATGGTATTCGTGTTCGTGCGTTTCCTGTTGGAAAAATTTGACACGCGCCCATCTCTAGTACATACCATGGTATATTTGTTTTAGCTATACTTAGTTATAAGTATACAAATGCAACCCTTTAGTACATAAGTACATACATACATATATACACACATAAGTACCTTTTTTGTTGCGAATTTTATTTTAGTTCTTATTTATTTACGGCCTGGCCCACGATGTCGACAAGAAATTATCTGTCGCTTAGTTATATTGAAAACAAAAACAAAATAAGAAAATTTGTTTTTGTTTTCAATATAAGTAAGCGATAGATAGTTTTTTGTCGACATCGTGGGCCAGGCCGTTAATTTAAATTTCTTTTAGTTGCATTTTTTCAACAGCGAATGAATTTTTTTATTCGCGTAGCTTTCAGCTCTTTGACATCTAAATGCGCGATACACAGACCAAAAATAAATGTCAATTGTTACGTTTTTTGTAAAAAAAATTTGACATTCGCGTTGCATAGCCCCAAATAAAAAAACGTCAAGTTTTATGCTCGTTTTGAGTAAATTGTTTTCTATGAAAAGGCTTTTCAATTAACATTCCATAGCCCTCATGGGCAGTGTTATTTATGAGATAAGCTGGAACATTTAATTTTCGTTTTTATTTTGGTTTTTAATAAATGCCATTGGTCCTTAAAAAGTAGGACTTTCCCGGATTACCCTAATTTAACACATCCACAAACGCTTGGTATTTAACAATTTCTAACAAATGCTTTGATTCTGGCAACACATAACAATAGATCTCACAATTTTTTCATATGACAACCGTGTGAACTGACAATTGACATTGTCAGCACATTGCCAGATCTGACAATATTGTAAGATCTGACAATCGTCTGTACATAGCTTTAGTTTATTTCTCTTGTCAATTTTCGCGCGAACTTTTGCAAGAAGTACATGTAAATAAGAATAGAAATATTATTTAATTGTAATAAAGTACGTATAAGACTTAAAATAACGTTTTTATTGAACGATATATTTTTGGGGCAAAAATTAGGATTTTTCTTTTAAGATGGGGATTTTTTTGGGGACATGAAGTTTTAAATTGGGTACAAGAGGCAACATTTTTCTGGCAGCAATGCTTGGGTTCAGTTTAATCAAGATTTTAAGAAATAAACAAGGCATAGGCCATCTGTGTGCCATGTGCCACACAAGCGTAAAAAAAACGTAACCACTAATTACTAATGAAAAACAGTTTGATTCAGACACGTATTTATTAAGTTAAACAGTTTCATACATAACTAATAGACAATTTTATAGAATCCAACATGATTGGAAACTGTTTTAATCAATAAATATATGTCTGAATTAAACAGTTTTTCATTAGTAATTAGTTGGTTTTTTGGGCAAATGACACACAAGAAATGCCAGATGTAAACTCAGCCATACATAATTATCTTACCTACATAAAATTGAAAGATGTGTATGTGTTTCACTGTTCCAAATGATGCACACAGACTTGAATGGAGAAAATGTGTGGCATAATTTTTCTCAGCACTCTGCAAATTGGTATAGAACAGTAATTATGAAGGCCCTGTCAGATAAAACCTTTGCTTCGCGTTGCGTTGAAGATTGAGATGTACATGATTGTATGAAACATGTCACATAAAGTACTTTTAATGCAAAGCGAAGTCACAAAGTATACAGAGGTGAAGAAAGTGAGTGATGAAGAAAGCTAATATCAGCTATGGCACGGGTTCGGCGAGAAAGGGACAACTGTAGTATATTTGTTATTAAGTTGTTAACAATATAATCAAAACAAAGAAGAGAAAATGTGTACTTTGTGAAATGAAAAAAAGAATATTTTTACGAATTTAAATGAAAGATTTTGAAGTGTTGAACTAAAAAAAACAATTTGTAAAAGGTTATTAGTGATAAAAAAGTGATTAAAACTAGTTTCCAAATAATTACAGTCTTCATTTTAAGCATTTTCACTAAAAATATTGATTTTTACCATTTACTTCCACAAAGTATATAGCGAATGAGACCACAAAGAATAAAATGAAAATACATTTGATCAAGTGAACATTTGTACAAAGCTAAATCAAGGAATTTGATGTGTTGAATTAAAAAACAGAGTGTGAAAATGATTATTAGTATTAAAAAAGTGATTAAGATTTGTTTTCAGATAAATCCTGATTTAACTTTAAGCTTTTTCATTCATAAATATTAATATTAACCTTTTAATTGCAAAAATCTCATAGCGAATGAGGACACAAAGTATAAAATGCAAAAACATTAAATCAACGCAACTATGAAAGAAGCATTAAAGAAGACACGGGTACTGTGAGAGCAGGACGTGCAGAATTCGTAATTATCTTCCGTCTCGTGACATCTCTGTGTACTTTGTGGCGAAGCGAAAAGTTAGGCAACTCTGAACTTTTTGCGTGCTTTGACAATCAGTTGGTATAATTTTCTTAATTTGTTTGGCCAAACTCTCATGTCAATTTACATAAAAAACGAGTTAAGCCCTGTTCAGACTATTATACAAGTATTAATACTTTCATCACATTTTACGATACAGAAATCTAAATACATTCGTTGCGACTGTCAAAAAATCTAACGTAAAATCACATATTGTGTTCAGACCATCACACTTCAAATAAAATGTGTAATACAAGCAGAAAACTAAACACCTGTTCAATGAAAATGTCTGTGCTATTCATTGACTAGCGGCGGCAAAGCGGTTTCATGTAGGCGGGGTCGTGCCGGCACTTGAAAAAATAAAGCAGTTAAAAATATTCTATGTAAATAAAAGAAAAAATTTAAGAAAAGATATTACAAAAACGTTAAAAAAATTACGTCATGAAATATACTTCCATACGATTCACTTATTCAAAATTTTGAGCCGATATACATATGACAAAACATTACATCAATGACGACACGCTATCGGCGGCTTTAAGCCCCGTTCAGACTATTATACAAGTATTAATACTTTAATCACATTTTACGATACAGAAATCTAAATACATTCGTTGCGACTGTCAAAAAATCTAACGTAAAATCACATATTGCGTTCAGACCATCACACTTCAAATAAAATGTATGATACAAGCAGAAAACAAAACAGCTGTTCAATGTTCTGTGCCGCGGCGGCAAAGCGGTTTCATGCAGGCAGGGACGTGCCGGCACTTGAAAAAATTCAGCAGTTAAAAATATTCTAAATTAAATATAATAAATTTTGAGCCGATATACATATGACAAAACATATTACATCAATGATGACACGATGACAAAACATATTACATCAATGACGACACGATATCGGCGGCGAAACAGCCGACTTGAAAATTTGGTTTGTGTGAAAATGCAACCCTGATCTAATGAAAAGTATTATCGTTTAGAAAATTTTGTAAAAACGAAAAAGTCTTATGGGATGTCAAAATTTGTATCGTATTATTTGCCACTTTGATGACATTTTGAGTTCAGACTATCACACTTGCACGTATTATTTGAATTTTTGACAAGTATAAATACAAAGTATAATAGTCTGAACGCGGCTTTAGTGGCATCAGAGTAATCGAATTGTGCTGCATTTTGCGCATTAAACAAAGCAGTAAAACAAAAAGTGAGTGTTGTCAAAGTTTTTATTGTGTCATACCAAAGAATATAAATTGTATAGAATGCGCATCTGATCTAAAAAATTAAAAATTTTTTGCTTACGCTTCAGATGCTGGGGGAAAGTATAAAGCGCGAGAAAACACATACTGAGAGCATTATATTCTTTGCTCTTATCACCAGGGTTGCCGTTGTGCGACTAAAGTCGCATTTTGCTACTTTTTCGACAGCCAAACATGCTGCCAATTGCACAAAAAAAACGATGTAAAAATATCAGAGTTTTTACCACAAAAAATACCGATTTTCGGAGGAAAGTTGCTGTTACTGAAATAAAGCTTGTTTTAAGGATGATAAGTTTCCAAATTCTGTAGTTGTAAAGTCAGTAAATTACACCTTATTTCTTCATATTTATAAAATATAATTTACAAAAAACATAAAGTAGAAACATAAATTAGTGTTACTAAACAATTATCAAATAGACTTAAAGTAGACACTTGTCAAAGATTAGATTCCAAGTGAAGAACTTATTAAGAAATACAGGATGTTCAGTTAAAAAAAATATGTATTTAGGAACTATGCATAATGCCTTAAAAGAATAGCATAACTATATTATCCTCTTCAAAATCGAATTTTAAAATGTTCTACAAAACTTTAAATGGTTTTTCCCCAAAGTAAATTTTTTCAGTTATACTGGTTTTTAAGTAAATAAGTGAGATGAACCATGTCCAATATATGTATTTATGTTTTTACAGTCTCTAATTTTTTTTTTATCAATCTTAAGTAATTGGGTAAATTACGGAATTCGATATCGAAGGAAATATGCATTTAATTTCTATTGGAATTTCATTGGATATGAAATGCCGCAACTTGACCACTCTTTTTTTAGATTTCATGATTTTTTATATTTAGAAGCTATCTATAATATGTTTATTGTCGTTTTTTTTTTGCAAATAAAAACTGTATTTGCAAATACTCTACTAGCCGGTATTATAGAAATAAAATAAATCATTGGAATTATTTATACTTTTTTCATTTATAAATGAAAAATTATAATCAAAGGAAAATGAATTAAATTCAGTTTTTCTATCTATATTTTACTTTACTTTTTTTGATGCTGATTATTTATATATATACATACATGTGTACTTTAAGGCCCCAATTTAGGCTTTCAAATTTACTTCATTTGAACCTATTTTAACTTATAAACATTTTATAAAGTTTCATTAAGATCAAAGATGAAAGTAAGTTAAAAAATTTTCACAATTTATTGGCTTTTCTATCGACCAAAACAATAAAATGATCGATATCGTCGAGCCGAATATCGTTAACTGGACGAACAGCTCTTTGTCTAATACCTGATATGTTAAACTGTGTATATGATTGCCCTACGGCATACATTCTGTTAAAATGATACAAAGGGATAAATTGAAAAAATGGTCATAAAAAGTGTCATTGGCACGAAAAAGAGTCAAAAGTGATATTTTATTGTCACGACGGCAACGCTGCTCTCAGCAATGCGACCGTAGCATACACTGCAGAAAGAAATAAGAGTGAGTACGCTGGACGGGTAGTACTGGAAACAGCGTTGTCAACTTGGTGCGTTTCGCACCATTTTGGGTGCTTTTTGAAATTTTTTGTGCGAAAAATTCCTTAGTTGGTGCGTGGTGCGCTTTTTTTAAAATTTTGGTGCGTTTTATAATTTTTTGTGGCACCAACGCAAATTTAAGACAACAATGGGTTAAAACTGGAAAATTCTTGTTGTGAAACTTACTAACTTCCTGATAGTGTTAATTACCATATTAATACTAATGATGCTTACAAAATATGTATCACAATTTGAAATGAAATCTGTTTTATGGCCCAATGATAACAATAATGATGAAAATATTAGATTTATTTATTTAGAATAATTAATTCTTGGTTTCTTTTTAAAAAGTTTTAAACCGAATTTATGAAATTAATATACAAAAATGTATCATATTGGACAAATGAATGCAAAGATATGTATGTGCCCTTAATTATGAAAGTTGTATAAGTCTTATATTTCTTTGGTCGAGATATTTAGTAGATTACATTGGAATAAATCCAAAAATAATTTTTTTGTTATGCAACAGTTTAATTTAGAGTTGTTCTAGTCTGATCAAAATGTACTATATCGAATCAAAAATGGTATGACCTAGATCACTTTCATATGTACACTATGTATGTACGAATTTGTTTAGTTTTTTTTTTGTTTTTTTAATTATGTACATATGGGTCATTCTACGTTAATAGTTCATTTGATACTAGGAAGGGCAGCATGATAAAATTACTTAAAATAATAATTTTTTCGAAGATAATAGTATTTAATAATGTATTTTGTATGCATGTTTAACAATGGCCAGTCAATTGATATACTTTTATTGGTATTTTAAGTGACCAGGGAAGATACTCTATACAGGTTAGAAACATGAAGGCCAACTTACTTTACAGGAGAAGATCAATTGAAAACAAACATTAGTTTCGTAAAAATCAGCTTTAATTATTCACTATTTAGTGATAGTTTATATAAAAAAAAAAAAAAAAATCAGACTATAATTTCCATAAAGTCTTAATTGTTTAACTTGAATTAGGTAATAAACTTTGAAAACAAAAATACTTAGTATCTACTTACAAAAATAACATAACATCTTTTTTCTAAAATAACGAAAAAGTACTCCAAAGAAAGTTAATTATTTAATTGCACATATTTTGCAATGTGAAATGACAAAAACATAAATGCTCTGAAGTCTACTGACGATTTACAAAAGCGGGAACGAAATGCATATAGACAATTGTTTAACCATAAAAACAAGTAAAATTTTCTAATTAAATAATTAAAGACTTTATATAAATATAAAAGTATATAAATATACTTCGGTATTTCTGATACTTAAATAAGAACTTTCACAGTAACACTTTCGTCAAAAGCATAAAAAATCCTCTGACCTTACATTTTTAAATTGGCGGCTTGTATGTTGATGGTTGTTCGTTTACAAACTGGCATGCCTTCTCGGAAACTGCATGAAAACAAGACTGAGAAGATAATACAAGCTGATTTGACTTTCTATAATTCATTAGTGGTTACTCGACAGGTTCACTTTCAGTCCCATATACATTACTAACATTAAGGCGAAGTTTATAAATAATATACGTTAAATACTAAGAAAGAAGTAATATCTCACTTTCTTACCTACCCTGGACGCAAAGTCTCTACTATGGCATCTGGTGAAGCAGGGGAGATACGGTATTAAAAAACTAACATAATCAGAAAAATAAAGGGACAGGGTGGATACTTTTTTCTTGGTAAACATGAAGTTATGACTAAACTAAGCTAATTTAAGTATTGCAATTTATTGGTAAAAAAAGTATACTTTATTTATTATATTTCCGAAAAATTTTCAAGTTATATGATTTTTTGATTTAGCCGTCGATAGTGCCTCTTAACGTAGAAAGACCCATATATTGTAAAAGGCTGTTTATTTTTATTGTTATATTTTTAATATGGATATACATATTAAACTTCTGATAAAAAAAAATTAAAAATATTTTAATATTTAAAATGATAAATAAAGAACTTTTATTAGTTTTGAATCCTTTCTATTAATTGTTGATCTCTTTAAAAAGTTTTGTACAAAATCTATGAAATTAAAAAAAAAATAATTATCTATGTAATACAAACGAATATAAAGAAATTTGGTAAGTTTTTTAGGTTTTATTTTTTCTAAGATTGGTGCGTTTTTTTGTAAATGGCGCGTTTTTTCTCCATTTTGGTGCGTTTTGAAATTTCAAAGTTGACAACACTGACTGGAAATACCCGTCATAGAAAATTTTAGCTTGTATGGCTGAGTTTACATCTAGCATTTCTTGTGTGTTATTTGCCCAAAAAAGCGTAACCAACTAATTACTAATGAAAAACTATTTGATTCAGATATACATATATTTATTGATTTAAACAATTTCCAATCATATTGGATTCTATAAAATTGTCTATTAGTTATGTATGAAACTATTTAAATTAATAAATACGTGTCTGAATGAAAGTGTTTTTCATTAGTAATTAGTTGGTTACGCTTTTTTTACGCTTGTGTGGCACATGGCACACAGATGGAAACCCGGCCTATGAGATGCGCATTCTATATGATTTATATTCTTTGGTCATACACATTTTGCTTTACGCTCATATCTTAAAAGTTATCAACAATTTTGGCATTTTGATTTTTCTTAACTATGGGTATGCCCATAAAATTTTAATTTCAATGAAAAAGTTTATTTTCGATGACAAGTCGTTCACGATAAAATCGAGAATGTATGTACATATGTTTAAATTTTGCTACAGAAAGTTGCAGTGAAATATTGATAAATATGTATGTATGTATATGAATAAGATATCTGTGGAATAATAAAATAACATAATTTTAAAGTATTTTCAGCTCAAATTCCACAACAGTTAATAAAGGAGCCCTCCCCAGGTACCAAGGAGAGACAGTTGAATGCTGTAAAACAATTAGTTCACAGGACACTGTTGGATAAAGAAAGCCTATTCGAAATTGATATAAATGAACATTTTGAGCATCGTAGTTTTCAGGTAAATGAGTATATTTTAACAAAAGCAAGTTGCCACTAAGAATTTTTAACAATCAATATCCACAAAATCCACAGAAATGTTGCCACCAAACAAAACTGTATTATTTATTTTATCCAAGGCACATTTAATACAGGTACATGCATTAGGCACAACTCTGTGACAGCTCTGTGCTTCTCACATAGTCTTACAAATTGTCAAAAAATGTTATGCATCAAACAAGGCACAAAAGTAATTGTCAAACGAATTCTTCGTTATAAACTTGTAAACAAAAAATCAGCGGATGAGCAATATGCCTGAAACGTGTGCCTGTTTGATATGCCTCGATTTTATCGGACAGTTGTAATAATGGACAAATTTTAAAGGTCTCTTTACAGTTCAGTTTTTCTAAAGTTAAAATTATCTATCCGGAACTGTATCGTCAAGTCATAATAATGGCCCTAAAAGTGATCACCTGCAAAACAATAAAATATGTCTTAAGGCGCTCAGTTAGCCGACTGTAATGCAATGTAACTGTAACGTAGGAAACAGCTGATCGATATTTTTATATGACAAGCAGGTTATGTTACATTACATCTTTATAACCATTTTCATTACTTTTCACATAACAATATCGGTCAGCTGTTTCCTACTGTTGCAGTTACTTTACATTACAGTCGGATAACTGAACCATTAAGCACTTTTTCCTTATTGCCACAGAATTATGCATACATATATGCGTAAACAGCAGAAATATGTTTAACAAAAAAAAAAAAAAAAAAAAAGTACAAAGCCTACAAAAACTTTTATAAAGAGGTTTTTTTTGCTTTCACACCGACGAGAGTACAAAATCCACAACAACAACACAACAGACAGCAATGATTGCTCTTACTTTGCAAAGAAACAAGAAAAAATTTAAAAGCTTTCAAAGCTGTTTACCTTAAATGCAAATATCAGTGCATGTGTGCTTGGACGTAGCTGGTTTAATTGGGGGCCACACGTTCAATTATTTCCTTTCAATTCTATTCAATTTGCAATACACTCACACTTTTTTTACTAACACAAACTTTTTGAATTGAAAACTAAATTGCTTTCTAATTCACCTATCCATTTATATGGCAATTTAATTTGCAATTTGAATAGCTAGTCACAGCACACATTGATTCAAGCTACAAATTTGAGTTGTTCCTTCGTCGGTGGCATTTAAAAAATGAAATTGACTATCAATTTGTTTCACAGCTATCAATTTCAAGGAACTTTTACACACAGTATGTTTGATGAAATTAAAAGCGATTTATTGAACGTGTGGCTAGTAAAAACAGCGTTTTTCAAAATGATTTGCGTTCCGATATTCTGATCAGGTGTTTGATGAATGTTTTCATTGCAAACTTTGCAATTTTATTGGAAAATGCGTGAATGAAAATTACTCTCACTGATTCAAAATTAAACATATTGTACCCAACAATCAACAAAAGGTTTAAATATATAGTTGTTTAATTTAAGTCGAAAGTAGTCTGTAAAGTGTTGCCTACTATTATCGTCCTCGTTTTCAACAAAAGTGTTGTAGTCTGTACGTTTATAATAATTTATAATAAGCATGTTTCAATTATAAAAAAAACTATAAGAACTAGTGCTCGACCTTGGTTTACTGATGACGTAAAGTTACTAATACAAAGTCGTGATAGTAAGTACCAATTATGGAAAAGATACAGGACACCTGAGTATTATGAGCAGTACCGCTTGGCTAGGAAAGCTGTATTTTCAAAAATCAAGCACGAAAAATGTGTTTATTATTCAAACAAATTTAATATTGCAGTTGACACCAAAAAGACATGGAAACAAATACGAGACATTGATATTGGTAAGTCTAAAAGTCATGTGATTGATGTTGATGTGAATAAGCTAAATGAAAATTTTGTTAATATCCCTATGCCCTCCGTGGACTCCAATTTTTATGATAGAGTTTCATCAAATGATGACTCGTTTGTAGAATTCAGTTTCAATTGTCTTACGGTTTCAGATGTTGCAGAATGATTTTATAAAGCTAAATCTAATGCTGTTGGCTTAGATGATATTAATCCTAAATTTATAAAATTGGGGTGGCGTTGGCTGAAGTAGTTAGCACGTTGACTACAAAACCAAAGATCCTGCGTTCAATCCCTGTATCCGACAGTCATTAAATAACAACACTACGCATTTTTATGATGTGCATTAGTATCCCTTTGTATCAGTTGTTGTAGGAAAGTTCATGTGATGAAGGCAAAGTCACTGGTGCTAATCCTAATGTAACATCAGAGCGCCCTCCTTCGTCGATATTGTGTAGCAGAATCATCAGTTAAGTAAAATAACCAATAAAATGGCTACTAAACACAGCTTCAAAATTTAATACGCCCCATTTGACACCAGAAGGCGCTGCAACACTGCATTATTTAAAAAAACTTGCAAAAAAAGCAGAATTGTAAAAGAATGAAGCTTTCTTCTATCTCTTTCTTCACCACCTGTCTCCTGTCTTCTATCACTATCCTTTTCCTAAAGAAGGTAACACCTAGTTATAATAGTAGTAGGCATTAATTGCCTGAATGTTACTTTTATTAAAAAAAAATTAAGCCTACCCTGGACAATTCGATATATTGTGCATTTATACAACACAGTTATTACCAATGGAATGGAAGTATGCCAAAGTCATTCCCGTCTCAAAGACAGATAGCGAATACCATCTTATTTCAATACTACCTTATCTGTCCAAAGTTTTTGAGTATCTTTTACAGAAACAAATATTTGAATACGTAAATACAAAAAATTTACTTACGTCAATCAGGGTTTAGACCTCAGCTAGCTGTGTAACAGCGTTAACTGATGTTGTGGAAGAGATAAGAGGTAACTTAGATGCTGGCAGAATGTCTTTCTTAGTATTGCTTAACCACTCAAAAGCTTTCGATACGGTGCACCATTCTATACTGTGCTTGAAGCTTTCAAAAATATTCAATTTTTCTACATCAGCTGTTAGGTTAATTTCATCTTATTTAGCGGATAGAGTGCAAAGTGTAGCATGTGGAGGACTTGTTTCAGATCCTATGCGAGTACAAAGACGTTTCCCGCCGGGCTCAGTTCTTGGAACACTATTGTTCTCACTGTATACGAATGACATACCCCAACAACTCAAATTTTCTAGTATACAAAAAATGTATGCTGATATTCAAATTTACTTAAGTAGTTCTAAGGCTTCCATTAGCTCTAACGTTCGTAATCTAAATACTGATTTAAATAGTATATTTCACTGGGATTCTACAAATGGCTTGCGTCTTAACTCTAAAAAGTCTAAATGCTTATTAATTTGTAAAAAAAGCAGTCAAAATCGAATCTGAAACTGATATTATTCTTGAAGGTACTAAAATTGATATAGTTAGTTCTGTAAGAAACCTTGGTGTAATTTTCAACAACACTCTAACCTGGTCTGATCATATTGATCAATCATGCGGTAGAGTTTATAGCATGCTAAGGAGTTTATGGGCTACGCAGTATTTTACACCACAGAAGATAAGACTTTTGCTTGCTAAAACTTACATACTATCAACCCTATAGAGGTTTTTTATGGGTGTAATTCGAAGGACATGTTGAAACTCAAAACAACTTTTAATAACGTTGTACGCTAAATTTTTGGACTAAAGAAGTTTGATCATGTAACTCAGTATTCCAATCGTATTTTTAATATTTCATTTAATAATTATTTAATGATAAAAAATCTTGTCGTGCTACATAAAATTATTATGATAAAAAACCCGAAATATCTTTATGACCGCTTACAGTTTACTAGATCCTCGAGAGGAAACAGCATTATCCAATTTCGACATAATGATACGGCATCTGAGCGATAGTATTATATATTAACAATACGTCTCTGGAACCAACTTACTCCCAATTTGCAAAACACAAGCAACGCAATTACATTTAAAAATTTACTTTTCAATTGTATCGTAATCTTACTCAAGCTTATTAATCGTTAATATTATTTTTTCATTCATCTTGTATTATTTTTATTTATTTATTTTTTAGTAGTTATACTTATAGCATAACATATGTACACTTTCTATTAGACTTGGGTCGAACTCGTTCACTAGTTCATTTTTGCCACAAACCACTGATCAAACCCATTTAAATTACATGGGTTTGATCATTGGTTTGTGGCAAAAATGAACTAGTGAACGAGTTCGACCCAAGTCTACTTTCTATCATACCCTTTATATATATAACTTGTCTGATTCTAGTACTATAATTTATAAGATATTATTGTCTTGTTGTACTAGGAAATCATAAACGTAATAAATACAAATAAAAAACATGTTGTTTCTGCCCATCGGCAGTTTTAACATTACCAAATGCTCGTCTATGATTCTCTGATTTTAGAATTTCATTGCTCAATTCTCCACCAATTTCATTGACATTTGCTCCGCTATCCAATAATGCAAAATAATTTCTGTTTTGTACGCTAAGCAAAATATAGGGTCTATTATCATTTGCCTTATTAACTAACGATGAAATTATAATTTGTTTAAAATATTTTTTCTGATGGTAATATTCACGTATACGTCTAGATGACCTGTTGAGCCCTTTAATACAATTAACTTCACAAAAAATTCTGGACCTGGCGCGATTGTATTCTTCCAAACAAATGTGGTAGGGTCGTTTTAGAGAATGTGATATTTGTAGACCAGGGCTCAAATCGTTACATCCGTGATCGTATTGACAATCGTACGAAAGATAATTACGTGATACGTTAATCGTATGCACGTATTGGAATCATGACACACGAATGCAAACGTATCGTAATTTTACTTAAAATTCACAATAGGTTTTGAGTTCCACAGCACTTTCAATAGTACATTTCATTCACAATAGATGTAGAAGTGTCAAATAATTAAACAATTTAATTCAAATTTACAAACGCAAATATGGATACGGCATTATTATTTTACTTAAGTTCAAGTGATAGCGAAGAAAATGAAAGAATAATACGGAGACAGTTGAGAGATCGGAGCAATCCATTGGCACTGTCGAGCAAAGCGTAAGATTTTAAAAATCTGTTCCACAAGATTCGTTAACATACTCTTCATTACAGGTTTGTAAAACGGTTTCGTTTGAGCAAAGAGGCTTTTATGTATGTATTGGATGAACTCAATTTAAATCAATCGGATGACAAAGCCGTTCCTCCCGTACTACAATTGGCTACCACTTTATTTTGGCAACGGGCGGTTACCAACACTCAATAGGAAGTGACTACCTTCTTGGAATGTGCCAGAGCACAGTTTCTAAAATAACGTCGACGGTTTTGGAAGTCATGGAAAACAAATTATGCGCTCAACAGTTCAAATTTATACCAAATGAGTCTTTGACTGCAAGGAATGGTTTTATGAAAACCATAGAATACCTGGAGATATTTTTAAGAAATTTTTCAATGCTCAAAACTATTAAAAACTAATATGCATATATACATATACAATATTATTTAAAGTTGTTGGATGTATTGACGGCACCCATGTTGGACTGCAAAAACCAAAAGACAATGAGCACATGTACTTCAATAGGAAAGGCTTTCATAGCTTGAATGCAATGGTGGTAAGTAGTGAGTTAATAATATAAAAAAGTAATAATAAAATTTTTTAAGATATGTGACCACAAATACAAAATTATTGCAATTAACTGTCGATTTGGAGGAGCAGCTCACGATTCCTTTGTATGGAAGCAATTGGATCAAAGGATTGCCTTGGAAAACCTATTTCAGTCGAATAGAAATGGAAACAATTGGCTTTTAGGTATTTTTTTAATCAAACAGAGAATATTGAAATAAATCAATTTGTTTTTATTTTGTCAGGGGACTCCGGCTATCCTCTCGAGCCGTGGTGTATTACACCATACAGAAATGCTCGAGATGAATCTACTGAAGCTCATTTCAATGAAATCCACTCTAAAGCAAGATGCATCATTGAGAGGGCTATAGACATTTTAAAAAGCCGATGGAGAATTTTAGGATATGCCAATAGAGGAAGGTATAACCCTACAAAAGTTGCTCGGTTTGCAAACGTATGCGCTGCCCTTCATAATATATGTATAAAGTTTAATATCAGTTATAACTACCAATACATTGCCAATGATTTAAACTATATACATATTGATGAAGAAAATCATCTTTCCAGAATTGGATGTAGAATCAGGGACCAAATAAAACATTCCCTATTAAATATAAATAATTGAAATGATAAATAATGATGTTTTGTTTCATTTAATTCATACGTACATATCTGTGCCATTAAATAATAATGGCTTAAGTCAAAATTTCATGTTTTGAGATATTAAGGGTTTTATCTAAAATTAATTGTGTTTAGTTTTTATATAAAATTTTTAGCCTCCGAAAAAGATGCATATTTATTTAGAACAAAACTGTTAATTTTATAAAAAAGAACACGTTTTATTAGTTAATATTCGCTGTTTAAGATAGTTTTTAAAAATCTGAGTTAAATATACATAAGTTTTTTAATGAAGAATAATTTGGATGGGATGTTAGTTATTGAACTTAAGTGTATTCAAGTTTTTATGCTCAAATATTTCAATAAGGTAAGATGTTATGGCTTACATATTATTTTCCAAGAAGACTTAAGTTAAAATATAAATGCGTATAGTTTTATTAATAATGACATTTTTTAAATGAAATTTAGTTGAGTGATCTTGAAAAAGAGAATAAGAATATGTAATAAAATGAAAAAGCACTTATGTCAATTTAAGCCATTATTATTTATTGCCACAGATATATACAGTCAGTCAGCATTTTTCTACGTCTACCATATTTACATATCGTCACCTTAAATTCAAAAGGCCGCAAGTACACTTTTTACTTTTTTACATGAGAAGCAAAAAACCTTATAAATTTTAACATATATATTATTATATTATTTTTTAACATATATATGTGAGTCAAATCAAAAAGTATATTTTGAATTATTTGGTTGTTACGGCTTTTTGGATTTTAGGTGACGATATATAATTTGTAAACTATAATTTACATTTCGGTTTGTAAGTTTTCAAGTTGCAGATTTTTTACTTTTAAATCTAAGGCAGCTATCGCTATGATTTCCGTTGTACACAATTTGAAAGTTCTGTATTGCCAAATGTTAGTACGGATTTGTTGCCTTCAACAGTTGCTTCTAGACCAGCTGCTTCAATTAAAAGCTCATCGTCCTGCGTCAGAAGCTTTTCCTCATAAGGACCTCCACCAGTCTGCTTTTTGGAAAATTTATTATAACATAGTGTCTTCTTTGCCTGATACTTCTGGTCAGCATAGGCCTAAAGTAAAGAAACATAAAATCAAGAAACAATTTTTAAGATATTTACTGTGTCTACCTTCTTCCACAACTTCACATCTTTAACTGGAGGCCCTACTGCATTCAGACGCTTAGCCAGCTCATCCCATAGCCGGTTGACTGTAGCTTTTCCTTGCGCACAATTAGGAAGCAAATTTTTGGCCAAGTTTTGGTGTTCACTCATGAACTCTGCCATTACTTCTTTTTGACGTGGGTTGAGTTTATTGTAATTAGTCCTAGAAGTAAAATAATGGTATATAAACATAAAATATCCATTTAAATTTTAGTTTACTTACATTTTTTATAAAATTTAGACAAGAAATTGTGTACACTCGTATTGAATTTTGCTAACGGATGAGAGTTCGTAAAAATCGTACGTTCAGTTATGCGAACACGTATGTCATAATCTCAAATTTTATTTCGTACAGTACGTTCACGTATGTCATAATACGAAAAATGAATTTTTACGTGACGAGTGGTACGTTCAGGGATGTAACGATTTGGGCCCAGGTTTAATTGTAAATTTTGGTAATTTCTCAACAGAAGTTAAAATTTGCTTATTTATCTGTTTACTCGCAATAGGTAAATTTGTATAATTCGTGGAGGTAGTAGTTAAAGTGCAGTTATGTTGTTTGTTATTAAGCGAAATCAGTTTATTCCTTTGTGTTTCGGATGTCGGCCTTTGTTCGTGCGAACATCCTTCAACCCATTTCCCTGTTTTTGATAACAATTGGAACATTTGGGCTTATATACATTCTTCTCACCACAACCATAACAGAATATGGTTCGCGGTTCCAAACAGTCGATGAAACTGTGGCCTACATTGTCGCAATTCCAACATTTTCCACTTTTCGCAATTAAACAAACTTCCGTTTCCTTAAGAAATTTTAGACCAAGTTCATATGACCTCAAATGCTTGTGACCTGGGATTTAACCTCTTACGAATATTTAAATTAGAAGCGGATATGTCATTCATAAATTTTTCGTACTTTCGCACTGACTGCATTAATTCCGCTACTTGCGTGATATCTAAATGTAAAATTTCATGCCTTAATTCGGGTTTTAAATTCCTTTGTATGGTTTCGCACAACTCCAAATCTGAAAAGGGCTTACGTGACCTATCGAAAAGCACAAACATGGCGTCATAAAACTTATCAAAGGTTTCATTCTGTCTCTGCTTCCTTCGCAAAATATCGTCCTTAATGTCAAAATCCGTAGTAAAGACTTTGTATTGTTTCCTCAAGGCGTTACATAAGTCAATCCAGTTCATATAATCGCAGCTCCGGTGATACCGCCAAAACCATTTCAAAGCCTTACCCTAAAAAGAATGTGGGCATGCTCACACAACAAACCATAATCACCTCTCAAGTTTGTTCTTGTAAGAGTATCAACTCTATAAATAAACTCCTTTATTGATGTCTCCGACATGTCGCATGTAAATCTAATTCTCCAATTGCGAATTATACTTAGAACCCTTTCAGAATTACCATCAATATCGTCGCCATTGTTTTGAGCTCCACCACTAATTCGTTCACTACGTCTGTTTCTAGAATATATATTTTCATCAATTCCCTCAATCTGTTGAGAACGATCTGCAACAACTGGTTCATTTCTAATGGGCCGTTCGTCTTGTAAAACTGGTACCGAATTAGCAACAGTCAAATTTCGAAATGCATGTGCAACCATTCTGATCATTTCGCTACGCATTTCTCTTAAAGAGTCGTCTAAGATCATTCGTACCAGTGACTCATAAAATTTCAAATATAAGTGAGTAAACATCATTTAAAATCAACTACTCTGAGTTACGCACACTCACAATAATATTGATTTATAAGTATAGGTTGCAATAAATATGAGTGCGACGTCGTACTACCCTCTTCAGACCGTGGGTACACATATGTGGACCTTAACTTATTACAAGTTTTAAACACTAGCGGCATCGTGTGATGACTAGCAATAGTTTTTTTACTTGTTTCAAGCTACTGGGATCAAAAAAAAAAAATACCAATAGATGGTACTGCTTACAGTTTGTAGCCATTATTTTTGCATTTCAATTTAACAGTTTGAAAAAATTTCTAGTAGGCCTGGGCATAATTGTCAAAAAAATTAATAAAAATTTAGTTCTAAAGTTACGTTAATACTTTTTGTAGTTTTCTATAGTAAACTTGTTGAGAAAACGTATAAAAAGGTAAGTTTTTTATTTTTAGTGGTTTTTCACAATCAAATTCTACTTTATTTTCATGGTACACATATGTGTACCTCACGATTAAAACTTTGTTTTACGAGAACATTGAATATTTGTTAGCTTTGATATGGGTGAACAGCAGATTGCCGATATGCTCAATGATAGCGAATTTGATTTCACGGGAGACGATGATGATGGAGGTAAGTACCTCAAGAAGTCATCAGAGGGCTTCAAACATCTGATGAGTGGGTGAGAGATGAAGAACACTAGCAAAATGGGGCAGATGTTGAAGACAAAGTTGGAAGTTCGTAACGCGTTTTTTAGAAACCCAAAGAAATGGCTAAGTCTGGACCTGAAATAAAGGATAATATCCTTAATGCTGAGGGTAGCTCTAACATTAACATCCTTTACGCTTTTTTTGAATATTTGGGGCTAGACTTTTGGAAATTAGTGGCAGAGCAAAGTAACTTATATTCGGAACAAAAGCGGGAGCTAAAATCAATTAACACCAATACAATTGAAATGATACGTTTTGCTGGTGTGCAGCTGATGATGGGCACCCTGAAATACCCACAAGCAAAACTTTATTGGAGTCGAGATATTTTTGATTAGCAATTGTTAGAGAAGCAATCAATCGTGGCAGGTTCTTTGAGATCAGGAATTTTATCCACTTTTCAAATAGCAACCTATGCAATGGCAATGATAAACTTTGGAGAATAAACCACTTAGAACCCATTCTAAAGAAATGCCAAAGCTTACCACGTTCCAAGCACATGTCAATTGACGAACAAATGATACCTTTCTCCGGACGTTGTGAGTATCGGCAATATATGCCATAGAAACCTAACCCACTTAGACTAAAAAATTTTGTGCTGGCTGCTCGTACTAGACTTTGAGATCTATGTTGGGAAGGACACATTACGTTATGAAAAATCTTGGGTTAGGAGCAGGAATTGTGGAAAAGCTTTGTCGTACAATTACTGACAGCTGTGTTTTATACACAGACAGATTTTTTACCTGTCTAAAGCTGGCTGATCATTTAAATGAAAACAGAAGCGGGATTTTTCTGACTGGCACTGTAATGGCAAATAGGATTGGGCCAGTCGCTCAAAAGCTAAAGCCCGACAAGCAGTTAAATAGGGGAGAATGGGATGAGAAAGTTAGAAGTGATGATAAAATCTGTGTCATTAAATGGATGGACACGAAATCAGTTAGGATGCTATCCACTTGTTCAGGAAGCGCCTCTGCAGATACTTGCCAACGTTGGTGCAAAAAATAAAAGAAATGAATTGATTTTACGCGGCCAGCTGCTGTAAATAATTATAACTCGTGCATGGGTGGCATAGATTTATGCGATAGATTAATAGCTTACTATCGTAGTTCAATGCGAACGAAAAAATGGCCCGTGAGAGCTTTCTGCCATTTATTGGACCTAGTTGTCGTTAATTGCTGGGTCATGTATACTCGTTGTTGTGTAAAAGAAAATATCCAGCGAAAAGATAAGCTAGGATTGCTGCAATACAGGCTGAACCTGGCCAAAGCGATGATGAAGTATGATGGAGGCAAAGTTGAACCCAATTTCTTGTCTTGTGGCTCTACATCTCGTCCCAACACCAGCGTCTGCATCAAAATGTCGCCACCCAACGTGCTCTTCACGCTGCCGTACTATATGCATAACATGCCATGTTTATTTATGTATTTTAACAAATAACTGCTTTAAGCACTATCATACCGTTTAGTCTTTTGTTCCTTACAAAGTAGTCATATAAACCTGAGGTACACCTATGTGCACCTCCTTTTTCTACCACTTCAAATAAAAAAATTAAAAAATTTATAAACAAGTATTTTAATTACACCTCATAGTATAGAAAAAACTGTAAAAACCTTTAAATCAATCGCTTCATGTTCAGGTCTTAAGAGGCTACACTCACACTCATAAATTACATCAGTTTGATTTATAATTTCAGAAAAATACTTATACTACTTATATTGATTCAGCTCATTCAACTCATCCATATAGTACAACTACAACTACAGCAGTATAAAGTGTATAAAAACACATTTGTAACCTCATAGTGAACAAACACATAATTTCATAATGAGTATTTTAATGTTCTTATACGACGTAGGCTTTGCCATACAATACTTATTTTGTATCGTCTATAAACATTGAGTTCAAGAGAGTCGAAATCAACAACGTCATAAATCTTGCTAAGTATGAGTGCAATGAAAACTTCATACTTTCAAGTGAATATGATTCACACGAGTAGATAGCATTGCAATAAGTATGAGTGCGCATAAGTATAAGAAATTATAAATCATGATTCAACTATATTTACTTCTTCACTACTCATTGCGCTTCTCTGATTCGTACACGATTGTCATCATCTAGTTTTTCCCTACGAGCTTGTAAACGAGTTCTAGGTCTATTGAATGTAGTAGGTAGTACATTCCAGCCACCACAAGCACCTTCATCTAAAGAAATCGTTGAATTAAGTATTTCCTGCTCCACCTGAGAGGGAATGTTACCTGTACTACGTACTAACGGCATTTAATAATAATTAACTCTACTAATAATATTCCTTAAATAATAATAAAAAGTATCCCTTTATAACTAACAAAATGTTAAAAATTCAATAAGATCAAATTCTAAATCTGTATGTATAGTATTAGAGATATACGATATTTTTTTGAATACATGTATTTATTTATTGTATCTTCAAATATGAACTAACAATAAGTATTCAAATCTTAAATCTAAAATATAATTATTAGGGCCGACCACTGGAGGACATAAACTTAGTGATAGTTATAAATAATACATAAGTAGTGATAATCAAAAAGGAAAAAAAAGTATTTTCAAGTAGTCCCATCTGGAGTGTTGAGTATAAGAGCCAGTGTGTCCCACTTTTTTAGGCGGATATGTTCAGTAAAGTTCAAAATATTACGAGCAAGCGGATTAGGATGTGATTCGAGTTTTGTTAAATATTTGCCTGCGTATTTTGCAATTTCTTCAATCACTAGTGGCATATTCAAATCACGATGTATATTAGAATTTTTGATGTACCATGGAGGCGATGTTATTAACCGTCAAATTTTGTTTTGCCTTCGTTGGATTCTCTCGACATTGGAAGCTGAAGCAGTGCCCCATAGTTGAATTCCGTAGCACCATATAGGTTTCAAAAGTGACTTGTATATCAAAAGTTTGCAATCTAGACTGAGAGTTGAACTTCTACCAATCAGCCAATGTACCTGAGTTAATTTTAGTTTCAATTGTAGAGCTGCAAAACTATCGATAGTGGCTCCATTCGATAGTTTCGATAGTATTTTTTGATGCCATCGATACTATCGATAGTTTTTGATTCTTAGAAACACTCCTTTTACACACGGAAAGTTTATTTTGCAAAGTCTTAATTCAGGTGTGTGAAAGACACAGTGATAAATACTATCTCTTTCTGTCTTTCTCCCTGCTGAATTAAGGCTTTGCAAAGTAAAGTTTCCGTGTCTATAAAGGCTAAAACTTATCAATTGTGTATTTTTCTAATATAAAATCTTGAATTTTTTAATCATTCCATAAAGTAAAAAGAAAGTTGATTTTTTTAAAACTTTTAGTTCCAATGTTGTTAATACACATATTCAACAAACATATATAATTACAAAGTTCTATAAAAAAATAAACGAAAAAGCAAACAGATAGATAGATGGATCAATAAAAAATAAATTAAAAAGAATAAAATAAAAAAATCTTTCATCATTACTTAAACTATTGCAGTTAGCTAAAAAGTATTCGTTTAACAGAAGGAGAAGCAAATTATTTAGCGTCACCTTTTATTTAAAAGTAAAGAGCGTAGACAGTCCAGTATTCGTCAAATTTAATAGCCGTCAAGTTTCTTCAAGTATCAAAGCCGTTGGGACATAATAATTGTATTTTTATGCAATTTGCATCTAATAGATAAAAACTGACATCTTATGTTGAAACAAATCAAAACTAATTAATTTGTTTTCACAGTTATGTATATATGTAATGATAACCATAACCAAACCAGGCGGCGAAATTTGAATGTTGCATTTTTTACTACACAGTCGCCATCATTCCGTTGTTATTGAATATGATTTTTTCTATCTTAGTAGAGTGTTTTCGAAAAAAAAAATATCGATAGTCCACTTAAAATAAAACTATCGATACTATCGAAAGTACCATCGATAGTTTTGCAGCTCTATTCAATTGTGTTAGCTTAGAATCAATGTGTTTTTTTCATGTAAGCCGTCGATCAAGGTGTATACTAAGGTATTTCACATGTGAATGTTGAGGAAGAATTTGATTATTGATTGTAATGGGGTGACAAGTATCTTTTCGTACAGTAAATTTTTTTTACTTTAATTCTCCATGACTTTAACCATAGTTCCAGCTGGGTAATATGTTCCTGAAAATATCGGGATGCCTCGTGAGGGTTTTCGTGCATGCTAAAGAAGGCTGTATCATCGGCAAAAGTATATGTGTGGATTTTAGTGCTAACAGGCATATCACAAGTATATACCAAAAACAACACTGGCCCCAGTATACTCTCGTGTGGCACACTGGCAGAGATAGATTCAGGCACACCCATGAAGTCTCCTTCCACAACAATGAATTTCCGGGATAGAATATAACTTTCCAATACCTTTAGAAGATTAATTGGTAGATATGTCTTCAATTTTAAAATTAGGCCTTCATGCCATACTTTATCAAATGCCTGAGAAACGTCAATAAAGAGAGAGAAACATCAATACTTCTTTTCTTCAAATGTTCTTCTTATAACTTGAACCAATCTATGCGTTTGTTCAATGGTGCTATACTGACTTCTAAAACCAAATTGATGGTCCGGTATGCACCCACTATCAGTTAGAATTGAGGAAAATTTTGTCATGAGTAGCATTTCGAAAAGCTTTGATATTGTTGATAGTAAACTTATTGGCCTATATGACTCAGCTTTGGTAAGATCTTTGTCCGGCCTTGGAATCATTTTGACCTTGGCAAGCTTCCAGCTGTGTGGATAATACTCTAGTCGTAATATGGCATTAAAAATAAATAGGCAGATTCATCAGCATCTTGTTACTAATTCCATCAATACCTGGAGCTTTCTTCGGGTTGAGCTCAGCAATTAGTTTGTGTACATCTCTCATCTTAAACTTTAAGGCTCGAGGGGGTAGAGCAACTACACTCGGCAAATCAGCAACACCAGTACATGTATTTGGGGTAAATACGGATTTTAAATGCTCAGCAAATATTTTACCTTTTTCATTATCGCTTCTGGCCCAATCACCGGTCGAAATGCGCAGATGTGGTTTAAACTCAACGGGTCTTTTAAGGAGTAATTAGATGCTGGTGTGACATCGAGACTTTCAAGATAATTTCTAAGAGATGCAGTTTTCTCAGATGCAAGCAACTCTTGGAGTCATTTCGTGCACTCTTTAAATCTAAATAAAAAAATAAAAATTAATTTTCGGTAGTTAATTTTTTATGTCACAAAAAGTTTCAGTTTCCCAACCCTGGAATCATCCTTTTTGATTTTCTGATTTCTTGCTCCAATCTCTTTCTTTTAAGAATATAAGATATCTTTAATTTAGAGAGAAAAAGGAAAAATTTACTTTAGTAAGTTACTTTTGCATAAAAAAAGTTAAAGTTTTCCAACCCTGGAAACATCTTTTTAATATTTTGAAGTTTAATTTTTAATTTTTTTTAATACATGTATTTATTTATATATCTTCAAATATGAACTAACAATAAGTATTCAAATCTTAAATCTAAAATATAATTATTAGGCCCGACCACTGTTGGACATAAACTTAATGATAGTTATAAATAATACATAAGTAGTGATAATCAAAAAGAAAAAAAAGTATTATCAAGTTGTCCCATCTGGAGTGTTGAGTATAAGAGCACTTCTGTCCCTCTTTTTTAGGCGGATGTATCCAGTAAAGTTCAAAATATTACGAGCAAGCGGATTAGGATGTGATTCGAGTTTTGTTAAATATTTGCCTGCGTATTTTGCAATTTCTTCACATATCACATAATAGCTTACCATCTACATCTTACACACACACTCAAACGTACAATATGCAAAATAACAAGCATACACAAACCAACACTACTTCTTTTGAGTGTTTGTTACAAACAAGCAGTGTTTAGACATCGTTTGTTAACACTGATATACACGTACACCAATACATCCATCGCGCTTCGCTTATAGTACGACAGCATTTATTGTTGGTTACGTATAATACATGCAACGTGAATACATTTAAAAAACATGACGAATTTACATTTCAAGACTGTTTACTCAGGTCTCTAATTGAAATCACGATGTATATTTGAATTTTTGATGTACCATGGAGCCGAAGTTATCATACGAAAATTTTGTTTTGCATTCGTTGGATTCTCTCGACATTGGAAGCTGAAGCAGTGCCCCATAGTTGAATTCCGTAGCACCATATAGGTTTCAAAAATGACTTGTATGTATATCAAAAGTTTGCAATCTAGACTGAGAGTTGAATTTCTACCAATCAGCCAATGTACCTGAGTTAATTTTAGTTTCAATTGTGTTAGGGGCTGTCCATATATTACGTAACGCTGTTTTCCCCCGATTTTTGACCCCCCCTTCCCCCTAGTAACAGATCGTAACAAAACTGCGAACCCCCCTCCCCCCCCCCCCCATGGAATAACGTAACAATGAGATAAAAAATAAATTAAACAGTTTAAAGTTTTTTATTAAAAAAAATTAAATTTAATTCATTGTTTTAAATTCATTTGTTAGACTAGCACAGTGCGTAGACAAAAACTAAATAAGCTTACGTATGAACGTATTTCATATATTGGCGAAATTATTTTTTAAATTTCTTCCCAAGTGTCCAAAAACTCCAAAAATTATGTTTTTATAGAGAGCTTATTCCTAAACTGTATGTATGTATTAGTGATGTGTATTGGAATTCCAAAACATTCGGCCGTTTCTAGATATTCGTATTCGTTAAAAAATATATATAAAGAAATTCATAAATCCAAAACGAAATTTAAATGAATGGTACACAAATATTAGTTTGTAATAATTAAAAAAAAAATCATTTTTTATTTTTTTTGCTATGCGTTTTTTGCCAAATAATCTGCTATAGTTTTCCGTATTGATGACTGAGCAGTATTTCAAACATAAAGACGAAAGAGAGCTTACAGATGACTCCGTTTGGCCATCCTCAAATCAATCTAAAATGTGCGTGAAACAAAAAAATTATATCTTGGATCAGTAAAGGTTGCCATGGTGAATTATATTTCATTTTCTAAAAGAGAACATTTTTAACCCGCTTTAAACATACAGATTGTTGGGATATCAAATGAGTCAAAATGATGTCAATTACGATGTCAATTACGATGTCAATTACGATGTCAATTTTTGTCCCTTCTACAACATTACATTTTCAATACATATTTGCCTTAAAATTAGAGGGGCACACAATCTAGTTCCTAAACACATTTCACTGTTGTTTTCATAATATTTTTTTAAGTTCTGTTGCATAAAAAATTAAGATAACAATTAAAATAAAATTATAAAAATACGTCTATTTATGCAAGTTTCCATTAACACTAGAGCTGCTCGATGTTAATCGATGCATCGTAAACATCGATGGTTTGGTTTTGATACATCGAATAAATGCCGATGTATCGTATCATACGATCTTAATAGATACATCGATGTTTTTATTCGATGTATCGAAAAGACGACTTTTTGTATATATTGATGCTTGCAACTCATTTAATGTAGTGATAAAAAAATCCCTCCTAGAATGACTTTTAAAACGTTTTTTATTGTGAAAAATTTGTCAAAATTTTCTTGGTATTGGTAATAATGTAATGTAAGTTCTTTTTCCATATTTGATGTAAAAATCAATAATATATATATGGCTTACAATTACTGTTACAGAAGGTTTTAGACACCCAGTGAAAGTTATATCAGCGCATTGTAAAGTTCCAAGTAGAGCTACTGTGACTCGTTGGGTTGATAAAAAATATGAACTTTTGTCAGGAACATTGAAAACTAAATTACACACAATGGAAAATATTACTTTCAAAATTGACATTTGGTCCGATTAGCAAAGCAATAGAACTGGCCTTTGAAAAAAGAAGTACATACCGTGCCTTGCACTCATGCTTTTCTTAATTCTTATGAAATTTTAAAATAGACTTTTTTTATTTAATAAATTTAAAACTTAATAATTTGATATTGTCATGTACATATCGCTCATTTACTTCAATAGTGGCACAACTCAAAAAAACCAGTTTAGCAGAAAACGCGTTTTAAGTTTTCAATTTGCATACAACTTAATGGAGAAATGAAAAAAAATTCTGCTCTCAGGAGGTGGTGGTACAAGCTATTTATATGAAATTTGTACACAAGATAAAATACGAAATGCCGCATCTTTCTGCATTTTTAACTATTGAAGTAAATGAGCGATATATAGAAGAATATATTTTTTGAGAGGACACTTCCCAGCAAAAAAATTTGAAGATTTTGTAATAGGTAGTACTCTTTTAATGGCTTACAAAGTAATGAGTGGTACTTATTTATTTAATTATTTTATGTGTATAATAATGACTGTCTTGTAATGAATAAAATAACAACTTATTTATATCATTACATGAAGGTACTTATTGTAGTACTTCCTAGTTAATCCTGAAATTTATCTAAAAAATATTTATTGATCGTGAAAGTGAGCTTCGAAAACAATAAAATAACTTTGGTTTACTACAATAGTTATTACAAAATCTTAGTATTTTCGCATATTCTTCAATATACGTATTCATATATTTGCTTTGTAAAATTATGATTTTTAACAATCCCAAAAAAGGTTAAAATTTTATAATTATGTTACAAAATTCTATTTGTTTAAAATTTTTGGCTATTTTTATTAAATTTTGCATTTTTATGAGCATAAAATAACCCATTATATTTTGAATACTTTTAGGCAATCAGTAATCTATTAACTTTTGGATATTTGTAGGCAAAAAGTATAGGGTACCGCATACTTTTTGAACTTCTCATACAAAAATGATGGCTTATTCAGTCAAATTGTAAGTATTCACGACTGGAGAGTACATACACTTATTTGCATTCTAGTAGGCAAACTTTTTTGCTGGGTTTTTTGTCTATGAAAATTGCAAGAAACCTTTTCCTAAACTTCTGCAAATACCATTTCCTTCTATGTATTTGGTGGATTTAATGTTAATATATTCTGCAGTTTAATATAAAAAGAAGTTTTTATGTACATACTCATATTAAGAATATTTAAAAATGTAAATGGATAAAGATGAGGAATTCAGAGCCATGTACATATGTTCAGTTTGACTACAATTTATTTAATTTATTATAAAAACTTTGTATAATTTTCAAATGTTATTTAAATTTTTGGATAGTTTCATAAACTTTAATGCACGCGGACAGAATTATGAAGTTATTTTCCATACACATTTTTTTATTTAATTTTGCAGAATAAAATAGACCTCCAATTAAATGTCCATAAATTTCACATACAATAGATATTCGTATTCGCGAATATCGTTTTAAATATTCGTATTCACGGATATCGTTTTAAAAATTCGAATTCAAATTCTCGAATATCAAAAGTTGACATTCGGCAGATGTATGTAGTATACATACTCACTCGTACATAATATACATATGTAGGCAACACGTATGATCAATTAAATAAAGAAATGAGAAAAACATACGTATTTTTGTACAAAATTAGTAATTTTTTCTGTTACGTAACATTTTCAAAGACCCCCTCCACCCACCATAACAAATCGTAACAAAACTCGAACCCCCCACCCCCTAGAGCGTTACGTAATATATGGACAGCCCCTTAGCTTAGAATCAATGTGTTGTTTTCATGTAAGCCGTCGATCAAGGTATTTCACATGTGAATGTTGAGGAACAATTTGATTATTGATTGTAATGGGGGAACAAGTATCTTTTCGTAGAGTAAATGTTACCTGCGCACACTTCTGCTCATTTACTTTAATTCTCCATAACTTTAACCATAGTTCCAGTTGGATAATATGTTCCTGAAGATATCGGATTGCCTCGTGAGGGTTTTCGTGCATGTTAAAGAAAGCTGTATAATCGGCAAAAGTAGATGTATGGATTTTAGTCCTAACAGGCATATCACAAGTATATACCAAAAATAACACTGGCCCCAGTATACTCCCCTGTGGCACACTGGCAGAGATAGATTCGGCCACACTCATGAAGTCTCCTTCCACAACAATTAATTTCCGGGGTAGAATATAACTTTCCAATAGCTTTAGAAGATTAATTGGTAGATATGTCTTCAATTTTAAAATTAGGCATTCATGCCATACTTTATCAAATGCCTGAGAAGCATCAATAAAGAGAGTAGAACAATACTTATTTTCTTCAAATGTTCTTCTTATAACTTGAACCAATCTATGCGTTTGTTCAATGGTGCTATACTGACTTCTAAAACCAAATTGATGGTCCGGTATGCACCCACTATCAGTTAGAATCGGGGACAATTTTGTCATGAGCAGCTTTTCGAAAAGCTTTGATATTGTTACGTTTTTCTCTCTATAAAAACGCTTTTCCGTGGACCCGAAGATTTGCAAATGAATACAAGAGCCGAGTGTGGTAATTAGGGTTAAGAATGATACAAGTTTTATTTACAAATACACTTATACTAAATTACTCAAGAGCTTAAATACACTAATACAACTTAAACTAATAAATTACACACAAATATTCACAACTGGTTACCACTACGCCTTCCTCGCTGTAGTTTACGCACGTCTCTTAGCTGGCTACGCAAGTAATCACGTGACACCTCTTTGTCTGCTGCTCGTCACACACGGCACTCACTCTGCCGACACTCACAGTTAATGCACCAATAAAGACTCACTGTCTTTACTTACACCCTTACACACGTCTATTCGCTGCGCTGTTTCCTTTACTCCAGTCGACACGATAGACTCCACAATAATCTCAATTCCACGACAGACTCTTATTAATTCACAACTTAATTATCAACTGACTTGTTCACTCGCAACTGATTGACTTGTTCGCAACTGACTCACAACTGCAACTAACTAACTTATTGGATGCGTCACCTCTTTTTATATTTCACACAAATTCCACTAGAAGTTTCAAGCAATGTCTAGACGATCATTATCATCTTATATGCTGCCTAATTAAGTTCATGTGCTAACTATGTACAGACATGTGTATATGCATACTTGTGTACATCATTAACTAAGCAATACACGGTGGTTGTTTATCTTTTGCTTTTCGTTTGAATTAGCATGTATGTATGTGTGTACATATGTGAATCTTCTTAATAAGCAGACGCTTTTTTTGTTGCTTTTGCTTGTTTACGTTTAATGCTGCGCGTGCTTATTAAGTTGTTTGCTACTATTCTAGATTATTCGTTACATTGACCCTGTAGGAATATTTTCTCGTAACACTTAAATTAACCCTGTTGGAATATTTTTGTGTTATGTTGCCTTAAACCTGACGGCTATTTTCGTAACAATATTGTTGATAGTAAACTTATTGGCCTGTATGACTCAGCTTTGGTAAGATCTTTGTCCGGCTTTGGAATCATTTGGACTTAAGCAAGCTTCCAGCTGTGTGGATAATATTCTAGTAGTAATATGGCATTAAAAATAAATAGTAAGATTCTAGTTGCAGTGAGAGGCAGATTCATCAGCATCTTGTCACTAATTCCATCAATACCTGGAGCTTTCTTCGGGTTGAGCTCAGCAATTAGTTTACGTACATCACACATCTGAAACTTTAAGGCGCGAGGGGGTAGAGCAACTACACTCTGAAAATCAGCAACACCAGTAGATGTATTTGGGGTAAATACGGATTTTAAATGCTCAGCAAATATTTTACCTTTTTCAGTATCGCTTCTTGCCCAATCACCGGTCGAAATGCGCAGATGTGGTTTAAACTCAACGGGTCTTTTAAGGAGTAATTAGATGCTGGTGTGACATCGAGACTTTCAAGATAATTTCTAAGAGATGCAGTTTTCTCAGGTGCAAGCAACTCTTGGAGTCGTTTCGTGCACTCTTTAAATCTAATTTTATTTTAGAGTGATCTGCGCTGTTGCCATTCCCTTCTAGCTATTGTTTTTTTACGTACAATACGTTCAATGTCTGTAGAATAAATTCTGTTAAACCCAGTCTGCGGATGTGCGGTAGTGGCATGTTCAGCAGCCTGTTTAATATTTTCGTTAAGATTGGCAATGTTAGATTCAATATCATCTGGTGTTCTTAACTTAATATTTTCCCTACAATGACTACTAAGGTATTTTTTTAATCCCAGCCAATTAACACGATTTATAATTTTTACATATGGGTGAAGTAAAGCGCTTCTCACTGGGCTACAGATTGTCACTATAGTGGGAGAGTGATCGGACGAGAGATCTAGAGAAGCTTCAACTTGAACTAAATCCCTACAGATATTTTTCATGACGCCAAAATCTATGACATCCGGAATTTTTAGTATGTCAGTAGGCCAATAAGTGGGCTCCCCACTCAAAATGACGTTCAAGTCCATTTTTGCAATTATGTTGAACAACGCTCGACCTCTGGGTGTAATAAGACGCGAACCCCAGACCATATGTTTTGCATTGTAGTCGTCAGCTGCTACAAAACAAGGTCCAGTGATTGAAAATCTGGGAGGGGAGTAAATTGATGATATCACGAAATTTGTACAAAAATGTTCAATGCCAATATTTGTTGCTTGTAGATGTCCTGCACATATGCTGTCAAGAATATAGTGCTTGAGTCTTGACTTTATTAGAATAGCTCATCCACCGCAAGCTCTTCCTCTAGGGTCCTTTGTATCATATATAGTGTAGCCATAAATTTTAAAAAGGCTTCTCGAAGTCAAATGAGTCTCAGAGACCAACATATCAATATTTTTTTCCATGAGGAAGTGCTTAAGTTCATTTTTATGTTGGCCAATGTCAAATATTAATTAGGTGAAAATCTCAAAATCCCGGTAAATCAAATTTAAATCCCCACAGAGTAGGGGATTATTTCTTCAATAAAATTATATTGCTTGTCCAAATAGTTAAAAAAATGATGTGCTAATATACTAGTACGAGTATATCGAACAGCATGGATTAGCATCCGTTTTCACATTTGGTCACCCCGTCGAAATGGTATGTTTTAAGCACAATCCTATTTTCTATCGTAAATGCGAACTGTGACACCAAAATAAAATTTATTACGGGCGATAATAAAATTCGGTGTTGTAAGACTATAAGGTTGATTTCCGTATTCCCTGGAGACAAAGACAGCCGGTATAACACAGCAAATGTTGAAAATATATTAAAATTCTCCCCTTGTGAGCGGTACAAGTTGACATCACAGACTAGTTTAGCAGAAACATGTCTAGAACCAACACAGAAAACAAAATTATCTATGGAAAGTCCATATGGCACTTATTAACTACGATAAAAAAATCTTACCAAGCAATTGCCCATACAAAATGCCAGTCCCAAAAATCAGAATAACCACAGATCAATTATATTTCCTAAAAATTTTCAATTAAATGAATTTTTGTTTTAAAAAGCAAAGCAACCTACATGAAAATAACAATTTTAAGCAAAAGCAATTTCAAAAAATACCAAAGTATTAAAATTCTAAGTGCAAATCAGAATAAATGTCAAAAGTAAAGAAAAGTTTTATACTTATTTGTCGCCATCATATATTTACGTATATTTTCTTATACATACATACATACATATATTTTCCTCTATCGTCTATATTTGTGTATAGTATTGTTGAGCTATATTGAATAGATCACGATGAAGCTATATAATCCACAGATCCTACCTTAAGAAATAATGATAATGGGTTATAAATGTCGCTATCCAATTTTCAGAGAGCTCTGCTGAAAAGAAGCCGTCCCAAAAAACTTAGTTTCATCCCATTAAAGAACCATGATAAGTCATAGTTAGGGCAAAATTATGTACAAGAAAAAAGGTTGTGCTATTTATTCTAAACAGAAAAGGTTGCATAATATTTATCCGAAAAACGCCGCATTTGAAAGTTATTGGTCCAAAACAATTTATAGTTTTTTTCGGGTAAAAAGTACAATGTGCATGGTCGGTTTGCACACTATCAGTGCAATTTTTACGCACATGTCTTTTTTTATGGCCAGTCTATCAGAAACTGCCGGTGGAGCGAATAAAATTAATACATTCGGGAATTTAGGTGGTAATGCATACATGTTAAAAAACATTTTAATTTGTCAGATTTTTCAAGTATGAAATTTTTTCTTTTACTATATATTTGTTTATTGTATCTTCAAAAATAAGTAATCAAATCTTAGGTCTATATTGTTACGAAAATAGCCGTCGACAGGTTTAAGGCAACATTACACAAAAATATTCCAACAGGGTTAATGTAAGTGTTACGAGAAAATATTCCTACAGGGTCAATGTAACGAATAATCTAGAATAGTAGCAAACAACTAAATAAGCATGCGTAACACGTAAACAAGCAAAAGCAACAACAAAAAAGCGTCTGCTTATTAAGAACATTCACATATTTACACACATACATACATGGTAATTCAAACGAAAAGCAAAAGATAAACAACCACCGTGTATTGCTTAGTTAATGATGTACACACTCATGCATATACACATGTATGTACATAGTTAGCACATGAACTTAATTAGGCACTTTGTAAACAGCATATAAGATGATATGATCGTCTAGACATTGCTTGAAACTTCTAGTGTTATTTGTGTGGAATATAAAAAGAGGTGACGCAGCCAATGAGTTAGTTAGTTGCAGTTGTGAGTCAGTTGCGAACAAGTTAGTCAGTTGCGAGTGAACAAGTCAGTTGATAATTAAGTTGTGAATTAATAATAGTCTGCGATACAGTGGTGAGTTGATAGTTAAGAGCAGTCTGTGCTTTACACGTGAGTTGGAGTAAAGGAGAAACTACAGGACAGTCTATAGTGACAGCAAAGTCTGTCGTGGAATTGAGATTATTGTGGAGTCTATCGTGTCGACTGGAGTAAAGGAAACAGCGCAGCGAATAGACGTGTGTAAGGGTGTAAGTAAAGCGAATGAGTCTTTATTGGTTTATCAACTGTGAGTGTCGGCAGAGTGAGTGCCGTGTGTGACAAACAGCAGACAAAGAGGTATTGTTGTATCAACTGTGAGTGACGGCAGAGTGAGTCTCGTAAGTTTTTTTTTTTTTTTTTTTTTTATGCATGTATTTATTTATTGTATCTTCATATATGAACTAACAATAAGTATTCAAATCTTAAATCTATAAAAAAAAATTATTAGGCCCGACCAGTGTCGGACATAAACTTAGTGATAGTTATAAATAATACATTAGTAGTGATAATCAAAAAAAAAGGGGGGAAAGTATTTTCAAGTAGTCCCATCTGGAGTGTTAGGTATAAGAGCCCGTGTGTCCCTCTTTTTTAAGCGGACGTGTCCAGTAAAGTTCAAAATATTACGAGCAAGCGGATTAGGATGTGATTCGAGTTTTGTTAAATATTTGCCTGCGTATTTTTCAATTTCTTCAGTCACTAGTGGCATATTTAAATCTCGATGTATAATAGAATTTTGGATGTACCATGGAGCCGATGTTATTAACCGTAAAATTTTGTTTTGCCTTCGTTGGATTCTCTCGACATTGGAAGCTGAAGCAGTGCCCCATAACTGAATTCCGTAGCGCCATATTGGCTTCAAAAGCGACTTGTATAATAAAAGTTTGCAGTCTAGGCTGAGTGTTGAGTTTCTGCCAATCAACCAATATATTTGAGTTAACTTAAGTTTCATCTGAGTTAACTTAGAGTCAATATGATATTTCCATGTAAGTCTTCGATCGAGGTGTATACCAAGGTATTTCACTTGGGAATGTTGAGGAATATTTTGATTGTTGATTCGAATGGGGGAGCAAGTATCTCTTCTTAGGGTGAACGTTATATGGACACACTTTTGTTCATTGACTTTAATTCTCCATAAGTTCAGCCATATTTCCAGCTGGGTGATATGTTCCTGGAGATTGCGGGATGCCTCATAAGGGTTTTCGTGCACACTCATACAGGCTGTATCATCGGCAAAAGTAGAAATATGGATATTATTGCTCACAGGCATATCACAAGTATATATTAAATACAAGACAGGACCCAGAATACTACCTTGGGGCACACCAGAAGAAATAGTTTCGGGCACACTCGTGAACTCTCCTTCCACAACAGTGAACTTCCTACCAATAATATAACTTTCCAAAAGCTTTTGAATGTTTGTTGGCAGATATGTCTTCAATTTTAAAACTAGGCCTTCGTGCCATACTTTATCAAACGCCTGAGAAACATCAATAAAGAGAGCAGAACAATACTTCTTTTCTTCAAATGTTCTTCTTACAACTTGGACCAATCTATGCGTTTGTTCAATCGTGCTGTGCTGACTTCTAAAGCCAAATTGATAGTCTGGAATGCACCCATTATCAGTTAAAATTTTGGACAATTTAGCCATGAGCAGCTTTTCGAAAAGCTTTGAGATTGTAGATAGTAAGCTTATAGGCCTATATGACTCAGTCTTGGTAAGATCTTTGCCCACCTTTGGAATCATTTTGATCTTGGCCAGTTTCCAGTTATGTGGAAAATACTGCATTCTTAAAATAGCATTAAAAGTAAATAGCAGGATTCTTATTGCAATATGAGGCAAGTTCATGAGCATTTTGTTACTAATGCCATCAATACCTGGAGCTTTCTTCGGGTTGAGTTCAGCAATTACTTTTTGTACTTCACGCATCTTAAACCTTAAGGGACGAGGGGGTAGAGAAACTACACACGGTAAATCAGCAGCACCCGTACATGAATTGGGAGTGAATACAGATTTTAAATGCTCAGAAAATAAGTTGCCTTTCTCACTATCACTTCTTGCCCAGCCTCCGGTCGCAGTACGCAATGGTGATTTAATATCAACGGGTCGTTTAAGATTTCTAGTAGCGCGCCATAAAGAGTAATTAGATGCGGACGTTACATCAAGACCTTCTAAATACTTTTCCAGTAGTGCAGTTTTTTCCGACGATAGCAGCTCTTTGAGTCGTTTAGTACATTCTTTAAGTCTGATTTTATTTAGGGGTGATCTGTGTTGTTGCCATTCTCTTCTAGCTCTCCTTTTTTCACATACAAGACGTTCAATTTCCGTAGAATAAATTCTGTTATAGCCGGTCTGCGGATAGGAGGTAGTGGCGTGTTCAGCAGCCTGTTTAATATTTTCGTTAAGATTGGCAATGTTAAATTCAATATCATCGCATGATCTAAGCTGAATGTTTTCTACGCAGTGACTACTAAGATATTTTTTGAATGCCATGAATGAATGAATGTCTCGTAAGTGACGAGTAGCAGACAAAGAGGTGTCACGTAAATACTTGCGCAGCCAGCTAAGAGACGTGTGTAAACTACAGCGAGGAAGGCGTAGTGGTAACCAGTTGTGAATATTTGTATGTAATTCAGTAGTTTAAGTTGTATTAGTGTATTTAAGCTCTTAATTAATTTAGTTTAAGTGAATTTGCAAATAAAACTTGTATCATTCTTAACCCTAATTACTACACTCGGCTCTTGTATTCATTTGCATATCTTCGGATCTACGGAAAAACGTTTTTATAGAGAGAAAAACGTAACAATATATATTTAATGGGCCCGACCAATGCCGAACACAAATTTAGTGATAGTAATTATTAATACAAGAATGATGTACAAAAATATTTTCAAAAAGTTTAATCTGCGGTATTGTGAATTAGACCCTTAGTGTCCCTCTTTTTTAAGCTGATATGTCCAGTGAAATTCAAAATATTACTATCCAGGGGATTAGGATGAGACTCGAGTTTTATTAAATATTTGCCTGCGTATTTTCAAATTCCTTCAGTCACTAGTGGCATATTTAAATCGCGATGTAAATTTGAATTTTTAATGTACCATGTAGCAGATCTTATCAAACGAAAGATTTTGTTTTGCCTTCGTTGGATACTCTCAACATTTGAAGCTGAAGCAGTGCCCCAGTGCTGAATTCCGTAGCTCCATATTGGCTTCAAAAGTGACTTGTGTAGTAAAAGTTTGCAGTCTAGGCTGAGTGTTGAATTTCTGCCAATCAACCAATATATTTGAGTTAACTTAAGTTTCATCTGAGTTAACTTAGATTCAATATGATGTTTCCATGTAAGCCTTCGATCAAGGTGTATACCAAGGTATTTAACTCGAGAATGTTGAGGAACAACTTGATTGTTAATCTGAACAGGTATCTCTTCTTAGGGTAGACGTTGTATGGACACACTTTTGTTCATTTACTTTAATTCTCCATAAATTCAACCACATTTCCAGCCGGGTAATATATTCCTGGAGATTGCCTCATAAGGGTTTTTGTGCATGATAAAGAAGGCTGTATCATCGGCAAATGTAGAGGTGTGAATATTATTGCTCACAGGCATATCACAAGTATATATTAAATACAAGACTGGCTCCAGAATACCATCCTGTGGTACACCGGAAGTTATAGATTCGGGCACACTCATGAAGTCTCCTTCCAGAACAGTGAACTTCCTATCAATAATATAACTTTCCAAAAGTTTTTGTACGTTTATTGGCAGATATGTCTTTAATTTTAAAGCAAGGCCTTCGTGCCATACTTTATCAAATACCTGAGAAATATCAATAAAAAGGGCAGAACAATGCTTATTTTCTTCAAATGTCCTCCTTATAACTTGAACCAATCTATGCGTTTGCTCAATATGGCTTTGCGGTCTTCTAAATCCAAATGGATGCTCCGGGATGCACCCATTATCAGTTAAAATTTTGGACAAATTAGTCATGAGCAGCTTTTAGGAAAGCTTTGAGATTGTTGATAGTAAGCTTATTGGCCTATATGACGTAGCCTTGGTAAAATCTTTGTCTGGCTTCGGAATCGCTTTGATTTTGGCAAGTTTCTAGTTATGTGGAAAATACTGCATTCTTGAAATGGCATTAAAAATAAAAAACAGGATTCTTATTGCAACATGAGGCAAGTTCATCAACATCTTGTTGCTAATTCAATCAATACCTGAAGTTTTATTCGGATTAAGCTCAGCAATTAGTTTTGTACATCAGGTGTTAAACTTTATGGGTCGAGGGGGTAGAGCAACTAGACTAGGCAAATCAACAACACCAGTAAAAGTGTTTGGGATAAATACGGATTTTAAATGCTCTATGTTACCTTTTTCAGTATCGCTTCTTGCCCAACCTCCCGTAGATGTGCGCAGTGGTGGTTTAAACTCAAAGCTTTCGAGCAGATCGCCACAAAGAGTAATTAGATGCTTCTGTGACATCAAGACCTTCCAGATAACTTTTAAGAGATGCAGTTTTTTTTCAAATGCAAGCAACTCTTGGAGTCGTTTAGTACATTCTTTAAATCTAGGTTTATGTTGAGGTGATCTATGCTGTTGCCATTCCCTTCTAGCTCTTCTTTTTTCACATACGAGACGTTCAATATCCGCAGAATAAATTCTATTCGACCCAGTCTGGGGATGGGAGGTAGTAGCATGATCAGCAGCCTGTTTAATATTTTCGTTAAGGTTGGCAATGTTAGCTTCAATATCTTTGGGTGTTATTAGCATAATGTTTTCCGTGCAATGACTACTAAGGTGTTTTTGCAATCACAGCCAATTAATACGGCTGATCATCTTCACATAAGTGTGAGGTAAAACACTTCTCAGTAGGCTACAGATTGTAACGATCGTAGGAGAGTGATCGGACGAGAGATCTAGAGAAGCTTCAACGTGAATTAATTCCCTAGAAATATTTTTTATGACGCCAAAACCTATAACATCTGGAATTTTTCGCACGTCAATAGGCCAGTAAGTAGGCTCCTTACTAAGCCCATTTTTGAAATTGTATTAAGCACCGCTCGACCTCTAGGTGTAACAAGACGCGAACCCCCGAACGTATGTTTAGCATTATAGTCGCCAGTTGCTGCGAAACAAGGGCCAAGAGATTTGTAGAAATCCTCGTATTGATCCTCAGTAATTGCGAATCTGGGAGGGAAGTAAATTGATGATATCACAAAATTTGTGGAAAAAATTTCGACACAAATATTCGTTGCTTGTAGATACAAATGTTGTCAATAATATAATGCTTGATTCTTGACTTAATTTCTGATCCACCGCTTGCTCTCCCTCTCGGGTCCTTTGTATCATATAGAGTGTAACCATTTATTTTAAATAAGCTTCTTGAGGTCAAATGAGTCTCAGAGACCAACATTATATTAATATTTTTTCCATGAAGAAGTGCACTAGTTCGTTTTTATTTTGGTGAATGCCGTTTACGTTCCAGAAACAGTATGAAATGACGATTATTTTATATTTTATCTGGATTTCTAAGATTTTTCGATCATTTTATATAGCAGCCCTGGGAGTCAACTATGTATTTCGAAACGAAAGTAAGAGCTTTCGAATTTGTATATATATAACATGTCAAGTCGGAAGCATTTTCTTTCGATTCGAATTACAGAGTAGACCCCCTGCATGCATACTAATTGCTTTGTGCCCAGCAAACACGCATTTTCGATTTCAAATTGAGGGTTATTTGAAATCAAACGTGAAAAACATTAATCTTTTTTGCGATTATGGTTTATAACATCTAGGTTTTGTGTGTGTCACTCAGTTTTATTTTAATTGTAGTAGATATCTTATGTAGTTTTCGTTTCTAAAATAATAGTGTAAAATATATGTTACATGTGATCTGGCAACATTTTTAAAAGCTCACCTGATTTTTAAGAAGTGTTGCATATTTTACGTTCACAAAAGAACCATTTCTCAACAAGTTTTGGAATAAAACTGTCACAATATGTTTTGTTTCAATTTTAACATACACACATTTTTATAACTATCCTTAAACACGATCTAGAAAATTATTTATTTTTTCATAAAGAATAACAAAACCAGCTGTTAATATAATGCTGCCCCTTTAATGAAAATGAGTGTTGAACATGTAGAATTTTTCTTCTTTTTAAGGGTAACATCATGAGAAAAGCATGCGTTAAATTTTTAAAATAACACATACTTTTCAGAAAAGAACACGAAGAAATGTAAAAGGCACTATATTGCTCAGAAAAGAAAACGTCATTATATATAAATATGGCACATCTTTTTTTGTCGTACACTTTTAAGTATCTTATTGGCCACGAACATCGGTGAAACATATATGGTTTAAAAGGTATTTTTGTGTAGATATGCACAATATAAATGTTTTTTCAAAATTATTAGCAAAAAATTGCAAAAAAAAGTAATTTAAACTTGCATAAAAAAACAACTTTGTTTGATTTTTCCATGTACACACATGTTTACATACGTGTCAAGTGGTCTAATTTAGACCACCGGGCGATCCTAGTGCACATAAATATGCAAAGCTGCGTGTCAAAAAATGAAATTTTAAAGAAAAATAATTCAAAAAATCCCTTAATACAATGTAAAGTCACGCAGATAATAGTACATACTCCCTCTAAAAATGGAGTTTAAGAATAACGCTGGATTTCTGTTCGATATTTTTGCTTGCAAAAACTGTCAAAAACAAACTACAAAAAGTCCGGTTAACTTTCCGCTTAACTATTGTACTTTTACACTTAAAACTTAATTTGGCAGCACAGATAATTATACGTACGACGCCAAGTAGAAAACGGAACTTTTTAAAGTTAAGTATATTTAAAGAAAAAATAATATAAAGAAAGCGTTAAAAACTTAAGACTGGAGTAATTTTAAAAAAATTTTACATTTTTCTTAGAATGGGTAAGAAAACAAAGGACATTTGTATCGAAATGCGTGAGCACATTTTAAAATTGAGGAAAGATTGAAATTCGTTGAGTTTCTAAAATTCTAGGACGTGTCAAGTCTACAGTGCAGACTGTAATAAAAAAATTTTCTGAGTCTCAACCCCTAGCAAGCAAGCAAGCCAAAAACTGAACGTCCACCCAAAATTTCACCACGAGTTGAGGGATTTATAAAAAGTGTTGCAAGTAAAAATCCTAAAATAACAGCCGGGAAATACGAAACACTTTGGAAAATTACCATAATATTAATGTTCATTCAGAAACAGTGCAAAGTGTTTTGAGAAAAAGCGGATTCCATAGCCGCGTACCGAGAAAAAACCATTAATAAGCTTCCTTGGCGAATGTGCTTTTTAGTGATGAAAGCAAGTACAATTTATTCGGTTGTGATGGTAAATAAAAAATTTGGCGTAAACCTAATGAAGAGCTGCCACCGAAGAACCCTATTCTGACAGTTAAGTTGGTGGTGGTTTGAAGCTGCATGCCAGCAAATGGAGTTGAAAAACTACGATTTGTGGAAACAAATGTGAACCGATTTCTTTATTTATATATTTTGAAAAGCAGTTTTGTTTTGGTTCTTAGTGGCTCCTGGTAACTATTTTCAGCAGGACAACGACCCATGTTGTCCAGGAATGGATGCTCTATAATATACCGAAACAACACCATTCGCCACGCTAATCACTAGACCTGAACGCCATAGAGCATTGGTGGGATGAATTGGAACGTCGCACTCGAACAAAAACTTACAGAAACAAAAAAGAACTTAAAGATGGCTTGGAGTATGAGTGGAATCAAATAACGTCTGAGACAACCAAAAAACTGGTATTTTCAATGAGTAATTAATTGGGGGCAGTAATCGAGGCAAAAGGAGGACCAACTAAATACTAAAAAAATAATATATACCTGAAATTGTTTTAGTATATTAATCTCCTGTATGAAATAGGATTTTATGTTTTTTATATACAAAATTGAAGTTTTTAATTTCAAATTTAAATAATGAAATAAATATTTTTTTAGTTAATTTAATTATTATTGTTCGAACTTCATTTGTTTCTGTATTTATGATTTGAACGGGCTAAAGTTCGTATCGTTTTGTAAGCCAAATTACATGTGATAATTATTAATGAACAAATAACACCAAAGTTAGTTGTAAATATTCTGACAACACATAGTTGAACGGAACAGCTATCCGTTTTGGAAGGCCACTAAACCTTCTTCATCAGCTAGATAAGTATGACTTAAGCCATAACAAAAAATTGGAATGGAATCCCATTAAACTCAATTTTGAAAACAGAATGGAATGAGATATTTTATCAAACGCTTTGGAAAAGTCTGTCTAAATAACTTCTACCTGGCTACCATGCATGAGATCATCTAGACAATATTCACTGAAAAGGGTCAGATTAGTAACAGTTGATCGGCCGGAATAAAAGCCGTGCTGATACGGAAAAATCCAAGGTTTAATTTGGAAAAATAACTTTTTATGAACTATATGCTCAAAAATCTTAGAAACGCAAGAAAGCCTAGAGATAGACCTGTAACATTTTACACTATTTCTGATGCCATCCTTAAAAACTGGATTGACTGTGGCATACTTCCACCTACTTATAAATTTCGCTTCTTTCAGAGACAAATTAAAAATAAACGTTAGAGCTGGTATTAAGGAGGTACTCGATTTCTTTATCAGATAAGTACAGAGACCATCACAATCAGATTTTAATGAATTCTTTAGCTGAGTAATTGCGTCATATGCATCAATCTCAGACAAAACTAGACAGCCAATATTTAATTAGCTACATTAATTCTCCCGAAGTGGAAATATTATCATTGAACGAACGGTTTAAAATTTGAACTAAAAAAGGATGCAAACATATTTACCGCCTCCTCACAATAATTAGAGATTTTTCCATCTAGGCTGACTATATAACTTTTAGAAAGACTATCCGATTTTTATGGGATCAAGCGTTTTGATCTAAGCTCAACATTTTTAAGAAATAATGTCCAAGATGTGTTTTCGTATCTCTCATAACTTAGAAGATATTTGACTTATAACAAGAAAAGATTTTTTTTGCCTTGACTTTTTTTAGTATTTCACCTACAACTTTTTAGTCTATTGTTGGATTTTAAACTAAAAGATGATATCTGCAGTCGTGAAATCGGGAAAAGGCACAGAATTCAAAACTTTAAAATTTTCCTGAAAAAGGCATGTTTTGTTAAGAAAAAGTATCGTCATTATTTTCAATTTTGTGAAAAACTTTGTTTAACACATACACTTTTAAACCACATAGCTCTAAAAACAATCTATTCAGAATATGCTAAGAGCCAATTATTTTGTATTTTGGGCATGCACCCTACATTCAGCAGTGTCCGAAAATTGCCAATTTTAAAAATATAAATATATATATTGCGCTTATCAAAAGTTGTGACGGCCAATTTTGAAAGTTTTAACTATAGCATTTAATTGTTAGGATAGTTTGCAACATGTTTAACTTAAATTTTTGACAGCCTTTTCATAAATGCGAACATACACGCAAATTTTCTGAAAAAAGTCAAAATTTTGGAAAAGTGTTGTTTTGTAACATAAAAAATATATATTAAAATAATTTTCTTTTTTTATGTTGGCCTTTTTGACTTCTATATGAGTCTTTCTACTTCACCTGAAAAATTATTCCAATATAATTAGCCGATCTCGAGATATTCACACATCAGCTGTTTAAAATTTTATGAATTCTGAAATTCAACCTAAATAGAAAAACAAAAATAAATTTGGAATGTTATCCAATAAGTCTACCCAGCTAAAAAAATTATATATGATCCATATATTTTTAATATATCAATGTATATAACTATATATGAATATGTATGAATTCATGTATGGAAATATATGGGATTATACATTGCAAAACTATTATATATGAACTAATATATGGACTAATATATGGACTAATATATGAAATGTATTGTAATATATGAACTCATATATGGAAATTTCATTATGAAGCTCTTCATATGTGGACCCATATATAGAATTAATATTTAATATATGAAGCCATATAAGAATGTGTGCATACATGATATCTCACATAAGATCGTTTTTGCAATCAAAAAAGCTTGGATTTTATCACTGGTGAATTGGAAATCCATTAGAAAATACATACGGTATGCAAAGTTTATATGCGTATCCCCAACGTTTAAAAAAGAAAAACTTTTGTCACAAAAAAAAACATTCTTTTATGATTTTATACATTGTGGCCCCATTTAATATATCAAATAATCAAAAGGATAATCCAGTCAGTAATTTGATAGAAAATAACAGAATTCTCTAGATAAGAAACAAAGTTCATGTTACTGCAAACAATTATATTGGAAACTATTGTTACACGGATTATTTTTTCGTTTATAATTAATTGCATTAGTTTTTAATCTGAATTTCTTAAATTAAATTTTATGTACGAATATGAGTTCTGTTTTTTAAATAATTAATTCACATTTGCTCTTAAAATGACTTATGAAATGCCCTTTAATTCGGTTTTAATTATTTGTTCAATTAAATGTTTCATTAAATATTTAAAATCTTAAAAAAAGTAATTTAAATAATTAAATTTATTTCATAGTAGTGCCCTTTTTTTAGTCAAGGGAGTATAAATATCAACTTTGCGTACTATATAGGGAATACACATTCATGTATGCAAATGTATGAATATATATTACCATATATGGCCATATACCCTAATTTTTCGGATCCGAACCATATATAGGATATCATATTTGCTCCAGACATATTTTCTTAGCTGGGTATGTGTATTTTTCGCAATAAAAAAATATTTATAGTAATTATACCATATGTTTTCCCATGTAAGTGTAGTTAATGCTAATAACAGGTAAGCATTTAACGAATAACAACACACATTTTTAATGGATTAAAAAAAGGTTTTCGCGCATTATTTTACAGCGGCATCGGGAGGTGCTATCTGATTATGCTACAACTTAAATTAAATAACACTTCATAGTACCAGGTAATTAGACCAAATTAGCAAAGGTGCTTATAAAGTATGCTGTATTGTATAAAAAATTGGAAAAGTTTTATTTGTATGTATTGTTTTCTTATTATTATTTACCAAAAGATAATCTATTTAATATTACGCGATAACTAAGAAAAACTTTTAAACACTAAATAAAGTATTTATTTTTAAATTGCATGTTTTAGCTATGTTAATTACCATCATTTTACAATTTATTTATTTCAATTATTTTTAAGAAAACAATCCGAAATATGGAAGCTTAAGAAGTTATTTATTTGAACTGCTTCACTGTCGTCTTTCTCTATTTCTTTAGTTATCTTTGGTAACCATTTCAATCGTATTGCTTGTAAAACTGGATCTGAGGATAACAATAAGTGAAGCAATAAATCCTAATTTTCTGCTAATTTTGAACACTTTCGACTATTAAATAATCTGTACTGCCTTACATCTCTGTTCCTTGCCTCTTGAGCTTCTTCTGTAAATTTTCCCAGAGGTAGGATGTTGGTTTCAATGATTTTTTTCCGTGAGATAATACCTTATGTACAGTTGGCGTCATCGATCTCCATAGATATAAATTTTTTATCAGTACTTTTGTTTCATTAGAAAAATCATCAAATTTTTCTGCACTGATTTACTTTTTACTGTTTATAGTTGCCAGTATTATTGTGAAGTTCCTTATTAGTTTTTTATCCAAGCCGGTTATCAAGGATGTGGTCTCAGGATCCTCAAAAAAGCGTTTAGCAGTGTTTCCATTATTCGAGCTACCATAACCGTTAATTGGCTTTCTAATTCATCTTGTATCCTTTTCTTCTCAGTTCTTCGTGTCTCTGCTAAGTCTTTATTGTTTCGTGAGGAGACCGTTTCATTACCTTTGATATTTCTATATTTTATATCATATAATAGATGCAAGCAATACTCCATAAATCTAATGCGAGCATGAAGTGGGGAAATTCCAAATTTAAGGGCTTCCTCTTTTATAGTTTCATCAGATTTATCTTTAAACTCAGAGCTTTATTTTCCACATGTATTGCATTTCCAGTATGACTTGGTATCCGTTAGGGCATTGGCAACTTTTCCATCTATCATAGTCAATTGGAAATCAAATGTGACATTTATAATGCAATCAGAAATTTTTACTGCAATCCTTGGTAAGTTCCTTATTTCTTCTGATATAGTAACCACAATATTTTGAGTTTCATCTCTGTTTTCTTCCATATATTCAAATTATATTGATCGACATAATAACTTTGATGCAGGTGTCCTGTTTATCCATACGTCTTCAAATGCAGGTACAGTGGATGATGATGATGAATTTGTATAAAAACGCATTCTAAGAGGTACCAACGTAGACATAAATATCGATGAAAAATATACATTATCTTCGCTTTGTTGTCTATATTCAGAAAATCCAGTGGTCCCATCACAACCCCATTTACAAATTAATACTAACTCGGACTTGTGGCATTTATTTATGTCTTCTTTGCTAAAGGTTGAAATTAACCTAGAAGCAGTATTTTCGAGGGGACTGGATAACTCAATAGTGGAGCTCGTGCTATTAACGTTCGAAATCGATGGCAAAATTGCATCCTTTGTTGCCTTCAATGACTTTGTAGATGACAAATTTCCCAATTTCTTCTCAGTCATAGCGTTTCTTAATATTGCATATTTATTCCTTGTTAGACCCAAGTTTATAATAAGGGCTAATGTATCTTCATTAGTAAAATCTGTTTTAGATTTAGGCGTTGGTATGCTTTCCACTATGTTGTATTCTATTTGGAGATGCTTTCGGAAGAGCATCTACAATTTGGCCAACTTCCTTCGGTTTGTTTTTGGTTAAGGCACTTCTAAGGGCATCCTTTATAAGGCCAAAAGAGTGGTTTTCAATGAAGTCCTCTTGCTTTCTCTTCTGGCTTCGTGTGTTAAACAAAGTTTTTCACAAAATTGAAAATAATGACGATACTTTTTCTTAAAAAAACATGCTTTTTCAGGAAAATTTTAAAATTTTGAATTTTTTGTCTTTTCCCGATTTCACGACTGCAGATATTAATAAGTTTTTTATTTTTATTTAAAATTTTATCGCAAATTTAGTGCTGTCTTTTAATTTAAAATCCAACAATAGACTAAAAAGTTGTAGGTGAAATACTAAAAAAAGTCAAGGCAAAAAAAAAAAATTTTTGTTATAAGTCAAATATCTTCTAAGTTATGAGAGATACGAAAATACATCTGGGACGGAACAGCCAGCAGTTTTCGAAGGTCACTAAACCTTCATCATCAGCGTTCTTTTTTGTGTTTGGTCCACTGTGTGTGGTGTCAATTTATGTAGATTTCTGCTTTATATACTTAGCATTATTGCAAATGGAATATGTGAATTGTTTTGACTCATCGTATTTCAATTTGCTGAAAGCTTTTTTGTATTGTACGCTCAATTTTACCATCTCTATATTTACAACAGTCTTACCATTGTCCATATTCCATTTGCAATAATGCTAAGTATATAAAGCAGAAATCTACATCAACTGACACCACACACAGTGGACCAAACACAAAAAAGAACGCTGATGATGAAGGTTTAGTGGCCTTCGAAAACGGCTGACTGTTCCGTTCAACTATGTGTTGTCAGAATATTTACAACTAACTTTGGTGTTATTTGTTCATTAATAATTATCACATGTAATTTGGCTTAAAAAGCGATACGAACTTTAGCCTGTTAAAAATCATAAATATAATAACCAGTTACTCTTACTTTAATGTTAAAATCATGATACAATAACATAGTGAATTTAATGTGCATTACATTTGCTAACAAACAACAACAAATTCTAAATATATAAATAAACAAACAAAATAAAGAGAAGCACAATTAAAATCAAAGCAACAAATTAAGTTGTATCTACCCAGCAAGCAATTTATACACAATTTATACAGAAAATAATTATTTGTCAAAAACACCGAACAAAACAAAAATCTTAAACTTGAACTAAATGTATTCTACAGAACTAAGAAGTCAAAATAAAAACACTAACAAAAATAATAAAGGTACCGAACAACAACAAAGCATTATGGATAAATCATCTACTCCCGCGCCAAAGCGATTAGGAGAAGTAATCGAGACTTCTTTAAATAAAAATACACCAACAACTGCGCGTCATACAAATCCTGAACCTCTAACTAACTCTCCGCTAAAATTTGTACAAGTAATGGATAAACGATTCGAAAAATTAACTCAACAATTACAAAGTACTATAGAAACTATGTTCCGTGAATGTGAAGATCGCCTCTTAAGTGAGATAGACAGAAGATTAAACATTACTATGAGTGATGCTAGGAACACAATTGGGACGAACGACGAATTTTTCGGTGCGAGCTTTCGTCATAAAAAATAGAACACATTTGTTCATATAAAAATGAAAACAACACCGCCGTTGAACGAAATTCGTAGTGCGTGACGAACTCTGAGATAGATTTATTTCTTTTTTGTACGCCGACGAACGACGAAAAAAACAATTTTCTCTCACTCTCTTTACATACACAATAAACAGTGTGACCAGATTTTAAAATAAAAGTAAGCTAAATCACGTATGTCTTTAATATATTTTTAGAGAATACGCAATTAGGATTAAAAAAGGCTAAAAAGCTAAATCCGTTTTTAAAAAAGCTAAGGGCTTAATAAAAATGTTAAAGCTAAATTTGGCCCAAAATTAGCTTATATGGTCACACTGACAATAACCAACTTTATCCATTATAAGAGCTGAATTCGGTGAGTAAATTCGTCGGTATTGTGCTTCACACGACAAATTTACGCAGCGAATTCTTATCGACCAATTCGTCGACGTGGACGAAATTCGTCGTTCGTCCCAATTGTGTTCCTAGCATGACTTGAGCAATTTAGCTGAAAGAGTGTCTACCCTGGAATGTGCTGTGCAAGAAATTAAAAATACAGAGTCGGACAAAAATGTAGAGCTTAGAAATGAAAACAATGAGTTAAAAAAAGAAATTGAGCTTTTAAAAAGTTTTGCTAGAAATCAAGAAAATGCAATAGTGGCAAATGATATCCGCATAAATGGCGTTCCCTACAATAATAACGAAAATCTATTCGAAATTTATAAAAATATATGTGAATCAATACAAATTAGATCACCAAATATTAAAGAAATATATCGTGTTAGAATAAATAAAAACAATAATTATATTAATAAAAAACAGGACATTAATAAAGCGGATACTTCAATTATTGTAAAATTTACCTGTCCATATAATAGAAACTATGTTCTTAAATCAATTAAAAGTTATATCAAGGTGAAAAAAGATCCCCTACGTCTAAATCTAATAGGCTTTAATTGCTCGACGCCATCTTACATAAATGAAAACCTCACTCTTGAAAATCATAGGATTTTCCTCCGAGCACATCAGCTAAAAAAGGACTAGGTGGTTTCAGCAGCATTTACTTATCGTGGAATCGTCTATGTTACAACTTTTGAAACTGATGAGCCAATACGAATTGATAATTTTAATAAATTAAACCAATTTTTTCGGCCGCATAACAATGGACCACATATGTTATAAGCTATACAAACTTCTAGTTTCCTTGTCAGTTGTATGTTATTTTGTCAGTTATGCGTTATCAAAATATGTTATTTCTATCAATTTTGTTTTATTTGCTCCTCTTGTTTGTTCAATTGTAATATTTTCTATTTCTTATTATGACTTTAAACAATGATAATATGAGGGTTGGCTCTAGAGAAAATTTAAGAGCCATGGTCAGAATACTATCTAAAAATGTTTCTGGTCTTAAAATCTGTCACGTAAATGCCCAAAGTTTAAACAATAAAATTGATGAGTTCCAACAACAGAGACATGGTTCTACCCGCATGTTCACAGTAACATGTACAGCTTAAATGGTTATCATCTTTTTCGGTCTGACAGATCAACTAATGCTGGTGGTGTTGCTATTTATATAAGATCAAATATTACTTGTAAAGAAAAGTGTAAAAATCTTGCTTCACACAATACTGAGTATATACTAGTCGAAATTTCAAACAACACTGAAAAGCTGCTGGTTGGGACTATGTACAGACCTAGTAGAATCATCAATGTGGATCAAACGCTAGAAACGCTGAGTACATGTACTCTTGGATATGATCATGTAGTGGTAATTGGTGACTTTAACGCAAATATATTGGAAGATAGTAGCCTAGTTGAAGACATGAGTTCCATTGGACTTTACATAGTTAACAATAGATTTCCAACTCATTTTACGACAACTTCAAGCACATTAATTGATCTCTGCTTTATTAGTAACAGCTCGCACTTACTTTTATTCGACCGGTTGTCAGCATCTATGTTCTCCAAACATGATTTGTTGTTTCTCATACTGCAAAAAATCTTGGTGTAGTTTTTAATAGACAACTTAATTGGTCTGACCATGTTAAAATAAACTGTGGGAAAATTTTTTCTATGTTAAGGAATCTATGGATGTCACAACATTATACACCGACGGATATCCGAATGCTACTAGCCAAAACTTATTTATTGCCTACTCTAATGTATGGTTGCGAGCTATTTTCCAGTTGCAATGCTGTAAATAGGCGAAGACTCAACGTAACATACAATAATATTGCTATATATTTATTTGGTATAAAAAGGAATAGGAGCATCTCACAATATGCTAAACAAATATATAATGTTACGTTTGATAATTTATTAGTTTGCCGAAGACTATTGTTTTTGCATAAGATAATATATGTATAGTCAACAACCTTCCTACCTATATGATAGAATAATATTTTCTAGGTAGAATCGAGGCAACAAGATTAACAGCATCAGATATAACAAAGCAATCTCTGAGCAACACTTTTTCATAAATTCCATTCGACTCTGGAGTCAACTACCCCCTCAAATTCAAGTAATGAACAATGCAAGACATTTCAAATCTGCCATATTTGAGTACTTTAGATAAAACTGTTACAATATTTTCATCCACGTATCTGTGTTCAAAAACGTATTTGTAATTTTATTTCTTTCTTTTTTTCTTGTTTTTTACAATACTGATTAACTTTAAACCTAGTTGTCAAATTACTGCCCAATACTGTAATATAAGACTAGTTCTTGTTGTATTGTAGTGATCAAATAAATAAATAAATAAATAAAATAATTTAAACTGAAAAAAAGATGGTAACCACAATGAGCTGTGTTCCGGTTAGCGTTCCAATAAAGTTCCATCACTTCATAGTGGTCATTATTTGCAGCAGTTGTATCAAAACATACCATTTCTAACTAATTCACCATATTTATTTTTAGCAAATATTCGTAAGACTGATTGAACGACTGCAGCACCAGTTCCATCTTCAATCATGTGTATAGCTATCAATTTTTCAACGTTCTGTGACTTTATCTTTTCCAGCAATTGCGGGAAGTAGCTTTCCATCCCAACGTAAAACAAATGTTTCAGGGATCTAAAAAACTTAAGCTCAAAGAAAAACTTATAACTTGCCAAAATAAAAATATTTAGCTTGAAATTTTCAATAATTTCTTTGCCATGATGCCGCTGATATTTTTGCGTTGTTCACGTAAACTTGTGCAATTCAGAACAAGGTCCTCAATATTGTGACCCAACGCCTTGGCAGTTGACATATTGCCAGCATTCATACAAGCTAGCATTCTGTCATCTATAAAATTGTTCTTTCCACGGTTTCGAATCGGCTTATTGGAGCAACTTAGAATGTTGTCATTCTGCTTGACACCCATCGCCTGCACGTTTACTGTGCGTCTAAATACTACATAATAATTACATGAATTGCCTTTTTTATCTTCATAATTTTCTTTTAGATGTTTTTCATTTTCCATTCTTTGTGTCTTTCTTTTTTTTTTATTTGTGACATTTTGATCGACACAAGCAGCATTTTCGCTGCTAAATTTAGCATTATGAGGGCAATTATGAATAAAATTCCGCGAGAAATGTTTCCCGGGGAACTATTCCAACTTATAGCAAGTGATAGGGAAAACAAAAAATTCTAATTCGAAAAGGGAGAAATTTCTCACGGAATTTTATTCATAATTGCCCTGTATGTATTTTGTTTTATCAGCTAAGTTTTTATTTTGAATTTAGTTTTATTTGCAGCGTTTTTGTATTAATTTTTTAGCATTATGGTAGAAAAGTACTATGGTAAAAAATATTTACCTGTGGGGAAAAAATTTCATTTTTCTGCTGTGCCAAATGATATCTTTTTTGACAATGTAAAATTTTGAAAAATTCGCTTTAGCATAGAAAGAAGCTGATGAAAAAATTGCTGCGGCGGCGAAGCAAAATATTTGACTACAAACAGCCGGCTACCAACAATTTTTTAAAGGGACATTTTTATATAAAACAATATTTTGTAGCAGCAAATTATTTAATATTATATATATGATGCAAAATTTTTTCAAAATTAAATAAGCGATGCATTTTTCACAGTCTAAATACATTTAAGCGACGTACAAATCTATTTATTGGACGACGGCTCGAAGCGACGGCGGTGGTTTTACCTTTTGTGATACCATGCTTCTTATTTGCTGCTTGTCAAAAATTTATCTGTTTTGTCAAAAATTCTACTAGCCCCCAAGGCTAGTGAAATTTTATTCACCTCAGAAGTGTCAAAAATTTACTTATAGTGTTTTCACACTGAAAGTTAAAACCTGGTTTTAACGTTAAAACCATAAACAGCTGATTTTGTATTCACACTGCAAGTTTGTTAAATTCAGTTTTTAACTCACAGGCTGTCTCACAACTTTGCTCAAAATAAAATAAATCTCCTGCCGAAATGCGTGTATTTGTTGTTGCATTTTTTCTGCCTTTTAATAACACTTGTTGGACATACTGTTTAACTGTTTTTGTTTGTATGAAAAACTGAGATATTTCACAATGCGCTCTAAAATGGAAATTATTTTATATTTTGTAAATAAAATTTTTTTAAATTATGGAACTTCTTATACAGAATGAAGAAGTGCTTGGAAATATTGTTAATAATATAAAAATGCACAAATACATTATACGATAAACCTTTTTTATAGGCAGATGAATGTCAGTCATATTGTCTATTTTCACTTTCCACAGTTCAATTTAAAATATTTTCGTTGTTTTCCTTCCAAAAACTCTTTTTTCCCATAATTTTTTGATTATTGTTGCTGCTGCATTAATTTTTAAGTTGAAAAATTTTCAAGTGCCATCTATTGTTATTCACTGGCATAACATTATCAGCTGCTGTCGGTCATTTCAACTTGGCAGCACTGAATTTATCACAGCGAAAACAAGGTTGCATTTCATAAAACCAATTCAAAAATGGTTTTAAGTTGGTTTTAACAAAAACAATTTGTATGGTAAAACCAGGTTTTAACAGTTGGTTTTAACGTTAAAATCAACTTTTATTAAAACCATGTCAGTGCGAAAACACTATTACACTAGTACTTTGCTACCGTTTGCAACAGGCCCTTATTTAGTATTTTTAATTTTATAAATTGTATATATTCATTTTCATTCATATAAATAAGTAAAAACCTCTGTCAGTTAATGTATTTCATTGTATTTTGTAATTTTTACGTTCATACAAATGTATAATGCTGGAAACCCATGTAAACAGTAAAAGACGTCTTAAGCGGCTATTAGTCTGTCATGCCTGTTATATGAGAATGATATAGGATTTGGGAAATGGGAATTCGCGGGCGGGAAATCCTGGTAAATGTTTACCAAATATTGTAAAATATAAAATGTCAAAATTTTCCCGGGAAAACGGGAAATTAACGGCACACGTTATTTCATAAATATATACACTTTTGTAGCACATATATTTAAAAACTGGCCTAAGTGACAATGACAATTATTTTTATTCATATAAGAAATTTGTTCTATAATCCTATTTTAATTTAATATCAAAACTTTCAGTGTTTTTTTGTAAATATTACAAAAGGTCGCTTGAATGATTGTATGGCCGGGTTTACATCTGTGTGCCATGTGCCACACAAGCGTAAAAAAGCGTAACCACTAATTACTATTGGAAAACTGTTTTATTCAGACACGTATTTAAGTTAAACAGTTTCATACATAACTAATAGACAATTTTATAGAATCCAACATGATTGGAAAATGTTTAAATCAATAAATGTATGTCTGAATCAAACAGTTTTTCATTAGTAATTAGTTGGTTACGCTTTTTTGGGCAAATGACACACAAGAAATGCGAGATGAAAACTCAGCCTATGACTAAATTTACACGATTGCTTAAGTTAATTTTTAAGGTTGATAGGTTTTTCATCATCTGTTTCAACACTAATACCCTTTTCGAAGGAAATTTTTCATTCGAACAATTTTATTTAAAACAAAAACAAGTTCTAAAAATTAGTTTTTGTTTTAAATGTAACTGTAAGAAAGAAAGAATTCCTTCGACACAGATAAACAAGCAGTAAAATGTAAATATTTTTTAGGGTTCTGTACACCAAAGGTGAAAAGGAACCCTGTTGTTTTCGCTACGCTGTCCGTCTGTCCGTCACAGGCTATTTTCTTAGGAACCGTAAGAGCTACGGACCTGAAATACATGACCGTTAAAAATTAAAGGGTGTTTCAAAACGAGCAACGAAAAATTTCAAAAAATTCTATGTAATACGTACATATGTATATTGACACTTGAAATTTGTAAAATTAGTGTATTTTTACACAGTCTACAACAATAAAAACTAACATTTAAAAAAACTTAATTAAAGGGTGTTCTACAAGTTAATGAAATTTTGACTGTGTAATTTTGACAATTTGTTGTATCTTGGAAACCGTAAGAGCCAAACTCTTGAAATTTTCAAAAACGCTAAAATTAAAAAATCTCAAAATTATAAAATCGCCAAACCAGAAGAAAATCGCGAAAAACCAAAAAAAAAATCGCCAAAACCAAAAAAAGCACTAAATTAAAAAAAAAATCTAACACTAAAATAAATCGAAATGAAAAAATCGCCAAAAGGAAAAAAACGCCAAAAACCCAAAAAAACCTAAAAACGAAAAAAAAAATCCAAAACTATTTATTATATAGGCTAAATTTTGTATTGAATTACATATCTAGTGTCCGTACGGAACCATTCGTGCGCGGGTCAAAGTCGCACTTCAATGAATTTATTTATTTTTAATATGAAATAAAAATGTGAGCTGTTCAAATTTATACGGAAAGTTCCTAATTAATTTACTAGACAAATTATTGCTTGACACTTTTGTGGAAAATGAATCTCTGTCATGCTGAGTTGTTATTATTTTTTGAATTTTTTTAAACTGAAATTAGATCAGCGAGGCGTTTTAGGCAAATGTATTAAAGTAGTATTATAGTCTGAAACAGCCTTAATAACTATCTTTTAACCGCTATAATATAAGAAAGTGGAATACTTTGTATAAGTATCAATGATTGCAGTGATAAATCGTTTCTTAAAGCAAATAATTCGATATTAAAAAAACTTGAAGTGATTTTTCACCGAATTAGTGAACAAATTTTGGAAAGTGTAGTGAAAATTATAAGCTTATAAAAGCTGTTAAGACTCTGAGTTAACAATACTTAAATTTAGTAAAAGTCGACGCTATTATTGAAAGCCTGAAGGAAATATTTTGGGAGAAATAACATGAAGAATTAAAGGTATTTAGGCAGACTTTGGGGGTCGATTCTCGTTCTGTGAAACTATGAAATGAAAAGTTTTTAAAAGATTTCATATCATTTCTGATTCCCGTTCAGTGAAAAATGAAAAGAATTTAAATACATTTTCATTATGAAAAAATAGGGGAATGGAACAAAACTTTTCACAGTTACATAACTCTGTCGATTCTGGTTTAGTGTAATTGTGAAAAAAAACTTAAAACAGTTTTCATATGATAAATTATTTTACACAAAAAATATTTACGTGAAAAACATTAAAGAAGCTAGGAAAAACATACGTAACAGCGAAAATCAATTTTTTTTTGATTTTAAATTATTTAGAGGATGTCGAAATTGTACGAGCATATCAAACATTAGCTTCATAAGTTTTTAGCCTTCAAAGCTGTCGGCCGGACTAAAGGGGTTTCTCTCCTAAGTATGTCGAATAACGACTTTGCGGAGTAAATATTTTTGCGTATCCAAGTTTCTGCAGAACTTAATGGCTGACAAAGGTTTTCTTCATTAAAGGCTACAGGCAATATAAAAAGAAAGCCTATACTCAGCACAGCCACTGTTCGATATTTAAGCTCGACAGGACACGTGCACGGCATAACACATTTCCCTATTCTTAAAGAAGAAGCGAGTAATAACTCCTAGGGGTTGAAGTAAAGTTTGTCCTAAATTCTGCTTATAACGATGATTCGGAACAAACAAGAACCTTGCAATTGGAAACGTATATTTTACATAATCTATAATAAAGAAGAGAAAAATACACTATTATATTTAATACGATCACACAAAGATACAAGAGGTTTAAGAATTCAGCAATTGCATGAAAACAATTCAGGAACAAATTGTTGTTTTTATTTTTGAACCAACTTTGTTCATTTTATTAAAATTAAATTAAATATTCGTTCATAATTATAAGGATATAATTAGTAAAAATCATTCCAAAATTTTAGCATTTTCAAATATATTTCTTTTAGCATTATTTTAAGACTAATTCAGCAATAAAATTTTTTTTGTTGTTGCCACACTGGACACAAGTCATGTTCACACAAAAAAGTGTAACCGCTATTTTCGGCAACCATTTATTCAGTAAGAACTTGCAATTACTCATACTCAAATTACTATGTCAAGATTTTGTATAAACGAACGAAATTCAGCGAAGCTCAATAAAAAGTTTCAGGTACTCGAACAAACCTTTTATTACTTTAATTGTTTATCTAATTTTTCGACCTTTCTTATATGTTTAATGAAATTATTTTTTAAGCTTTAGGTCAGTAAATTTTATATATTTTTAGTTTTATATCGATATTTCGTTAACCTTTGGTAAACTTCTTCAGGATTATTCTTATTTTATTATTTGGTAATTACTTTTTGTCTTTTTTCTTTTTATAATTAAAAACAAATTTTTTTCTGATTAAGAAGACAAAAACTAAGAAGTTAACCAAAGGTCAACGAAATATCGATATAAAACTAAAAATATTTAAAAGTTACTGATCTAAAGCTTAAAAAATAGTTTCATTGAACTTTTATTACTTTCCTTGAACAAATTTATGTGAACAAAATGGAAAATAAAATTGAGATGAAAATATATGTATGTTATATATACATATATACATAAAATCGTAGTGTGTGTTTGTTCCTAATGCATGATCTCTGGAACTATAAGAGCTGTGGGGCCGAAATTTTTAACACAGGTTCGGGTCAATACCCGGAAAGTTTTTGTTTTGTTTCTGACCAAGCCAGTGACCACCGTGTGAAGTAATTTGTAGTTAAAAAAATTTTAACATAATTGAGGGTAATACAGTAGTTTTCGCTTATAGTCACATTTAAAATTGCACAGAAATTGTGGACTATATCGCTAATGTGAATATAAGCCTAATTTTTTTATATGCCACGCAGGGATATATAAAGGAATTTCCATACAATCCAATTATGTCAATTACAAAACAATGTTGTATTTAAAAGGCACATTTGTGTGGCCTTTTATGCAACAATGTTTTATTCTAAAGACATGTTCTTCTACCAAACAGCAGATGGAGATTGAAATTTAGATTTACTTTTTGGTTTATGACTTAAATAAATAACTAAAAAAATCTGTTGAAAATTTTTGTGACTATAACGCAAATTGTTTGCATACAATTTGGATTTTGACTACCACAAAGTCGGTGCATATATGTCAAATATGACTATATAGTAAATGGACTATATCGTCAACTTTTTGAATGAAATTAAGTTCAAAAGTCACAAAAAATCTTAAATATGGACTATATCATTAATGTGAACATAAGCGGTAGTGACTATAAACGAAAACTACTGTACAACGTTTGCCGGGCTCAGCTAGTATGTTATATAATGTAAAATTTTTTGGATGTGTGCTTACAGTTTCCATAATGGTTCAGTTCAATTGTACGATTGTGTGGACATTAGATTTCTTCTTTAATGAATAAAAACCTATTTTATTTTTCACACAAGTACCTTTTTGTGATTGTCTGTATTTGCCATTAGATATAATTCGAATTGTTATATAGAAACAACGAAATAAAAAAGTATTACGTTTTTTATTCAGAGAAAGTTGACACTTGTTTTATGGAACCCCAAAGCCAACTTTTGTACTCATATGAACTAAATTTTTGAGTTATTTGTAATGTAGAAACATGCCATAAAACTTATGCAAAACCATACATTCATGTTTAAATACTATTTTGTTACTTAACATTTAATGCAGTTAATTATTAAATATTAACTTCTATATTTAACTGTATTTAGTAATATTATTTTTAAATCTAACTGCCAGTTTATATAAGCCATGTAAAAATTCTCGGCTGTCTATTTATAATGAAAACAAAAACAAATTTTGAGTGCTTTGTTTTTGTTTTCAATATAAATAGGCAGACGAAAATTTTCACATGGCTTCTATGAACTGGCAGTAAGACTCAAATTTTTATATTGTAATTAATAATTCTCAAATTAATCTATATCAAATATTATAATCAAACACAAGTTTATATTTTTTATATCTAAAAGAAAACGTTTAAAAGAATAATTATAAATGTGAAAGTGAATTTGTTTGTTTGTTTGCTACGCTTTCACGCCCAAACCGCTAAACCGATTTTAAAATTTCTTTCACCAATGGAAATCTACATTACCAGCATCAGAAAGGATATTTTTTATCCAGTTTGGAACCGGTTTTTTTTATATTTGGCACGGATTTTTTCCGAAACCACATTTTGGGCTGGTTAGAGCAACTTTCGTTTCAAGTTTGATTATTTGACCAATTTTAAACTGGTTCTTATGTATTTTTTAAACAGATTAACGCAAGCGGATCTGCGGATAAAAGTAGGGACGTAACAAATACCAGTTTAGCGAATGCGAAAATGAATAATGCATTTTAATTTTTGCGAAAGCGAATGCAAATACTTACAATACGGCAAAATACCACATGAAAATAAATTTGTTTAAGAACATGAAGTTGTTATATGTATTTGTTCTGCATTTTCATGACTCAAACTGCATTTAAAAAATTAACGCAGTTTCTGCAACAATACTGTTTTAATAAACATTGAAAAAGGGTTTAATATACGAGTATCAACTGCAAATGGAGCAGTACTATAAAAATACAGAAACAGCATGAGTATTGTTTCCTTAATTTTTTCCTTGAGAGCGTGAATATAAAAGTTGTCTGTGTTAGTGCCATCTTATGTTTTAAACCTTATTTTTGACGATCCCGCTTTAGGAGCCAGGCTGTTCCTTCATTTTTCGTTCAATGTAAAGGTACTTTATTTCATGATTACATAACTCAAATTGAGTGCCAAAAAATATATATGACTGAAGTCTCTCTCATTATTAATAAACTTAAGCTTAAAAAATTAGTTCATACATGTAACTATCACCCCTATCGCGAATGTTATGGGAATAAGTTGTTTGGGAGTAAACGTGTATTCCCATCCCCAACAAATTGGTATCGCGAATGTTTTTGGAGTAAAAAGTCTATTGTGAATATCATGGGAGTAACAATTTCTATTTTGAATTGTTTGTTTTGATTTATAAATAGTTTGCGTGCTTATAAAAGAAAAGTTTATTTTGTGAAGAAAAGTGTTAATTTAAAATGAATAGTGTTTATTTACGTTTCCTGATTTTGGAAGAAGAAAATCAATCCACAGAACGATTGCAGTGAAGACATATACTAACGCTATCGTTAACGGAGTCCAGGTAAAAGTCGTAAAGATTTAAATGTGTTTGTCTCTAAATCAAATGTTTTTGACAGGTTTCAGGAATATTATAGACTTAACAAAGATGCTTTCCAATTCCTACTGAACGTGTTGGAAGAAAACTTGCCTCCTAGGGGTAAAATGTTTTGGACCACCACCAGTTTTGTTGCGGTTTTTTTTTGGTTTTCGGTGAGTTTTTTTCTTATGTGTCGTTTTTGGTCGATCCACACCTACATATGTATGTATGCATATAAATTTTAAGTCACGGTTATTAAACCAACAATAAACATTCGCTACATATGTATGTACTCTTACCTTTTTCCACTCCGCTATAGATTTGAGAGGTGGCCCGCAGCCGTTCAACGTAGTGCTTAGCACATTCCAAAATTTTGCCACATCCTCTTTTTTCTCTTTTTAAAATCGCTTACCACACGCTGGCTGCGCGGACATGGCTTCCACCAGGCAAGTACTTTGATCTTTATTAATACTCTTTCAATAAAATAAGTTTAATAAAGTTGGACATTTAAAAACAAATATGTAGCAACTAACTTACATGTGTACTTCTTGTTCCCAATAACAATTTTTGTGAATTAATTTTGTAAAATAGTTGTTGGGAGTAAATATTCATGATACCATATTTTTTATGTTTGTGAACGCATTCACAAAAAATTTTTATGCGAACATTCACATTCATTTTTATGCAAATCATAAAATTTGGGAGTTTTGTCTTGGGAACGTTTATTCGCGATAGGGGTGTATATGTAAATATTCCCTCTAAAGTATGCAAAGTCCATATTCATGTTCTCTTTATTCACAAAAGCGCACTGCTGTGCAATAAATTAAATTACTCAAATTACTTTTTTTTTGGATTTTGAACATGGAGGTTGTATTCAATGAAACATTTGTTTGGACAAATAATGAAAAACCAACTAAAAGTCATTTCATTCATCCTTTTAAGTCAAAAGGTGAATCGATTATTTAAAAAACACAAAACTCATATCCGTACATAAAATTTAATTTAAGAAATCAGATTAAAAACTAATGCATTTAATTATAAAAGAAAAAATAATTCGTCTAACAATAGTTTTCAATATAATTTTTTACAGTAATATGAACTTTGTTTCTTATCTAGAGAAGGATTATTCTTTCGATTATTTGATATATTAAATGGGGCCACAAGAATGTTTTTTTTTTTTTTTTGTAACAAAAGTTTGTCTTTTTTAAACGTTGACAGTACGCATATAAACTTTGCATACCGTATGTATTTTCTAATGGATTTCCAATTCGCCAGTGATAAAATCCAACCTTTTTTTATTGCAAAAACGATCTTAAGTGAGATATCATCTGTGCATACATTCTTATATGGCTCTATATAATAAATCTTAAATCTATATACGGATCCACATATGAAGAGCTTCATAATGAAATTTCCGTGTATGAGCTCATGTAAAGGGTGTCCCAACAATAACGCAAGATTTAAATTTGGCGTCATTCGAAGTGTCATTGTTTGACATTTGAAGAATTATTATTGTTTGCTAGTAGAAGGTACGAGGTTAGTAAAAATGGAGCGCTACATGAATGAACAATGCATTCTTATTGTGAAATTGTTTTACCAAAATGGTGAAAGTTTTGCGGCTACAGTTCGCAAATTTGCGATCAATTTGGGGTCACAATAATGCTCCAAGAGAGTCAACTGTAAAGAGATTAATGGATAAATTTGCCGAAACTGGATCTGTTAGTGATGTAAAGGCAACAACGCGCCTTCGACCAGGTCGATCGACCGAAAATGTCGCAGCTGTACGTGATGATGTCGCTCAAACGCAGGTCAAGCGCAAACAGTCAATGGTGTTCGGTATCGTGAAATGACAACCAGTTTTTTCGTGCCTAGAATTGAAGAAATGAATGTGGAAGGCATGTGGTTTCAACAAGACGGCGCCACATGTCATACAGCCAGAGAAATAATTCAATTGCTACATCAGTCATTTCCCGGTTGTGCTATTTTGCGTTTTGGAGACCAGAATTGGCCGCCTAGATTGTGCGATTTAACACCATTAGACTTTTTTCTTGGGGTTTTTTTAACTCGATGGTTTACGCGAATAAGCCGACGACGACTCAAGCCTTAAAAGAGGAAATTGAACGCTGCATTAATGAAATACCGCAGCATTTATGCAAAACATTGAAAATTTCATTAAAATATCGCGTGTGTGCCAGAAAAGCCGCGGAGGCCATCTGCCCGATTTGTTGTTCCACACATAACCTCATTTTGTCCACTTCACGATAAAATAAAATTTGACGATTTTATTTTTTAAATATCTGTATTTTATCTAAAATTTAAATCTTGCGTTCTTGTTGGGACACCCTTTATTGTAATACGTTTCATATATTAGTCCATATATAATAGTTTTGCCATTTATAATCCCATACATTTCCATACATATTCATATATCGATATATACATTTATATATTAAAAATATATGGACCATATATAATTTTTTTAGCTGGGTATCTATTATTTTTTTCTACTGAAGATCTACTGTGTAATTCGAAACGAAAGAAAATACTTTCGAATTTGTATGCTTATAACATGTAAAATCGAAAGCATTTTCGTTTCGAGTTACAGAGTTGACCGCCTGATTTACATACATACATATCGTCACCTAAAACCAAAAAGCCGTAAGTACACTTTTTACTTTTATACAGGAGAAGCGAAAAACCTTATAAATTTAAGACTATTTATTTGTTAGGTGCCAAATTGAATAATGAATAAAATCGGTATTTTTGAACATATCTGTAAAATTTTAGGAAAAGTTGTATTTTGGTTACTCACATCATAATCAATCAAAAAGTGTATTTGTATTTTGAATTTTTGGGTTGTTAGGGCTTTTTGGATTTTAGGTGACGATATGTAGATTAGCGTACGTGGTTACATTGTTATGTTACTTTTTGAATTTTTTGTTAATTTTGCCCTAATTTTTGTTTGTCAAAAAAATAAAAATTTAATAAATCCATGAAATTCAATATGTTTAATATGTCTGTAAGGTTGTTTGTAATTTAGTTACTATTTGTTAAATACCCAGCTAAATAAAATATGTATGGAGCATACATATATGATATCCCGGATCCGAAAAATGAGAGTATATGGGCATATATGATTATATATATTCATACATTTTCATACATGTCTGTGTAAATATTCCCTCTACAGTATGCAAAGTAGAGGGAGTACTGCTGTACAATAAATTAAATTACTAAAATTACTTTTTTTTTAGATTTTAAACAGGGAGGTTGTATTTAATGAAACATTTGTTTGGACAAATAATGAAAAACGAACTAAAAGTCATTTCATTCATCCTTTTAAGTCAAAAGGTGAATCAATTATTTAAAAAACACAAAACTGATATTCGTACATAAAATTTAATTAAGAAATCAGATTAAAAACTAAAGCAATTAATTATAAAAGAAAAAATATTCCGTCTAACAATAGTTTTCAATATAATTTTTCAGTAATATGAACTTTGTTTCTTATCTAGAGAATTCTTTTATTTTCGATATAATTAATGACTGGATTAATAATCCTTTTGATTATTTGATAGACTATATATAAAATCATGCAAGAATGTTTTTTTTTTGTAACAAAAGTTTTTCTTTTTTAAACGTTGACAGTACGCATATAAACTTTGCATACCGTATGTATTTTCTAATGGATTTCCAGTTCACAAGTGATAAAATACCAAGCTTTTTTGATTGCAAAACGATCTTATGTGAGATATCATGTATGCATACATTCTTATATGGCTTCATATATTAAATCGTATTTCTATATATGAATCCACATATGAAGAGCTTCATAATGAAATTTCCATATATGAGCTCATATATTGTAATACATTTCATATATTAGTCCATATATTAGTTGATATATAATAGTTTTGCCATGTATAATCCCATATATTTCCATACATGAATTCATACATACTCATATATAGTTATATATACTCATATATTAAAAATATATTGACCATATATAATTTTTTTAGCTGGGTATTTACTTGTTCTGTATTTTGATTTAAAAATTATGGTCACCGTATGTATGTACTTAGATGTATTACATATAGCATTTTATTTAAATTGAGTCATGAATTGAGCAAATATTTTATTAATTTGTTACAAATACAAATTTTTACATAAGAAAGATACATGAAATTATATCAAAATAAGTATAGATAATAAAAAAAAATATATTTACAAAATGATAGGCAATGAACCCATTCGTACTTTGGCAATAAAGTCTGGTACTCTATTCTACATTTCATGTGAAACGCTGTCAAAATACATATTAAGAATTGGCATTAATTGCCATCTTCAACATTTAAAGTTTTCATGCGAAATAGTATGAGTGGCACTTGTTTCGCATAGAATCCACAACAAACAAAGACTAGGTAATATTGTTTGCATTTTTTGAAAGATTAATGAATGGTGCTTAACATTTTTTAAAGTTTGAACGGACTCGTCTTAAGTAGAACATTTTTTTGGCGCAAATCAAACACTTTCTTCTCTTTTTCAAAAACTGAAAAATATTTCCAAACAGAGAGAGAGAGAGATGTCACGAGACGGAATATAAGACTATTTTTCTGTTATTCTTGTTTTCCCTAAAATTTTGTCTGCGTTTTTGTTTAGATTCTCTTTATAGTGCAATAAAATTTCAACTCTTTTTATTAGCTGTCTTAATTGGTAAGTAGTAATACACTAAAATACACTACACTACAAATACACTATATTTTTCTAATTTTTTTTACGAATTTGTAAAAACCTGCGATGCGAAAGCAATTACGATGTGAAAGCTAAATACGACGAGATGCCAATTTGGTACTCTCTATTACTTTCGCAAAATTGTTTGAAAAAGTGGCAACACGGACATTGCAAAAGAAAATATTGCAAAGGTTGGCAGTACTGAAATGTCAAAATATTTAAAAAAATAAAGTGATGGATTCTGTATCGTTATAGTTTTATGAAGAAAACGACCATGTAGAACGAGTGGCAAGACGAGTCTTAAGAGATAGGTCCGATATACTTTCCTTAAATGACCGCAGCACAGTGGACCATTTCGCGAGATGGCGGTCAAAAATATATAACTTTTGACTGGATTGGAATTTTGTATTGCGGTTTTTTTTTGTTCACTAGGTGAGACCATAGGCTTTAAGTTTAAGATATAAACTTTAAAATCGACAGGTTAGAGAAAGAGTTATGATAGATTTAAAATGCATTTTAAGTTTTAGCTGATTTTTGGTAAAAAAGCGAGATATTAATTGTTTAAAATATTTGTTTTGCACAAACTCTTATTTTGTGTGTCACATTTACAACTTAGACTTATTAAAAACTTAAATTCTTTCAGAAAGTGCCAAACTTTGGCCCCCGTGAAATTTTTAGAACGAAGGGCCGAAGGTTGGTTTTTGAAGAAGCTTGAGTTAAAAATTAGCTTATTAAGAAGCGAATATCCAAAATGCAAACATTGTTATAAAATTTCTTTAGATAAAGATGTTTTAATGAAGAAGACGTAGATTTCTATTTAAATAAAAAAACATTATAAATATTGTACGCAAAATTTTAATAAATTTATAAACTTAAAAATTAAAATTACTATTATTTAAAAAATTTTTAGTAAATATTTCTTTTAAATAGCTTTGACTTTCATCTTCTAGAAGTAGTTTAGCTTCTAGGTCTAATTCAATAGAGTTAGTTTTCCATATTTGTCGAATATTGGAAATAATCTGATGTGCATAATAAAATACTAATCAAGTCTTCATTAGTACCGCATCTGGAAATTTTTCGTGTGTTGTGCTCGCAAAAGAATCTGTAGTCCTTGTTTCTTTTTTCTTGCTCTTCTTCAGACAGATCTCCTATTGATAGCATATTGTGCTGAATTATTTGTTCCCCATGGTACAAAATTTTGTGAACTGTGGATGGCATATATCTCCAAGAGTATTTTTCGTTGTAAAGTATAGCTATTTTTTTGGGCGTACTCTCCAAATTTTTTGCATTTATCTTTCTGCTGCATGATAGAACTTGTAATATAATGTTGAATCGTCTTATTAGTTCCAAGTCTACACCTGTAATAGATGCTGCAGCTTCTGGATCTGAAAAAAATCTCCTTGCTGTATTTCCATCATTTGTGTTTCCTTCTCCTTGCTTTGGCTGATCGATCATTAGGTCTAATTCTAAATATTTTTCTTGAATTTATTTTTTCTTTGCTTTATTTTTTCTTCATTTTCTTTATTTTTTCTCACTGTTTCGCCTAAAGGACCAAAACCCAATCATAACCTAATTTAAGAATGTGCTCCATAAAACAGATTCTAGCATGAAGAGGGGACAATGCCAACTCGTATGTTGCCTTAAAACTATCATCTTCAGGAATGGGATGGCTTAATTGACTTGATGTCCATTGGCATATAATGCAGCTTGACGATGCTTTTGTATCAGTTAAAGCTTGTGCAACTTTTTCATCAATCACTGTAAGACACATTTTAAAATTTACTTCGATTTCCTGTCCATCTACTGTAAATATTATACGTTGAAGGACTTTAATTTGATTCTTTTATCTCTTTGAATTATTCAGTTATGACATCTTTTGTTTCTTTTCTGAATGTAAATATTATTGGTCTGCAATACTTTGTTGATGAGGGTATTTCATATTTCCATGTATCAATTTCTGTTGCTCTACTAGTTGACGGCTCAAGGCCAGTATAACTTCTTGTTAAGCGCAATGGAACGAAAGATATCATAAATAAGTCAGCATCTGATGAATTTTCGGCATTACACTGCTTCTGTTGTCTCTGACCATCACATCACATCACACATCACATCCCCATTTAGAAATTAAAGTAATGCTGCCAGTTCCAAGTTTCTTCAAATGACCAGTATCTATTGTATTTAACAACCGTTCGGCAGTGTGTTCAAAAAGTTCTTGCAATTTTATTTCTGCTGAAGAGGAAGTGACAGTTATATCAGTTTGTGGACGTAAACATTCTTTTTTGACAGCAACTAAATCTCTATACTCTGGAAAAGTCCCAGAATTCTTTTCATTGGTTCGCTTCCGCAATTCCTTATACTGATTTTTAGTTAATTTTAAATCCAAAAATATTGCTAACGCTTCTTCTGGAGTAAATTTCTTATCTTCATTTGGTGTAGGAATATTTTTCAAAATCCTCTTTGTGCGCCTTGGACTTGCTTCTATTATTGATTCAATTATCTCAATTTTTGTTTTTTTATTTTTGTTGGTTGAATTTGGTGCAAAAATGAGTCTTTGATGATTATTGGAGAAATTTCCTCATTGATATTCTGAAGTTTGCGTCTTCGAGTTCGTTCACTACATTCTTCAATATGCTTTGCTGGTCGACCCTGTTTTCTACATTCATTGGCACTTGAAGGTGAAATTTCGAAAACAAGTTTCTTTGACAACCATTCATGGTGACGTTCGTACGTTCTTTGCTTGCTGTAAGAGCATTCAACGTACCGTTTTTTCAATGTTTTCCCAAAATTTATAATTTTTTGCTTATGTAGTTCAATTTCTTCTATATTGCATATTTTAAAAAATTTATTGTTTAGTATATGCAACTCCACATCGTGTACATCATTTTGCTGGAAGAAAATATCAGCAAGATCACTTTAAGTGTATTTAGCCATTGTGCAAATTGTAATGAATAACAATTATGAATACTTTACTTTAAATACTTTTACTCGCAAGTAAAAAATATATACAGGTAGACAGGCAACATCACAACCAAAAAACGAGCACAAGCACTTGCGCACACACGAAGGGTTAGAAAGCCACAGCACACACAATAGACGTGCACCCAAGATACAATAATACAGTTAGCCGCGAATCTACAACAAATGTACAACAATAAAACAATAGTGATTTTTATTGCTGTTTTGTGATGACAACTGTCAAGAAACCAAGAAAAACAAGAGACGTACGTACAGAAGGTACTTGCGTTTTCTCTTGCCTTTGTAAAGCTTGTTGGTATTAGTACAGCTTTAATAGGCACTGTGCGCGTGTGTTGGTAAAACAAATAACATTTGGCAGATCACATCACGAAGCAAGCAAAACAGCTGACACTTCGCGGTTACCTGTATTATTGTATCACCTATGAAGCTAGTCACAAAAATATTTTGCATGCATTTTTTCCGGAATTTTCATTTTAAATTTAATTTGTAATCATAAAAAACAAAACAAAAAATTTCCCTATTTGCGGCATCCTTTTTAATTTTGTAGTTTTTTAAAAAGCAAAGTATATTTGTGACCTGAATTACATAAATTTGCTTTATTTTAAGTGGAAAGATATTTTTGTGACCAGCTGTACATGATTTAGAAATTCGCATATCCATCTAAAAACCGTCTTTCATAATAGCGGTTTGATAAAAAAAACTAAAATACTTCAAAAAATAGCATTACAGATAAAACATTTTTATAACTATTTGCTAAAATTTTGCAAAAAATTTTTACCTTGTGTCAGAAAAATTATTCTGGTTTACAATGGGGTATAAGCGTTTGGAGGACAGTCTCGGCCACAAAAAAGTGCTAATCTTTTTTTGTTCTCTTTTGAAATTGTCGCAATTCCAACAAGTCAAACTTTGTTGCATAATACAAATTTCATCAGAATCATCTGACAATTTATTGATGTCTTTATCATTAATTGTTACTTCTGAAATATTTCTTTTGTTCGTCTTGCGTTCTTCATGTATATTAAGGTCCTTCATAAATTTTTCATGTTTCCTTACTTCCCGACGAAGCTGAGAAACACTAGATATTTCTAAATGAAGTAGCTCATGTCGTACTTCAGTTTTTAGATTCCGAATTATCATCTCACATAATTCTCTATCTGATATTGTAATTTTCAATTTGTCAGTCATTGCCGAAATAGCTTCAAAATATTCATCGAAATTTTCATTATATTTTTGTTTGCGTCGTCGTATATCTTCCAGTGTATCAAAGTCTGTATAGTCCTTTTTATATTGGGTTCTCAAAGCACTTGTTAGAGAATGCCAGTCAATGTTATTAGTTTGTCTATGGTACCGCCAGTACCACTCAAGGGCTTTGCCTTCAAAAAGGCTATGAGCATGTCTACACAATGTCTCAAAATCGCCTTTAAGATTATTTGTTGTCAGTATATTTACACGATAGATAAACTCATCTACTGACATTTTTCGTCGTGGCCGGTAAATTTTATTTTCCAATTTCTTATAATATTTAAAACTTTTTCTGGCTCTTGTTCATGGTCAGTATTACGTCCAGGTGATCTATTTAGGTGTAACATTCCCTAAGTTTTCTGCCGAACGAGTTTGGTTCATCGTATGCTGACAATTAAAGCCACCAAATAAAGTTTTTATTTCACTAGTAATGACATTTAACATTTCATTACGTAACGATTCTATACTTTCATTAATTAGTTGTCTTGTCCGGGAGTCGTCATTATTGTGGGCGTTAATTTCAGGGTTGTGAGTAGATTGCGCGGCTTTTCGTTTTGGCCTACATCCTTGATTTTTATTCAACGTTCCTACATCTACCGTAAAACTAACATTACCTTGCTCTTCTGAGTTTAACAAATTTTCACAACTTCTTGTCAAAGGCATGATTAAATTTTTTTTTTTTTTTTTTTTTTTTTTTTTTTTTTTTTGGCATTGGATTGGATTTTTGTATTTGGAGCTGTTCGAATACTTACTTTTTTTTGGAATTCAACTATTTAATTTAATTTTTTATTTTTTATTTTTGTTTCGTTTTGAGATTTCATCTTGAGATTTTTCATATTAAGTTTTAAATATCAATATGATACTCATTTGAAATTTTGAAACATTTTGTTTTTCTTTTATTAAGGTTTGAAATTTAGTACATATACATTTTTGTTTTTCTTTGTTGCTTAACTTTTGTTTGTTTTACTTAGTAGTGGAATAATTTTGTTTTGAATACATACTTAATTTAAATTTAAAATAAAAAAAAAATAAAAAAATTTAATCATGCCTTTGACAAGAAGTTGTGAAAATTTGTTGTTGTAAAACCAAATTATTTGAGTTTTTAGTAGTACCGACAATTAGACAGGATGTAATATGTGGTTACGATTTTTGGTTAGATTTTGGAGTTCAAATTTCTGTTGGTGATATTAATGAAATTAATTGGACCGAAGCAGACCCTGACAAAGTAAAACTTACTACTGAACAAAAACATCGGTTAGATAATGTTATTGCAACGTTTCCTAATTCCGAAACAGAAGGTTTGGGTTGTACAACTTTGGTAGAGCATAGCATTGACACCGGTAATGCAAAACCAATAAAACAACGGTATTATCTAATTTCTACAGCTGTCGAAAAACAACTTTGCGGAGAATTGGATAGAATGATTTCTCTTGGTGTCATAGAAGAATCTAAAAATTCTCCATGGTCATCTCCTACCGTCGTTGCCAGGAAAAGTTAGAATGTGTGTTGACACTATACCAAACATTGACGGATTAATATCGAGACTTCCTCCAGTTCACTTTATCTCAAAGATTGATTTAAATGATGCGTTTTGGCAAATTCGACTGGAAGAAGACTCGAAATCTAAAACAGCTTTTACAGTTCCTAATCGGCCTTTGTATCAATTTACAAGAATGCCGTTTGGACTTTGTAATGCACCGCAAACGTTGTGCAGACTTATGGACATGGTTATTCCGTACAACTTAAAAACACACTTTTAACGAACATTTGACACATTTAATGGAAGTATCAACGAATCTTCGAAAAGCTGGATTGACAATTAATGTCAATAAAAGCAGTTTTGCGTTGAATAGAGTTAAATACCTTGGTTACGTTGTAGGAAACGGAACGTTACAAGTTGACGAAGAAAAAGTTTCGGCCATAAAAAACTTTCCCGTACCAAAATCTATAAAACATTTACGACGTTTTTTAGGCATGACAGGATGGTACAGACGATTTATAGAAGATTTTTCAGCTATAACATTTCCGTTAACAGAACTTTTGACTAAAAAAAAATATTTGAGTGGACAGACCAAGCAAAGGTAGCTTTTGATAAATTAAAAACTAAACTGACTACTGCACCATTACTCATTCACCCTGACTATAATAAACCTTTTATTCTACAATGCGATGCGAGTACTTGTGGAGTGGGTGCAGTTTTGGCACAGAAAGATGAAGACGAGACAGAAAGACCAATTGCCTACATGTCTCATAAACTAAATAAGGCTCAAAGAAATTACACAATTACAGAACTTGAATGCTTAGCTGTAGTGATGGCAGTGAAAAAGTTTCGGTCCTATATTGAAGGTCAGGAATTTAGAATTGTAACAGATCACGCTAGCTTAAAGTGGCTAATGAACCAAGGAGACTTGAGTGGTCGCTTAGCGAGGTGGGCTTTAAAACTTCAAGGTTTTGTTTTTAACATAGAGCATAGGCGTGGTAAGGAAATGTGGTTCCCGATACTTTGTCCAGGGTACATGAAGGTGAGGTGTTAGTCGATATGATTGATATAGATAATCTTCCGGCAATAGATCGTGACGATTTGCAAAATTCTAATTTACTGGATTTCAAAATTTTACACGGATTTATTTATAAAGGAACAGAATTTTCGTCTGGTGAGAGTGACGAATCTAATATATGGGAATTGTACCTACCAACAGAATTAAGACACGACGTTATTTATTCGGCACACGACTCTGTAAATTCATCTCATGGAGGTATAGCAAAGACATTGGAACGAATACGACGCTATTTTTATTGGCTACGACTAGCTACTGACGATAAAGATTATATCCAAAATTGTGAGTTATGCAAAACTTCCAAAACGCCGACAAACATATTGAGACCTCCTTTAGGCCAAATGGTACAGACTGAACGACCTTTCCAAAGACTATACATTGACCTAATTGGACCATTTCCAAGGACAAAGAGAGGATGCATCGGACTTTTAATAGTTCTAGACCATTTCTCCAAATTTACGTTTCTTAAGCCACTTAAGAAATTTGTTTCGAAAGACATAATAAATTATTTGCGCAACGAAATTTTTATGTGTTATGGAGTACCTGAGATTTTAATGTCTGACAATGGAACTCAGTTTAAGAGCAAAGATTTTGAAAATTTTTTATCTATTTTTTTTGGCATACATCACATGTTTACTGCACTGTATAGCCCACAGGGAAACGCAAGCGAGCGTGTTAACCGTTGTATAAATGAGGCCCTGCGATCTTACATCAGAAAAGATCAACGTGAGTGGGATGTATACGTAGAAGGTGTGAATTGTTCCCTTCGAAACAGTATTCACCAATCAATTGGAAAAACTCCGTATCAGGTTGTATTTGGACAACCAATGTTGACTCATGGGAAGGATTACGAAATTTTAAGAAAACTCAAACTTTTAGCAGAGACTGATTTACAGATCGAGCGACAGGATAATTTTTCTTTCATAAGAGATGAAGTTAAAAAGTCTATGAAGAAGGCTTATGATAAAAACGTACGCACCTACAACTTACGTTCTCGGGCAAAAGACTTTACAGTAGGACAGACTGTGATAAGAAGAAATTTTGCCCAAAGTTCGAAAATTTCAAACTTTAATTCAAAATTAGCTCCGGTTGGCATTCGAGCCAAAATTTTGCGAAAAATCGGTCATATAAATTACGAATTACAAGACTTAGACGGTGATAGTACTAGCATATATCATGCAAAGGACATGTGGACTTAAGGACCGTTTTTATTTTTTTTATAAGGTTGTATTGAATTAACCCCTTTTCCAGTTTCAGTTATCGATTTTCTGATGAAAATCGGAAAGCTGTATCTGCTTTGTGAAGGGCATATATAGATTAAAATGTTGATTAGGTTTTATACACTTTGTACAACATAAATGTTTTTGATTTAAGTTGTTTTGGAAAATTTGTTTTATAAGAAATTTTCATAAGTTTTTTCATTTGTGTGAAAAGTTTATTCAGTCAACTTCCTTGATAGAAAAAATAGTTTAAAATTAATAATAAATATTGAAATAATTGTTCAAAGAATTTCAATAAGATTTTTTCTAATTTGGACAGCAGTTATCTTGCGCAATAGTTCGCTATCTTTAACAGATTTTTTTTAATAAACTTTTAATAAATTAAGGTAAGGTTTGATATACATATAAGCGAGTGGAAGGTAAACATTGTGATCATTTATATTGTTTTTTTTTTGTATGTGTATAAAGGATACGTTTCTTTCGTGGATTTCAAGCTTGGTTATATTACAATTGGATGAGTTAATCAGACATCTTTAAAAAAAAGAGAAAAAAACCAAGAAGGTATTTGTTTCGCTAGACCAGTTTTTCCAAAGAGGGAAAAATAAGAATCTGCAAGCTTGGGGTGAAGTCTGTGTGTGAATTTTGATATAAAATCATAATATTTAAACATTTTGCTTGTCAATGCATGTGTTGCGGCCGCAAAGTAACAGCCAGTTTGCAACACCGATTTTCCATCCTATTTATGCATAGCGTATTTTAATATTTTTTTGTACTACTATGTTATATTTGAATATAACATATATTTCTCATTGTTTGTCTGAAAAAGAATAGTCTTGTTTGTGCGTGCCAAAACGGTCATTTTATATATATATAGTTTGATTTATCACATTTGGAATTGGATAGACACAGAATGTAACTATTTGTTATTTATTACTATATATAAACATATTGTAATAGTTTTTTTTATTACAGTGAAATAAACATACCACTCTTATACATACAAATAAATTACAATAAATTTGCGTACATTTATTTCCTGCCTATTGGAATTCGTTTATTTCTTATGACGCCAAAATCTTTGTTCCTAAGCGGAACAAAATTTTATTTAAATTCTTGAAAAATTGTGTGCCAAATTTTCTGCCGAAAACTTGCACCGAGTCATACTGGTCAACTTTAAAACGCCTTAATGTTATGCCGAATCGGAGCCACCGATCAACAAGAGGAAAGTTACCAAAACGACTTTGTTGTAAGTATGTCAAATCCGTCGACACCAATTGTAAGTGACAACGATCACGATAGCACGCCAAGTGAAGCCAGTGCCGATGACACAATTGTAGAGCAACGTGATAACAGCGACGATGTGGTCGCCTGCCTAATGAAAAGACTGAAAGTGCTAGAAGACAACAACCAACTTACCATGCAACAGTTAGTACAAAGTGAAACAAAGAGAGCACAATTGCAGGAAAAATTTGTTAAGAACAAGTACCGCCACAACCACAGCCACGATACGTAGCACAACAGCCGCCGTTACATATTGTAGCACATATCCTGTAAGTACAAATACTACAACTTTAAATTACAGCCTTCCTAGTCAGCCAATTGCTGCAACAACGTTCAGCCCAACGCATTATCAGCCCGCAATACCATGCAGCCAACAATCAAATATCAGATATACTCATATGCCACATACAATATCTGTGCCCACTTCGAATTTGTATTCTCCACCATACAGCACGTACACAAATACAGGGTTGCCAAATGTTACGAATATTATAACCTCACAGTCACCATTTGTTCCCACTTATTCTAATATATTTTCAAATGCAAATAATAGTGCACACCAGCCTACACGAAAATTCTATGATTTACCGGAGTTTCATGGTTACCCGGAACAATGGCCTGTTTTTATAGCAGCATTTACGGAATCCACAAATGCATATGGATATTCAGAGTTAGAAAATACATTCAGACTGCAAAAGTGTTTGAAAGGGTCAGCCCGTGAGGAGGTAGAATGTCTGTTGATAAATCCGCGTAACATTACACAGATAATTGAACAGCTCGGTTTTAAATATGGCCGGCCCGAACTTTTGATTAAAAGGTTCGTGAAATTAATGCAATACCTGAAAACCATTGGGAAAAATTAGTGCCATTCGCCACGAAAGTATAAAATCTAACAACCTTTTTAAAAAGCTGTGATGCTGTGCAACATATAAGTAATCCCACATTGATGGAGGAACTTATCGCCAAGATGCCGATGACTAAACGCATTGAATGGTCGTCTTATAGTTCGTCGATCATACCGTACCCTACACTTGATCATTTTAACAGTTGGATAAATCATATTGCCAGGGTTATTGTAAAAGTCACACATAATGTGCAATCAACATTATTGTCAGGCCCTATGAAAATTAATATTAGTCAACCCCGCCTCAATACGAAACCAGTACTTACTGTAGTCGAAGATGTTAATAAAATATGTTGTATAAAATGCAAAAATTCGCATTTGCTATTTAAATGTGAAAAGTTTTTAGAAATGCCGGTAAAAGAACGTTGGAGTTTCGTAAAAAATAGTCGTCTCTGTTTTTCGTGTTTACGTAGGGGACACAATGTGGCACAATGCAAGCGAAAAAGAATTTGCAATGTAAACGATTGTAAAAAGTTACACAACGTAAGTTTGCATGAAGAATCGAATCTGCATAAAGACCAAATCAACGTAATAGATCGGAACCCATTGCCATTGAAAACAACGAAATTACTTTATAAAATCGTGCCTATCGAAATACATGGACCAAATAGTAAGGTCATTCAAACACATGCCTTTATAGATGAGGGTTCGTCGTTGACTATAATTGACGAATCTCTTGCGCTCGAAATGGGTTACAAGCGGGATATGAAACTCCTCACAATGCGCTGGTTTAAAGATGAACCTACCACAGTGCTATCAATGAGTATTCAGGCCGAGGTCAAGGGAACCGCAACGAGCAAAAGGTGGCGCCAAATTAAAGCCCGTAGTGTGCCAAAGCTACATCTGCCATCACAATCTATCAACATGGATGAACTTCACGATAAATTTAATCATTTGAAGAGACTGCCAATTGCCGGGTACACCGAAGCCATTCCAGAGATATTAATAGGTTTGGATAATTGTCATCTGACGCCCAGCTTGAAGAGTATACAACTTAATGAATTCGCTGTAGCCGCCAATACGCCTCTAGGTTGGGTGGTATATGGCAGACCAGAAAAATCGAATACTGCGTCATCAGGATTACTGTCAGTTATACTTCACGTGTAGAAAAATTAATATCCGATTATTTTACCACAGAAAATTTTGGTGTAGCGTTGCCAGACAAACAACTTGAATCCGATGAAATAAAACGGGCAAGACAAATCCTGAGAGATACCACAAGAAAGGTGAACAATCACTATGAAACAGGATTGTTATGGAATTCAGATTTTATCAAGCTGTCTGATAGTTTTAACATGGCACTGAAACGTCTACAGTCATTAGAAAGAAAGATGCGAAGTAATATGGAATTTTCAACAGCTTACAAAGAATGTATGGCCAATTTTATATCTAAAGGTTATGCGAGAAAATTGTCGCCCGAGGAGACTGCCACTAGTTCCCAAAATAGATGGTACTTGCCACATTTTGCAGTTTTTAATATCAACAAGCCTGGAAAGCTCCGGCTAGTATTTGATGCCGCAGCATCTGTGAATGGAGTATCACTAAATTCAAAACTCCTCAAAGGACCGGATGAAAATCAATCACTATCAAAAATACTTTTCCAGTTTCGAGAGGGAAATATTGCCGTATGCGCTGACATAAAAGAAATGTTTCTGCAAGTTCGTATACGTGAAGCCGATCAAAATGTGCAACGATTTTTATGGAGATTTGATGAAAATAAAGCAGTGGAAACATACATAATGGTTTCAATAATATTTGGTGCAACTTGCTCCCCTTGTAGCGCACAGTATGTGAAGAATATAAATGCAACAGAAAACGCCAACGGTCAACATGACGTAGTAAGTGCAATTTTAAATAACCATTATGTAGATGACATGGTATGTAGCTTTAGAAATGAAGACGACGCGCTTAGGATTTCGGTTGGTATTAAAGAGACACACGCAAAAGTCGGTTTTAAACTTCGAGGTTTCATTTCCAACTCTCCAAACGTACAACAAAAACTCAATGGCCATACGGAAAACAAAATGTTAAATGTCAACATGAACAGTGCCGATAATATTGAAAAGGTGCTTGGTATGTTTTGGAAAAACGATAACGATGAGTTTATTTTTGAATTACGTATGAATCGTGTCGATCCTGAAATTATGTCTGGTATGAAACGTCGTACAAAGCGTGAACTATTGTGTTTGGTCATGCCGGTGTACGATCCATTTGGAATGATTGCAAACCTACTTATATATGGTAAATATTGCTGCAACAGTTATGGCGCGCTGGTGTCGGTTGGGATGAGATGGTTCCCACGAACATATACAAAAGTTTTGCACTATGGATACAAAGTTTGCAAGTAGTAAAAGAATTTCGTTTGCCCAGATGTTACAACACTAAATTTTTTGATGGCGAAGCGTCAATTGAACTTCACATTTTCAACGACGCTAGCGAAACTGCCTTTGCATCGGTTGCTTACTGGCGAATACTGACAAATGACGAAGTTTATGTTTGTTTTATAGTTGGAAAAACAAAATGTGCCCCGCTTAAAGTTTTATCTGTCCCATGCTTGGAACTGCAAGCTGCAGTAATGGGAACTCGTTTGAAAAATACAATTATTGAATGTCACAGAATTCGCCCGACAAAAACAATTCTTTGGAGTGATTCCAAAACCGTAATAAGCTGGATTAAATCCGACCATCGCCAGTACAAGCCATTTGTGATGCATAGGGTAAGCGAGATTCTCGATTCAACAAATGAAAGCGAGTGGAGGTGGGTACCAACAAAATTAAATCTTGCCGATGCAGCAACACGAACAAATTATCCGATAAATTACAGTCCTGAAAATATGTGGATAAAAGGTCCATCGTTTTTATATGGCAACGAACAAACATGGCCACAGCCAATAAGTTTAAACACAGTTTCAGTAGAGGAAAAGCGAAAATATTGTATGGTAGCCATCAAAACATCTTTAATCGATTTCAGCCGATTTTCAAGTTACTTAAGACTATGTAGAGTTATGGCATGGGTGATGCGGTTTGGTGGTTTATGTCGTAAGAGAATAGAGAAATATCCATTTATTGAGTTGACAACGAACGAACTTCATAGAGCCGAAGTAAAAATATGTTAAATCGTTCAACTTGAAATGTACTCTAGTGAGATAAACGATCTTAATTCGAGTGGTGTCGTATCCAGATGTAGTTCAATTTTATCTCTTACTCCGCAATTTAATGCCGATGGTCTTATGTGCGTCTATGGCAGAATAGATTATGCAACAGCCTTACCGGAGTTAACAAGACACCCAATAATTTTGCCAAACCATAATATCGTTAGTGATATGATAATTATGTGGTATCACAGTAAATGGTTTCATCAGAATGATGATCTAATAGTCAATGAAGTGAGAAGGAAGTTTTGAATTCCTCATTTACGAGCAGCGGTTAAACGCATCAAGTCAAGGTGTCAACAGTGCAAAAACAATCGTGCCGAACCTAAACCTCCTATTATGGGACAACTGCCTAAAGACCGTCTCCAACCATATGTTAGGCCTTTCACATTTACGGGACTCGATTATTTTGGTCCAATGTACGTTACAATAGGACGTCGAAGGGAGAAGCGCTGGGCGGCACTTTTCACTTGCTTGACTGTCAGAGCTGTTCATATTGAACTGGCAGCTGACCTGTCCGCAGACGCTTGCATCATCGCCATCCGCAATTTTGTTAACCGAAGAGGAGTGCCTGTTAAAATTCGTTCTGATATGGGTACAAATTTTGTGGGCACAGATAGAGAGTTGAGACGAGTCAGCGATTTATTTGATCACAACTTCATTCGATGTGAGTTAGCCTCAAAGAACATTATATGGGAATTTAACTGTCCAGCCAACCCTAGCAGCGGAGGATGCTGGGAAAGACTCATACAATCAACAAAAATAGTTTTAGCCGTCATTCTAAAAGAAATCGCCCCTCAAGTCGAAACTTTAAGAAGTCTTCTTATCGTAGCCGAGAACGTAGTGAACAGTCGACCACTTATACATCTTTCTGTTACTCCTGAAAGTCCTGAACAGCTAACTCCAAACCACTTTTTGTTAGGAACTACCGATTCGACTCAAACGCCATTTGATGATACTCGTAGCCCAATATGTTCGCGCAAACAATACAGAATAAGTCAGCAGTTGCGGAATAAATTTTGGCGACAATGGATACGTGAGTATCTGCCGACGTTAACTAGACGTACTAAGTGGTTTGCTCCTCAGAAACCTATTGCAGTAAACGATGTGGTCATTATTTGCGGTGAAAATCAACCTAGAAGTCAGTGGAAGCGTGGTACCGTCACTAGAAAGCTAACAAATAAGGATGGAACTACCCGTATAGTGGAGGTACGTACTGCCAATGGAACTTTGCGCCGACCTGTATCTAAACTCGCTGTGTTAGACGTTTGTGGTGAAGTCCCGAGGGACATTCACGAGGGGCGGGATGTTGCGGCCGCAAAGTAACAGCCAGTTTGTAACACCGATTTTCCATCCTATTTATGCATAGCGTATTTTAATACTTTTTTGTACTACTATGTTATATTTGAATATAACATATTTTTCTCATTGTTTGTCTGAAAAAGAATAGTCTTGTTTGTGCGTGCCAAAACGGCCATTATATATTTATATAGTTTGATTTATCACATTTGGAATTGGATAGACACAGAATGTAACTATTTGTTATTTATTACTATAAACATATTGTAATAGTTATTTTTATTATTATTATTTTATTTATTAAACATACCACTCTTATACATACAAATAAATTACAATAAATTTGCGTACATTTATTTCCTGCCTATTGGAATTCGTTTATTTCTTCTAACGCCAAAATCTTTGTTCCTAAGCGTGATTTGGTTTTAAGAATCAGTTGTTTTTCTTGTGCAAAAACGTTTTAAATAATATTTTAAATTCAAACTTAATTTTAAATCAAATTTCAACTTGTAATTATGTAATTTGAAACTTAAAAAAAAATACTTTAATGAAATAATGTTAAAATACGTGCACTTCTTATACCTACGCTATGTCACTGGCACAAATATACTAACTTATTAGATATTACAACTCTAATTACTTACACACACATACACACACAAAGTTTTAAACATTTTGTTTGCTAAATTATTTCATAGCATACATATATAAGAAAATATAATTTTTGTAACATTATCATCAAAATTCAACATTGCATCAGGCCTGGTCATCGTTGGATTATAATTGGTGAGTTCGAAAGTTTTCAGTCATTTATTATTATTTTTTTTATATAAACGATTAAAACTTACGTTATTAACATGATATATATAAAATATTATGTTAATTACGTTATAACACAAATATTCTAAAATTTTTATCTTATTGTTATGTTAATACTTTATACATCATACATATTATTTTTTTTATACTTTTATTATTTTATTTATTAAATATAATGTTTTTAATACTGTTGAATAAATTTCTTTAAATTATTGAATTTTCATAATGAAGAACTAAATTACATTTAACTTTATTTCCACGAAAAGTTAAACAACAAAAGTTAAGTTAATAATAGTGGGCTATTTAAAATTAATTTTTTTTGTTTAAAATAGCATGGATGGGAGGGTTCAGATCACAGGGAAGGAATAACATCTATTTCCCTTACTAAATTTCAGATTTCCCAATTTTTTTTTATTTATTTTTTATTTATTTTTTTTTTTGAATTGCTTTAAGTTTCGGTTAACTCGGTAAAGTAGCTACCTCATTTTAAATTTATTTTTACCGGTTCTTAACCAATTTTGAGGGAGATAAGAACACCACACATTTGCCCTGAGCACGGTCGGAATTAGAAGGCAGCAATAATCTCTCTAAAGATTGGGCCATGATCAGTATGAACCGTTACATAATTTAATGAGGTAAACATTGTGATCATTTATATTGTTTTTTTTGTATGTGTATAAAGGATACGTTTCTTTCGTGGATTTCAAGCTTGGTTATATTACGATTGGATGAGTTAATCAGACATCTTTTAAAAAAAAGAGAAAAAAACCAAGAAGGTATTTGTTTCGCTAGACCAGTTTTTCCAAAGAGGGAAAAATAAGAATCTGCAAGCTTGGGGTGAAGTCTGTGTGTGAATTTTGATATAAAATCATAATATTTAAACATTTTGCTTCTCAATGCATGATTTGGTTTTAAGAATCAGTTTTTTTTTCTTGTGCAAAAAAGTTTTAAATAATATTTTAAATTCAAACTTAATTTTAAATCAAATTTCAACTTATAATTATGTAATTTGAAACTTAAAAAAAAATACTTTAATGAAATAATGTTAAAATACGTGCACTTCATATACCTACGCTATTGCACTATGTCACTGGCACAAATATACTAACTTATTAGATATTACAACTCTAATTACTTACACACACATACACACACAAAGTTTTGAAATTTTTGTTTGCTAAATTATTCCATAGCATACATATATAAGAATTATAATTTTTGTAACATTATCATCAAAATTCAACATTGCATCAGGCCTGGTCATCGTTGGATTATAATTGGTGAGTTCGAAAGTTTTCAGTCATTTATTATTATTTTTTTTATATAAACGATTAAAACTTACATTATTAACATGATTTATATAAAATATTATGTTAATTACGTTATAACACAAATATTCTAAAATTTTTATCTTATTGTTATTTAATACTTTATACATCATACATATTATTTTTTTTATACTTTTATTATTTTATATATTAAATATAATGTTTTTAATACTGTTGAATAAATTTCTTTAAATTATTGAATTTTCATAATGAAGAACTAAATTACATTTAACTTTATTTCCACGAAAAGTTAAACAACAAAAGTTAAGTTAATAATAGTGGGCTATTTAAAATTAATTTTTTTTGTTTAAAATAGCATGGATGGGAGGGTTCAGATCACAGGGAAGGAATAACATCTATTTCCCTTACTAAATTTCAGATTTCCCATTTTTTTTTATTTTTTTTTTAAATTGCTTTAAGTTTCGGTTAACTCGGTAAAGTAGCTACCTCATTTTAAATTTATTTTTACCGGTTCTTAACCAATTTTGAGGGAGATAAGAACACCACACCTTTGCCCTGAGCACGGTCGGAATTAGAAGGTAGCAATAATCTCTCTAAAGATTGGGCCATGATCAGTATAAACCGTTATATAATTTAATGGCGCCCAACGTGGGGCCTCGACACAAACCTAAAACAATTGTCACCAAGGTGTTCGTTTATTAAAACATTTTATTAAATATGCACTTTTAAAAGTTTTCGAATATGGAAGTTGTTGATGTTCCTAATTAATTATTTTAGAATTTTCGTGGTGTTAACTATTTAGCTTATTATATTTTGCTTGATATTTTTAATCTTGGTAATGTCGGGATTCTACTTACAAAATCGTATGCAACTTATTATTTTGTTTTATTTTTTTTCTATTTTTTTTGTTGTTGTTTGCATTTGAATACATACTTAATTTAAATTTAAAATAAAAAAAATAAAAAATTTAATCATGCCTTTGACAAGAAGTTGTGAAAATTTGTTAAACTCAGAAGAGCAAGGTAATGTTAGTTTTACGGTAGATGTAGGAACGTTGAATAAAAATCAAAGATGTAGGCCAAAACGAAAAGCCGCGCAATCTACTCACAACCCTGAAATTAACGCCCACAATAATGACGACTCCCGGACAAGACAACTAATTAATGAAAGTATAGAATCGTTACGTAATGAAATGTTAAATGTCATTACTAGTGAAATAAAAACTTTATTTGGTGGCTTTAATTGTCAGCATACGATGAACCAACCTCGTTCGGCAGAAAATTTAGGGAATGTTACACCTAGATCACCTGGACGTAATACTGAACATGAATAAGAGCCATTATTGGCAGAAAAAGTTTTAAATATTATAAGAAATTGGAAAATAAAATTTACCGGCCACGACGAAAAATTGTCAGTAGATGAGTTTATCTATCGTGTAAATATACTGACAACAAATAATCTTAAAGGCGATTTTGAGACATTGTGTAGACATGCTCATAGCCTTTTTGAAGACAAAGCCCTTGAGTGGTACTGGCGGTACCATAGACAAACTAATAACATTGACTGGCATTCTCTAACAAGTGCCTTGAGAACCCAATATAAAAAGGACTATACAGACTTTGATACACTAGAAGATATACGACGACGCAAACAAAAATATAACGAAAATTTCGATGAATATTTTGAAGCTATTTCGGCAATGACTGACAAATTGAAAATTACAATATCAGATAGAGAATTATGTGAGATGATAATTCGGAATCTAAAAACTGAAGTACGACATGAGCTACTTCATTTAGAAATATCTAGTGTTTCTCAGCTTCGTCGGGAAGTAAGGAAACATGAAAAATTTATGAAGGAACTTAATATACATGAAGAACGCAAGACGAACAAAAGAAATATTTCAGAAGTAACAATTAATGATAAAGACATCAATAAATTGTCAGATGATTCTGATGAAATTTGTATTATGCAACAAAGTTTGACTTGTTGGAATTGCGACAAGTTAGGTCACACGTACTTTGACTGTTTCGAACAAAGACGAATTTTCTGTTACGGTTGTGGTGCTAAAGATATTTATAAGCCTAATTGCGTAAAATGCACAAATAAGACGGGAAACGGACAGAAGGATGTTCGATGGACTCATTAAGAACATCTAGTACTATGCGACAGAATGAGTCCGATTTTAATACAGACGAGAAAAAAGCTAGAATCATCTTGAAAGCTGACAATAAACCATTGACTGAGAACGAAAACAATAAACATCCACTTATACGACCTTATCATATTCGATTAGCCGAATACAGAAAACTAGGGCCAAAATTTTTGGCGAAGAAATAAAGATGAGTAGGTCATCCAAACGCATTCGTGATTTTTATCGCAAGCTTAAAATATTTAAAAATTCTGTAATTTCTCCCATTATATCTTTAGAACAGGACAGTAGACCATATATTAAACTTAGAATTGATAATATTTGTCGCATGGCTCTTTTAGACAGCGGTGCGAATAAAAGTGTAATTGGAGGTAATTTAGCAGCAGAAGTTCAATTTGAATCGTACTTTAAGAAATGTGCAGGTAACGTACGTACAGCAGACGGACAGAAACAGAACGTTCTAGGAATGGTAAATTTAAACGTGACATTTCAGGGACAAACCAAATTATTTGAGTTTTTAGTAGTACCGACAATTAGACAGGATGTAATATGTGGTTACGATTTTTGGTTAGATTTTGGAGTTCAAATTTCTGTTGGTGATATTAATGAAATTAATTGGACCGAAGCAGACCCTGACAAAGTAAAACTTACTACTGAACAAAAACATCGGTTAGATAATGTTATTGCAACGTTTCCTAATTCCGAAACAGAAGGTTTGGGTTGTACAACTTTGGTAGAGCATAGCATTGACACCGGTAATGCAAAACCAATAAGACAACGGTATTATCTAATTTCTCCAGCCGTCGAAAAACAACTTTGCGGAGAATTGGATAGAATGATTTCTCTTGGTGTCATAGAAGAATCTAAAAATTCTCCATGGTCATCTCCTACCGTCGTTGTCATCAAGCCAGGAAAAGTTAGAATGTGTGTTGACACTATACCAAACATTGACGGATTAATATCGAGACTTCCTCCAGTTCACTTTATCTCAAAGATTGATTTAAATGATGCGTTTTGGCGAATTCGACTGGAAGAAGACTCGAAATCTAAAACAGCTTTTACAGTTCCTAATCGGCCTTTGTATCAATTTACAAGAATGCCGTTTGGACTTTGTAATGCACCGCAAACGTTGTGCAGACTTATGGACATGGTTATTCCGTACAACTTAAAAACACATGTGTTTGTATACTTAGATGATTTACTTGTAGTTTCACAGACTTTTAACGAACATTTGACACATTTAATGGAAGTATCAACGAATCTTCGAAAAGCTGGATTGACAATTAATGTCAATAAAAGCAGTTTTGCGTTGAATAGAGTTAAATACCTTGGTTACGTTGTAGGAAACGGAACGTTACAAGTTGACGAAGAAAAAGTTTCGGCCATAAAAAACTTTCCCGTACCAAAATCTATAAAACATTTACGACGTTTTTTAGGCATGACAGGATGGTACAGACGATTTATAAAAGATTTTTCAGCTATAACATTTCCGTTAACAGAACTTTTGACTAAAAAAAAAACATTTGAGCGGACAGACCAAGCAAAGGTAGCTTTTGATAAATTAAAAACTAAACTGACTACTGCACCATTAATCATTCACCCTGACTATAATAAACCTTTTATTCTACAGTGCGATGCGAGTACTTGTGGAGTGGGTGCAGTTTTGGCACAGAAAGATGAAGACGAGACAGAAAGACCAATTGCCTACATGTCTCATAAACTAAATAAGGCTCAAAGAAATTACACAATTACAGAACTTGAATGCTTAGCTGTAGTGATGGCAGTGAAAAAGTTTCGGTCCTATATTGAAGGTCAGGAATTTAGAATTGTAACATATCACGCTAGCTTAAAGTGGCTAATGAACCAAAAAGACTTGAGTGGTCGCTTAGCGAGGTGGGCTTTAAAACTTCAAGGTTTTGTTTTTAACATAGAGCATAGGCGTGGTAAGGAAAATGTGGTTCCCGATACTTTGTCCAAGGTACATGAAGGTGAGGTGTTAGTCGATATGATTGATATAGATAATCTTCCGGCAATAGATCGTGACGATTTGCAAAATTCTAATTTACTGGATTTCAAAATTTTAGACGGATTTATTTATAAAAGAACGGAATTTTCGTCTGGTGAGAGTGACGAATCTAATATATGGAAATTGTACGTACCAACAGAATTAGGACACGACGTTATTTATTCGGCACACGACTCTGTAAATTCATCTCATGGAGGTATAGCAAAGACATTGGAACGAATACGACGCTATTTTTATTGGCCACGACTAGCTACTGACATTAAAGATTATATCCAAAATTGTGAAATTGAACTTAAACTTGACTAATTATTTGTTGAATCGTAATACTAAAAGTCTCTAATTTAATTTAACAATAGGTTTTCAAAACAACCTCCAATAAAATCCGGATTATTGGATATGATGGAGTGTCCGCAGCTAAAGGATTTCATCATTATCTGAAACGCTATCTCAATAGAAGTTTTGTTTGGTACAACATGCCAATAGCTATCGAAGATAATATTCACTTGCCTTATGTAAATATAACATCAAAATCATCTAGTGATGTTATATATTATCAAAACGTTTGCACGTGGGGCTACAGTTTTGTATGGTGGAATTGGGCCAAATGGATTGAACATATCGATTGGATGGCTATGATGGGAATAAGCCTTACTATAGCTCCTATACAAGAGCATTTGTGGTATCAAACCTTCTTAGAATTGGGTTTAACGGAAGAAAATATAAATTCACATCTGACAGGCCCTGGATTCTTACCTTGGTAAGTCATAATAGAGCTTTTTTAAATATACATACTGCACACTAAACCATTAACAGTCACAACTCAAACAAGTGCTATATTCGGCTGTGCCGAATCTTATATACCCTTTACCAAAGTGCGTTTATGTAGTATAGAGATACATTAAGCACATAGATAAAGCATAAACACAAAGAAAATAATAATTTGACCTAGTTACTTTTATGTACAAAAAAAAAAATTATCTTCAAACCCTAGAATCATCATATTAGATTTTTCTAATTCCTTTTATCAATATAGTAGTTCTTAAAAAAATATAGAAAGTGTGTTAAGTGAAAATAGAAAAAAGGGAATTCCAAAAAAATGTTTTATTTAGTTACTTTAATATCCAGAAAAAAAGTTTAAGGTTTACAGCTCTGGCGCTGTGGTTTTTATTTTTATAATTTTCTATACCAAATTTTCCTTTCCAAAACGTAAAGTATATATAATTTGTAAGGAAAAAGATAAAAACTAATTAGACCTAGTTAAAAAAAGTGTAAGTTTCCCAAAACTGAAATCATCCTTTTTGATCTTTCTGATTTCTTACACCAATCTCTTTCTTTTAAGAATTTTAGATATGTTTAATTTATAGAAAAAAGGAAAATTTTGTTTTAGTAAGTTACTTTTGTGTAAAAAAAGTTAAAGTTTTCCAACCCTGGAATCGTCTTTTCAATTTTTTTAAGCTTAATTTTTAATTTAAAATACCAATTTTATTCGTACTGAAGTATAAAATAAGTTTATTTAATAAAAAAAAATAAAAATTAATTTTCGGTTGTTAATTTTTTATATCACAAAAAGTTTCAGTTTCCCAACCCTGGAATTTTCCTTTTTTGATTTTTCTGATTTCTTACTCCAATCTCTTTTAAGAATATAAGATATCTTTAATATAGAGAGAAAAAGGAAAAATTTACTTTAGTAAGTTACTTTTGTATAAAAAAAGAAAGTTTTCCAACCCTGGAAACATCTTTTTAATATTTTGAAGTTTAATTTTTTTTAATACATGTATTTATTTATTGTATCTTCAAATATGAACTAACAATAAGTATTCAAATCTTAAATCTAAAATATAATTATTAGGCCCGACCACTGTCGGACTTAAACTTAATGATAGTTATAAATAATACATAAGTAGTGATAATCAAAAAGAAAAAAAAAGTATTATCAAGTACTCCCATCTGGAGTGTTGAGTATAAGAGCCCTTGTGTCCCTCTTTTTTAGGCGGATGTGTCCAGTAAAGTTCAAAATATTACGAGCAAGCGGATGAGGATGTGATTCGAGTTTTGTTAAATATTTGCCTGCGTATTTTGCAATTTCTTCAATCACTAGTGGCATATTCAAATTAGTGTCCTGCACAAGATATCTTATAAGAACTTTTAAGACATAAGGGATTTTTCAAATGTTTTACTACAGCGAAATCTTCTAAAACAAACGTTAACAACACTGTTTGCAAGAAATTTGTTTCAGTATTATAGGTATAGGAGTGAAGAAGAAAATACTTCGTGACGGAAGAATTTGTGATACTTGCTTATTTATACACGTGAACGCGTGTACAAACGTCATGCATGGATGTTTGTATGATCTTTTATTTTTCTGCGCACATTCAAACGCACACACATGCATGCATTAGTTGTATGCGGTTAATCACATAATAGCTTACCATCTACATCTTACATACACACTCAAACGTACAATATGCAAAATAACAAGCATATACAAATCTACACTACTTCTTTTGAGTGTTTGTTACAAACAAGCAGTGTTTGGACATCGCTTGTTAACACTGATATACACGTATACCAATGCATCCATCGTGCTTCGCTTATAGTACGCCAGCATTTATTATTGGTTTAGTATAATACATGCAACGTGAATACATTTAAAAAACATGACGTATTTACATTTCAAGACTGTTTACGCAGGTATCTAATTCAAATCACGATGTATATTTGAATTTTTGATGTACCATGGAGCCGAAGTTATCATACGTAAAATTTTGTTTTGCCTTCGTTGGATTCTCTCGACATTGGAAGCTGAAGCAGTGCCCCATAGTTGAATTCCGTAGCACCATATAGGTTTCAAAAATGACTTGTAGTTTCAAATGTGTTAGCTTAGAATCAATGTGTTGTTTTCATGTAAGCCGTCGATCAAGGTATTTCACATGTGAATCTTGAGGAACAATTTGATTACTGATTGTAATGGGGGGACAAGTATCTTTTCGTAGAGTAAATGCTACTTTAACCATAGTTTCAGCTGGGTAATATGTTTCTGAAGATATCGGGATGCCTCGTGAGGGTTTTCGTGCATGCTAAAGAAGGCTGTATCATCGGCAAATGTAGATGTATGGATTTCAGTGCTAACAGGCATATCACAAGTATATACCAAAAACAACACTGGCCCCAGTATACTCCCCTGTGGCACACCGGCAGAGATAGATTCGGGCACACTCATGAAGTCTCCTTCCTCAACAATGAATTTCCGGGATAGAATATAACTTTCCAATAGCTTTAGAAGATTAATTGGTAGATATGTCTTCAATTTTAAAATTAGGCCTTCATGCCATACTTTATCAAATGCCTGAGAAGAATCAATAAAGAGAGTAGAACAATACTACTTTTCTTCAAATGTTCTTCTTATAACTTGAAGCAATCTATGCGTTTGTTCAATAGTGCTATACTGACTTCTAAAACCAAATTGATGGTCCGGTATGCACCCACTATCAGTTAGAATCGGGGACAATTTTGTCATGAGCAGCTTTTCGAAAAGCTTTGATATTGTTGATAGCAAACTTATTAGCCTATATGACTCAGCTTTGGTAAGATCTTTGTCCGGCTTTGGAATCATTTTGACCTTGGCAAGCTTCCAGCTGTGTGGATAATACTCTAGTCGTAATATGGCATTAAAAATAAATAGTACGATTATTGTTGCAGTGAGAGGCAGATTCCTCAGCATCTTGTTACTAATTCCATCAATACCTGGAGCTTTCTTCGGGTTGAACTCAGCAATTAGTTTATGTACATCACACATCTTAAACTTTAAAGATGGAGGGGGTAGAGCAACTACATCCGGAAAATCAGCAACACCAGTACATGTATTTGGGGTAAATACGGATTTTAAATGCTCAGCAAATGTTTTACCTTTTTGAGTATCGCTTCTTGCCCAATCACCGTCGAAGGGCGCAGAGATGGTTCAAACTCAACGGGTCTTTTAAGCTTTTTAGTACCGCGCCACAAGGAGTAATTAGATGCTGGTGTGACATCGAGACTTTCAAGATAATTTTTAGGAGATGCAGTTTTCTCAGATGCACTCTTTAAATCTAATTTTATTTGTGGGTGATCTGCGCTGTTGCCATTCCCTTCTAGGTCTTCTTTTTTCACGTACGAGACGTTCAATGTATGTAGAATAAATTCTGTTAAACCCAGTCTGCGGATGTGACGTAGCGGCATGTTCAGCAGCCTGTTTAATAAAGTAAAGTGAAGTAAAGCGCTTCTCACTGGGCTACAGATTGTCACTATAGTGGGAGAGTGATCGGACTAGAGATCTAGAGAAGCTTCAACTTGAACTAAATCCCTAGAGATATTTTTCATGACGCCAAAATCTATGACATCCGGAATTTTGGTATATCAGTAGGCCAATAAATGGGCTTCCCACTCGAAATGACGTCCACGTCAATTTTTGCAATTGTGTTGAACAACGCTCAACCTCTGGGTAAAATAAGACGCGAACCCCAGACCGTATGTTTTGCATTGTAGTCGCCAGCTGCTACAAAACAAGGTCCAAGGGATTTGTAGAAATTCTCGAATTGATCCTCAGTGATTGAAAATCTGGGAGGGGAGTAAATTGATGATATCACGAAATTTGTACAAAAATGTTCAATGCCAATATTTGTTGCTTGTAGATGTTCCTAACATATGTTGTCAAGAATATAATCTTGACTTTATTAGAATAGCTGATCCACCAGCAAGCTCTTCCTCTAGGGTCCTTTGTATCATATATAGTGTAGGCATAAATGTTAAAAATGAGTCTCAGAGACCAACATTATATCAATATTTTTTTCCGTGAGGAAGAGCTCAAGTTCATTTTTATGTTGGCGAATGCCGTTTCCGTTCCAGAAACATATTTTTAACATTTTCATGGTTTGTTAAATAATGCTTGAAATAGTGTATTTTGCATTAGAAGCATTTCCTGCATCATGCTAGTCATATTTGTTGTAAAGTTGTTTATAGTTTGCACCAGATTATCAATAGTGGTTTCAAGGCGACTGAAATTAAAGCTCGAGTTTGCATTTGTTGAATTATTTGGTGGTGAAACATTTTGTGATGGAAAAGAATTTGTCTTAGCAGCATCGGCATACGAAACACGGGAAGTGACTGGTTGGCTCATTTGCGCAACAGTGGCGGAGTAAGCGTTTGCTGATTGAGCTGGAGCTAATTTAGGTTTTTGCACCATAGTAAGTTTGACGAAAAAGAACACAGGATATCCTCTGTAGTTAGCGGTGTGATTACCTCCACAATTGCTGCATTTTTTATCACTTTGAACTTTTGGCTTATTGCAACTAGCAGTGCCGTGTAATTCGCCGCACACAACACAAACAGAGGGTAAATTGCAGTATGTTTTTGTGTGGCCATATTCTTGGTAATTATGGCACTGTACAGGACCTGAACGCTTATGTGGCTCTTCAACTGTAATTTTTCGGTACAAGAGGTATTTTAAATTGGATGAGTCTCATTTTTTGTTAATTTTATATCATTTGTCTCAAGTTCAACTCGAAATAGAGGTTGGGGGATCTTCTCCCTATTTATTATGTTAGATACATTTTTTACTTTAAATCCCTGGAGGACAAGTGCACCTTTTATTTCTATTTATTCGGGAACAACGTAAGAATCTATGCCCTTCAAAACGATCTGCAGGCCTTTAGCTCTCTTAAGCTGGTATGTGTAGAAGCTAGTTTTATTCTTTTCAAATTCAGAAACCGTTTTGCGGAAATCTTTTTCGATATATAATTTGAACTTTCGTTTCATTGATGTTGCCACGTTTTATTGGAACAATGTGAAATTTATTCTCCCAATGACCGAAATTAATTTTTTAATAAGGGCATTTAAATTTTTTTTCTCTCAAATATATTGGTGGCGGCCTGGATGTTTTATTCGAGGATACCTCGAGTTTGTCGTTGTCATCTTGCAAAAGCGGTTAAAGTAGTTTTGGCGATTAGTTGAGGCTGCGCTGTTATCCCTAGACATCTTTGGAGCAGATGAAATTTTCGAAGAATTCGGGCTTCGCCCACGCTTTACCACGGTTATATATCTGTCCATTCCGACTTGTACCTTGGGTTTTGAGCTGCTTTTATCTGTAGTGATAACTTTGTTAAGTGATAAGCACGAGCCTGAAGGGTATGATATTACTTTCTTATATGAAGAAGTACTGGGCAACTGTATTGTTAATGAATCACTACTATTTGGCATTGGACAAAGCGAAGTTGATCGCTGACGAAAAATTGGCTTTGCCGTTAAAAGAAGACTTTCACCAGATTTATTATATTTATTTATATTGTTTTCATTAAGAGTTCAGAACTCACAGCATTTCTGCCGTTAGAACTCACTTCAAAATTTGTTGTATTTGAGGTACTCATAGAGTATTCCTAAAGGGCAGTTTATTTGCGTTTTTTTTTTGTTTGCGGTTTTTTTTTGTTTTGGTTATTTCTACTATGTAAAAAATATTAGCAAAGCAATAAAGCTTATTTTTTAAAGTCAGTATGTACCTATTACGAATAATAATTACTACGAATATTTTTTTGTATAATTTTTTGTTTGTTTAGTAAGTATGTAAGAAAAATTCCGCTAATGGACTGTTCGCTATGAAGGTACAACAAGAACTCTATTTTTTTTTGTTTTTAATTTAAAATACCAATTTTATTCGCACTGAAGTATAAAATAAGTTTATTTAATTAAAAAAAAAATTAATTTTCGGTAGTTAATTTTTTATATCACAAAGAGTGTAAGTTTCCCAGCCCTGGAATCATGCTTTTTGATTTTTCTGATTTCTTACAACAATCTCTTTCTTTTAAGAACATAAAATATGTTTAATTTATAAAGAAAAAGAAAAAAATAGTTTTAGTAAATTACTTTTGTATAAAAAAAGTTAAAATTTGCCAACCCTGGAAACGTGTTTTAATTTTTTTTTAATTTGAAATACCAATTTTATATGTATTGAAGTATATAATAAGTTTATTTAATAAAAAAATAAAAATTAGCTTTCGGTAGTTAATTTTATATATCACAAAAATTTTAGGTTTCCCAGCTCTGGAATCATCCTTTTAGATATTTCTGATTTCTTACATCAATCTCTTTCTTTTAAGAACATAAGATATGTTTTATTTATAGAAAACAAAGGAAAAATTTGTTTTAGTAAGTTACTTTTGTATAAGAAAATAAGTCAAAGTGTTCCAACCCTGGAAATGTCTTTTTAACTTTTTTATTTTTTTTAAATTAAAATACCAATTTTTTTCGTAATGAATTATAAAAAAAATTCATTTAATAAAAATAAATAAAAAATTATTTTACGGTAGTTAGATTTATATATCACAAAAATTTTAGGTTTTCCAACCCTGGAATCATCCCTTTTTGTTTTTTTTTTTGTTTTTCTGATTTCTTACATCAATCTCTTTCTTTTAAGAACATAATATATGTTTAATTTATAGAGAAAAAAAAGAAAAAAATTGTTTTAGTAAGTTACTTTTGTATAATAAAAAAGGTAAACTTTTCCAACCCTGGAAACGTCTTTTTATTTTTATTTTTTAACTAGAAATACCAATTTTATTTATACTGAAGTATATAACAAAAACTAAAAATTTTAAAAACCCCCCGACTTTTGTCAGAAAAAATGTTATATCTTCTAAACGGCTGGACCGATTTTCTTCAAACATAGCTAAGAACCCTTTCGATCAAGTCATCTTTCAAACAGAAAAAACTAAATGAAAATCGGTCCAGCCGTTTGGCCTATACGTGGACGCGGACAGACACACAGACACCCACTACAAACTTATAACACCCCTTTTTTTAGTCGGGGGTTAAAAATAAGTTAATTTAATAAAAAATAATAATAACTAGTTTTTGGTAGTTATTTTGTATGGCAAAATGAAGTTTAAGTTTCCCAGCTCTGAAATCGTCTACTCGATTTTTCTGATTTTCAATACCATTTCTGACACACCAGTCTAAGAACGAAGTCTCTACCTCTTCTGGGAGCTTCGGAAAACCGATTTCACGTACAGACAGACGGACATCGCTTATTCGTCTTCGCTATGCATAAGGATCCAGGATATATATACTTTATGGCTAGGTTATTAATATTCTGGAAATTCTAAATCCCGGAGCTCGGGATTTTCGGGATTTTTTTTAGTCCAGTTTTTGCATAAATAATGTTTTTGACTGCCATCTTCTATATTAAAAATCATTCCAAACTCCCTGTTATAAAAAGTTAAAATTAAAAAATTTGCTTTGAATAAATATTTTAGTAGATAATATTATATGGTGTATACCATGATACAATAATATAAAAGTAAAACCATTCTCTCTTTTCGTCGCCATATTAACCTTCTGACGTTTACCCCGATTATTTTTTAATTTTTTAATTTTTGACTGTTATGATTTTTTAGTAAAAAAATGTTTTATAATAAAAATATTGAAAAATTCATCACTATTGCATTAAAAGTTATTAAATAGATATTAAATATATAATAAATAATTGTGATTTGTGTAAAAAAAATAAATGTTGAGCAATGAGCTGCATAGACAACAATTGCAGTAATACCAAGCATTTCAGCAAAGGCACGAGTTTTTTCAATTTCCTTCAATTCCATATTTGCGGCAGAAATGGATAGAAGCATGCAATATAGATGATGGATTGCTACCAAAAAATCCTTTCGTTTGTTTTGTTCACTTCCGTGAAGAGCATATGAATATAATATATATGAATATAAAAAATCATTGGACCCGTTTGAGCCTAAGTGCAATTCCTCTTCAAAGGTAACTGCCATATTAAATACATGCATTACATTATTGCTTTAAAGCAGTGTTGTCCACACGTACACTTTCACATTCTGGGAATCTACTCCGTATTTCGAAACGAAAGAAAATGCTTTCGAATTAACATTGCTTTACTAAACTAGCCATCATACTGGTGTACTCTGTAACTAAAAATAAAAGAAAATGCAACTGCTTTGGAATGTGTATGTTAACATTATGCACGGTTAGGAAGGGTGGTGCTACAACACACCTCCAATCGTATACCAAAAAAGAAAGTGAAACAAAAACCATATAAAAACATTCGATACAGGCACCACGAACTAGGCTGCCATACTAACAGGTTTCTCATTTCATTTGCTGGTATCGCTAAGGATCAATGCCGGTCTATGCGCGGTCTTGGACCAACCAGATAAACCTAACCTAACCATATAAAAACAAGGCTATTTTGTGCTAATCAAGGCTGTGAAGAAGAGAATTATTATAGCGATGCCGTTTAAAATAAGCACATGTGATTCAAAATTCATGTTTGAACAATTTTTAATATATCTTCAGAGCATAAACCATAACATGTATGTATATTCAAAACCACAAATTACACATTTCCAAAAACATTCAAAAAAAAAACTTCCCCATAATTTTGTATGGCAACGTTTTCCTCTCTCTTTACAAAAAAACAGTAATCTAATAATTGGGACAAAAGTCAGAATTAATTTTATACGTCAAATGTGTTTGTACCTTTATATTATTGTATCATGGTGTATACATAATACATACATATATATCTGTGGCAATAAGGAAAAAGTGCTTAAGTCATATTTTACTGTTTTCCAGGAGAGCACTTTTAAACTTTTACATCGATTTTCAGAAATTTGTTTCTTTTACAGCTAAATTGGGACTGTTAACCGTTATTTTTTAAGCAACCATCGTTCTCCACACTATAAGTAATACATTTAAGTTGAAAAATTACTGAAGTATAACCTAAATTAAACTAATGTTCCAAATGAGATTAGAAGTCTAAAAAAGATAAGTTGCAAGTCATAGCGCTATAACTTCCTGAAAAATCACACAAATTGATTGAGATTTTGACCGGGAGTACTTTCAAATATGCAGATTACGGAGGTACTATTAACTTAAAACCAGCTTATCTCGACTTAAGCACTTTTTCCTTTTTGCCACAGATATTATGGCGTTTTCTTTGTAGGAAACAAAAAATATTACATGAAATGAAAATTTTCCATAAAATGGTTTTTTGAAATAGAGAGTTCATTAGAAATTATTGTATCACATCTTACGAACGTAAATTTTTGCTTAAGACAAAAAAAAGTAAAAAAAGTGAAACTTTTTCTAGAAACAAAAACGGCATTAGTGTTTAATCTTTTAATTAAAAGTCTGAATTATATAAGTACATACATACTATATATGTACATATGTTCGTCTGTATGCACCTTTTAAATATGCAAAAAAATAAATTATTAAATAAAAATATTATTTTTAATATAAAGACGCACATTTGTTCACAATGTTATCGGGATTTTGTAAGTCCCGAAAATCCCGCGGTCTCGGTTCAGGATTTCGAGACTCCATCACTAAGTCCCGAAGCCCGGGATTTGTAAAAAGCTGTCCCGATTAGCATCTCTAGTCTACACCAGTGATCCACACACATATTTGTATATATGTACATACACTTATGTTTGTGCCGAAAAAAATTTCTAAAACTCTAAATCGAGTCAATTTCTCGTATTCAAAAAGAGATTAGTGAACACTTGATGTACTTAAAATATACGCACATATATATATATATATATATATATATATAATATAAATAATATATATTAGAGTTTCTAATTTCCCGGACTTTTCCAATTCCCGGGAATCGAAAAGTAAAATATCTTATTCCCGGGAATTTCCAAAAAATATAAATTTAATTAAATTACCTCAATAAAAAATATAATTTTATGAAAAAACATACAGCATTTAAAGGAAAAACAAAACAACTTTATTCTTTCATTTCAAAAACAACAATATTTGAAAATCAAAACAAAAATAAATAAATTCATATGCACATATAAGAGTTGATTAATAATAAATTGAAATCGATTTTTTATAATACTATCTTATAAAATTTTGTTTTCTTTCAAGAAAAAAGATCTTAGTATTATTAAAGCCTTTAACAGTTCATCAGATGTTCTATTTCTCATCTTTGTTTAAATATTGCCTGCTGCCGAAAATACCCTCTCGCTGTCTATAGATGTTGGTTTTATAGTAAGCAGGGCATCATACAAAATTTGTAAATTGGTTGTCGTGTTGCTTGTTACTTCGTATATGTCAAATTCTATTTTTAATACATTTTCGAGTTTTCTTTTTTTCTTTGGATTTGTTTTTGAATTTGATATTGCCTTTTCAAGCTGTTCTTTGAAGGTCGTAAGTGGATTATCATCTGAAGAAGATGAATCGTGATGACTATAATTTTCATCTTCAAAAATTCTTTTAAACATTTTATCAGCAGTTGAAAAAACGGTTGATTTATGAGCGTATGACAAACAATTCGATTTATAGTTATCAGTCATTTAAAAAATTTTATAAAGAGTAGATTTTAATATCTCGCCTTTGATTTATGCGAGATTTCAATGACGCTAACAAATTTATTGATAAATTGTTACTTTTATTACTCAAATCTTTATAAAGTTTTCTGCAATCAACAAATTGCAATCTCTACGCCCAAGAGCCTCCGCAGCAATTTTAATTGGATGAAGCGCATTGTATAAATCATTCAAAAAAGGAATATATTCCACATCGTTCCACATGTAAATTAAATTGAAGTCTATTAAAATTTTTTTATGCAATTTTTTGCTTTCAAAAAAGTTTCTAGCATAGAATTCCAAACTGAGTTTCAGCGAGTCTTTATTAAAGAGCTGCATGAATGTTTTGATTTTCTGTCTATTGAGAATGAAGCGAAAACAGAACTCTAATTGAGAATACATCTAACGAACGAAACGAATATTTACTCCATTCGCTGGGAGACAAGCAATCGAAACGAAACGAAACACACATGGAAACATGAGAGAATGGAGATATTAGAGTAATGAAACATGAGAGATCGAATTGAATATAACATCACTCTAGTTGTCGTCAGGGCTGTCAGATGTGGCGATTTCTCGCCAAACGTGGTGACTTTAAGGCTGATTACAGAGTGGCCGCTAGAAGCGAAGCGATGATAGAAGCCATAATATTTTGTGATATACCATGCTATAAGATGTCAGAGTGAACGCTATATTGAACAAAGCGATTTTTCGGTATCCACTTCCATTACGTCAAGATTTTTTAACACACAAGTTTCTTATATTTTGTTTAATTTAATTATTTTAATTATTTGATTTTAATACACAAAAGTTTATTAAATAATCAAAATTTCACAAAGAAAACAAAACAAGAAAATGCCACGACAGAAAAACAAAAACAAAAGGAAAGAAGCTACAACGTGCTAGAAACCATTACACAACCTGCTTTGTAGCACACACTCGCATCTCGCTTCGCTCGCACTCTGACATCATTTGAGCGATCACATAAGAAACCACAGGCGGTTTGTAGCACATTGTAGCGCCATCTTATAGTATAGCCTCTAGCGGCCACTCTGTCATCAGCCTAAAGCTAGTTTGGCGTCCTAATTTTCGATTTGGTGACATGGCGATATTTTGGCGTTTTATAAAAAAGTTGGGGATTTTGTTGGCTATTTTTGATGAGCCATGATTTAGCTTGAAAATCGTTAAATATTATTTTTATTATGGTATTTGTCTCGTGTAGATAATGTGCTAAGAACATTTAATACTGGTATTAACAGCAACCGTTTTAGAAAACTTGGGCAAATTTCTGCAACTCGTTGGTTGTTTTATGGAGCGGGTATAAGACGAATTTTGGAGCTTAAAAATCATTTTTCACTTATTTCAACAGCCGAAAATATGAGACTGCCCCAAACATATACAAAGAATTATGTGACGAAAAGACAAGACTTTTTTAGATATTTAAAATCCAATAGTAAATGAAATAAACCATTTAAATCTTGAATTTCAGTCAGATAACATGCATGCAGGCAGTATGCATCAGAGGCTATATTCTACTCTTCTTTCATTTTCCTCAAAAGTGTTCAAGCCAACAATTTCGAATGAAACTCATAATAACGAAAAATTGATAACCAATGAATGTTATTATAGCTATTGATATACCAAACACTTTTCTCCCACTAAATGCAATCGATTTTGGGTCAGCATTTGAAACTGAATTAAGCAATGTTGAAATGGCTGATGAACATTTTGAAATTCTTTGGCGAATATTTTTTTCCGTATTTTAAGTTGCTCGTGAAAGAATTAATAAATAGAATACCTGAAAACATGAATATATTTAAAGTTTACGAACATTTTTCCATTACAAAATGTTGCAATCCATTATCACAAACAAAATTTGTTTTTGTTAAAGATATTTTTATTATTTTTATGAATCCTAACATGCCGCTAGATGTTTATGAAACACAATGGACAAAATTACCGCTTGTGGATTGGAAAGATTATTTTAATGGTGATATTCAATCTAACTTAAATCAGTTTTGGCCAAAAGTTTATGATTATAAGGATACGGTAGTCACGTACCATTTTATAGAACTTGTTTGGCTGTACTTTACATGCTGGTAATTCCAACAACTAATGCCTGCGTTGAAAGGGTATTTTTAATAATGAACTCAACTAAAACGCGCTTCCAAAATATCATGCAATATTAACTTCTTGACGCGTTATTACAAGTTATAAATTATATGAATGTAAATAACACATGTTGCACTTCTTTTATACCTTCGCAATATATGTTGAAAGAGTTCAATTATAATACGATGTATTCGAAAGAAGAAGACAATATGGAATGTCTTGACGATGAAGTATATATCGTTTTAGATATGTAATAGAACTGCCACTACATACAAATATACAAACATATATCTAATATTTGATGAATACTAAGCTATGTACTTTATATTGTACCTTTTTATGTTCATAATTATTTTTACATTGTTATAAATAAAAATAAACAAAATATATATAATGGCGATATTTTCCCTATTTTTGGCGAATTTTAGCGATTCGGAACAAAATAATTTTTTATATTAGTGTTTTTTATGGGAATTGTTACAATCTACATAAGTTTAAAATTTTTAAACGCACTAATAATCCCAAATTAATATTTTACTTATTAAGTAAAATATTTTTTTTATTAAAAATACATTGAAATTGATTATTGTGGGGTTTAGCTGGATCCTATGCGCATTTCACTGTTGCTAATGCAGATCATCAGGGAACCTTTACCCAAAGCTTCTTAGAACAACTAGAGTTATTATATTATAAAATTTCATTTAAACAAATGAGAAGCTCAATAACAAGTAACAAAGTTGAAACAAGAACTCAATAATCAACATGTTTTTTATTTTCTTACTTTACTATTGCTACATTGGCTGACTTTTTTTCAGCTTCAAATTGTAGTCCAAAGAGTATGTAAAAGAAAATAAATGTAAATAACAACAACAGCTATTTAAGAATAGAGTGTTGCCACACAAGTATTTTTTTGACTGGGTACAGTCAAGTTAATAATTAGTGTTTCTTATGGGAATTAAACTGTAACAATTCCCATAAAAAACACTAATTATTAACTTTACTGCACCCGGTCAAAAAAATACTTGTGTGGCAACACTCTATTCTTAAATAGCTGTTGTTGTTATTTACATTTATTTTCTTTTACATACTCTTACGACTACAATTTGAAGCTGAAAAAAAAGTCAGCCAATGTAGCAATAGTAAAGTAAGAAAATAAAAAACATGTTGATTATTGAGTTCTTGTTTCAACTTTGTTATTTGTTATTGCGCTTCTCATTTGTTAAAATGAAAGTTTATAATATAATAACTAGGGCGACAAATTTCATGCACTATAAAATTAAAAATATGCGCATATAATATGCACCATAGAAGTCAAAATATGCACCAAAATAATGAAAATATGCGCAAATAAAAATATGCAACAAAAAACAATTAATTTTTCACTAGATTTATTAAAACATAATAAAAAATAAAATCCAGTCTACAGAATCAAATAAAAAATTAAAATATAAAAATAAAATCAGTTCATAGAATCTGTACATTTAAACGAGTAGTATTAACATAGATTTTTTTTGTTGGCGTTGGCAGAAGTAGTTAGCACGTTGACTACAAAACCGAAGATCCTGGGTTCAATCCCTGTATCCGACAGTCATTAAATAACAACAGCACGCATTTTTCTGATGTGCATTAGTGTCCCTTTGTATCAGTTGTTGTAGGAAAGTTCAAGTGATGAAGGCATAGTCACTGGTCACTGAACTACATATACCGACTTCAACAGATGCTAATCCTAATGTAAAATCAGAGCGCCCTCCTTCGTCGGTATTGTGTAGCAGAATCATTGGCGAAGTAAAATAACCAATAAAATGGCTACTAAACACAGCTTCAAAATTTAATACGCCTAATTTGAGACCAGAAGGCGCTACAACGCTGCATTATTACAAAAAAATGCGTGAAAATAGCAGAGTTGTAAAAAGAATGAAGCTTTCTTCTATCTCTTCTTTCACCACCTGTCTTCTATCACTTTCCCTTTCCGAAGTAAGGTAACACCTAGTAATAGTAGTAGGCATCAATTGCCTGAGTGTTACTTCTCTTAAAAAAAGAAAAATACAGTTTTTTAAATTTTCATATGTAAAGTGCCTGTTGGGGCGCAGAAATTGTTTGTACATCGAAAATGTTCGATCGTTCGTTTTTTAAAATGCGTTTTCTTGTGTTTAAAAAGGGGGCTACATAAATTTTCACCGGCATTGCCGCATCAGTTGGTATAATGAATAACATTTAAATATGTACATATGTATGTAGTATGGACGTTGTATCTTGTATTAAATGGCTGTTATTTCAGAAATGATATTAAAGTATTCAGTGCAAGTTTGAGAAAATGGAGGATTTTTTTTGATATTGTTATAGCTGTGAAAAACTTGGAAAATATGCAAATAAATATGCACTTATTACAAAAATATGCACAGAACTTAGATTTTTGTTAAAATATGCAAAATATGCAAAAACAAATTCATGCAATTTTACAGGAAATCTTATGAAACGCAAAGAAAATTGTTCAGAATAGCTTTTAAGGTGTCGACAATAAATATGCATTTGCATTGAAATTGTCGCCCTAATAATAACTCTAGTTGTTCTTAGAAGATTTGGGTAAAGGTTCCCTGATGATCTGCATTAGCAACAGTGAAATGCGCATATGATCCAGCTAAGCCCCTCAATAATCAATTTCAATGTATTTTTAATAAAAAAATATTTTACTTAATAAGTAAAATATTAATTTGGGATTATTAGTGCGTTTAAAAATTTTAAACTTAATTTTTTATAATTTATAAAATAAATTTCTAATAATTTATAAAATACATATTTCATTGTCAAAAACTAAAAAGACTTTGGCGATTTTGGCGATTTTTGACATTGGATTTGGCGAAAAAGGTGAAAATAAATCTGACAGCCCTAGTTGTCGCTTGTTTCGTTTAAAAAAAGCGAAACAAACGAAACATGCATGTCTGCGAGAATGACAAACATTTACTCTCATCTTTCAAAATTATTATGGAAACATTCGAATGTTTTGGTTTGAAAAGGAAACATTCACGCATTTACTTTGTTTTTCTCTGAATCAGTTGCTTGTGCGCAGTGTGGCCAGATTGTAAAATAATATGAAGCTAAATCAGGTTTGAAATAGAGCTAAATAAGGAATTTTAAAGCAAAAAATAAAGCTAAATTTTTTATAGCTTTGCAATAGCAACTTTTCATTATTTCAGGGTAGGAAGAGTGCTCGAATTGATTTCTTTCGCAAACGAATTTAATTCGAACGAATTTTATTTTCAATATTGTAAAGAATTATTCTTTTTAATTCGCAAATTTTATGAATAAAAAATAAAAAATCAAAGAATGCAAAATAAAATTCCTCTCGAAAATTTAAAAATAAAATTCGCAAATTAAAAGAAATTAGCATTCGTGATTAAATTAAAAATACAAATAGTCCAAAGTAAAGACTAAATTTTTTCAAGGAGATTTTATTGTTAACAAATATAGCTAGAAAACTGAAATTGGGTGTGTAGGTTCCTCTTTCGATGCATAGATCCACTAAGAAGGAATTTTTCGTAATTCGAACGTGAAAAGGGGTAAAAAGGGGAAAAAAGTTTAACATCGGTATCATCATATCTCAGAAACTACGGTGGATAGCCTAAAAATTCTAAAAGCATACGAATGCTTATTAAAAATAACCGACACGTGCTAGTACTTTTTCAATATGTGTACTTTTAGGCGTTGAAAGGGGATAAAAACTGAAATATTGGTACCTTTTTTGCATACGAAATATCTTCTAAATTAGTGGATGTAGCAGAAAGCTTTATGGGCATTCTTTTCTTCTGTACAGAATATCGAATAAGTTTTGACACTTTCTGAACATTTGCGATTATAAGGAGTAAAAATTTACCCGTTTACGGTACTTTTATGTTAATTATAATGTACAAATATACATACATACATGTAAAAATACTTTCTTTTTGCTTCAAACCGCTCAGTAGAAGCTGAGGTAAGAATTTTAATGTTTTTTCGAAGAGTCCAAAAAAGGTAATAAAAAGGGAATTTTATTTTTAAGTTTTCGAGAGGAATTTTATTTTGCATTCTTTGTTTTTTTTTATTCATAAAATTTGCGAATTAAAAAGAATAATTCTTTACAATATTGAAAATAAAATTCGTTCGAATTAAATTCGTTTGCGAAAGAAATCAATTCGAGCACTCTTCCTACCCTGAAATAATGAAAAGTTGCTATTGCAAAGCTATAAAAAATTTTGCGTTATTTTTTTACTTTAAAATTCCTTATTTAGCTGTATTTCAAACCTGATTTAGCTTCATATTATTTTACAATCTGGCCACACTGCGCACAAGCAACTTATTCAGAGAAAAACAAAATAAATGCGTGAATGTTTCCTTTGTTTCCTTTTCAAACCAAAACATTCGAATGTTTCCATAATAATTTAGAAAGATGAGAGTAAATGTGTGTTTCGTTTGTCATTCTCGAAAAGACATGTATGTTTCGTTTGATTCGCTTTTTTTTGAACGAAACAAACGACAACTAGAGTGATGTTATATTCAATTCGATCCAGTGATGGGAAAGTTGGTATGATCGTACTTTTTTTGATACTATTTAACATGAAAAAGTACTGTAGTACTCCCCCAACACATTTGATACTCTCACGGTCAACTTAGAAATGCTGTCAAATGACGCGCGTATTAATATATTTTTGCCAGGAATTAAATTTCTTTTTCGGCAAATAGCACGAAACTTTATTAGTAAAGCTATTTGAGAAAAGTGTAATCTCTCAAAATTCAATACATATAAACGAAAACCAATGATATTTTCTGTGGCACAGAAGTTAATCTATATACATACATATAAAAACAAATCATGTTGAAACAACTGTTTGAAATCAGTTTAAAGAAAGTTGTAAAAAGTTTTATATCAAATTTTGTCAAGTTCTATGGGCAAAAGTGGACTTTGACAATGAAATGTTAGTTTGATTTCGTAATCCACTTTTAGACATGCAAAGTTTAGTCTTAATTCAGCTGTGTAAAAGACAGAAAGAAGAATATCATCTCTCTGCCTTTCTCCCAACTGAATTAAGACTTTGGAAAGTAAACTTTCCGTGTCTGAAAGGGGTATTTCCGTGTCTAAAAGAGGTATTAGATTTACCCGGGAAATGTTTTATCTTGTAAAACCAACAGCAATATACAACTTTTAATTAAAATGTTTCCAAGCGGAAAGGAAAATTTTTAAGCTATTAACAACCAATACTTGTATAGTGCACTGGCTGATATAAAAGAACTGAAACCATTAACAACAGAAAATATATATGTATCTATAGTGACTTAAACTAAAAACGCATTAGATGAATACGTGTTTCATGATATATCGAGAGTAGCTTACGGAATTTTGTCCATACCTCACTCCTCTACAAATGTCGAAAGGATTTTCTCTTATAAAAATCTCATGAAAATAAAACACAGGAACCGATTTTATGTTCCAATCGTATCAAGTCTTATTCAGGCCAAAGATTTATTGAAGTCTAAAAATTCATCTTGTTATAACTTTGACATTTGTACCTGCATATGTACATATGTATGTATATACTTTGTGTCCGTTTTTATTTCTTTGTTTCTTTGTATATGAATTTTTTACCATTTTTTGTTAATAAAATTTAAATAAAAAAATAATAATAATTTTCGGTACTCTCGGGATCAAAAAAGTACTCAAAATTTTTTTTTTTTGATACTAAAATGTAAATCTCATTTCCCATCACTGATTCGATCTCTCATGTTTCATTACTCTAATGTCTCCATTCTCTCAAGTTTCCATTCTCTAATAGCAACACACATTTTTTCAGTTCCATTGCTCGTTTCGCTTTTACAAATGAGAATAGGAAGACTGTTTGAAAATTTGAGAATGTGTTGAACAGCGTTTCAATCACATTCGTGCAGATCATTAGTCTTTATATCGCATCCCAAATGAATTTCTTTTCCTATTTCTTCTTTAGCATACCTTTGCAAATAAGATGTTTTTAGTGGACTCATTTTAAAAACTTTTATTATATTTCTTGTATTTTTTAAAATATCAGAATATTTTGGAACTATAGTATAAGAAGAAGAAGGCACTTCAACTTCTTCATCGTAATCAGAATTATCTGAGTCTTCGAATACTTCTACACTGTCTTTTCTTTTGTAAAGTACGTCGATTACAGCAAGGTGTATGGCGTGGTTTAAACAGAAAATTCCATGCACAGGACTATTTTTTACAAAAGATTTCATAACATTTGGCCCATCAGAAATTGTACAGATAACGTGTTTTGAAAATCTATGTTAAAAAGCTTTAAATGTTCCTCAATCATGGTTTTGATTTGAAGAGCTCCACATCTCCTGGAATGTACACTAACCCTAAGTTATACATTTTATTCTGTGGACCATACAGGCACAAATTAAGATACCGTCTTTGTTAAATGCTGGACCACTCATCAAATACAACAGAAAACCTACCTTTTTGTTCCACTAATTTTTCAATATCTGATATAATATCTTTTTGCACTTTTTCCACAAAAGACAATATACATTTTTTACGGTGGTATGATTTTTTGGCAAATCTAGGCCCATTTGCTTAAGTGTTTCCCTTATAAAACTGCTTTTAGTTAAAGCATGGATGGAAATTCCATCTACAGCTGCCAATTTAGATACTATTTCCTCTAAAGACTTTTTTGGTTGAAAACAATTTGTGATGCTTGAAGTTGTTGGAGTCACCTCGGAAACCTCTATTAAATCTGCTTTCACGCTTACATTGTGTACCTGTCTGAAATGTCGCAGCAATCCACTAGTACTTCCACCTGTTTCCATACTACTGATTGCCTGGACTGCTCCGTGCTTATCTACATATGTGAACAGTATAACATAAAGTTTACGTTTAATATAAAGTAAATATTCTATAATGTTGATTAATACTTACAATTTTGTATTTTGTACCATTGCTAATAAAATTTCTATTAACTCAAAAAACCATTTCACAATAAGTAGCGTTACAGGGTTGTATTTTTCAGTAATACAGCAACGAACAGCAATGTAAAAAAAGTAAAATTTCAAAATTTTTAATATTAAATTCCCGAAAATTCCCGTTGAAAATTTCCCGGGATTTATAAAATAATAATTCCCGGGAATTCCCGGGATTTTTTCCCGCGTAGAAACTCTAATATATATATTTTTTAATACATGTTTTTTTATTTATTGTATCTTCAAATATAAACTAACAATAAGTATTCAAATCTAAAATATAATTATTAAGCCCAACCAATGTCGGACATAAACAAAGTGATAGTTATTAATAATACATAAGTAGTGATAAGCAAAAAAAAGTATTTTCAACAGCATCTGGAGTGTTTAGTATTAGATCCCTTGTCATAATAAAAATATTCAAGTGCATTTGAATATCACATATATGCGCAAATAAATATTTTATACCTTCACACTATTTAATATTTTCCATAGCAAACAGAACAGAAATATTTTTGTAGTAATATTTTTCGATGCACACAAAATGAAAATATATCCACAATAATATTTTACGCAGTAAACAGATTTAAATTTTTGCATATTAGCTTATGTTATACTTATTTTTGTAACTGCAAAATATTATAGCACACAAATATTATAAATAACAACTACCGAAAAATATTCATAGAAAAATATGCAAACAAGAAATATTTTGAAGAAATATGCATATTTATGGCAAAAAAATATTTCTGTCTCATTATGATGCATAAAATGGAATAATTGAAGATGAGTGTGGGCATTTGACTATGTGTGTGTGTTGTATATTTGTGTGTACGTATGTAAATTACCCTCTAGTCAGCGTAGAACCATATGTCTCCATGTCAATACAAATAGAGATACATTAGAGACGACAGTTCTAGTATATTTCTGGTGATATTGTCAATGAACGCGTCAATAGTTTGTTTTTCTTTTTTATTGTGCTATGCAATAATATTAAATAAACATACATATCTAGACGAGGGTCACTAAAATCTACTAGTGAATCCTTGGTTCAAATATCTAAATATGGTCGTACTAGAACTACCTTCTCAATAGTGCTAAAGTCTACTGGTAGATTTTCAATGACAACCCTATGTTATATGTCAATAGGCGATTACATTGGCTAGGGTACACCTAATCAGTAGCACTGTTGACTATGTCGCTAGAAAATCACTATAATTTTACTATTGACAACAAGCGAGGAAATATCCATTTTGTATACTAGAGCCCCTAAAATTTACTAGTAAATCTCTGGTGCCAATGTCTCCATGTGGTCTCAAACGAACTACTTCGTCAGTAGTGCTACAGTCTAGTGGTGGATTTTCAATGACAAGCTAATGTTAAATGTCAATAGATAATACCATTGACTGGGGTACACCTGGTCAGTAGTACTACAGACAACGTCACTAGTAAATCACCACAATTTCACTATTCGCACTTTCTGCAGGGTAATTTACGCAAAGTTTATTATCATTATTATTATTAATAATAATAATAGTATTAATAATAATAATTTTAATTATTGCTTTTTTTAACCTCCGACTAAAAAAGGGTGTTATAAGTTTGTAGTGTGTGTCTGTGTGTCTGTCCGTGTCCACGTACAGGCCAAACGGCTGGGCCGATTTTCATTTTCTGTTTCAAAGATAACTTGATCGAGAGGGTTCTTAGCTATGTTTGAAGAAAATCGGTCCAGCCGTTTAGAAGATATAACATCTTTCTGAAAAAAGTCGGGGGTTTTTTAAATTTTGAATTTTTATTTATTAAATATATTTTACTTAGAATGTGTAAGTAAATAAAATGTTCACTAAGGAAACATTTCCTTCTAGGATGAACAAAATAGTAAAACTACAATTCATATTAGATATTACTAAAAAATACGTTAGGTAGGACAAACTTGCCATTAAGTTATCGCTCACTTTAGGTTAAACTAAAGTTGTAATAATGAAAAAAAAACTTTTTATACGTCCGATAAAATCATAATTTTAAATAATTCTTCCCAAATCCAATGTCAATGCAGAATTATCACAATTATATTTTTGTAGGTTTTTCTTCTAGCGCATTGTAGATGTTGGTGTTTTATTATTTTTCTATTTAAATTTATAAAACCAAATTCCCGACAGACAAAATTGATGAAAATGTTATGAAAAGAACTAATGTAAGAAAAGTATTTTTAAGCAAAAACACTATTTGAAAAAAGGACTTTTTAGGTGAGATGTTTTTTGAAAGTGTATTTTATCGAAAACGAAACTATCTTCAAAAAGTTGGTTTTGGAAAAAATACTTATTCCAAAAAGTATATTATATATATATATATATATATATATATATATATATATATATATATATATATATATATATATATATATATATATATATATATATAAGTACCCTTTTAAAGTCCTTTCTTCAAAAAGTGGTATTTCCAAAAAGTGCTTTCTTCAAAAAGTACCTTTCAACAAAAAGTACTTTTTATAAAAATTTTCTTTTCAAAAAAGTACATTTTTTTAAAAGTACTTTTCCCAAAAAGTACGTTTTTCTCAAAAGTACCAAAAAATATCTGTTTTGAAAAAAAGTACTTATCAAAAAAGTACCTTTTTTTCTCAGATTTACTTTTTCTAATAAGTATTTTTTCCAAAAAATAACTTTTTGAAGATAGTTCCGTTTTCGATAAAATACACTTTCGAAAAACATCTCACCTAAAAAGTCCTTTTTTACAAATAGTGTTTTTGCTTAGAAGTACTTTTCTTACATTAGTTCTTTTTTTAAAAAGTACTTTTTTAAAAAAAATGGCTTTTTGAAACCACTACATTAAGTATATAACTTTTCTTAAATCCTAAGATTGGAAGAGTACTTTTTTTATAAAATACCATTCTCATTATGTACATCTCTCAAAAATAACCTTATCCAAAAGTATTCATATCTCACATTTGCAAAAATTATATGGATCTTCAAAAATTACATTTTCAAAAAGTGTCAAATCTTATTCGAGATTCTGTACAGAAGAAAATATCGCACCAAAAAGCTTTCTGCTATATTCAATAATTTAGAAGATATTTCGTGTGCAAAAAAGGTACCAAAATTTAGTTTTTACTCCTTTCTAAACCCTAAAAGTACACCTATTAAAAAAATACCAAACACATGTCGGCTTGCCTTCTACCAACATTCTTATCCTTTTGGAATTTTTAGTTCATCTAATGTAGTTCACCAGAAATAAAGACACCAATTTTACCCTTTTTTACCCCCTTAGCACTCTTTGAGCCATTCGAAAAAACATACATTTTATTATCCCAGCTTTTACTGACCGTTAGGAAGTCACACTTAATTATTTTTACATGTATGTCATATGTTCCTTATAATTCACAAAAAAAGTACAGAAAACGGGTAAAATTGTTCCCCTTATAAGTGACATTTTTCAAAAAGTGTCAAAACTTATTCGAGATTCTGTACAGAAGAAAATATCGCACCAAAAAGCTTTCTGCTATATTCAATAATTTAGAAGATATTTCGTGTGCAAAAAGGTACCAAAATTTAGTTTTTACCCCCTTTTAACCCCTAAAAGTATTAATGTATATTGAAAAAGTAACAAACACGTGTCGGCTTATTTCTTAGTAGTATTCGTATACTTTTGGAATTTGGCGTCTATCTATCGTAGCTTCCGAGATATAAAAATCCCGATTTTACCCCTTTTTATCCCTTTTCGCGTTAGAATTTAGAAAAATTCGTTCTTAGTGGATCTATGCATCGAAAGAGGAACCTACATACCCAGTTTCAATTTTCTAGCTATACTGCCATATTCATAAAAAATATTTTAGGTTTATTGCAGGTTTATTTGACAAATTTCCCATAGAAATACGTCAAATAAGAGCTTAATAAACCTGAAATATTTTTTATGAATAAGGCAGATAGTCGTTAACAATAAAATCTCCTTAAAAAATCTTAGTCTTTACTTTTTACTATGTATTTGTATTTTTAATTTAATCGCGAATTCTATTTTCTTTTCGTTTGCGAATTTTATTTTTAAATTTGCGAGAGGAATTTTATTTTGCATTTTTTGATTTTTTTTTTCGTTCGCAAATTTTATAAATAAAATTTGCGAATTAAAAAGAATAATTCTTTACAATATTGAAAATAAAATTTGTTCGAATTAAATTGGTTTGCGAAAGAAATCAATTCGAGCACTCTTCCTACCCTGCTCAAAAGGATCAATTTATGGCATGTTTCTACATTACAAGTAACTCAAAAATTTTGTTCATATGAGTACAAAATTTGGCTTTGGGGTTTCATAAAACAACTGTCAACTTTTTGTGAGTAAAATACGCAATACTTTTTTATTTTGTTGTTTCTACATAACAAATTCAATTGTATCTAATGTCAAATATAGGCAATCAAAAATTAGTACTTGTGTGGAAATTAAAATAGAAGAAATCGAATGTCCACACAATCGTCTAATTGAACCATTATGGAACCTGTAAGCATATATCCAAACATTCTTACATTATATCCCATATTTGTATGTATTTTCATCACAATTTTATTTTCAATTTTGTTCACATAAATTTGTTGGAAAGTAATAATAGGTTTGCTTCGCTGTATTATATTGAATTAAGTTCGTTTGTAATTTGAGACTGAGTAATTGCAAGCTCTTACTGAATAAATGGTTGCAGAAAATAGCGGTTGCACTTTTCTTTTTTGTGAATTTTATTTCTAAGTAAATTCTTCAATCATTTTCTTGTATGATGTGTAGCATATTTAAAAAAAAGAATATGCATCGGTTTTATGTATATGAAATATACTTTTTATATCTGTAATACATTTTTCCACATTTAAAATATATTGAAAGATATTAACCTCCTAACCACGATAAGGCATATTATTTTGGTTCATATATAAACTCCTGTGCTTTGAACCACATTTCAATGTAAAGTTTTTTATTCATTATTATCTTGGATCTAGCTGTATTCAAATCAAGAAGATTGGGAGTATTTCCATTAAATGCGGCAAATTAGTAACCATCTGACGATATATGCATGTACATATCGTATATGATAGATGAAATCCATTGATGAAACATGAAAGCTTTTTGACTTGTTTCAACAAAATCTTAATGCTTTTATAATTGTGAAAAAATCATAACATACCGTAAATGAAAAAAAGTATGTCACTATCGATGTTATTAATTAAGAATCTATGATGCAGCCTTTTTAATAATGCTTAATAGCAAAAATACTCAGGATTTGTTCAGTTACTCGATTTTGTTTGAAAAATAAACGAACTGAACTTATATTGCGTTGTAATTTAAAAGCAGCTGTTTTTTATTTTGCTCGATTTTCTCCTAGGGCTGCCATTAAGTAATGCTTTTAGTATGGAAAAAAATTAACTCAAATACCAAATTGTATACCATGGCAATAATGAAATTAAATATAAAAAAGTGATACCAAATACAACGTAACAGGCCATTAATTCCAAGAAATCGTTAGCAGTCAGGTCATTTGGAATTTTCATTTATAAATAAAAAATAAATACCGCAAGAATGCGGTATGTTGCTACCCGTAATATTTTTCAAGGTGATGTATGTATTTTGTTTATTCTTTTGGTGCACCTCTTTTTGCGTGAATCAAGTCATTTGGAATTTTCATTTATGAATAAAGAAATACTTAAATCCCGCAGGAATGCCGCAACAATTAACATTGTTAACTATAATATTTTTCAAGGTGATGTTTCTTATTTTATTATTGGTTGTACTTCTTCTTTCTCGAATCAAATCTTTGGAATGTAAAACATCATTAGGAATGAAAAATATCTGAAAAGCTAAATTTCATTCGCATGCCTTACATAAGTAAGTCAAAACTTACCTGTTTTATTTTTGTTTTTAGTATATGTGCATAATTTTAATATAATTGCTTTTATCAGCGCGTGCATTTAATTTTAATTCGTTGCACGTTTTGTAAAAAAAATATAAAAAATGACTTCACAAATAACATTTTCATCAATTTTGTCTGTCGGCAATTTGGTTTTATAAATTTAAATAGTAAAATAATAAAACACCAACATCTACAATGCGCTAGAAGAAAAACCTACAAAAATATAATTGTGATAATTCTGCATTGACATTGATTTGGGAAGAGCTTATTAATTATTTAAAATTATGATTTTATCGGACGTATAAAACGTTTTTTTTCATTATTACAACTTTAGTTTAACCTAAAGTGAGCGATAACTTAAAGTGTCCAGGAGAAGTACAAAAAAACCCATCAACCCGCTGATTATTTGTACGTCTCCAAATATGATTGACAAAAATAACCTTATTTGCTTTGTGTTATTCGTTCTGTGACGACATGGACACAAAGTAGACCAGAGTTGTAATAACTGACGTAAGGAAAAAGCTAAAATTAGCAGATTTGGTCACTGTTAAAAAGGGACAAATAGTGTGTGTTTCTTATGAAAATTGCTTAGCAAAATAATCAAAACAAACAACAGAAAATATAATAAAGAAATTTTAAAGTTTTGCAATATTAAAATAGTTTAAATTAAAAGTATTTATTTGTTTCTAATTGGAAAAATATAATGCGGAAAAGATTATTTGCATTAAAATGTGTACATATTGGATTTGTTTTTGAATGGCATCGGTGTGTGTGCGTGTGTGTATAAAAAATTAAAATGCCACAATCAAGTCCCTGCCTACAAGAAAACTGTGGCCAATATATAAAAAAACATGAAATTGATAAAAAATAAAAGTGAAAATGAGGAGCAAATGGATGCCTTCAATCTTTGAAGGACGAATACTTGCTCCGGCGTACGTGATGTGTCTTATTTGGGGTTGGGGTTGTGGTTGATGGCTGCCAGACATGCATCTGATGATGATAATACGATACCTATTGCGAAGGTAATGAACCAGTATTATATTTATTTAAAGAAAATAATAATTTGGTGTCTTTTCATCATTCAGTGCTTTTGAAACATGGTATTATAAACATCCGGATGTTATATCTACTGTGGTTATATATTTACTTGATCTAACTTTTCAACCTCGGAAAAATAATGAAATTGATTTACATATGTAAAGTTGGAGTTATTATTCGCCTTTATCGGAATTGAAAGTTCGCGTGGAATGGGTTCCCTTTCCCTAAAAATGTGATCGCCAATGTTTGCGTTGTTGTGTCAGTATACTATTTTCCATTTTGTCCATTTCTAGTTCATGGGAAATATTTTAGGTGAACAAAATGTTCGCCTTTTAGTCCCGATAAGGGTGATTATTTGTGAATAGATTAAGTTCGTTTGGATTTTTCTTTATGTACATAGCTAATTAAAAACAACTTATTTCATTTTGCAAATAAATTTATGCATTTTATTTTTCTATATTTCCTGAAATTTTAATTATAAGTATGTATATAAAACTTATTGAATTCAATTTATATTAATACTTAATTTAATTTATTATTGTGTTGTCAAAATGTTTATTTGCGAAATGTAAAACTAGTAAAAGAGTGTACAATTGCAGTTATATAAATGTACAAAAAAAAAATAGTTAAATATTGCATTAAACACAAATAAAAACTTGTGTTTTTAGTTCAAAGGAAAGCATTTATATTACAATTACGGTAAGACTTGAAAAGATAAAAGCTATATACACAAAAATATGTAAAATATGTAGCAGGCATGTTTCGAGCATTCCAACGTATAGTAGTAGGACCAGGTGATGCGTAATTTGCGTCTTTGCCTGCACATTTGAGGGTGTGTTCATAAGCAAAACCGTATGTATGTATGTGTTTTGATAAAATTTTAATCACTTAATGCTGTATAATCAAATGTCTGACTATATTACTGCGATGCAATTGCACGTAGTTGCATATGGAACGGATCTTGGCTCCAATGCAATTATGCAACGATTTGGAGTCGTAGGAATAATCTTGTGCTATGCCGCCCATATTTGCAATTGATGTTCTGTTATTAGGGATCGTGTTGGCTTGCGACGGCCACAACCCAAACAGCGGTGCGAATACTCTCCGATATGAATAATGAAATGTTGATACCAAACATAAAACATAAAACGTGACTTCTTCTGACAAAATATGCAGAATGCTTCATATTGATACTAATACTGTTTTTTTAAGATCTGCCATCAATTGGATGTTCAATTGATTATAGGCGTTTTGGCCATGGCAGCTCATGCTGCCGCGCATACAGGCTGAGAAAACTTTCCAGCCGGTTGGCAGTTGTGCAGCTACTCCCCAGGCGTTCAGCCTTTTATGCATTTGATGATCCTAAGAAATTAAAACAATTTTTTTTCTGGAAGAAATATCTTAGTATATATATAGATGGTAGTTTATATCAAAGTATATTTTGTCACAATTAATGGAATGTGATCAACCGTTTCGACAAGGAGTAATCAGACCACCATATACATACATATGTATATTAGATAAAATTATAATTTTTTTACTCACATAGGTATTTTTCTGTTTTGCCAAAAATGTGCTTCTGAAAATATAGAGAAAAAACTAGCTATTATGACAATATACAGACATAAATTAACAATTGCAGAAACTACTTACCATTAATTTCAACCAAGATTGTTTTTGTTACAAAAATCTGCAAATAAATTAAATTTACAACATATTTCTTTACAAATAAAAAATTTTAACCTTTTACTTACCAAAATCACACAGCGAATGAGGCAACAAAGCACAACACGAAAATACATTACAAGAATGGCATACGAAAAAGCTTTAAAGAGGATTTGATGACTGTGTGAGCGAGACATAAAGAAAACGCAATTATCTTCCGTCTCGTGTCATCTCTGTATATCCTCTGTGACATGGAGAAGTGCGCGGATGAAAAAAATTAATTTGCACTTTATGAAAATGTACCATTGATCTTTGTAAAAAACCAAACAATGAAAAGTCTACAAACAGTTGTATGATTATTATAAATACTATATTATATTCTCTAATTTTTCTAATCTTAATGGGTAGTGTGAATAAGAAAATTAGTTAAAAATTGTATTGATGTATGTGAGTTTTGTGTTTAAAACAAATTTTTAACTAAAAAGCAAATACATACGAATATGTACATATTTTTTTTTTTATTTACACTACCCAATGTCTTGTTTTTATATTAAAAATCGTTTGTTTGTTTCGAAATTTTTTCAAGGAAAATATGTACATATGTTTGTTTTCTTACAATGGTTTGAAGAACTAGAATTATTATTAATAATTAAAATTAACTAGAATTATTATTATTATAAATAATAATAATAATAGATGAAAATTTAGAGTGGAAGATAGACAAATTATTATTTAGCTCTGTATATTTGTTTAATGTGCTTTTTTATACAAAGATTTCATAAAGTTTTTATGCCGCTAATAACAAAAAATCATCATCCGATGAAGACATACTTATGTATATGCTATCGCGCACAACGAACACAAAATTAAAATGCTGATTGACGATTTTATTTGTACGGCTCCGAAAAATCATCAATTAAACGACACTAACACATTCTTACCGATTGATGGCTTTTTTGTACGTCGCCTGGACACTTAAGGGCAAGTTTGTCCTACCTAATGTATTTTTTAGTAATATCTAATATGAATTGTAGTTTTACTATTTTGTTCATCCTAGAAGGAAATGTTTCCTTAGTGAACATTTTATTTACTTACACATTCTAAATAAAATATATTTAAAAAAAGCAATAATTAAAATTTTTATTATTATTATTATTAATAATAATAATGATAATAAACTTTGCGTAAATTAATTTACATACGTACACATAAATATATACAACATACACACATAGTCAAATGCTCACACTCATCTTCAATCATTCCATTTTACCCATCATAATGAGACAGAAATATTTTTTGCCATATATGTATATGCATATTTCTTCAAAATATTTCTTGAAAATATTTTCAAAATGACAATATTTCTTGTTGGCATATCTACATATTTTTTCTCAAATATTTCAATTTTCTCATATTTAATTCAGCATATTTTTCAGAGTATTTGAATGGCGAAATATTTTTTAGAGTTGAAATATTTTTCTATGCATATTTTTCGGTAGTTGTTATTTATAATATATATTTGTGTGCTATAATATTTTGCAGTTACAAAAATATAACTCAAGCTAATATGTTTAAATTGAGATCTGTTTACTGCGTAAAATATTATTGTGGATATATTTTTGATTTTGTGTGCATAGAAAAATATTACTACAAAAATATTTCTGTTCTGTTTGCTATGGAAAATATTAAATAGTGTGAAGGTATAAAATATTTATTTAGCGCAATAAAATTATTTCGTAACAGAAAAATAATTTCTTAGTTTTCATAGGAAATTAGTTAATATGTTGACAATTTATAGTAAATATATCAGTTTTTTTAAACCCTGAGTAGCATATTTAAGTCACGATGTATATTTGAATTTTTGATGTACCATGGAGCCGAGCCGATGTTATCAAACGTAAAATTTTGTTTTGCCTTCGTTGGATTTCTCAACATTTGAAGCTGAAGCAGTGCCCCATAGCTACGGTGACCATCCGTTCTGTATTATACAGAACAGTACTGTATTTGAGAGTCCTATTCTGTATGAATTATTCATTAGGAAATAACGTTGAAATGTTCTGTATTTTATTAACTGTTCAGTGTTTGTTCTGTATTTTCATGACTCAAACTGCATTTAAAAAATTAACTGCCTGTCCCACGATATCACTCGCAAACGTTCGAATGACAACTTATATTGAAAACAACAACAAATTTTCTAATGTTATTGTTGTTTGCAATACAAGTTGTCGCTCGAACGTTTGCGGGTGACATCGTGGGACAGGCAGTAACTCAGTTTCTTCACAGCACTGTTTTAATCAACATGGGAAAAGGGCTTAATATATGAACTATGCAAATGCCGCAGTTCTATAAAAATACAGAAACAGCATGAGTTTTGTTTCCCTAATTTTTTCCTTGAGAGCGTGAATATGAAATTTTTCTGTATTAGTGACATCTTATGTTTTAAAGCTTATTTTTGACGATCCCGGTTCAAGTCCCTTGATTTTCTTTGTTCATTGTCAAGCTACTTTATATCATAATTATATAACACAGATTGAGTCCAAAAAATATGTATGACTGAGGTCTTTCTCATTATTAATGAACCTAAGCTTAAAATCGTAATTGAGCTAAGCCAGAAAAATGTTATTTATATGGATTAGTTTAAAGTTAATGCAAGCCGATTTTATGCAGATTGTATTGAATACTTAAATTAGTGGGATACTGCCTACCACGAAGTTGAAACTCCTATATGGAAAGATGTTAAATCCAGTTTTGTTTTCATTATGGATAAAAGAAATGAGTTAAACATAAATGACACGGAATTATTTGATGAATTAGCTCTTGTTAAAAGATATTCCTCTTTAGAAAAATTAAAGGAATAGAATGAGAATCAAAAATCTGCAAAGGAGCGGTGGGTAAAAATGTTTAAACATTTTAAAAAAGGTGACACAAGTTTCCAAAATAGGTTGAAAGTTGTCGAATTCAGTTTATGTTTATCTGGTTATAATGCCCCAACAGAAAGGGTATTTTCTGTTTTAAATAATATATGGACCAGTGAAAAATCTTAAATGAAGATGCATACTATCAAAGCGTTTTTAATTACAAAATTAAACTATGATTTAAATTGTGTTGAGTTTAAATAGTATTTAAAATTAAATCAATACTTGGTAAAAGAAATCTAGGCGCACGGTAGTGCGCCAGGCCAAGTTCCGGCCAATGCACGCAGTGTATATATTTATAGGAAGCCATTCGAGCTGTTTTTACCCCCCTCACAACTTTGTTCCCCGCAATCTTAAAATTATTAATTTAAACCATAATTAGAATTAATGTAACCGCATATGCTTAGTTTGAAAGTTTTACAATGATGGGTTCCGGAGATATGAAGGTGCAAAAAGTGCATATTTTAAGACATACTCACTGACCACTGACACACTCATCAAATTGATGAAGCACTTCCGCTATTGCTAGAGAGCTTAAATTTGGTATACGAGTAGATCCAGGTGAGCAATAAACTAGAAAAATCTGAAAACCCGGAAATTTTAGGCAGGGGAGCGGGGCTACGCCCATAAAAATTAAAGCTTGTTCTAGTGAGCTGAAATTCGATACAAAGCCTAGTCTACGTGAGCAATCAACTAAAAATATCTGAAAACACGGACATTTTAGCCAGGAGGGCGGGGCTACGCCCACAAAGGTCAGAATTCAAAAAGCAAATGTAAGGCGCTTAATGGAAGCTATTTTATTTAAATTTGGCATATATACTGCGATAATGCAAGGCTATAAATTTTTTACTAAAAAAGTGGGCGTTCACACGCCCATACAATTTAAACCTCATTTTCGTGTACTACGGATCAGGATATTTAGATATACTATATATGTATGTATTATTATCCATTTGCAGCGAAACTTGACACGAATAATAAGCACTGGACGAAAAAAAATCTTTAGTTTGGAAAAGTGTGCGGGGTTACGCCCATAAAATTTTAAAATTAAAAGTTGCGCTAAGGAGCTGAAATTTGATATACAAGTATATCTAGGTGAGAAAAAAACAAGAAAACCTGAAAATTTTAGTCAGAGGGGCGGGCTGCGCCCATAAAAATTAAAAGTTGCGCTTATGAGCTGAAATTTGATACACAAGTAGGTTTAGGTGAGAAACCAACTAGAAAAATCTGAAAATTCAAAAAATTTTGCCAGAATGGGCGGGGCCACGCTAATATTGTTTGACATTAAAAACTTACAATTTTATTTATAAAACTTATTAAGGCTTTATAAAGACTTTTTAAGAACAATTTTGCATTAAAATTTGTCTTAAAACTCCTTTATAAAGCTTTAATAAGTTATATAAATAAGGCTGTTAATATACAGCTTTTAATTTAAGCCATTTTAGTGAAACCTTGCATATAGGTTGCACGTAAAAAATACTTTAAACTATCAACTTAAAAAGTGGGCGTTATCACTCTCATAAAATTTTAGCCTTTCGTTTAATCTACTTCATGTACTTCGGTTTAGCAGTTTTTAGTCTATTCCATATTTCTCATTAGCTTTTTCCTACAAAATTTTACATCAACCATAAGCACTATGAATGAATGAATTAAGTCTAGTGGGAAACGCAGGACACTGCGACCAAAGTAGATCTATTGTATCCCCTGCCAGGTGCTAGAGCACTTCATCTAGACCTACCCTTCTGATGAATCTCAGGATTGCCGATGGGTCCAGAGTTGGCAGTTCCAAATCCTCCAATAGGTGCTTGCCCAATTGGCTATATCTTCTGTGGCATAACGCTTCACAGTCCTTCAGAATATGCTCTGGAGTTTCATCTGCGTAATCACAGAATCTGGACAGGCTGTTACTCTCAATGCCAAGTCTGTTGAGGTGCTTTCTCAGTCTACAATTGCCTATGAGGAAGCCTGTGAGCATTCTTAGATTGTTTTTACTCAGGGAGATGAAAGCTATGAAACGATTTTGGTTATACGTTCCAATCATTAGTTTTGCATGCCTCAATCCTGGGAGATTGAGCCAGAGGTTTTCTCTATTACTCTTGATTTCCGTCGATATATCTTCCCGTATTTTATCCAATCTGAGTCCACAAAACGGTTCTCGTCCGACCATGGGTGTACTAGCTCCCCTTCTGGCCATTTTGTCTGCATTTTTATTTCCTAACACACCGGCGTTTCCAGGAACCCAGCAGAGTGTGACCTTATTCATGCTACTTAGCTGATTTAGCTTAATGCGACATTCCCACGCTAACTTAGAGGTAAACTCATATGAGCTGAGCGCTTTGATAGCAGCCTAACTATCCGAGCAAATGGCTATTTCTTTTCTTCGGAAGCCCCTATCAAGATTGAATTGTACGCATCTTTTAATGGCATAAACTTCCGATTGAAAAATGGTGGGAGATTTTCCCAACGACTCATGGTAGTTCGTCCTTGGTCCTACAACTCCCACACCAGAACCTGCCGGCGTTCTGGAGCCATCAGTGTACCACCTGATGATGCCATTTTCAAAGGAATACCTGGGTTCTATTTCCCCCCATTCCCTTCCATTGGCCAGAACAGTTTAAAACCTCTTATCGAAGTCATATACTTTATTCATCACGTCAGAAGGTTGCGCAAGTAGGGGAAATCGTCTTGCCAGGGATGATTGCTCCCATTGGCTAATTAGACCATCCCTGTCTGTACTTTTCCCCGCGATGATTATTACTTTTTGTCTGGCAGCAGCCTCTATCACAATCGTATGAGGTGTGAGTTCAATGAGGACTTCCATAGCCGCCGTAGGACACGTCCTCATAGCCCCTGTTATACAAAGGCATGCTAGCCTCTAACCTGTTTCTGGTCGTAACCAGCTTGACCCTGTCTGACAACAACAGCAACAGCACTATAAGTGATGATAGGTCTTACTATCATGGTGTATATCCATCTCAAGATTTTTGGTGTGCAGCCCCATGTTCTTCCTGCAACAGATCTACAAACCATTAGTGCTTTTGTTGCCCTGTCAACAGTCGCCTCTAAATGCTGTTTCCATAACAGTTTTGAGTCTAATATCACTCCCAGATACTTGACCTCCGATGAACTTCCTATTTGCGCGTTGCCCACATGGATGTATTTCCAAAGTGGAAGTGTTCTCCTCCTTGTGAAAGGAACAATGGAAGCTTTTTCAGGATTAACATTCAGTCCTACAGATATGCACCATTCCTTCACTATCCTTAAACCGTTCTGTATTATATAATACAGCGTCTCCTCAAATTTTCCTCTTGAAATGATAATAATGTCATCGGCATATGCTTGACACACTATGCCATTGCTCGTTAGTACATGCAAGAGTTCATCAACCACTAGGCTCCACAAAAGTGGAGACAATACACCGCCCTGGGGGCACCCCCTGGTCATCTTTACTGCAAGATATTCCTCTCCTACTTGGGTCTCCACAGTCCTACTCTCAAGCATTGCCCATATACATTTGGATATAGTGCTCTCGACTCCTTTCCTTCTAAGCGCAGATGTAACGGCAAAGTGCTCTGTGTTGTCGAAGGCACCTTCAAATCAAGAAACGCACAGACTGCCTGAGCATCTAGACAGCTACGTATTGTGTTCGTCAGTTGATACAGCGCAGTGTCCGTTGAACGACCCACCCTGTATGCACGCTGCCGCGGATGTAAAGGCTTCCTACACAAGGTAGTTGATCGTATATAGTTGTCAATAATTTTCTCCATCAGTTTATGTATGAAGATGGTTAAACTTATAGGTCGGAATGACTTTGGAAGTGTAATATCACTCCTACCTATATTAGGTATGAAAATCACTCTTGCCCTGCTCCATGCTAGTGGTATGTAGCCCAGAGCTAAGCTGCTCCTGGTTAACCTTATTAGGTGGGACATAAGCTCCTTTTTCCCCTGCTGGAGAAATATAGGGAGAATACCATCCACCCCTGGAGACTTGTACGGTTGAAAGATTCCAATAGCCCATTCTATGCGATGTTCAATACATAGTTTCCATGCAACGTCCCAGGATTCTTTGTTCCCTCTAAATCCTGCAGATGGTTCTGCTGTCAGCCCCTCTATACTTCCCGGGAAATGAGTCGAGTAGTAGCAGTGCCTTCTCTCTTTCATTCCTGGTGTAGGTTCCATCCGCCCTTTTCAGTGTTATTGATGAGTCCGAATTGGATTTGGCCATGATTTTATGCAATCTGGCCGCTGCAGGCGTGGTTGACATCTTCTCACAAAAGTTCCTAAAGTCATTTCTCTTCGCCCTCCGAATTACGGCGTTATAGGCCGTTAGACTTTTGGTATAGGTTCGCCAGTCTCCAGTTCGCTTCGCCTTATTGAACAGTTTACGCGTCTTCTTCCGGAGGTCTGACAGCTCCTTACTCCACCATTGTGCCTCCTTATTTCCATTAGATAAGGTAAGGGGACAGCTAGATTCATATGCTCCAATGATTGGCCCGTTTACCTTATATAATAAATATTCTAGCTCTAACTGGTGTCTTGGTGCCCTGTTAACGCTATCCTCCAGGTTGACCTTAAGGTGTTCCCTATACAGGTGCCAGTCGGTCTTTTTCAGATTTCTGAATGGAGGTGACTGTTCAGCATTCCTATCTATATCAAATCTTGATTCCCGAAAATTTATTTGACCTTTTGTTTTAAAAATAGTAACTATTTTATTGAGCTTGAGGTCTTTTTAATAACAACTAACAGCTTTTATTTAACAATATTTCGACACGCCTTTGTGTGTCTTCTTCAGGTAAATTTTTTTTTAATTTTTACCTGAAGAAGACACACAAAGGCGTGTCGAAATATTGTTAAATAAAAGCTGTTAATGTTTATTAAAAAGACCTGAAGCTCAATAAAATAGTTACTATTTTTATATCAAATCTTATAATTCTATGATATGATATTGATGGTTCGTCCGAAACCCTCCAGTTCCTAATTACACTTGCCAAATAGGCACTACCTGTCGTCAAATCTAGAACCTCCTCCCTTGCCCTAGTTACAAAAGTGGGAGTGTTCCCTATATTGAAGATTGCTAGACTATTACTACATAGGAATTCCAAAAGACACTCACCTCTTCTGATGATGTTGCTGCTTCCCCACATGGTCTGGTGTGAACTAATGTCACACTCAATCAGCATCAGCAAGTTGTTACATCTGCAATGATCTACAAGGCGGTGCAATTATGCTGGTGGCACGCCCGTATCACCCGCCATGTAGACCGACACTACCACTATGTCCCGATGAGTGCCGCCTATGCACAGTCTAACGACTATCGGTACCATATCCCGTGACATAAACTCTGAAAGTAGAAGATAGTTAGTATTCTTCCTTATCAGTATACATGCTCTTGGAAGGTCTACTCTAAGATCATATATTACCTTACTATTACCACAGCATATTCCTTTGATTTTTCCCTGGTGCGTCCATGGTTCCTGAATAAGTGCCATTCCCAGGTGTTCCCTGGTGAACATCCGCGCAATTACTGCCGAGGCAGCCTTAGCGTGGTGTATGTTCGCCTGGGCTATTTTGACCCTTATCCCTCCTCTGCTTCCTCGAGGATTACTTATTGCTCCTAAAGGAGTATGGCCCCTTCATCCACTGAAATTGGCTCCTGAGAGGACGAGACGATAAGTGTGGAAAGGACACCACACATCTCCGTAGGGGTCAGAGATGTCTCCCTACACAATCCCACAATACTCGCTCCTCCATTGGACCCCGGTGACCTTCCCGAACCTGTCGTGGAGTACGTTCTCGTTCTTCAAGATATTATCCCTCGATTTTTCTTCGATTACAACAGATAATATCTGACCCGTGCCTTCGTCTCGGCATGCCTGTATCTTCCAAACGTTGGTGTTTAGCCCATGGTTTTGAGCAGCGAGGACTGCCATGGACTTTTTGGAGTCCTGCCCCGCACTTCTTGGAAGATACATCGTTATGGTGTGGCATGCCGGGATGTCTTCTTCCATACATGCCTGTAGCTTCACTCCCATCCAGGCGCTCAACCTCAGTGCTGTTGACTTAAGCCACTCCACCGTCTGCTTATTACCGCAGTTAATTATTAGCATACCTGGACGAAACTAAATGCCCTCGAATTGGGGTTTGGTCTCTGCCCCAACTAAAAGCTCATCTACTATGGCCTCCTCTAGTTCAGTTAGTTCCTCACTTGATAATGAGGCCTGTGGGAAGTCCTCAGGGAGAATCGCAACCCTCAACCCTTCGACCACGTTGGCGTAACTAGACGCTTTAGTGTCTACTCCAACATACGCGGATGTTGACATATTGTTTCCAACTGTCCTCCTGCGTTTGTTACAATTTTCTGGAGGTGTAATAGCTTTGCTATCCCTCTTACTCGGTCTAGCTTGGCCTGGAACGCTCTTCCTCTCCAAAGCTTTACCTCTAGCTTCTTCAGGTGATAAACCCTGTGCCAAGAAGCGTAAGTACCACCTTACACCTGCTCCACTAAGACCCTTCCCGCTAATTTTTATTTAATTTTTATTATTTTTCTTCCCATTCCCACGAGTATCAGGGTCTTGAGTACCCTCATGCCATAGCCCTGGCTAACACGAGGGGTCCACAATTACTTCCCGAGGCGGACAGGTATCGGGAAGGCTCCGCTATAATACAGCCTAATTACCCCCAACTACAACTCATCCAATAGGCGCGGGTCGCATTACTCCTTGGATTAAGGGGTAGTAGTTCTTGGTAGTTGCTCCCTCCCAGCCCGTCTGGCATGGTTGAACCTTCCAGGGAGTAATTCCCAGCCAGCATGGCCTGTTAGGTCATTGCAACCGTAAGCCTCCGCACCTCGACAAGATGACTACCCCGCGAAGGAAACATAAGCACTAAGAGATATAAAAGTCGGCAGGGCCAACCCATAAAAATTTTACGTAAAATTATAATGTAGAGAGCTGCCATTTTGTAGACAAATAGTCCTAATTGATTTACTCAATCGGAAAATCCAAAAAGTAAAGCACCAGCTACCCTGTTGAAACTTTGCATGCACATTTGGCATATCCTTTTGAATTATGTGCTTCTGCTAAGCAGACTTTAATGTGTAAATACATTTAGAAAATAGGCGGGATCACGCCCACTAAAATTTACGCTGTACTTTACATGTTTCTTTCCAGACGACTGTTACTAAATTGCGAACACACTGGCGACATGTTTTTATGACACAATGCTGCATTTTTAAAGTCTACAATTCAACACCCATCACGCTCTTACCTACTATTTTTTGTAACTATGCCATTTTCAACTGGCACATTGATCATGAATAGAAGTAAAACACACTAGAAATTTTAAGTTTAAGAAGTGTTATCATAGAAAATTTTTCAAAAAGTAGTCAGATTCTCACAAAAACAGAAATGTAAAAATGGTCAAGTTCCTATCAAAAGTTTCAGCCATTAAAAGTAGTGAGATATAAATTTGGACCAAGTTCTTGTTTGGCACAATACCTAGCCCAGAAATATGCTATGCGTTATATAAATTTGTAATCGTAAGTGTCATATGTTTTCTTTATAAATTGTTAACTTGGCAATATTTTTATCTTTCTAAAAAAGGAGAGAGCAATGTATATTTGTTCATTTCTTTGTATCGGTAAGAATTTTGTCAAGTTAGAAGAACAAGAACTTGGTCAAAATTTATATCTCACTACGTTTAATGGCCGAAATTTTTGATAGGAACTTTACCTTTTTCACATTTATGTTTTTGTGAGGATTTATTTCACAGAAAAATACCAAAATTAAAACTATGTATGTATGTAGCTATTAATTTCTTGTACTGGAGGTCTACTGTGTAATTCGAAACGAAAGAAAATACTTTCGAATTTGTATGCTTACAACGCGTAAATTCGAAAGCATTTTCTTTCGTTTCGATTATAGAATTGACCACCTGATATACATACATACATATCAATACATACATATGTAGATTAGAGTAAGTGATTACATTGTTATATTACTTTTTGACTTTTTTTGTTTGTTAATTTTGCCTTTGTCAAAAAATGAAAATTTAATAAATCCATTAAATTCAATATTTTTAATATGTCTGTATGGCCGAGTGGCATTTTGTGGCAAATATGGCAAAAATAACAGGTGGAACTAGTGGCAACGTTTGTCATTTCCGATATTTTTCGTTGTGTGGCATTACCAAACAAACTGTTTACGTATCTGATGTAAACAGTTGTGCGAATAAGTTGGCTGCATTGCAAACACAAAAAGAAAATGTCAGCGTGTTGACATTTTGACATTGAGAAAATACCGAAAGGATTTTAAATGTATGCGGATATAAAAATTTAAAACTATGGAAAACGAAAAAGAAAGTGGAAAAGCATAGGAGAGTGTGAGAGAAATTCAAGCGCCCTGGACGCATTTCAGCTTGTGGAGGTTCGTCAGGCTGTATGGAAATATACATATGTGACAGCGCATAGAGAAAGGGACCTAAGGGTAAAAAAATCAATATTCACTCTTTTTTTTATGTAGACAACATCTGAGCATCGAATGAGACCGATCCCATTCCCTAAAAGTGTTCCCTCCCAGAGATATGCTCGTTTTATGATGTGATGGTACACCAAAGATACACGTATTTAAATCTTTAAAATGGCTCTCCTGAACAAAACCGGTTTTTACCCTTAGGTCCCATTCTATTTTGCGCGTCACATATGTATGTATGTAATTATATTTAGCACTTATAGGGATAGAAATGCAAAAAATGGCAGAAATTTCGGTGGAGTTAGGTCTTCATGCACATGAAATTTTAAACCAACTGGCATCCTGCTTCCGTAAACTGAAATGCAGAGTACAATAGAATCCTTTGGTGGCATGCATATTAAGCCCTGTGCTCAAGTTCTGTAACTTTGGTGAGAACTTCTAGCATAAAAAAGATGTGAAACAAAATATTCCATCATATCATAATAAAATATTCCGTCGTTTCTCGAAAAGTGAGAAAAAAGTGTGTCTGTAACTCATGTCGAAAAGTATCATGAGTGATTACGTCGTTACGTTAGAAATGTCATAGTATACAACTCGAAGCCGATTTGAAATCGCAGACGTTGTGAACACTTATCACAAATGTTGTGGACGGCGACCAAAAATTTACTAAGATTAAAAAATTTTCAACGGCGGCGGCGAAAATATAACCGTCGGCTATACCAAGTAATGTATAGTGCGACTTTAATGTTTATTGTTTATTAAATACATAACATTTTTCAACAAAATAAAATATATACAGTCGTTAAGCAGCTCTGGGTTGAGGAACATCTCTCGCGTCATCGTAATTATTTCTTAAGTGCGGTCAGGCTTGTGTGTGTTGTTTGGCCTTCGAGAGTTTTTCGTCTCGCTCGCACTGGTTGACTGATCTGCCACGGATAACCGTATAACCTTGCGGTTTTTTGTGGAATTTCTTTAACAACCACGGTGCTACTTCCTATGTGAAGGCATAGGTCGTGTACAGTCAGTCACAAAAACTTTTAAAATACTGTTAATACCATCTTGGGCATATGGTCTAGTTACTCCGCCCATACTTGTGCAACACCATATTATACAAATTTACTTTGTATAATATGTACTAAATAAATAAATAAATAAAATATATACATAAATAGTTTAATAAATTTAATTAAGTGCTTATTAAAAAAGTGAAAAGAATTGTTGAAGTGGTGTATATACATAAATACATAGAATAGAATGTATAGTCACGCTTTGGTGGCAGCGAACCACGGAGATGAAAGGAACTTTTTAAGGTTTCATCGTAAAAGGCTGCGAGATGAAACAGACCCATTCGAAATACCCGAGAGTAGATTTATGGAGTTGTATCGGTTAAATAGAATATCAGCCACTAATCTATTTAATGAGCTTAAACCTTTCATGGCTGAAGGTACGAGAAGTACGTTTATTCCACAGCCATTATGGATGTGTGCGGCACTACATATCTTTGCCACTGGATCTTTCCACAGAGACATTGGTCAAGATTTTGTAGTATCTCTTAGCCGATCTGTTGTCTGCCGCAGTGTGCGAGAAGTAGCTGGGATCCTAGAAAGCAGCCTTATGTCAAAATAGATAAAATTTCCCTCCGCCAGTGAATATGACTCAAACAAAAGCAATTAATGAATTTTTAATAAATATGCATAAATAAATTGAACACAATTATCTACTTATGTATGTACATATGTATATGCATGTTGCATTTTAAGGTTTTATGAAAAGACAGGGTTTCTGGGAGTAATTGGAGCTATTGACTGCACACATGTGAGGATAAAAAGACCACAGAAGTCTGTTGAGAACTGGTATGAGAACACCGTATCATCAAATGAAGCGGAAAGAAATTTCAATTATATTCACGCAAAGACAAGAAATTGTGCTGAGCGATTAAATGGAGTATTGAAGTCGGTATTTAGATGCTTGCAGGTTGGTCTTCACACCACTCCACAGACCGCCGGAAAAATTATAAATGCATGCACAGTATTGCATAACTTTAGGTTGGCAAATGGATTAATAACCCAGGAATTTGATCAAGATGCTGCAAGTAATCATATTCAATATTTAAATGAGAATGTCGCAGAACATTTCCGTGAAGCTACACGTGTAAGAAATACGTTAAAGGATAGATTGAATAGAAATTGAAGAATACATTAATTAAAAATAAGAAAAATACTAATTTATTATTTCATATTTTTAAATCAACAATAAAGAAATTAATAAAATAATAAAAACATAACATAGTAATATAAATTAATTTTAATTGTTTGAAGAAAATTACTTATATAAGGTAGGTATACATACATACATACATATGTATATGCATAGATATGTTTAACATTTTTCCTTATTCTACAAAAACTTAAAAAATAACAATATAACATTGTAAATTCAGTCGTTATTTGTTAAAATAAAATATGATATTTTGTTATAAATATAATTTTGGTATGCAAATAGTTAAATAAAGTTTCATATATAACTAGCAAATAGTTTGCTATTGTATCAGACTTAATGTCGCGTCAAGCAACTCAATTTTTTTCAAAATAAGTTCATTTTGACTTTCGATTGCTTCTAGTTTTTGGAGCACTTTGTTTGTCATTTCTCTGGCTTCTTCCAATGACTCTTTGTACTTAGAAGTATTAACTGAAGTTTTAACTCTTTTAGGTCTAGGCAAACTTTCTAGCTCTAAAATTTCAACTGAAAGCATTGATTCCTAGAATAATTAGAGATTAGTAGATTTTTTCACTCAAACACTTTACATTAAGGTTAAAAAAAATTAGTCAATCACCGCCAAAAATTACACATTAGGTGAATACTTTACTGTAATTTTTCCCATTTTTGCATCTGGATGCAATTTTAGTTATTTTACAGCGCGTATTCATTTGTATGCCAATTGCCAATCATTTTCATGGTTGTAAATGAGGTATCTTTCTTTAATACTTGAAAGTAACTGACTCAATTTTTATTTGAATCACACTAGTATGTATATAAGTTAACAAAAAATAGGGTCTTAGTTTTTTGTAAAGTTTTTATTAAAATATAAATGAAATTAAAATAAAACTATATAAAAATGAACTTTATTCTTTTACTTCCAAATATGATCTGCCCTGGCTTCAAAAACAATAATTCATTTCAACCAACATTGTACCCAAAAAACGCTGAGTTTGCGTCTAGTGTTTTCTTTGTTTTTAAGTTTCTTGTCATTCTTTTGCAATTGTAGAACAAATAGCTGACGCAGATGGTTGTTGACTTTTATGTATTTCAACATCCGTATTGAAATTCTGAGTTGTGCTAACTTATACACATAGTTATCTCAAACTGTAAATCTGCAACACCAGACAGACTCTGGGGTTTGTCAATCACCATCAACAGTATGGGTGGTTATTATGCTCAAAATTAGTTCCTCCAGGGATTCAAATCACGAGGTATATCAGTTCGGCTTCCGCCTTCAGTTTTATTGATAAAAGAACGTCTTGCATTTACTTTCTTCCTCACGCCTGCCTTTAAGTCTGTCCAACACTGGAAACATAAAGTACTAGTGATAAAAGAAAGCAGCAGTTTCTCAGAATTCCAAATTACAAATCTACAAGTAAAATACATTTAAAAACAAATTTATTCATATAATTGCTTTTTTAAATGTATTTGATTGACATGCATATTTATAAATTAGAGTTTTTCCACAGTTCTACAGACTTGACGCTACCATCAAGGGAGTTTAATGATTTTTGAAGCATTTCCCATTGCTCCTTAGAGTTAACATTAGAGTTAATGCCATCAAATTGTCTTCTTGCAAATTCTAAGTTTTTAGACATATAGTCTACCAATTTTTCTTTTTGCTGCTTAGAAATTCGCATATTCTTCTAAAGTTACAAAAGCAAAATAGTTTAACAATGAAGAAATCACTTAAATATATACACTTTTTCTGTAAATTGTCGAGTAATTTCCTTACGAGACAGCTTTTACTCGCCAAAAAAAGTTACAGCCACAGTTTAGTGAGAAAAACAGCTGTTTGTTTCAGTTTATGGCAGTTTTGTTTCATTTCACACTTTTGAATCGAAAACTTTCTCGGCGCGGGAGTTACAGAACATGGCTACTGGTCTTTTGCACCACTTTCTCTGCCGTTTTTAGATTTTCTTAATTTTTTTTATTATTGATAAACACAAGGTGGCACTAGCCAATTGAATAATTTTGCGGTTATTCATTTGTATAAATATTAATTAACAGGCAATACGAAAATCAAAGTCTAACAATGATAAATCAAACGACATTAAATGTAATTATGTCAAAATTAGTTCTTGATGTAGACAACGCACAGTGGCGTGAAATAAAAAAAGTGGTAAAAAGTCCGCAACTTTTGAACTAGGAACCGATTTCGACAGAACTAACTGTTTTGGAAAGAAGAAGTGATGAACTTTTGAGAAAGTATATTTGGAGACACCCTGTTGTAAGACAGAGTAGCTCCAAAGAGCCTCAAAGCGGGAAACTGCGCGTGTCGAAATTCTTTCGGAGCTTGTAACTTTTGTAAATATGGACCGATCTTAGTAATTTTTTCAGCGGAATAATCAACGTTAAGAAAAAAAATTAAACATGCTTAGACCACCATTTTATCTCTTACAGTTTCCAAGTTATTTGACTAGAATTTTTTTTTAAATTTTTGGCCCTGACTTTTTTTTTAATCGTTAGTACATAACTTCTATATTATTTGGCAAAAATCAGTTGATTTTGTTGTTTTTGAAAGAAAACTTCATTACAATTTATACGAAAAAAATTGTAGCAAGGAATAATTTTGCAATTTGGATTTTTGAAAGTTATGAGAAAATTGTGCATATTTTGTGAAAAAAGTATTCTTAATTTTTTTGGAATATTTTAAAAAATTATTAAGTATTTGATAAAAACTTTGATTGTTTCTGAGAGAGGAGGCATTAGGAAAGACTGTGAATTAAATTTTAGAGAGTTTGGATAGTGCACCCTATATCCAGCATTGGCCCAAAATTAGCATTTTTTTGCAAAATATCTAATTATTGGATGTGGCAAAAAACTTGCACTCTCGGTTATGTAAATTTGTTTATGTTTTATTATAACCAAACTTGTTTCAAGTAACTTGTAAGAAACCCTTGACATCCTGCACATAAATGTAGGCAGGAGAGGAGATTTTCTAAAAATGCTAAAATTTTTCTAACACAATTTTTCCCAACAAAAGAAAATCATTATAAAATTACATATTGGGAAATATTTTGATTTATTTCAATATTTAGCTTTGCAAACAGAAAAAAATTACTCTCATAACTTCAATACTTTTCGAAATATTCAAAATCCAATTTTGACTACAAAATTAAATATCCTAAATTTTTTATTTTTGCCTAAATTATTGACATCTTTTTCTTTACTTCAAATGTTTCTTGATTTTTTCAATGTCATCACAATAGTAGACATAATTTTCTATTCAACTGTATATAATATGTAAACCTTTGCCCTTATATCAGTCTTAAAATGTTTACACATATATAAAGGCAGAATTACCCGACTGTAAATGTAGAACTGTAAATGTAAATGTGTCAGCTGATCGAATCTGTTGCATGAAAAGCTATGCAAACGCTTACCTGACTGAAATGGCACGTAAATGTAATGTCTGAACCTGCAGAAAATAGAATTTCATGACGACGTTACGTGACATTTGTAGACAGTGATGGGATGTATGTATATTGAATGAGAGTGTGGCACAATAGCCCTGATTTGGTACTTTTGTTTCTTTTAATAATTTCAGTTTTTGAGTGGTTAATTTGTATACGTACATGGCATATTTAATAAATTTAGTTTTCTAAAAAAGTTTTTTTTATAAAATCTAACCAGAGTTTGCCAATCGTATGTGTTTATTTTTTGTTAATATACATACATACACATACATATGTACATATGTATGAATTTGTAAAATATACATACATATGTGCGTACAAACATACATTCAAGCATACAAAAAACTATTTTTATTTAAAAATAATAACTGAAATTTATTTGCTGGTAGCTTAGCATGTCTATATACGTACTTCATTGGCTCTTGAACCAAATCATCAGTAGACTTTAACCACAGATTTTAAACAGTCACAAACCTCTTACTTTATGCATAGACTTTTAAAAACTATATGAGAATTCATAAAATAATAATACTTTTGAAAATCACAAAAGAAAAAATAAGCTTAGTAAGCTTTGAAACTGATACAAAACCCAGCAAATAATTTATATCCAGGTGAACTCATTTTATTTTTCTACAGTAAAATAATAACAGTAAAAATAAAAATAGGTACGTATAATCAAAATAATTATAATAATAAAAATATAAATATTTTTTATAATTATAATAAGTTGTAATGTAAATATGTATATACGGGTATGAAGCTTAAATTGTAATTTCACTAAATGTCAAAGTCATTACAATGTTTGTAAGTATAAAATAATGATTTGATACCATTTAAACAATTTTGGTACTTTTTCCATGCAATCAAAAATAATGTGAAGATGTTGAACTCTCGTCAATGTTTCGAACAGCTGTTTTCCATTTTATATGATTTTTTTATACTGATAAACACCCAGCAAACAAAAAGTCCTGTATATGTACATGTGTATGTATTTTTTTTAAATATACATATGTATATTGTTTGTAAATAAAACTAAATTATTATGAGTAGTTACGAACATTAATAAGAAAAGGTTAAAACGAGAAAGTAAAGATTTCATTGAGGTGCTACTGCAAGCATACACATTCTTGGAAATTAAAGAGCTAAGTACTTCGTCTTTTCGATGAAGTTGCTCAAAATCTGTTATGGTAATTTACAATGACAAATATTACGGTTGAGCGTTACAGCTGCTATTAAAATTATTATAATTGAGTTCATTTAAATAAAATAATAATAATAATTTTCAAAAGCTCTAGGCGCATTTTCATTCTAAAAGGTGTTATTTCAAAAACTCAATTAGTTTTTTCCAACAGGCTAAATTTTGCCATCAAAAGAAAGTAAATTAAAATAGTTTCAGCGAAATTATTAAAAAATCTTGGATTAATTAAAACATTACTATTTTATATATTATTTACTTATAAGTTCTAATACATACATACATAATCGTGTGTATGTACGTATACATATGTATGCAAATTTCAATCAAAATGAATTTCATGAATTTAAATATTATACATAAGTATATGAATTTTCTCGTTTAACTTCAAATAACTCGCAATTTAAAATCAAAAATGCGTGTTTGCTGGGCACAATGCAATTAGTATGTATGTGTGTGTGCACAAAGAAGTTTTTTTTGTGTCGAAAACACATGACACGTTTTTAAGTATTCTATAAGCGTTCAAACGTTTACATTTACATTTACCTTACATCTAGGATTTCTACAGTCGGGTAATGGAGCCTTAACACCTCAGGTGAAACTTTACGTGTTCTTGCTACTATTCAAAGAAACCCACATTTTTTATGACCTCTTGAAGGTGTATTAAATATTTTTTTAACTAATCACTTTTATTTGGCTCAACCATAAAAAAATTAATATACACAGACGGTAGGTATACCCACAAGGGCAAAGGCACCTGCCCGCACAGCCCTATTATGGGTATGTTTTTACCTAATATTTGTATCGCTTTTGTATCCGTTGCTTATAAAATACATACCTATACATTTAAGTTTCGATGGGTTCAAAATCAATTTGAATGAATCCTTGATTTCATTTTCCAAATACGTATTTATAAAGGCTTCTTGTTTAATTATTTTGCTTCTGCATCGATCTTTATGGTAATCCTTATAGGCTTTTTACACTGACGCACATCTAACATCTACCATCAATTTGCGAAAATGTTAACATCTTTCCATAAGAAATACACAGTACTAAAAACCAACATCTTTCTACATCTTTAAAAGATGTTCCTATCTCATTTTGTTTCATCTAACATATTTCGTTAATTTTAGTGCCATCACTAGCAAAATTAAATTGTTGTCAAAAACAACGTTGCCACTTTCTGTGTAATATTGCAAAATCTGTACTATTTATATATGTATTTTCGCAGTATTTTTGCACCATAAATTTTTTGTGTAATTTTCACTATTTGACTTTAATGGCATTTATATTATAAAGCGATAACAGCATGAGTTGACTAAATACAAAATCGAGTTATACTTATGTACTACAACATTCTAAAAACGAAACTTCATGCTTTATTGAAGATTGCAAGTTTTTAAAGATTATTCAAAAATAACTGAATCAATTCTTTCTGCTTTAGATGAAACATCTACAAAATATTATTTGCAGTTTTCTTCATATTCTCTTGGAGCTAATCCCTGCTTTTATACAAATTAAAAGCTGAAGTAATTAAAGTTGTGCCAATTTTTTTTCTAATTACAAAAGGCTTAAAAATTAAAAAATTTTAGTTTACCAATGAAAACGAGCAACTTGTTAGCAAAAGTGGAATTTATATTAATTTAGCTGCTTAAAATACTGTTCCGAGGCACAACACAAATTGAAAAAAAATCAACTTTCATGATGACCTTTGTAATTTTTATTGATGTAGTATAATCAGAATTTGCACAATCATTGAAATAAAAATCGATTTCCATTTGTTAAGCTAGATTATCAAAAATTAGACAATGAGTGGCGTGAATATGCACTTTTAGACCATAAAGATAAATTCTATGTTTGAAATTTATTGGTCTAAAATTTTTTAAAGTAAAAACTGTGGCGATATTTTCTCTCTAAATATAAAGTTGTGATATTACCATTCTTAAACGCTTCTGTTGAAAGAGTTTTTTTTAAAGTAAAGTGATGTTAATTAAAACTGATACCCCAAGAATGAGTTATCAGCTAATACACAGCGTCAATTTTAAAATTGTGGCGCAGATTTTTAGCTTAAAATTATGAAAAGAAATTGGAAAAATAGTTTATTGTAAATATGTACATGTGCTTAAAGAACCAAAGAATGTATAAGTATCGCTTAGTACGTACTTCTAGTTAAATGAGTTTAAATTAAGAAAAGAAAAGGTTGATAACCCTCTTCTCAAACGCCTGGTTCAAAGAATATTTTATTAAATTTAGACAAAATGTTAAGAGGAAAGTGGTAAATTATTCTTCGTTGAAGTAAATATTTACGAATTAGTGAATTTCTTTTTATATTTTCATTTGTACGTTTTTTAAATATTAAAAAATTAGCTCGTATTAAATTTCAATGTACTAAAAAAACTAATAAAAAATAAAAATGTTTCTAGATTTTTTTGCACTATGTCATTCGGTTTTGCATTATTTTACACTTGCGACTTTATAATTTCATTTTCACTAGTGGCAACGCTGGTCAAAATTTAAGAAAAAACGACATATATATATACATAGTACATATATGTACCTTTTAAAAAATGTTCATCTTATTCTTTCAAATCTTTTATGATTTCCATGTACTGCACTTTAACTGGGTTTGTTCTGGCAAAGCAACAACTAATCCAATTATTAATTTTACATCAAAATCTATTTTTTATAATTTCCTTAACAAAACCTATGCAGTACGTGTTGTCTTTTTGACAAGTGAGATAGATGATGGTAGATGTTGTCAATGTAAACGCATGTTTCACATTTTTTACATCTTCCATGCGTTTCATTGAAATGTGTGTCAATGTAAAAAGCCTATTACTTGGCCGATCAAACTTTTTTCTATATACATATAACCAACTCTACTTTTATTCTGACATTTATAAATTTATTTATTGCATTCACTTATCTTTTTTTCACACAATTTAAAAAATGTTCAATATCATTCGGTGTTTGCAGATATGCCATATGTAGTAGTTATTATGTACAACATTTGGTCAACCTTGTCCGACCGAGTAGTCACATCAGTGAGATTTTCCCATATCAATTTGCATAGCGATTTATTTTTAATTGTTATCTCCGTGATAGCTATAACTGAAATAATAACATTGAAACCATCGCAACTTAAATGTATAGGTATGTATTTTATAATCAACGGATACAAAAGCGATACAAATATTAGGTAAAAACATACCCATAATAGGGGTGTGCGGGTAGGTGCCTTTGCCCTTGTGGGTATATATACTGTCTGTGTATATTAATTTTTATATGTTTGAGCCAAATAAAAGTGATTAATTAAAAAAATATTTAATACACCTTCAAGAGGTCATAAAAAATGTGGGTTTCTTTGAATAGTAGCAAGAACACGTAAATTTTCTCCTGAGGTGTTATATTTGTGTATACATTTTAAGACTTATAATTATAAGGGCAAAGATATACATATTATATACCGTTTAATAGAAAATTATGTCTACTATTGTGATGACATTGAAAAAATCAAGAAACATTTGAAGTAAAGAAAAAGATGTCAATAATTTAGGCAAAAATAAAAAATTTAGGATATTTAATTTTGTAGTCAAAATTGGATTTTGAATATTTTGAAAAGTATTGAAGGTATGAGAGTAATTTTTTTCTGTTTGCAAAGCTAAATATTGAAATAAATCAAAATGTTTCCCAATATGTAATTTTATAATGATTTTCTTTTGTTGGGAAAAATTGTGTTAGAAAAATTTTAGCATATTTAGAAAATCTCCTCTCCTGCCTACATTTATGTGCAGGATGTCAAGGGTTTCTTACAAGTTACTTGAAACAAGTTTGTTTATAATAAAAAATAAAAAAATTTTCAAAACCGAGCGTGCAAGTTTTTTGCCATATCCAAAAATTAGATTTTTTGCAAAAAAAAAAAAATGCAAATTTTCGACCAATGCTGGATGTAGGGTGCACCATCAAAACTCTCTAAAATTCAATTCACAGTCTTTCCTAATGCCTCCTCTCTCAGAAACAATCAAAGTTTTTATCAAATACTCAATATTTTTTTAAAATATTCCAAAAAATTACGAATACTTTTTTCACAAAATATGCACAATTTTCTCATAATTTTCAAAAGTCCAAATTGCAAAATTATTCCTTGCTACAATTTTTGAGTTATCAAAAGTTTACTTTTCGTAGAAATTGTAATGAAGTTTTCTTTCAAAAACAACAAAATCAACTGATTTTTGCCAAATAATATAGAAGTTATGTACTAACGATTAAAAAAGTCAGGGCCAAAAATTAAAAAAAAGTTTTGAAGTCAAATAACTTGGAAACTGTAAGAGATAAAATGGTGCTCTAAGCATGTTTATTTTTTTTCTTAACGTTGATTGTCCGGCTGAAAAAATTATTAAGATCGGTCCATATTTACATAAGTTACAAGCTCCGAAAGAATTTCGACACCCGCTGTTTCCCACTTTCAGGCTCTTTGGAGCCCTGTCTTACAACAGGGTGTCTCCAAATATACTTTCTCAAAAGTTCATCACTTCTTCTTTCCAAAACAGTTAGCTCTGTCGAAATCGGTTCACTAGTTCAAAAGTTGCGGACTTTTTACCACTTTTTTATTTCACGCCACTGTGCAACGATACCGTATTGCCATTATTTAGGGATGGGACTCTTTTCTGTCACAAAGACGCAACAAAATTGTGTGTCATCGAAAAATTTTATGGGAACGGCACTGCACACATATGACAATGACACCACAAAATGGCAACATTTGAAATGCCCAATGTAAGCTCGGCATAAAGTTGTTTGCACTTTAGTTGCTGTTTATTAAATATTTCCTTGTTCTGTTCGATTTAAAAATTATGGTCACCGTAGCTATAACTTCAGAACTACAGTAAGTCTTGATATAAGTGCTATTAGTTGTGAAGATATCTTAATTTTAAATCGATTGATATATGTGTCAATAGCGCAGAATCAACCGTTTTGGTTTTATAAGGCAAAACTTTTTTTTGTCAATAAAAAGATTCCTGGACTATTACATCAGAACTAAAGTAAATCTGGATATGGCAGTTATCAGTTCTGAAATGTATTTTTATTTTAAATAGACCGATATATATGCTAATATCCGTAAGTATCCGCTTTGGTTTTGTAAGACAAAACTTTTTTTGTCAACAAAAAGTTTGCTGGGCTATTACCTCAGAACTAAAATTAATCTGGATATGATATACTTATACACACATATGTATATGTCTATACATTTAAATGTATGTACTATATAGTTCTAAGCTATTTTGTTTTTGATTGTTAGTTTTAAGTTCTTAGTATTAAGTTTTTTCTCTTGTAAATATTTTTTAGTCGTAATAAAGAACTCAAACAGAAAAGATCGCAAGTCTTCTTACTGTGTACTTTCAACAATAGTTATCAATTGTAAAAGGAATTTTAGTCCTTTATCCATAGGTATATGCAGCAATAAGGCACAATCGATACTTCCATTTTAGCACTTCAATTACTATATGAGGGTATATATATAAATTTATTTCATATGTTTGAATTGATATTGGCATTGCACATGTTGTAATGTTAACAGAAACAATGTTTTTATTTGGTAAAAACCAAATGATATTTTGCGCAAGCACGCGCTTTAATGTAAACAAAAACAGTAACGCGCTCACGAGCACTTGCTTTTAATGTAAACAAAAATACTACTTTTTTTGCAGCCCTGCTGAAAAAAGTTTTCTGAAAAAGTTTTTTTTTTACTTTTCTTTCGTCTATACGTACGGCTTATTTGCAAATAAAACTGTAAATTGTTGCGATATTATTTTTTTATTGCGACTTAGGCTGAGTTTACATCTGGTATTTCTTGTGTGTCATTTGCCCAAAAAAAAACGCAACCAACTAATTACTAATGAAAAACTTTTTGATTCAGACATATATTTATTGATTTAAACAGTTTCCAATCATGTTGGATTCTATAAAGTTGTCTATTAGTTATGTATGAAACTGTTTAACTCAATAAATACGTGTCTAAATCAAACTTTTGCTCATTAGTAATTAGTGGTTACGCTTTTTTTACGCTTGTGTGGCACACGGCACACAGATGGAAACTCGGCCTTACTTATTCAGAAAACTATTGACGATTAATGCGCTATTTGCAAATAAAATGTTTGAGTTGCCACACTTACAAATATTTTCTAATTAAAAATAATAAATTAATAAATATTGCACAAAAAACATTGATAAAAGAAACAAAGATAATAAAAACAAATTATCTGTCTGTTTTAACGATATCGCAAGAAAATCGAAGCGATCGAAATCCGGTCACTCGAAATCGAGTCAATTTGGATTCAACGATGTCGGCAGTGCTCCTTCGCATGTGCTAATTTAATTTTTTCCCGTGTCATTTTGGGACACGAGTTAATCAAAGGACTTGAAGAAATGTTTTTTATACTTTGTAATGAAAGCACTTTGCGTATTTAATTTGGATTAAATTTGTTTTTGAAACTTGTGTAAGAAAATTTTTTACGTCATTCGGCTTATTACATTGCCTCAATAAAGAGCCTTTTCTTTCTATACTGTTTTTTTTTTGTATAAATATTTGCGGAATTCCTCAACAAAGGTTGTGGGCTCAGGAACACGTTAAATAAGACACTAAGGTACCTGATTAAAGATAAGATGGCATCAATTTTCCAAATAGAAAAATTGGAAGAGTCCAATTAAAATAGTTGGATAGTTCACATGCGTTCCGTATTAATTCATGCAGACTTGTTAGAATATATTAGTGGAACTTTGCCGAAACTAACTGATGATGCTGGTGTAATATTTGACGGGAAGGATCGCCATGTAATGTTACAAAGAAAGGATGTAATATTTCGAGGTGCGTGTATTAGTCTGTATGTAAGTTGGTTATTTTATAATTTTAAAATTATTCTTATGAATTTTATGTTTTGTGTTTATGTGCATATATGATTATCCTAGGACTTATATTTATAAAGTTTTGTAGAGTTTCAAATTATTGTTGTGTATTTCTTTTGTTTTTCCTTCATATTCTATTGTGGTGTTTACACCGTTTCTGCTTATTATTTTATAAGGTCCCTTATATGGGCTCAGATTTTTCTTTCTATTTTCTACTTTAACTAGTACTAAATCTCCTATCTTTAAATTAAATCTATTTTCATTTCTTTTGCTTTTGTTGATAACTCTCTAGTTCTTTTTAGTGTAAATTGTAATTTGACTTATAGTTCTTGTGCGTAGTCATCATAATTGTAATTTTCCGTATACTAATTCATATGACGAGTAGCCTGTGTCAATATGTGGCGCCGTGTTATAGGCAAAAGTTAAATATGGAATCCACTTATCCCACTCATAATCATTTGCGGTTGTTAATAAAAATTCCTTAAGTACCCTGTGATTTTTTTCAATTGATCCTAGTGTTTAATGATGATAAGGTGTTGAAAAATTTTGTTTTATTCCTAATAACGAACATATGTTACTCATTACTTCATTTTTAAATTCTGTTCCTCTGTCTGACTTAAGTACTTTAAATTGTCCGTATTTTAAAATAAATTGTTCAACAAGTGTTTTGGCTGTTGTAAATGCATCTTTTGTCGGCATTGGGTGAGCAACGACAAATTTTGTCAATTCGCACTACATGGTTAAAATGTATCGGTAATCATTTGAAATATGAAGAGGTCCTACGGTGTCAATTGAAATTACTTCAAAACTATTATTTGATGTGTCTGTTAGTGTAAGTGGTTCCTTAATGGGTTTTGTTTGTTTGTTTGTCATTTGTCATAATATTACACAAATTTCTTTACCATTTTTGACACGTTTTTCCAAATATATTTTTGTTTTAATTTGATGATAGTTTTTCTAACTCCTAAGTGGCCTGCGTGTGTGGCATTGCGGTATTCGTCAATTAGTTTGTATTGCAATATTGAATCTTTTATTTTTTCGGGGCATTGTATATTAATATTTTAGTTGAGGACTTTTGTTATTTATCTTTATCTTGGCATATGCTTCTTTTATTTCTTCTTTTGTATATACTTTAAATATTTCATCATTATTTGATACCGCTAATTCTTTTATATTTTCTTTCTTCATTTTAGATATCAGTTTCCTCAGAATCGAATCTAGTTTCGCTGAGTTATCGCTGAATTTTGCTAGCTAATTAATTTCATTATTCATATTTTGGATATGTAACTTCTTCATAGTCGAATCTGGTTTCGATGAATTATCATTACATCCTATATTCATATTTTTGGTACGCAATTTCTTCATATTCGAATCTGGTTTCGATGAATTATCATTACGTCCTATGTGCACAATATTATTTTTAATAAATATCTCTTTTTCTTTTATATTTTCAAGCTTGTTAAATTTCAATTTCTTCATATTTTTGATGTCATTGATGGATATGCATCCCCATATTTAAAGTTGATCAGGCTTCTGAGAATCATATTTTTCCATATTTCTTTCTGTTGCGAGCTCATTATTTTCATTTATATTATTGTTAGTTGCCTCATTGTTTTCTTTTATATTTGCCTCATTAGTTCTGCTTTTCATTGTCCTTGTAGTTACTAATAATTTTCCTTCTTTTTCATCGTTTTCTAATGGTATCATTTGTTTTAATATGTCAGAGTCAATTTTTATTCTTGAAAGTGCATCAGCATTAGTGTTCATTTTTCCTTTATTATAAATATGTAATTGTAAAATCATAATCACTTAGGTCGAGTATAATTCTTGTCATTTTAGATGAAGGATTCTTATGTGAAAAGAGTGAAATCAAAGGTCTGTGGTCTGTTACGGTTTAAAATAATGTATTCCCCAGTGTATTGCTAATAGTTCTTTTTCAATTACTGGTTTATTTATGTCATGTTTTTGTAATGCTTTACTTGCATATGAAATTTGTAAATCTTGTCCTATTTCTCCTTGTGATAGTACAGCACCTAACGCGTAGTTTGAAGCGTCGGTTGTTAGTATAAAAGGTTTTTCAAAATTTGGGTATTGTAATACAGGTGGGTTAATAATCTTTTCTTTTAGTGTTTCGAAGGCATGTTGGCATTGATCTGTTCATTTGAATTCTGTAGATTTTTTTAATAGTGTGTTTAGGTCTTTAGCGATGTCAGCAAAATTATGTATGAATTTTCTGTAATAATTGCAAAATTCAATGAATCGTCTTACTTCGTCAGTGTTTTTAGGTATTAGATAATTTTTTATTGTTGCATATTTTGATGGTCTGTCTTTACACCGTCTTTTGTTATTAAATGTCCTAAGTAAATTACTTCTGGTCTTAAAAAACAAAATTTCTTTGGATTAAGTTTTAGATTATACTTTTGAAGTCTGTCCAGTACTTTTATTAAATTTTGGTTGTGATGGTTTAAGCTACATCCATATACTATTATGTCATCTACGTAAAGAAATGCTTCGGATTCTAGTCCAGAAAGTGCTATTGTTAGCATTCGTTGGAAGCTATTTGAAGAAATTTTTAGTCCGAAAGGGAGTCTTTTGAATTGATAGTAGCCTTGTGGCGTAGAAAATGCTGTAAGTGGTCTAGATTCTTGATTTAGTTCAATCTGGTGAAATGGACTTGTCATGTCTAGTGTAGAAAACCATTTGGCTCTACCAAGTTTGTCCAAAATATCTTCTAATCTAATTAGTGGAAATTTGTCGTTACAATTTTGTCATTCAGTTTTCTAAAGTCTACTACTAGTCTCCATTTCTTTTTGTCTTCCGTGTTCTTCTTAGGTACCAAAAGGAGTGGAGCATTATATGGGCTAATTGATGGCTCTATTATGTCATCATCAAGCATTGTTTGTACATGTTCGTTTATTACTTCAGTATGTGCATGTGGTAATCTGTAGTTTTTTATGTGCACTGTTGTGTTGTCCGAGGTCATGATTTTCTGTGTGTAAAAATTGTTGACGCTTAATTTTTCGTCTTCGAGGTGAAAAACATTTTGATGTTTCCTAAAATTTTTTTATTAATTCTGTTTTTACATAATTGTCATTATTATTTATTTGCAAGTCATTCAGTATTTGCTCAAAACGTTGGGTGTTATTAACATTACTGTAATTTAATATTTCATAGTCTTTATGTAAGTGGATCAATTTGGAGTTTAATGCCTTTTAAAATTATTTCATCATTTGTTGTATTTAATATTTTCAAATGAGTCACGCCATTTTTGGGTGCTATTGAGTTACTTAAAAATACGCCTGCTTGTATTATTTCTGTTCTTGGTGGTATTTTTATTTGTAATGACGTAAATGATTTTGTATGCATTGGGAGTGTTAGGTTGTATTATTTGTAAACATGGAAATTGTAGATGTTTCATAATCTATTTTGCAAAGATATTTCTTGAGAAAGTCTCTACCTATTATTCCGTCTGTTTCTATAGGAAAGTCTGAATCTACTATATGAAATGGGTGCACGCATATATCATTTGATAAATTTAGTTCATTTTTCTATTGTGCCTAGTGAATGGATTTCTTCTGTAGTAATGCCTATTAATTTGCATCTTTCTTCTTCGTTTAAAAATTCATATTGGAATTCATTTTGCATTCTACAAATTTATATATCAGCTCCTGTGTCAATAAGAAATGTGAAAGTTTTATTCTTGTATTTAGTAGTTATGAAATTTGTGTTATTATCAGATACTTTGTGTATTTTCAAATTTGGCTGTCCGGAATACCGCTGTATTCCGAGCCTAGTACGTTTCCCGAGTCTTGTATGGTGTGTATGTGTCTGTTGTTGTTGTTATTTCTGTATATTTTGTCTATCTCTACCAAAATTATTATTGTTTCTACCTGTATTATTGCAGATGTTATTTCTAGTGTTGGGATTCTTGTTTTTTGTATTGTTTCTATTGTTATTAAAGTTGTTTCCTCTACTAAAATTGTTATTTCTGAAGTTAACAAAATTATTGTTTCTGTTATTATTATTGTTATCCATGCGATTTGTGTTGTTAAAATTTCTATTTTTCTATTCTGATTTCTATTGTTATTATTAAATCTGATTCTCTGATGCATAATATGTGCTTGAGCATTCGAATTGTTGGATTCTTCTGCAATTTCTAAGTCTTCTGCAAATGTTTTTACTCTGCTTGCTTCTATTGTTTTGACAATTTCTCTATTGGCTAATCCATTTTTAAATGCGTTAAATGCAATGATACCATTTGATTGTATTATTGCATTTCTGCTTTCTTCACCTATGCTTGATATTTGTAATTCGTTTAATTTTGTCTGCAAAATTTCGTATGTCACCTCGTCGTGATATTTTATTTAAGTCATTAAGGATGCTATTTGGTGTTTGTTTTGTCTTATAATTTTTCTTTAGTTCTTTGATTAATTCTTCTAAATTGTTTGGTATACTAGTTTGTTTTATTCTGTTTTGTACTTTTTGATCTAATCGTATTTTAAAAATGAATTGAAAGAAATTGGGTTTCTTTGTATCATCTAGGATCTCTTGAATCAATTCCAAATTGGCTATGAATGGGTTAAGTTCTTCCTTTCTACCAGAGTAAATGTGAATTAATTTTGCAATTGATGCAAGTTCTGAAGCGTTCATTGTCATTGTTGCAGTTGATTGTGAAGTGTTGTTTGTCATGTCTGAGTTTTTCGAAATTTTTCTAATTACTTGTTGATGTAGAGAGCTAGGTATTTCTAATTCTAATGCTTTTCTTGTTGATATTTTTGTAAGTTTGTCTCTTATATCTAGGAAAAATGCGTCGGCTGCGACTTTGTGTGAAGTTGTTAGTCGATTGTAATTTACATTTAATATTACTCTTATTTCTTCAAATTTGTTTATTAAATTTTGTATATGTTTTTCAATTGTCTAATCTTTTGTACTTCTATCAGTTTTTAAACATCTATAGGACTTGTTAAAATTTTCTTTTATCAATCTTATTTTAATAACAATATTTTGCCATTACATATGTACTATGTATATTTAATTTTTGTTTTCTTTTTAAAAAATAAATTTTATCTAAATTGTAAAACTCTTTCTAATTCAGTTTTTGTTGGATTCATCACCTCCTCTTTGTCGGGAGTTCCCTCAATTCCTAAGTCTTTCCATAGTTTGGTTAACCACTGAATTTAAATTTGAATCTGTTCTTCTGTTTGTTCTTCGTTAAGTGTGTAAGTTTCGCTTTCGTCTTTGTATTGTTGTGAGGAATTTTTATTCCTTTTTTGAACATAATGACAAAGTTATTTTACATGTACAAAATTTAGCTTTTTTTCATTTTATTTCTTATAACTTTAATTTAAATTTTTATATCTTTTTTAGATTTAATATTATTTGCAAAAGTCAAATCTTTGTTCTGCTAATTTTTTCCGCTGTTGGAATTTCTTCCCGCCACGCTTTCTCTTTGGTTTCTCTTCGACTTTTGTTGGTGTTGGTTGAGTCTTTTTGGTAGCTTGTCGTCTCCTATACTCTTCTATTGTAATGGCCTTTGGGCCGGCATTAAGTGGTGTTGCCTTTTAGACTGGAGCGGATGCGGGTATGGGATCTACTTCATACTTTTCTAATAAGTATTTTTCCCATCTCGCAAAGATTTCATTTATTTCTTCTGTCATCTGAAATATAATTTGGCTAAGCAGGATCGTGTTCTCAACGGATGTCAGTTCCCAATGTTGTGGTTGCAGGATCTCTGTCACAGATTGATTCGTGATCGCAGTGGTTTAAGGATCTCAGTCACAGATTCGTGGTTGTGTAATATATGACAGGAAGGATCGCCATGTAATGTTACAAAGAAAGGATGTAATATTTCGAGGTGCATGTATTAGTCTGTATGTGGCCCTATAGTCCCTTGGTTATTTTATACAGCTGTCAGGGAGTCCAGCTTATCATAAGGCGCTCAAAAGAGGTGCCAAAAGTTTTGAGAATTTAATTAGAAACAAGGCAAGTTGTTGCCAGTTTATGTTCACAAATTAAAGTCTGATTTTATTCATATTTCCTTCTACTTATATACTAGTTTTACAAATCTAAATTAGCCTTTCTAACTTACGTTCAACATTTACAATTATATTTTGTTTCTTTCTTTACTATGAAAATAGTAAGCATTATTTTATAAACCAATCAAAAAAAGGGGATTTGGTAATGAGAAATTATATTGTGACTCAAAAAAATGTCACTCAAATTATTCTATTCAGTATTATTATTGTTTTGGGCTGTGTTGCAATGCTTGTGCATTGAACTGCTATTAAAGCAATGCAAGTTATTTCTGTTACAGTGCATTACTATAAATGTGGTACACTACACTGGTCGTACAATATGGGAAAACAAGGATAAGGAAGCATTATCGTCAATCCTTTTGAGTATGAAGAGGTCGCAACTTAATCTTGTGAAAAATTGTCCTACATCAAATAGTGCATGGCTAACTCTTGAAAAAAAATTTCAACCAAAAGGACCTGAGTAGTTGTGAATTGGGGTTCCGGCCCCAATTAAAATTGTTAAATTATTGCTGAAATTGTTAAATTTGGGTAATTAAAATTTGAAAATTTTAAAATTCTTGAAATTTGATACCTACGAGGGTGGTTCGATAAGTCCTTTAAATATTTTTCGAGGGTGGTTCAATAAGTCTGTCTTTTTCCTAATGCCTACGGCAATACATAATTATTTTCAAATGCCGACGGGAAAATCATGACAATGATTTTTTCTAATACCAATGGTGAAATAGTGATTATTAATTTTTCCTAATGTCTACGGCAAAACATGTTTATTAATTTTTCCTAATGCTGACGGCAAAACATAAATATAATTTTTTCAAATGCCGACGGGAAAATGATTTTTCCTAATGACGACGGGAAAACATGATTATTATTATTTTTTTTCCTAATGCATACGGCATGCATGATAATTTTTCCTAATGCATACGGCATGCATGATAATTTTTCCTAATGCCTACGGCAATGCATGATAATTTTTCCTAATGCCTACGGCAATGCATGATAATTTTTCCTAATGCCTACGGCAATGCATGATAATTTTTTCAAATGCCGACGGCAATACATGATTATTTTTTTTCCTAATGCCGACGGCAATACATACTTATTTTTCCTAATGCCTACGGCAATACATAATTATTTTCAAATGCCGACGGCAATACATGATAATTTTTCCTAATGCCTACGTCAATGCATGATAATTTTTCCTAATGCCGACGGCAAAACATGATTATTTTTTTCAAATGCCGACGGCAAAACATGATTATTATTTTTTTCAAATGCCGACGGCAAAACATGATTATTATTTTTCGTAATGCCTACGGCATGCATGATAATTTTTCCTAATGCCTACGGCAAAACATGATTATTATTTTTTTCAAATGCCGACGGCAAAACATGATTATTATTTTCTAATGCTCCCAGTGTTGCCAGACTGTAGAAATTTGATATCGTAATACTATATCAGTAATATCAGAGAAAGAAGGTTTGATGACTACTAGGTCATATGGTCTCATATGAATCATGGAAATGTGCTTGTGTGATTTCCTCACGCTAATAAATTGTTATAAAATAAAATAATTAAATAAATGAATAAAATAATTAAATAAATGAATAAAATAATTTAATAAATTATTTTATTTATTTATAAAACGTTCTCATGTATGTGAACACTCCTAATGCTTGTGTGTGGGGGGTCCAGCTTGTTTGTCGCTGGTAAGCTTATATTCTGTTTATTTGTTTAAGAAATATATTTGTATGTATGTATGTGTGTATGATGTATGTATGTATGTATGTGTGTATGATGTATGTATGTATGTATGTGTGTATGATGTATGTATGTATGTATGTGTGTATGATGTATGTATGTATGTATGTACGATGGAAAGAACTTGTGCGTGGAATATTTTGTGGCTGTGTAGAATACATTTATATTTTGCAACATAATCATTTTCTTTGTCTACGATTATTTTAAAGCAGCAAAGTTTCAACTAACTACAGTCATAAGCAGAGAAACAAAAAGTAAAAATTTGCAAGTTAGCAAAAATGCTAACTTTTCCTCCTCCTTCCCACTTCCTTCTCTTTCCTTTATGTAGTTTGTATTTGAAATAAGAAAACACTTGTAGATTTTTTATTTTTCTATACATTTATTGCTTAAAATTTTTTAAAATTTTATAATAATACATACATTAATATTTTAAAGAGTGAAAAAATTCATTTAAAGCAAGATATTTCTTTTGTTAGTAAAATAGCATTTTTTAATGCGCAAACACCAAGTTTATGATAATTACAATAAAAATATTCTGGATACTTAATCTCCATTTGTTTAAAGTTGATACAGCCTATATCCTCAACGTTAAAAATTTTTCGGCATAAGATTTTTTCCAACCATCGTCTTTTCTCTTCACCTTTTACATAAATTTTAGAACATCTTGCGTTGGCTTTTAAAAAATTGCAAACGCTTTCAAAAGAAACTGATCCAGCAGTCCAGCTGAGGTGATGATAGTTTTTCGTTAGCCACTTTGCTTATCTTTGCTTTTTTATTGATAAGCATTTAAAATCAAAAGGTGGTTTTATAACGAAATTGTTATATTCATAATTGTTGAAAACAATCGCTACTTCTTTTGCGATGAAATCATTTGAATTACTTTTGAAACCTTGTACGTCTATAAAAATTGTGTTATTTTCCATATTACTCAATTTATAAGACTTTTCGAACTTGTCCTTTGATGGGTATATATTCTATTATGCGATCATGAATAAGAATGCAGTAAGCTGATGTCTTTGCTGCAATATTAGTTGCTGTTTCAAATGCTATTTTTATATCAATCGGTCCATTATTGAGTGATTCATTCTGATGACTGACATCTACTACAATAATAGGAGCTTTTGTCTTAAACTCTGATGCAGATAGAAGCGGTTGAGATTCCCTCACATAGTAACTTTGTTGGAATCTTAGATACATATCATATAGAATTGCATATCGTTCATTTTTGAACTTTATGTTAAGATCATCATATGGATATGAGACTGAATTTAAATGTACTTTTAAATTAGTCAAATCACAATGAACAAACTTATTTTCTTGTTGAAAAGCAATCAATACAAAACGGGGGCGTTCTCTATTTGCAGCCAGTTTAACATTCCAAATATGGCTAGTACCTGTGTTGAATTGTGGATTAACATGACAATCCCAACTGCGAAATGCCATAGGTATAGAAGCACCATTGTTAATAATTTTTATCATATTCAATTTGCTAAAGTCGGATAATTGTACATGTGGGATTCTCCATGAGATGAGTGAAATTGTAAGTTTAGCTTTTTCAGTAGAAACACTCGAGCGTACAAGATCTTCATCATTCTTGTTGCGCAAGAGTATCAATTCATGTTTTCCATTTAGTATAACTTTGTTGTAGTCTTCGGCGAATCCTAGAAGCATTTTTAGAGGTACATAAAAATTGAAAAATCCATTTTCAAGAGTGACATCGTCAATTTTGTTCCATCCAGCATTTTGCATCACATTGCTTTCTGTTGGTGTCAGAGAAACCAAATTTTTTATAGTGCTTGTGGCTCCTAAATATCTTGTATGGTCAATTTCAATTCCATTGAGCTCATAGCGAATTTCATCAAATAGATATGCCACAAAGTTGTTTTTTAATAAAAAGTTCTCCGAAGAAGAAGAAGAAGAAGATTTGGCCTTATTATCATCGGCAACAAACCCCTCTACATAAATGTAGCTCTCACTGGGTAGCACATACAAATCTTGATTTTGTATTGAAATTCTAATTTCATCATTATTGTTGTAAGATTGTAAGTATGGTACATATGTATGATAGTCCTTTTTGATTATATTCTCATCAGACAAGGGTTTATCTAAGACATCTATTATTGAACTCATTTTGTCTTCAATTTAAAATTCAAGGACTTTAGAAAATTTTTATTTGATGTTGTTAGAGCTTTTTGTTGAGCTGGTCGCTTTAATGTTGTTGTTGTTGTTCTTGCTGCTGCTATATTTTTCAATGTATTTGTGTTGTATATTAGCATTATTTAGTTGGCCTTAAATGTATTCGTATTGTAATTTCCTCTCCTCGGAAATTAATTAAATCACCGTGTTGATCCAGTACGCGCAGCGCTAGTGAACTTATCTCTCTGGTGTTTACAGGTAAATAGATACGATTTCTTGGAACCTCATCTATTTTATAGCCTGGAGGCACATTAATCGGAAATTCATGAAGTGTATGCGATTTCGAGTTATTCATATATGTGTTCATAGCGATACTACTTTCAATTCGCAAGAGATTCACTTTAAAAATATTAACTGGAAGATCTGAATAATAATATTTGTTTGGTGTTAGGATTTTGCTATTGAATTCTAAAAGTTTTCCAATTGTATTGTCTTTATTAAAATATACAAGATCCTTGGAACTATTAACTTTAACTTGCATTGTATTGTTATTGGCTGCAATAAAAATCTTATTTGCTGGGCAGAGTCGTTTGTATTCCTCTTCTATAAAATCAACTATATTATTTAATTCGTAAGATCCAATTGGTATTTCAATTATATGTTCCCCTATATGAAACATATTGTTGTAGGTGTCTACATTTGGAATACTGTTGTATGAATGAAAATCAGTTAGAGCACACTCATATGCACCATGTAATTCAATAGGAGGAAAGTAACTAGCAGATAGTTCTGATGAGTTAGAGCTCAGAGTAAGTGTTATTGACATTATAACAGTCTGATTACAATTAAATAATGTTTAGTACACAGTATGGTTTATAAGTATGATTTACATATTTTATTTAAAACTTTTTCTCATTTTAAAATTAACATTAGTTTCTTAATATTAATGCTATTGTTGTTGTTGCAATTGATGTTGTTGTCGTTTCTAATTTAGTTTTTCTTCCAACTATAATATTTCATCTTTACTTATCCAAGAATTGTGTTGATTAGAAAATCCCAGCCATTTAACATATACCTCCTTCCCTTTAATTTTAAGAACCTTTTCAACTAGATATGTATTTGGAAATCTAGTTTTTGAAAGTTCCTCAGTATAGAAGCCACCTTTAATAGGATTGCCAAGATAGTCTTCTAATATGTATGTTGCAGGATTTATATTTTGAACTCTTGTAATTGTGAAAATTTCTGTACTCCAATTTGGAGTATAACCTTTTTCAAATGCGTGCTTATATTTGCTTATGCGAACATGATCTCCCACATTAAATTTTGACATTTTATACATTTTCAAATGACTGTATACTGTATTTAGCAGCTTTTCCTCATTTGTTGAGTTGACTTTAATAGGAGCCATTTTAATGGTACGATGAACTTTTCTATTGTATGCATTGAGTAAATCTTTGTATATATCAATCCACTTATATGAATCATTATAACTAAATTCTTTCCACATCATTCCTTTCAATGTTCTATTAAATCGTTCTACTATTGATGCTTTCATAATGCTATATGTTGAGTAGTGATTAATGTTGTATTTATGCATTAATTTTCCAAAGTGTTTGTTGAAAAATTCTTTTCCATCATCTGTTTGTAAGTTTTTTGGTACTCGTCCCAATTCAAAAATATCTTCCATTGCCTTGGTTGTTTCGAGTGCTGTTTTTGTTTTTAGCGGTACTGCCCATGCAAATTTTGAGAATGTGTCAATTACAGTCAACAAAAATCGATAATTTCTATTTTCTTTAGAATAGTTCCCCATTTCAACTAAATCAGCTTGCCAAAGATCATCTATTCCTTTCATTACAACTCTGCGATGCACAAATTGTTTTCGTGCTTGCTTATGGAGTTCATTTACTAAATTTCTTTTTGAAGACATTAAGTTGTTTTTAAAGATTTTTTGCAGAGTGTTGTGATCTGCTTGACGCACTTTCAGCTATTGATACAAACATATAATTTTCTAATCTATAAATTTTTTCATTAAGCTGTTCAATTTGTTCTTCAAAGGATGTTTTAATATGTAGAATATCTTTTTCAATTTTATAATTTTCTTCTATATATAATTTTATTTCGCGTTGTAGTTCCTCAATTTGCATTTGAATATCTTCTCGTATTATAGTATTATCCCCCTTAAAGTATGTTAATAATTTCTCTTCTAATTTTTCGATTTGAGTTTGCAAAAACAATTTATTGATAACATCGTTTTCCTCCAGAGCTTTTGCAACATTTTTGATCCTTTTGTTTTGGACATCAATGTTGTTGTTCGTATCCACAAAGAACCCCAGCAGTTTAGGTGCATTTTTCAAAGAAATTGTGCTGCTAGTATCGTTTAAATAGTGTCCAAATTTATCAACAGACATACTCTATTTAGTTTATTAAAGTTAGTGTATTATACTCGCTTCACGTAGTTCTTCAATAATTGATACAATTTCGTTATTGTGATTAGTATGACCTGCACCTTGTGATGCGAGCAGTAGTCGAAGTCTATCTACTAACTCATTTGGATCGTCCCAGTATATATAGAGGGAATTATTGATGTTAAATTGCATCATTCCCTCACCTAAATAGCTACCTTTGGGCTTAGACCCTGTTGATTCAGGTAAATTCTTCTGGTTTTTCTCATCAATAAATTTCTTAATAATATATTTATATTTATATCCTCTAGTACCCTTAATTTGACCATCAGGTTTAAAGTCTCTTCTATATGCATTAGTAGTAATTAAAATCTTTTTATAGATTTCAAGTTCAAATTTATCGTAATTTTTTGGTATTTTATGAAACATTAGAGAAAATAGTCCTGGTGTTAGAGCCCATATTTGACCACCAACTTGTATTTTATCTTCATTCAGTTTTAGGCTACTATCACCAAATTTCCATTCATTATTGTAATCTTTATGTGGGCCATAGTTTGTATCTAACTCATTTCTTCCTTCCAAAACTGATAAATCAGTATAAGTATATTCTGTATTGGAAGTCTGTGAGTAAAAATCATCTTCATCATCATCATCATCATTTTCAGTATTAACATCATTAAATAAGATGGTATTATCAAAAATTGTCTCTTCTACTAGTTTTTTTGGTGTACTTGTCTCTATCTTGACTGATGGGTTTTCAGGCTTTAAACTTGATTATTTTCAACTTCTGTCTTGATGTTACTTTCTTCTTTCATACGAATTCTTTTAAAATTTTTAGAACTATTTATGAATTCTTTAAGAGGTTCTGTTATAGGTTTGAATGTATCTCTTAATTGTTCACGTGTATCTATTTCACCAGTTTTTATACTACGAAGCTTTTTCTTCAACACATTCCTTGTCAACACCAACTGTTTTAAAATTTTCTCATCCATGTTTGCTAAGGGCAAATAACAGGTATCAGCAATGAGATCAGCTTATCAGGACCTGGTCTGGTTTTCAGATCAGCTTTTCAGGACGTGGTCTGGTTTTCAGATCACCTTATCAGGACCTGGTCTGGTTTTCAGATCAGCTTATCAGGAGCTGGTCTGGTTTTCAGATCAGCTTATCAGGACCTGGTCTGGTTTTCAGATCAGCTTTTCAGGAGCTGGTCTGGTTTTCAGATCAGCTTATCCGGACCTGGACTGGTTTTTAGATCAGCTTATCAGGACCTGGTCTGGTTTTCAGATCAGCTTATCAGGACCTGGTCTGGTTTTCAGATCAGCTTTTCAGGACCTGGTCTGGTTTTCAGATCAGCTTATCAGGACCTGGTCTGGTTTTTAGATCAGCTTATCAGGAGCTGGTCTGGTTTTCAGGTAGCTGGTATAGTTTGGAGATCAGCTTATCAGGTATCGGATGAGGTTATAGCAAATAGATGTATCAAGTTTAAAGTTAGATTAATAACTAAAGTCAATCTTTTATGAGAAGTAGTTTATATAGTTATGAAAAAGTCAAATTGCTTTCTGTAGCGACCATCATTTAATTCATTATCTTTGCTTATCACTAAAAAGCCATATTTATCCTTCCAACATTCTCTACAAATTTCTTGGAACTTTTCGTAACTCATATCGCTGCCAACATGATCCCTATAAACATGCTTCATATTTGTATCATCTTGCTTAAACATTATAATAACATTTGCATTGTCTCTTATTAAATGCTTGGGAATTCTAGTATAAGTTTGACACAAGTAGAATGAATCAATATCCCTATGTCGCCCCATACAAAAATATGTACGTATATTATTCTGCTTTTCACATGCAACATCATCAAATATCATAATTGAATTAGTTTTAGCTTCGTCAGGTGGAATAACTGATTCATTATCGGTGAATGTATAATATCCCATTCCTTTAATTGGTGAAATTAGTTTCTTCAAGTACTCATATTTGGGTTGATAAAGAGATTTTGAGTATAAATAGATGTTTTCAAACTTGAGTTCATTAGGACTTTCTAGTAAGCCGATCATAACATTAGTCTTTCCACAATTTGATGGTCCCACTATTAGAGCACGAATAGAATTTGGTAAGAGGGGGCTATGCTTTATTTTTGAAGTGATGTTCGATGATTCATCAATATTACGAACTAAAATATTTTTATGTTGTTTCACTAACTGCATTTTTGTAACTAAATACATTTCATAAATGTTACGTTTTTTTTATAGAAAAAATCAGATAATATGGTTATACGATATCAGAAAACGTTTAGTCATAAAAACACCTTCGTTGGAGGAGGTATAGTAGATAAAATAATAAACTCTCTACCTGTTGAACTTCATCTTCCTGGATATCAGTACTGTGGACCTGGAACAAAACTACAAAAACGTTTAAATCGAGGTGATAAAGGAATTAATTTATTGGACTCTGCTTGTAAAGATCACGATATAGCTTATTCGAAAAATAAGGATTTAAGCACTAGACACAAGGCTGATAAAATACTTGAAAATTCAGCTTGGGATCGAGTTTTATCAAAAGATAGTAGTATTGCTGAAAAATCATTTGCCTATATGGTTACTAACGCAATGAAAGCCGAAACAAAATTTGGTATGGGTGTGGAGAAAAAGAAAAATGTTAAAAAGAACAAGCTAAATGATAAAAAACTGTTTAGAACATCAATTAGAGCTGCAACAAAAATACTAAAGAAGGAAAAACCATTAGATATTAACTCAGCAATTAAAATTGCCCGAAAAACTATCAACAAATCATTAAAAGGAAGAAATTCTCAAATTATAGTACCACGTGTAATACGTGTCCCAAAACTTGGTGGGTTTTTGCCTCTAATACCGATTTTAACTGCTCTGGGTGCAATTGGTAGTCTAACAACTGGAGGTGCTGCTATAGCTAAAGCTGTAAATGCAACAAAGAATGCAAAAAATCAACTTGATGAAGCAACTAGACATAATAAAGCGATGGAATCTATTGCAGTTGGAAAGGGACTTTACTTAAAACCATATAAAAAGGGTTATGGTTTGGTTTTCAAAGAGGAATCAAAAAACTATTAGAGATGCTACCCAACAGACCACTATCTGATGAGGACCTAAGCCGTTTCTCTATAAATATTCCATATTTTAGAGGAGTTTTCATGTTGAATACTCTACCAAAACGAACAAAGAAAATAGAATGTGGAATAATCAATTTAGACGTATCAACAGGACCTGGTACACATTGGGTAGCATATTATAAAAACAACAATGAAAAAGAATATTTCGACAGCTTTGGAAACTTACAACCTCCTTCGGAAGTAGTCAAATATCTTGGTACAAATATAAAATACAACTATAATCAACATCAGAATTTCAATACATTTACCTGTGGTCATTTATGTCTTAAATTTCTTTATGAAATAACTGAAAATATTAAATAAAAAAGCACAAACATTTATTTTTTACAAAACTGTTTCATGTCTTTTTATTTATAATTTAAAATACAAAATTATTATATATTATTGCCAAATTGGAAATTGGGAATTTTGAATTAGAAATTCACTCAACTCGCTCTCACCGATTTAGCTTTTTCGATTAGAAAATAAGAGAAACTTGTATGTAGTGGAAAATATAAGGACTTATCCGATTATCTTAATTGTTTCTCTTTATGAAAATATCTAATGAAATTTAATGGAATTTCATAATATTGTGAAATTCAATTTGTCTTGTGCAGATCCTCTCAAAGAAATCAAGACTGTGCATGTTTAAGCGATATGGAAACAAGAATTTGCAAATAAGCAAAAACGAAAGTTTTTTTGATTCAACGGTGTAAAGCCAATAAAGAAATAAACACCATTCACATATTTCATTCTCTTTTCAATATTTTATTTCATTTTTTTTTTTTTTAAATTTATTTACATATGTATGTACAATAGTTTTTCTTAAAAATTCATATACATTTGTACAATAGTTTTTCTTAATAAATAGGATTTTATTTACAACCATTTTTCCATTTTTCTTAATAAATAGGATTTTATGTACAATAATTTTTCTAAATAAAAAGGATTTTATTTAAAATCATTTTAACAACAATAAATAGGATTTTATTTACAATAATGTTTCTTAATAACTAAGATTTTATATACAATTTAAAAATTAACTACTTAACTAAAAATTAACTAATTTTAGCTATTTTCTTGCATTCTAGCAATTTCATCTAGCAACATATCAAGTTCGTATTCAGGGTTAGTTTCCTTAATACGAAAATGATACCATGCATATGTGTTAATATTATTTGACCTAATTTTTCTCTTATCGTCTCCATAACTTAAGACTACCTTATTTAATTCACTAGTATATATCTGGTGAAGCTTAGATTTAAATGTTAACATATTATCGTATACATTAGTCTTATTGAATAAACAGTTTCTATAAGTAGCTAAAGTATATTTATCTAATATGGATCTTTTTACCCCCTTTGATTTTTTAACGTCATTTTGATTTTGTACACTGAATGAGTACATTTTTGATCGCAGCCCAACAAATTCTGTCATTATCTTACCGCAGTTTTCATCTTTCATCATACCTAAAACTTTTTTATTTATTAAGGGGAAATTATAAGCATTGTCCGTGGGATAGTCCGATGTATCAAAATGTTCTTCTATGTCATTTTTTATGTCAGCATAAAAGTCATCCGTCTTTATTGAATATATAAAAGAGTCCGTGTCCATATAGTTCAATGAGAGTTTTGTCTTAAACTTAGGTTGCATGTACCCGTAATGAAAATTATACATTTTCCATTTGGACAATTCAAGTACACAAAATCCTAAGTAAATTGGTTTATTGTAGCAGGTTTTGACTCTACTCATTTCGATTGCTACCAGATCTTCGGAAAATATAGATAAACTATGAAAATTTGGTTTTGATATCCAATCTTGAGCTCCCAATGGTTCCGATTCGTTCTCTCCCAATTATTGACAATTTTAACATCTCTCCTCTTATCCACATTTTCCATGGTTTTACCATAGACTGCATTATTAAGTAGTTTGAAAAAGTTTTTTTCAAAAGCATTTTTAGCAGTGGCTCTATGTCTGGTATTAAGGTCAATATAGCCTTTTAACCATGGAGATTGTTTAAATGCTAGAATACGATGTGTTTTCTTTAAAACTAACCCATTTTCTAAGCATTGTTTCAGAACTCTAAAGTGTATCACGTATGATTGCTTTGTAGAGAAATCGGTTATCAACTTGCTATATTTCGCTTGCAGTGGTTTTTTATTTTCAGCGCAAAAAGGTAGGTCATTATGCAAGTCATGTAAGTGAGAAGGATAATCTAAAGTGACCTCATATACATAACCTTCTGTTCCATTGTCAGCTATGCTGTTTGGATCCAGATTCAGCTCGTCTTGCGATAACCATCTGAACCCACCATGAGGAAGATATTCCGACATTGCCCAACCGTAAAGGTTATTTGCGTCTAAATAGACAAGAAACTCTGAAGGCTTCTCTTTATCGAAATCTTCCAAATATTTGTTATTCGCTTTCGAATATCTTTGGCTACACTGTACGATTCCCCCACGTATACCTTTTTTCATAAAATTGTACATGTCTATGTCCGTCAATAATTCTAATTCAATTTTTGTGTATTTTAACATTGCATCCCAGGAAAGTCCAGGTGCGGTATAGTATTGACATGGATCCAGCTCATAAATACCTTTACAAACTTTTCTAAAGTTCTCGAAAATATCTGTCAGTAAGAGGACATCTGTTTTTAAGTAAAGTTCCATGTCATCTTTCATTGTTTTGCAACCAAAAGTATTCCATACAGCATGTGAGTATTCCTCTAAAGAACACTCTTTATTGTTCAACTTATTAAAAAAATCACTGCGTGAAGGCAGCTGGCACTCGTCTAATTTTTGAAATGAATTTAGGTACTCATAGGGGAAAATGCCTTTCTTCTTAATAAGCTGAAATTCTTTTTCTGATTGAAACAAAGACCTTATAGTGTTAAAATCATTATCCGACAAATTGCAGGCTAATGATTCTAAACTCCAGCCATAAAGCGTAATGTATCAAGAAATCTTATTTCAAGATTATGACCATCGCTCATTTCTGTAAATTGCGAGAGTGATATATAAAGCTCCTTATTGAGAGGGAGTGCTTTCAGTTGCATAGAAATTTCACCTAGTTCTTTAATAAAAAGATGTGAGTCATAATTTGAGTAATTGTGAAAGTAAACTGGTATAAACTTGGGAATTTGGTAATTCAAATTACAGTTATTGTGGGCTGCACCTCTATATTTACCGCTAATGTGACAATGATCTCTAACGCGATCTTTACCTAGAAATTTTTGACAAATATGACAATTCACCGCACTATAAAAATTATAAATATCAGAAGGGGATAAAGTATCCATTTGCCTATTATTTACTAAATGATTATTATAAATATCCTCACAATCTTTAATTAAAAATGAAAAAAATTTTTGTGAAGCATCTTTCCCTGTATAAACCCTTAATTTATCTAACTTATTGTTATGGAGACACTTAATGTAGTAACTAAAAGCACAAGGAGTGTGCTTTTTGACAAGACTGGTTTTACTACTCACGTTATTACTAATGTCTTCCAGGATGCATTCAAAGTCTGCGTACACCACAAAGGGGACATCCATTTTCCTCTGATGCCCCTTAAAACTTAGAAGTGCATCTGGACCTGACGGCATAGTTGTCACTATTTTGCCGCATTCTGCCTTATGGCTACTCATACCATTTTCGTTATGTGTGTGCTGTAGGCAGCTATTACAAAAATGTAGCTTACTTTTGTGTTTTGTAATCTGCGTGTGTAAAAGTCTGTGAATGACAAAAAATATACAAAAGTTTATTAGTAAAATGTACATAGTATAAAAGATAAAAAACAAGTATAGGTATCATTAAAATTAAAGAGTAGTAGTATAATTTTCTAACTTACTTTGATATGTTCTTTATCAATATGTAGTGATGAACTTCACCATTCTCCAAAAGCAACAAGTTGACATGCTTTACTTTCTCCTCCTTGGTCACATAATAGGGACCGATGATTTGATCTGCTCCCTCATCGTACCCAAACACATTAACACTTATTGCTGGATTATTTACTTCGAACTCCTTAATTTTGTTTAGTGCTAATGGGTAAGTTAAGTTTTTGAAATTTAGTGTTACACCATTTCGTGTAGAAATAATGTCTGCAGAAATGTCCTGAATATTATAAGTACAGCAACGTTCTATATGGTTGTGTTTGGTAGTATCCATGGCAGCGATTATACACCACTTGAAGCAGTATTCATCACTATTTTCAATATTGATGCATGCAAATTTTCTTACTAATTTTGTGGGTGTGGATATCCAACTTGATCCTTTGACTAGCGAAGATTTGTTGATGTTGATTTCTGCTCGAACTATGCGTGACAAAGTCCAACCAGAATCTCGCTCTTCAAATTCGGACATTTTTGTTGAAATCTCCTCAACTTGTTTACGGAAGAATTCTTCAATATTATCTGCCTTCGTCAGCAAACTCATTTTGGCTACATGTGTTATAACACACAACTCCAATTCTTCTTCTTCAATTTTGATGTACTCCGCCACAATACTCACATGAAATTTAATTATTATATGCTTAGACAAAGACATTTGAAGTCTCTCAATAAAAATATTCATGTTTTCTTTAATAAATTCTTCCAAGAGAAGTTGGTCCTTTTTATTTAGTATTACATATGTGGCGATATGGTTTTTGAAGGCTTTCGATATTTTGTAATATCTCACATTCTCTTCGACTTCTTCTTCTCTCCTAGCATGCGAAGTACTCATTGGAGTTGGCAGAGTTTCTTCTCTTTTTTCTTCTACTTCTACTTCTCCATCACTTTCCGGTAAACTTATGTCCATAGCATCGTTGTATAAAGTCCCTCCAAGGATATCCACACCTTGTTGATGAGCTTGTTGTTGTAGCTGCTGTTCTTGTTGCTGATAATTAAGAGGTTGCCATTGCATCAAATTGGAATACTGCTCCATTTGATTAACTGGTGTGACGGGATTATAATTGTAACTTGGATACTCATATTGCATTGGTACTCCTGATGCCGAAAACTGATTACTCCATGACATTGGTGTAGGGTAACAGTTAGGCATACCGTATTGTTGATATTGGGGATACTGTAGAGAAGGGTGCTGCTGGTGATGAAATGAATTTATCTGCTGTTGACGATTTTGAACAAATGTCTGCGGTTGCTCTTGATTTGTACCCCGACTTACGACTATTTGATCCTGCACGCTATGACTTTTCACATGATCCAAAAAGGACTTTTGGTATTTGTATACCTTATGGCATCTATTACACTGATAGCCTGTATAACTCATTTTTAATTATTTTATTATTATAAAACTTTAACACAATTGCTGATGATACTACTTGTAAATACAATAAAGTACTGATGTGTTGGTTAGAAAAGTTGGCATATTTATACAAAAATTAGTAGCAGTATCCTTGCAGCATTCACAGTTTTTACTTTTTGTTTCTCTGCTGATGACTGTACCAGGTTGAAACTTTGCTGCTTTAAAATAATCGCAGACAAAGAAAATGATTACGTTGCAAAATATAAATGTATTCTACACAGCCACAAAATATTCCACGCACAAGTTCCTTCGATCGCACATACATACATCATATACACATACATACATACATACATACATACATACATACAAATATATTTCTTAAACAAATAAACAGAATATAAGCTTACCAGCGACAAACAAGCTGGACCCCCCACACACAAGCATTAGGGGTGTTCACATACATGAGAACGTTTTATAAATAAATAAAATAATTTATGTAATTATTTTATTCATTTATTTAATTATTTTATTTTATAAGAATTTATTAGCGTGAGGAAATCACACAAGCACATTCCCATGATTCATATGAAACCATATGACCTTAGTAGTCATCAAACCTTCTTTCTCTGATATTACTGATATAGTATTACAATAACAAATTTCTACAGTATGGCAACACTGGGAGCATTAGAAAATAACAATCATGTTTTGCCGTCGGCATTTGAAAAAAATAATAATCATGTTTTGCCGTCGGCATTTGAAAAAAATAATCATGTTTTGCCGTCGGCATTTGAAAAAAAAAATAATCATGTTTTGCCGTCGGCATTTGAAAAAAAAAATAATCATGTATTGCCGTCGGCATTTGAAAATAATTATGTATTACCGTAGGCATTAGGAAAAAAAAAATAATCATGTATTGCCGTCGGCATTTGAAAAAATTATCATGCATTGCCGTAGGCATTAGGAAAAATTATCATGTTTTGCCTTCGGAATTACGAAAAATCATTTTCCCGTCGGCATTTGAAAAAATTATATTCATGTTTTGCCGTCGGCATTAGAAAAAATTAATAAACATGTTTTGCCGTCGGCATTTGAAAAAAAAAAATAATAATCATGTTTTTCCGTAGGCATTAGGAAAAATTATCATGTTTTGCCTTCGGCATTAGGAAAAATCATTAGATGATTTTCCGTCAGCATTAGGAAAAACCATTTTCATGATTTTCCCCGTCGTCATATACACACATAAAAACCGCCAAACTATGAACCGCCTTAATACATGCACACACAATATTCCACACACAAATTTCCACGGTCAGGCAGGCAGACAGACAGACAGACAGACCGACAGACAGACATACACTTAATGTAAACAAAAACTCCTAATGTAAACAAAAAACTCCTAATGTAAACAAAAAACTCCTTATGTAAACAAAAAAACACAAATTTCCAAGAATTTAACAATTTTCAAATTTTAATTACCCAAATTTAACAATTTCAGCAACAATTTAACAATTTTAATTGGGGCCGGAACCCCAATTTACTACTACTGACCTGCATATAAGATCTTGTTATTTCGGAAATTGTTAGCAGCAACGATGAAGTCGAATCAGTCGATGCCCAAACATCAATCAATAGTGAATGACATTGTTAAAAAACTTTCCGAAGTGGAAATAATAGTTTCAGAGGAACTTTTATATACAATTTAACTTAACAGTTTGTCAGAAGAGTATGAAAATTTCATCATTGCTATAGAGTCTAGAGATTCACTTCCTACGCTGGAAGCTTTCAAAAATAAGCTAATGGAAGAATATGAAATAAGATCTAGCAGGGAATTGGAAGAACATTAAAATTTCCATCAACAAGCATTCGTGTCAAAATAAAAATGTAAGAAAGATAATAGATTTAAGTTTAAGCGCGGTATTAAAGGTCATATCGTGCCATAACTGCCAAAATAGCTTAAGCGACATAATTTTCGAATTTCAATTTTTGACCAAAATCGATTATTTGTGATCGTAAATAGTTGACTTTCGTCAAAAAAATCGAAGTCCAAAAAATGTGTCGCTTAAACTATTTTAGCGGTTATGGCTCGATATTGCACGTGATTGTAAAAATGGACGAGCATATATAAATAATATGCTTAATAGTATGCTTTCTGGTATGTTAAGGTCAGATGATTGGGTAATCGAGAGAATTGAATTGGCCGCAAATTATGCAATATATTCTGAAAGAATTGGTGTAGTATATTTGAAGTCAGATAATTAAATTTAAATTTTATTTCTGTTTCTAAATTGACTGATGAGCAACTAACTGCAACGTTTAAAAATGATGATGTTATCATACAAAGTGGGAATGCTGTTATATTAAATGGAAAAAAGTATAGTATATAGTATATATATATAGTATAGTCATTTGTATATAAGTCAACACAACAAAGAGATTTTAGAACGGCCAAGATGTAATATTGGTATCGGTATGGACACTTGAATGCCAGAAATTTATACGAGCTGTCAAAACATAACATTGTTCATGATTTAAACTTCAAGAATCCAGTGCCACTAATAGATTGCGCAACTTGTTATAAACCTAAAATTCATGTTGAACCGTTTCCAAAAAATGGAGCTCAAAAGTCTAAAAATGTCCTGGAACTAGTACAGTCGGACATTTGTGGTCCTATGAGCAAGCAATCGTGCGGTGATGCAAAGTATTTTGCTTTGTCTATAAATGATTATTCCAGAATGACATTTGTATATATTTTTTTTAAATAACAGTGAAATTTTTAATGCATTCATTAGTTTCATTACTATGCCTGAAAGACAGACTGGTAAAAAGTATAAAAAAAACTTCGGAGCGACAACGACCGTGAATACTTAAACAGGAAGTATTCAACATGTTTGGATAAATTAGGTATTCAGAGACAACTATGAGTGGAGTATACACCTCAGCTCAGGGTCCGGGCTGCAAGAATCCCTTTGGGCAGAAGCAGTAGGAACTGCTGTATATTTAAGAAACAGTGGAAGAAAGCCTACTGTAGCACATCTAAGAACGTTCGGATGTAAGGCAATTAAATTAGATAAACATCCTGGTAAACCAAAATTCCAAACAAGAGGAACTGAATATGTAATAACTGGATATTGCAATGAGTCCAAATCTTACCGTGTTTATGATGTGAAGAAACAAATAATGTATAAAAGCCGTGATGTTAAGTTTTTGGAGAAGACAAACAACGAAGCGAAGAGTGATTCATATGACATTTTTGATTGTCGTGAAAAACAAGATATGCAAGTACTGCCTTTGAGTCTTTCAAAAGAATTTCTTGTCGGATCACTAAATGAAACAAATGAAATCGTAGCGATGAAGAACCCGTCCAAGTGTTGAGTGAACGTGATTATCAAACGAATGATCCTGATCAAACAATTGAACCCAATGTAGCAAGTAGAAATCATTCAATAGTCGTGGAACCCAGTGACGTAAATTTTAAAGTACTAAGATCTGGACGACGTATAATGAATAATATGGTTGTATTCCAAAAAGGACAATAATCCTGCAACTGTGGACCAGGTATTAGCTAGAAGTGATAGAGAAATGTGGATTGCAAATCGCTGATTGATAAAGGTATGTGGAGTTTAGTAGATAGACCATCAGGTCTTCCAATAATTAAATCTTAAAGGATATTTGCTATTAAACGTGATTAAAATGGCAATGTGGAACAATGTAAGTCATGACTGGTTGTGCAAGGATGTAGCCAAAAATATGGCGTTAATTATATGGAAACATTTTCACCAGTTACACGTTATTCTATAGTAAGAACGCTTTTAGCATAATTAAATGGTGAATTAGATATCGACATATATATGGAAAAACCTGAAATGTTTCAAGGTAACGAAAATTCCAATAAGGTGTGCAGATTAAAAAATGCATTATACGGACTCAGACAATCTAGTAGAAAATGGAATGAGAAGTTAGATGAAATCCTAAAAAATATTGGATTTAGCGTTTGTAATACAGATTCATGTGCTTATACTAGGAATAATGAAAAAAGTATTAGAATTCTGATGACATTGTATTGGCGTGCTCAAATAAAGAAGAGATGGAAGAGATCAAATCAAAAATTGGATCGTTTTAGGAGATAATAGATAAAGGACCAGTAGACTACTTTTTGGGGACAGAAGTAAGCAGAAATGCGCCTACAGGACCTGTATATACCTTCTCCAGAAAACAAATACTAGAATTGCTCACGGACAATCACATGAGAAATGTTAGAAAAGTATCAACTCTAATAGACCCTGGTAAAAAATTTCAGAAATGTACAAACGGCTGTAAAAACTGTAAAAAAGTGATCAAAATAGAGTATCAATCATTCATCGAATATTTAATGTACATAGGACTATGTACAAGGCCAGACATACTACATGCAGTAACGAAACTATCGCAGTTTAATAAAGATCTACATATGGAACATTTAAATGGAGCTCAACATGTATTGAGGTATCTAAGCAATACCGTTGATTTATGTTTGTGTTACAAACCCACAGGAAAGACAATTCATGGCTTGGCAGACGCTGACTGTTCAGGAAGTTCAGACGATATAAAATCGTTTACTGCCTTTGTTTTTATATTTTATATTATATACAGCTGTTATGTACGAATCAAAAAACAACACATGGTAGCCTTGAGCAGTGCTGAAGCTGAGTACATGGCCTTATCTTCTTATTCAGAAATAAAATATATCCGAAATCTTTTAACAGATCTGGGATTTGAAAAGTTAGTAAGAAATACAACGACATTCTTTGGTGACAAATTGGGATCACAACTCGTAAAAAACCCAGTTTACCATTCCAGAAGCAAGCATATAGATATCAAGGTCCATCATGTAAGATTTGTTTATAAAGACGGTAAACTTAATTTGAAATATGTACCATCAAATGATAATACGGCTGACATTTTTACAAAATCACTGACGAAGATTAAAAACAAAAAGTTATCAGATAAACTAGGATTACAACAAGTGTCAAGTACATAGTTATGCCTACTGTCATATTTTGCTAGAACACAGAGAAGCTCTTTAAGGTCAAGGTAGTAGGGGGCTGTGCCGGTGATTTGAATGGTTAATTTAATAGAAAAATAAAATTAGTTGCTAGCAGTAACCCTCCTCTAACGCCTATGGCACGGGTAGGTTGTAGACAATTTTGCATAGTCCGCGCATGCCGTCACTGCGCAGATGGTCCTCTCATTTACTGGCATACTCGTGGGAACAAAATAGACTTTTCGGATAAAAATTTTCATAAGGACGATGACGTTGACTTCACGGACGATACGTTAGGGGGAGAAGAAATGCTGACTCTCGTGGATGAGAATTTGCTCACGCAGGATAGTCAGTTACTCAAAGAATTGGAGGGAGTTGATGAACTCAATGCTTCATCGGGTGACTTAGCTGGAGGGGTCAGTGAGAAGGTGGGAGATATGTCACTGGGGTTGGACGACAAAAGGAAAATCACACAGATTTCAACTAGCCGTCGGATTTTAGAGGCGGATCTCTTAGACTCTGTATCTAAGCAGATAAGTGCCTCACTGGGTAAGGGAGGGCATTTATCATCCTCAAATAAAATTGGATAAAGCCAAGAGCAGCACTAGGAAATCTCTGAACTTTCTGGACAAGATGGGAAAGAGAGATCCGAAGCTGTATACGGCAAAGGCGAGACATCTGGTCAGGAAGCACAGGCAGTACATCAAGAAGTTCGAAAGAATTTACGGCCCTGTTAGTGCTCTCCTGGGTAGATCATCCCCTTTGGAGAAGGATGTCGGTGTCGACGGAGTTCAGGCTATACCTACCAATAATGTAGGGGCTGGATCGGCACGCACATCCAGCTCCAAAAATAAAAAGGAGTCTGGCAGTGCCTTGGTTTCCAATGCGATCAGGTCCTCGATGGTTGAGGCTGACAAGGCACAGTCAGGTAGTAAGAAGAAGGCTGTCAAACCAGCTGGCTCTCTTAGGAACCCCCGAAAGGAGTCAACGAAGAGAGCGATATCTGGTGATAACATACCCTCTACGTCAAAGAAGGTGGAGAAGGCGATGAGCCTGAACTGTCGCAGCTGGTTCAAGGTAGGCTCATCGATGAAATTGGCCTAACGGGGGTAGAAAAGAAAGAGAAATTACAATTCCAAGGCGTGGACTGGGCAAGGGTGTCAAACTTATTAACTGCGGTAACAAGAAATTATTTGATTTCCTTAAAACCGCCATTGACAGGTGTGGAAACCTTTGACCGGAGGCGAGACTGGAGGTAATTTCAGCCTCAGATCTGCCTCTCCGGGCAGTGGTGACAGCGTGGTTTCCACCACCCGTTAGATCGATGGAATCCATACTGCCGGTACTGGCAGCGTAGAACTCGCCTCTCAGGACAAACCAGTGGAAAGGGATAAGGTAAGAGCTTGCATTTTAGCAAGGGATGGGCAAGGCTTAACTTTGTTTAATTCTTTCAGTAACTGAGACTTTACAGTCGTCAATGGAGTGGCCAGGGGTAAGCAAGAAATTGTGCTTGCATCGGTCTATATGCCCTATGATGGGGTTGATCCACCGGGCTCTGGTGTGCAGAAGCTAACCGAGTATGCAAGGTTGAGAAGGGTTGCATTGGTACTCGGCTGCGACGCTAATGCGCATCATAGTCAGTGGGGGAGCAGCAACATTAACAAAAGAGGTGAGTTAGTATTTGATTTTATAACTTCTAGCAATATGTTTATTTGTAACAAGGGTAACGTACCCACATACAGGAATAGGGAGAGTGCAGAGGTATGGACATAACACTAACTAACAGAGAAAGGAACCTGGTAGAGAACTGGATGATAGATAAGGACTGTACGTTCTCGAACCACAGTCTAAATTTTTCAGGGGAAAGGCGTGACCCATATAGAAATCCAAGAAAGACTAACTGGGATACATATAGGGACACTGTTGATATTAGAGCAAGGGAAACTCCACAGGGTGTGGATACACTAAGAGGAGTGGAAGAGGAGGTGGAATATTTCACTAACATTTGTAGGGAATGTTTTAAACAGTCCTCTCCAGTAGTTTTCCCCGGCAAAAGAAAGCAGCCTTCGCGGTGGACCAAAGATCTAAAAGATCTGAGATCCTCGGTTAGAATATTGTTCAATAGGACGAAACGCACAGGAAGGATTGAGGACTGGAACAATCATAAGATATTGTATAATAAGTACAAGGGTGATCTCAAAAGGACGAAAAGAGCCTCATGGAGGAAATACTGTGAGGAGATTGATTCCGTCAATAAGTTATCGAGGTTTCGGCGAGTATTGTCAAAAGACCCTGGTGCTCCTGGGAATATTTAAAGATTGGATGGCACATGGACGGAATCCAGCTCTAAGACACTTTCTGTTCTGATGGACACTCACTTTCCTGGCTGTAGGGAAGTAGGGGAAGAGGCAACGAAGAAGGTTAATTTTAACTACTTTGCGGAACTGGAATTAGAAAGAGCAGTGGACGACATAGTGACATTGGAAAAAGCAACATGGGCAATAAATACATTTGAACTGTATAAATCACCGGGATAGTATTTTTCCGCCATGTTGCAGAATGTCCCAGAGCGCGTACTAATGTCTCTGGTGTATATCTTTAAGATATGCTTAAGCAGGAAGCTTATACCGAAAGGCTGGAGAGAGGTTAGGGTCATCTTCATACCCAAAGAGGGTAAGCCCAGCCACTCAAAGCCGAAGGATTTCAGGCCAATCAGTCTTTCGACGTTTCTTTTGAAAACATTAGAAGTACTGATTGATCTGCATCTAAGGAACTCAATGGAAACTGGTTTAGTGAGGACAGAAATATCAGGTCACATATCAATCTTAAATAAGATCGATTTTGGTGATCAGAAATCCGAAACCCCTGGGTTTACGGACTATAAGGTCGCTGAGATCGATTTTAGTATAACACCCTTAATGGTAATTTCGGATAAGGACTATTGGGTCAAATCAAATAGGCTGTATGAGGGTAACACAGTCCTTACAGAGGGATCAAAAATGGGAGAAGGCACAGGGGCTGGTGTCTATATCTTGGGAATGAACATTCGTAGTTCTTTCAGACTGCCGAATGAATGTTTTCCAGGCTGACATCTTGGCGATCCTTAGGGCCACGGAGCTGGTGGCCAGGAATGAAGCTGAAGGTGAGAAGGTAACCTTCTACGTCGACAGCCAGGCAGCGTCAAAAGCTTTGAAGGGACACAAGGTCACATCGAAACTTGTTAATGACTGTAGGAAAGCCCTAAACTTGCTTATGGATAAGTATAGTGTCAGACTGTGTTAGATTCCTGGCCACAGCAGTGTTGAGGGAAATGAAATTGCCGATGAGCTGGCAAGAATATGGTCGGCCTTAGATGAGGGAATGTCGGACAGGCCGGTAAAATTACTGATAGGTAATTATTATAAAGAACTCAGTAATTGGGTAGAAAGCAGGACCAACAGTTCATGGCGAAGTAGGGAGGATTTTGGAGTCTCGAGGGGTTTTTGGCGAAAACTTTACTCAAGAAGATCTAAACCACTACTGGACATGAATAGGAAGGCGATGCGAATCATGAAGTGATTATTGACAGGTCACTGCTGGGTCAGAGCAAGAACCAGCATTTGGGAGACTGGCACTCCAGATTTTCGTAGGATGTGCGGGGATGAAGAGGAACCGGAAACCATTGAATATATTATCTGTCATTGCCCGAAGCTGCAACGTCATAGGCTTAGATGACTGAGCAGACGTTTCCATAAAAGCATTACTGATGTCGGGAAGTGTAAACTAGAGGACATCAGGGACTTTATTCTGGAAATTCGGTGGCTTAGTGATGGATAATAAGGTCACTTCTGGCTGCAAATGGGAGGATAAATATTACTTTTTGGGCAACAGAAGGGAATCACAATGGACCCAATTAGGTCTCCGAGTGGAGTTGCGGTAAGGTGCCACCCCTTCTAACCTTACATAACCTAACTATGATTATGTTAATCTATTATTTGGATTTTCATTATGGGGTAGTGTTGAAGAAATGTTTTTTATACTTTGTAATGCTTATTTTGTTTCGATTGAATTTATTTTTGAAACTTGAGCAAAAAAATTTTTTGTCATTCATCTTATTACATTGGTTCAATAAAGAGCTTTTTTATACTATTTTTTTCGTTTAAATATTTGCGGAATTCTTCAACACTTTGCCATCGTCAACGCATCAGTATTTACATTTGCGTTAACCAGGGAATCATCAATATCATTGGCACTAATAAAAATATGAATCAGAGTTGAATAAAGAAATACCTACTATATAAATGCAACTTCTGTCCGCTTTTTAGAGGCATTTAGAACAATATTTTTAAAAATTTACGGCCTTATGTATAATCAAAAATTGGCATGAAGTTACCATAAGTGGCAAAACTGAATATGGTCTTAACATGTTTTGCCATACAATCTTACATTAAAAGTTATACTAGGATGTAATCGTGTGTTAAAATTACATTATGCGGTGATTTTTTATGTCAAATTGTATGGAGGAAGTCGTCAACACGAAGTTCAATTTGTCACTTTTACTAACTTCATGCAAATTTTTGATTATACATAAGGTCTCTACCCAAGTAGATAGACTAGGGTGCTGATGAAGTGCGTTGATGCACAGAAAAATATCGGTATTTCCCCAGCTTAAAAGTCTAATTTAATTTTTCTTCTCTTCTTTAGAAACTCACATTAATTAATAAAAATATTTCATTCAATAAAAGAATTGAATCTCTGAACTTAAGCCTGACTAAAAATTATTTCTGATTAAAAAATTCACTATAGTTCAATTAAAATCTAAAAATGTCTCAATTCATCATGGGCACGTGACAAAAATATGTTCACTTGGCAATCACTGTTCTCTTGGCAATCACAAATGTTGGAATACCAAATAAATGGTTGAAAAGCAAAAAACAAAGTAACATAATATCCACTACTATAATACTTATACGTATGTACCGACGGTACATCGAAGAAGTAAAAATAATTAATGTGATGATCGTAAAAGATAAGCAAGAATAGTTAAATATACGTAGGTAGAGTAAAAATGAAAAAAAATGGAAAAACAGGGGAAATAAATAGTGATATTTACATATGTATTTACCAAAGGTAAATCAATAATTGTACACAACAATCATTTCTCACATTCCGTTTCATTAGAATTTACGTTAAATAGCTGATGTTAATAACAATCTCTACGCAAGTAGATAGACTAGGGTGCTGATGAAGTGCATTGCTGCAAAGAAAAATATCGGTATTTCCCCCAGCTTAAAAGTCCAATTTAATTGTTCTTCTCTTGTTTAGAAACTCACATTAATTAGTAAAAATATTTCATTCAATAAAAGAATTGAAATTACTGAACTTAAGCCTGACTAAAAATTATTTCTGATTAAAAATTCACTATAGTTCAATTAAAATCTAAAAATGTCTCATTAATAATTAGGTCTACAAAATTTGTCCGGTTGTAAGAGGTGTCCGTTATGGGAGGTTTCACTGTAAATATACAAAAGTAATACATGTGTAGGCTATTGTATTATTTACTTGTTTTTAACTTTACTTATAATATTAAAAATAATTCGAAGATTCCATTGCTTTGTTTTAGTTTTGTATAACTATCAAAACTTTTCATTATTATAAAAATTTATTATTCAAATAAAACGATCAATAATTTATATTAAAATAATTATTTATTGTAAATTGTTTTTTGATTAAAATAAATAATTTTTATAGGAATATCTAAAATTGGCGATCCTTCCAAATGGAATTAAGATATATCGGATTAAATAAAGATCATCAGACTATTTAAAATGGAAATTTTTTTTTTACTTATTCTGAAAGTGGATATCAAGATAAATTTTTTTCTTTGGAGCTTCCAATCAATTCAAATTTCAACCATCATTTTTTGCATAATATGGAGTTTGGACATGTAAATCGAACCAAAAGTTTCAACTTATTGAAGAAAATCAAGATATTTTGCAAAATATTCGAGGCGGATACCAAGTTAAGAAGACAATTATTTGCCCTTCAATGTTGAAATTTCAAATTCTTATTGAAAATCAAAAATTAATCAAGTTATTCAAACTTTTATTTCCAAATTTCTTAAAAAAATAAAAAAAGAAAGAAAAAGTCAAGAGAATTTGAACCATCAATCAATATCTCCAAGTGCATACATATTTCCATTCACAAAAAAAGAAAACCACTTTAATTAATATCATTGTAAATCTGCATATATTATACATATATTATTATTTTTAACTTTTTCTTCCGAAATGTTACACTCACTCACTCGTTCACACAATTCCACAAGAGCAACGGATACAGCAGTAGATTCAAATTAAGTAAATAGTAATGATAATACATCTACTCAATTACCAAGTCAGTCGCAAAGGCGTCCATTAATAGCATCAGATTACTTTTCTGCGTCAAATATTGAAGTTGCAGCAACTTCTGTCAAATTACCTCTTTTTTTGGACTAATTGTCCAGAAGCATGGTTTATTCATGCTGAAATGCAATTTGTGACAAAAGGAATTACACAAAGTAGGACTAAATATGAATATATTATAACAGCCTTACCACAAGATGTTATAATAACTGTTCTAGACATTATTCAACGTCCTCCTACTACTGAAAACTTGTATGAACAATTTAAAAGAATATTAATTGAACGACATTCTTTAAGCGAAAGTAAACAAATTGACAAAATTTTATCAGATTCAGAGATAGGAGATCAGAAGCCATCAGAATTCTATCGCTCTTTAGCATTACTAGCAGGGTCAAATTTTAATTCAGAAGTTATGGTTGAGAAAATTACCAAAGAGTTTAAACATTGCTTTGACAAGTTCCAATTTATCAGATATTACTGAAATTATTAATCTGGCTGATAAGTTATGGGAAGTTCTGTGTAATAATGAGATTAGTTATTTAAAAGGACCATCTTCAGACTCTAATATAGTTACACAAGGTTTAAGAACAATGATTGAAACGATTACTCAAGCAACATCAAATATGGTTGAACAATTTAAAACATTATCATTAGAAGTATCATCAATGCAAAGACAAATGGAGGAAACTAATCATCAATCACGGTTTAGGCAACTTAATAGAAATAGATCAAAATCTCGAAATAGATCCAGAAACAGGGAATGGGTATGTAGGTTCCACTATAGATACGGAAGTTGGGCTAGGAATTGTGAACAACCTTGTTCTTATTTGAAAACAAAAGAAGCGGAAAACTAAGTGGAACCATTGTTGAGGCGGCAAGCAATGGTAACGTAGATATATCAACACGTCGCCTATTTATTCAAAGATAGATTTAGTCCGAGCATATCATCAGATTCCAATGGCCGCGGAAGATATATACAAGACTGCTATTACCACACCATTTGGGATGTTCGAGTTTATGCGTATGCCATTCGGATTAAGAAACTCAGCACAAACATTTCAGAGATTCATTAACGAAGTCTTACATAGTTTGGATTTTGTGTTTGTATATATTGATGATGTACTGATTGCAAGTGAAAACGAAGCGGAGCATATAAATCACTTGAAGATGGTTTTTGAACGACTAGACAAATACGGACTAAATGTTAAGCCCGGCAAATGTATATTTGGAGTACCTAATATAGATTACCTCAGTCACAATATATCAGAAAAAGGTATCGAACCATCAGAAGACAAAATCTTAGCCATACGTAATTTTGAAAAACCTCATTCTGTGAAACAAATGCAAAAATTTATTGGCATGGTAAATTATTACCATAGATATATTCCAAATCTAGCGAAACTAACAGGTAATATTCATGAAATGCTAAAGAACACCATAAAGAAAAAAAGAAAGATTTTAGATTGGGACAATAGAACTGAAAATTTTTTTAATAAAATTAAAGAAACTTTTGCGAAACGTGTTCTGTTGAATCATTTTCACCCGGAAGCTAGATTAACGTTAACAGTTGATGCATCTACAATTGCTATAGGAGGTGTTTTACAATAAGTACGTCACGGAATAGAAGAACCATTGGCTTTCTTTTCAAAGAAATTAACTACATCTGAAGCAAAATATAGCGTTTTTGACAGAGAACTTTTAGCTGTTTATCTAAGTGTTAAACATTTTCGGCACATATTAGAAGGAAGAAGTTTTACTGTTTATACTGATCACAAACCATTGACATTCGCATTGAATTCCAAAACGGATAGAAGCCCCAGACAGACAAGACATCTTGAATATATTTCACAATTTACCAGCGATATTCGGTATATACATGGAGAGACAAATTTGGTAGCCGATACATTATCAAGAGCTTTTGAGTTGAACTCATTAACAAACACAGATCTGAATATTAAAGTATTATTTAAGGAACAACAAGAAGATGCAGAACTAATTGACATACTGAGAGATAAAACTATTCATCTTAATTTAAAGTTAATTAAAATTCCTTCTTTTAATATGGAATTATGGTGTGAAGTTTCATTGAACAATCCAAGACCGTTTGATCCAAAAGAATTAAGAAAAGTCGTTTTCGAAAAATTACATTCCATATCTCATCCTGGTACAAGAGCAACAATAAATGAAAAATGATTTCTCTTCGTTATTTCTGGCCAAAAATGGGTAAGGATATTAACACATGGGCAAAAGAATGCGTGAGCTGTCAGAAATCTAAAATAATCAGACACACAAAGTCAGAGGTTCAGAAAATAGTCATTCCAAAAGGTAGGTTTGAACACATTCATATCGATATTGTTGGTTCTTTACCTCCATCTCGAGGGAAAAGGTATATTTTAACTATAATAGATAGATTTAGTAGATGGCCTGAAGCTTATCCACTCGCAGACATTTCAACTACTACCGTAGCGCATAACTTTTTGAATAATTATGTCAGTAGATATGGGTTCCTTTGAAAATTACTAGTGATCAGGGAACACAATTTATGTCACGTTTGTTTACAGAACTATCCATAATTTTAGGAAGTCACAAGATAAATACTTCTTCATATCACCCTCAAGCAAATGGTATGGTCGAAAGATTTCACCGTCAATTAAAATCAACGCTTTTGGCTAGTAATCGATCAAGATACTGGTGTGATATACTTCCGATGGCTTTATTAGGCTTAAGATCTATTTTCAAAGAAGATTTAAAATGCATACCTGCAGAAATGGTTTATGGACAGGGTTTACGACTACCAGGAGATATGGTCGTTTCAAGTAAGGAGGATGCATCTACAGATTTTATAGGCCAATTAAAAACGCATTTTAAAAATATTAGATCCAATTTATCTCATCATAGTTCAAAGTTAAAAACATATGTTCCAAAAGATCTTCATAATTGCAAGTATGCATTTTTAAGAGTGGAACAGAAACGGTCATTACAATGTCCGTATGAGGGGCCGTTCAAGATCGTTGAAAAAAATGAAAAATTTTTTAAACTTGAAATTGAAGGTAACATTAGGTCGTATTCTATTGACAGATTAAAGCCGGCTTTTGTGGAAGAATCGAACAATGAATGTATTATACCAAATAAAAAAAAGAATGTTACATTTAATTTAGTAAAGATAAATAAATAATAATTCTTCGGAAGGGAGAGTATTGTAGGCTATTGTATTATTTACTTGTTTTTAACTTTACTTATAATATTAAAAATAATTCGAAGATTCCATTGATTTGTTTTAGTTTTATATAACTATCAAAACTTTTCATTATTATAAAAATTTATTATTCAAATAAAACGTTCAATAATTTATATTAAAATAATTACTTATTGTAAATTGTTTTTTGATTAAAATAAATAATTTTTATACGAATATCTTACACATGTCAACTCGATGAGAATTCGCATAAAATGAAATGTTATAAGAAAAGTGAAATTACGTGTTCCTCTTGTATAAGATGAAGAGAAATATCGGCATTTAATTTTTGTTATTTTGCCGAAGTTCTCTTAAATATTATATCAGAGTTAATGGCAGTTGTAGGCGCTATGTCAAGAAGACTGTATTGCAAAAGAAGTTGTTGCAGTCATTATAGATTTACTCAATTATATGGCTTATAAAAAAGCAAAACCACTTTGATCATTTTGAGTTGTAACTATTTATGATTTAGCAGAATATTTTAGCAGAATTTTTTTTCGTTACTTAAATTTAATACGTACAGCTACGATCAAAATAATATCAGCACGAAATAATATGGACACCTATCGTTAAAATTCAAAAAGGCTTATCTTTAAAATTACATCGAACATTACTAAAAAATAAATTGTTTTGTAGACAATTTATCTAGTTTATACTATCAACTATTCTATAACAGATTATATAAGTAATGAATATGCTACGATGGTCGAACTGGAAAATCGAATTATTTTAATATAGTTTTAAGATACCGATTTGTCAATTTACTTATATCTCGCTTTTTTTAAATAAATAATTATGTGTTTTTAGTACTAATTTAGTTTTTCAGTCAATTTAATTTTTGACCTTCAATTTTTTATTAGCTAAGGAAATATTTTTTTGATTTTTTTTATTACTCTAAACAAAGATATAACAAAATTTATAAACAATAAAATTATTCCTTAGTTATCAAAAATGTTGAAGGTCAAAATTAAAACGACTGAAAAACGGGTTTCTCTAACAACACAAATCTCTTCTACATAGACAAAAACAAAAAGCATTATCTACAAAGCACTTTTTATTTTTCCGTAATGTTCGATTTCGTTTTAAGGAATCTTTTGAATCGCAACTTTATATATTATTCGTGTTACTATTATTTTGATCTTAGCTGTAAATATATATATATGTATATATATATATATATACATATATATATATATATGGATAAATGAACTGAAAAAATTTTACTTTAGTTCTATTTGGCTATGTTAATAGTGTATTAGAGTATTATATGTATAAAAAATTTAAAAAACAATGTAAACATATATTTTTTAATAAAATTTTTTGTATAACAAAAAAGTAACTATTCTTTCGTGAAAATTTTATTTCAAAATATCCAGCTTTTTTTAGTAATCCCGCTTTTTTAATTTAAATGCCCAGCATTTTGTTAATCTCAATCTGGCAAGCCTATGTGTGTCACAAGCTTAGTTTACGCTCATAGTAATATTACATGTGACAAATTTAGCAGAGTCGGACACAACGCAAGAGGCAGCACATGTGTAATGATGTGATTTTCTACATTTACGTGCATTGCTAGAACATGACACATAGCCAATGTATATTCATGGTGACGTCAAAATTGCGTCAGAGCTACAGTTGAATGTGGATTTTTAGATGCCATTTGCTGCAGGTTTAAGCTTATCCTTGCAATTATAGAATAAGCTGACGAAAATTATATTGTATTACCATACATACATACATATGTATAGAAAAGTTTATTTTAATTGCGCCAAGATAGCGTATACGAATTTTAGGAATTAGAAAACCGGAAAAATGGGAGAATTTTGTGGGAATTTTTAGTAATATGTACATATTAGACTCCTGCACAAGTCCCCTTACAAGAACTTTTAAGACATGAGGGATTTGTCAAATGCTTTACTACAGCGAAATCTTCTAAAACAAACGTTAACAACACTGTTTCCAAGAAATTTTTTTCAGTATTGTAGGTATAGGAGTAAAGAAGAAAATACTTCGTGACGGAAGAATTTGTGATGCTTGCTTCTTTCTAAGCTTAGGCGCGTATACAAACGTCATGCATGTATGTGTGTATGATCTTTTATTTTTATGGGTGCATGCTAACGCACACACATGCATTGACATTAGTTGTATGCGTTTAAACACATACCCTGTCGGGATTTGAGCTAACTTAAAAGTAAATAATGGTTAATCAGAGAAGAGTGACAACTAACTCAAAAGCTAACTCATTTTACATGTTTTTAACCTAATGTCCTCAGAACGAGTCACTACTCACTCACGCTGCATAAGTTTCAAATAACCACAAGTTAGCTTATTTTGAGTGAGTTTTTGGCTGATAAAATGAAAGTGCACTATTAGTTAGCTGCAAACTGACTAACTAATGGTTGGCCCATTTTGATTTAGTTTGTGGCGCATCAAAAAAGAAGAAAAAATGCCTTTCTTTAGCTAACCATTGCTTTTAATTTACTAATGATTGACATTTTCAGTCAAATTAAATTTTAAACAATTTAAAATTTTTTTAGAGACGAGAATGGGTATTGAACCGTGATCACTTTGTTTGTCAACTTTCATACTTAACACTTTGCTATTGTGCCATATAAAATAAAAACGGCACAGAGTTGACATAAACATGAATCTTATGCTGAAATCTTCACGATAAACTTTGACTCATCTGTGCATCAGCTTTGAGTAAGCTAAAAGTCAGTTCAAAACTTATCGAGGAGATGTTAGTTGTATAAAAACAACTCACTAATCTATGCATTAGTTTTGAGTTAGCTTAAAGTTCGTTCAATACTTATCGGGAAGAAGACAGTTATACAAAAAGCAGCTGACTCACATCTGTATCAATTATGAGTTAGTTCAGAAGCTAGTTGCAAATGAGTTAGCAAAAAGTCACCTTTATTTTGAGCTAGCTAATAAAAATCCGACAGAATAATAGCTTACCATCTCACACACTCAAACGTACAATATGAAAAATAACAAGCATACACTCAACTACACTACCTCTTTTGATTGTTTCCCTGTCGGGATTTGAGCTAACTTAAAAGTAACTAATGGTTAATCAGAGACGAGCGACAACTGACTCAAAAGCTAACTCATTTTACATGTTAAACGCTATTCAGTTTTTCAACGTAATGTCCTCAGAACGAGTCAGTACTCACTCACGCTGCATAAGTTTGAAATAACCACAAGTTAGCTAATTTCGAGTTAGTTTTTGGCTGATAAAATTCAAGTGCACTATTAGTTAGCTGCGAACTGACTAACTAATGGTTGGTCCATAATGAGTTAGTTTGTGGCGCATCAAAAAAAGATTTTTTTGAGCTAGCTATGATTTGATTTCTTACTAATGATTAACATTTTTAGTAAATTTAATTTTGAAACAATTTTAAATTAATTTTTTTAGAGACGAGAATGTGTATGGAACCGTAATCACCTTGTTTGTCAGCCATCATACTTAACACTTTGCCAACGCGCCATATAAAATATAGCCGGCTCAGAGTTAACATAAACATAAATTTTATGCCGACATCTTCTCGATAAATCTTGACTCATGACTGCATCAGCCTCGAGTTAGCTAAAAGTTAGTTCAAAACTTATGGAGGAGAAGTTAGCTGTAAAAAACAACTCACTAATCTCTGCATCAGTTTTGAGTTAGCTTAAAGCTAGTTCAATACTTATCGGTAAGAAAACAGCTGTGCAAAAAACAACTGACTCACATCTGTATCATTCATGATTTAGTTGAGAATCTAGTTGAAAATGAGTTAGCCAAAAGTCACCCATACTTTAAGCTAGCTAATAAAAATCCGACAGGGTTGTGTTGAACAAGCAGTCTTGCCGACATCGCTTGTTAACACTCATAAGCACGTATACCAATACATTCATCATGCTTCGCTTATAATGCGACAGCATTTATTATTGGTTTAGTATAATACATGCGACGAGAATACATTTAAAAAATAAGATGTATTTACATTTAAAGACTGTTTACGCAGCTCTCTAGTACATATATCAACAAGATAGCATCAATTTTGGAAACTCAAAGGGAAAAACAAAACAAAAGCCGTGGATAAATTCTTCCAGGAGCACTTTGCATCTGTCGTGCCAAAAGGTCATATATTCTTAAAATGGACACTAAGAAGAACAAAATAAGATAGCCGTGCAAAAAAAATATGTAAAATATTTTTCGTTTTAATTTTTCTGAGTTTTTGAAGACAAAACAAAGATTTAGTTTTGCATAAGAAAATTTGTTTCTCCAATAATTTCTTAAACCGCTAAAAATGAAAAAAAATTATAATGGTAGATTTAAATGTAATTGTATCTTGCAAAGATGCAAAATAAGTGCCTAATTTATTAAAATCTAACAAATTGTTGAGTTATATTGAAATAAGTTAGCGTGACCGCCTTGTTTAGGGGGTCACATTAGCCATGCCCATTAAAAAATCTGTACGTGATAAATAAAAACTGAAAACGGATTTTAGGGCATTAATCTTATTATATAGCACAGAATTTTTATTTAAGATAAATTTTTTTCAGAACAGTGTTATTAGTTGTTACGTAATTTTGCATTTCAGCTAACGATATGAGTAGTTGTGAATTGGGCGTCCTGCCGCAGTTAAAATTGTTAATTTGTGGGCTGAAATTGTTAAATTGTGCCTGAAATTGTTAAATTTGGGTAATTGAAATTTGAAAATTTTAACATTTTTGGAAATTTTATAAATACGAGGGTGGATCAATAAGTGCATCCTATTTTTATTTACATTAGAAGTTTTTGTTTACATTAAGTGTATGTCTATCTGTCTGTCTGTCGGCCTGACCGTGAAAATTTGTGTGGAATATTTTGTGTGAATGTATTAAGCCGGTTCATAGTTTGGAGGTTTTTATGTGTGTATATGCCGACGGGGAAAATCATGAAAATGGTTTTTTCTAATGCTGACTGCAAAACATGACTATTTTTTTCAAATGCCGACGGGAAAATGATTTTCCCTAAACATTATTAATTTTTTTTTTAAATGCCGGCGGCAAAACATGATTATTTTTTCAAATGCGAATATAGGTGTTGCTAGACTGTAGGAGTTTAAGACTGACCGTGATTTGGGTGGGTGGGGTTGTTGTTGTAATATGTATCCGTGGGAATTGGTGTGTATGTATGTCTGTAGGAGTTTAAGGCTGATCGTGATTTGTGTTGTTGAGATTGTTCGATTGTACGACTATGTGTATGTATGACCGTAGGAATTTGTGTATGTATGTCTGTTGGAATTTAAGGCTCGTCATGATTTGTGAGGGGTGGAGTGTTGTTGAAATAATTTGAATTTTTCGCAGATGAATTCTAATGTGTGTGTGTGTGTATGTGTACTTATATTTGCTTATGCGTTCATGCTTTCCTCACGTTAATAAATTATTTATCAAACCGACATTTTATGCTATAAAATATTCTCATGTATGTGAACCCCCTAATGCTTGTGTGTGGGGGGTCCATATGTATATATGTATGTATGTATATATGTATGAATGTATGTACATATGTCCTTAGCCATGTCTACCAATGATTCCTTTAGAAATACTAATTACATTGGTTGTATCACATAATATTTTTTATAGTCACAACTATAATTTTCTATTGCAATAACCAATTCATTCTAAAAATTCACGTATCGCTAATGAAAAATTGGTGCTTAGCTATATTCGTTCATTACAACAAAATTGTGTTTTAGTTGTTGGAACGCACAAAATTCGATTTGTGTTTTTAATGCATGTATTTATTTATTGTATCTTCAAATATAAACCAACAATAAGTATTAAAATCTTAAATCTAGAATATAATTATTAGGCCCGACCACTGTCGGACATAAACTTAGTGATAGTTATAAATAATACATAAGTAGTGATAATCAAAAAGGAAAAAAATTATTTTCAAGTAGTCCGATCTGGAGTGTTGAGTATAAGAGCCCTTGAGTCCCTCTTTTTTAGGCGGATGTGTCCAGTAAAGTTCAAAATATTACGAGCAAGCGGATTAGGATGTGATTCGAGTTTTGTTAAATATTTGCATGCGTATTTTGCAATTTCTTAAATCACTAGTGGCATATTCAAATCACGATGTATATTTGAATTTTTGATGTACCATGGGGCCGAAGTTATCATACGTAAAATTTTGTTTTGCGTTCGTTGGATTCTCTCGACATTGGAAGCTGAAGCAGTGCCCCATAGTTGAATTCCGTAGCACCATATAGGTTTCAAAAGTGACTTGTATATCAAAAGTTTGCAATCTAGACTGAGAGTTGAATTTCTACCAATCAGCCAATGTACCTGAGCTAATTTTAGTTTCATTTGTGTTAGTTTAGAATCAATGTGTTGTTTCCATGTAAGCCATCGATCAAGGTGTATACCAAGGTATTTTACATGTGAATGTTGAGGAACAATTTGATTATTGATTCTAATGGGGGAGCAAGTATCTTTTCGTAGAGTAAATGTTACCTGCGCACACTTCTGCTCATTAACTTTAATTCTCCATAACTTTAACCATAGTTCCAGTTGGGTAATATGTTCCTGAAGATATCGGGATGCCTCGTGAGGGTTTTCGTGCATGCTAAGGAAGGCTGTATCATCGGCAAAAGTAGATGTATGGATTTTAGTGCTAACAGGCATATCACAAGTATAAATCAAATACAAAACTGGTCCCAGTATACTCCCCTGTGGCACACCGGCAGATATAGATCCGGGAACACTCATGAAGTCTCCTTCCACAACAATGAATTTCCGGGATAGAATATAACTTTCCAATAGCTTTAGAAAATTTAGTGGTAGATTTGTCTTCAATTTTAAAATTAGGCCTTCATGCCATACTTTATCAAATGCCTGAGAAACATCAATAAAGAGAGTAGAACAATACTTCTTTTCTTCAAATGTTCTTCTTATAACTTGAACCAATTAATGCGTTTCCACAATGGTACTATGCTGGCTTCTAAAACCAAATTGATGGTCCGGTATGCACCCACTATCACTTAGAATTGGGGATAATTTTGTCATGAGCAGCTTTTCGAAAAGCTTTGATATTGTTGATAGTATACTTATTGGCCTGCAAGACTCAGCTTTAGTAAGATCTTTGCCTGGCTTTGGAATCATTTTGACCTTGGCAAGCTTCCAGCTGTGTGGATAATACTCTAGTCGTAATATGGCATTAAAAATAAATAGTAAGATTCTAGTTGCAGTGCGAGGCAGATTCGTCAGCATCTTATTACTAATACCATCAATACCTGGAGCTTTCTTCGGGTTGAGCTCAGCAATTAGTTTATGTACATCACGCATCCTAAACTTTAAGGGTCGAGGGGGAAGAGCAACTACACTCGGCAAATCAGCAACATCAGTACATGTATTTGGGGTAAATACGGATTTTAAATTCTCGGCCAATATTTTACCTTTTCCAGTATCGCTTCTTGCCCAATCACCGGTCGAAGTCCGCAGAGGTGGTTTAAACTCAACGGGTCTTTTAAACATTTTAGCAGCGCGCCACAAAGAGAAATTAGATGCTGGTGTGACATCAAAGACCTTCCAGATAATTTTTAAAAGATGCAGTTTTCTCAGATGCAAGCAACTCTTGGAGTCGTTTCGTGCACTCTTTAAATCTAATTTTATTTTGGGGTGATCTGTGCTGTTGTCATTCCCTTCTAGCTCTTCTTTTTTCACGTACGAGACGTTCAATGTCTGAAGAATAAATTTTATTAAACCCAGTCTGCGGAAGAGAGGTAGTGGCATGTTCAGCAGCCTGTTTAATATTCTCGTTGAGATTGGCAATGTTAGATTCAATATCATTTGGTGTTCTTAGCTTAATATTTTCCGTACAATGACTACTAAGGTATTTTTTGAACCCCAGCCAATTAACACGATTTATCATCTTCATATATGGATGAGGTGAGTCACTTCGTAGTGGGCTACAGATTGTAACGATCGTTGGAGAGTGATCGGTCGAGAGATCTAGGGAAGCTTCAACGTGAATTAATTCCCTAGAAATACTTTTTATGACGCCAAAGTCTACAACATCCGGAATTTTTCGTACGTCAGCAGGCCAGTAAGTGGGCTCCCCACTCGAAATGACGTCCAAGTCCATTTTTGCAATTGTGTTGAACAACGCCCTACCTCTAGGCGTAATAAGACTTGAACCCCAGAACGTATGCTTAGCATTGTAGTCGCCAGATGCTACGAAACAAGGTCCAAGAGATTTGTAGAAATCCTCATATTGATTCCCAGTGATTGAAAATCTGGGAGGGGAGTAAATTGATGATATAACAAAATTTGTACAAAACTTTCAGTGCAGATATTTGTTGCTTGTAGGTGTTCTTCACAAATGTTATCAAGAATATATTGCTTGAGTCTTGAATTTTTTAGAATTGCTGATCCACCGCAAGCTCTACCTCTAGGGTCCTTTGTATCATATATAGTGTAGTCATAAATTGTAAAAAGACTTCCCGAAGTCAAATGAGTGTCAGATACTAACATTATATCAACATTTTTTTAACGCATAGACTGGTCCAAGTTGTAAGAAGAACATTTGAAGAAAAGAAGCATTGTTCTGCTCTCTTTATTGATGTTTCTCAGGCATTTGATAAAGTATGGCACGAAGGCCTAGTTTTAAAATTGAAGACATATCTGCCAATAAACATTCAAAAGCTTTTGGAAAGTTATATTACTGATAGCAAGTTCACTGTTGTGGAAGGAGAGTTCACGAGTGTGCCCGAATCTATATTTTCTGGTGTGCCCCAGGGTAGTATTCTGGGTCCTGTCTTGTATTTAATATATACTTGTGATATGCCTATGAGCAATAATATCCATATTTCTACTTTTGCCGATGATACAGCCTGTATGAGTGTGCACGAAAACCCTTATGAGGCATCCCGCAATCTCCAGGAACATATCACTCAGCTCGAAATATGGTTGAACTTATGGAGAATTAAAGTCAATGAACAAAAGTGTGTCCATATAACGTTCACCCTAAGAAGAGATACTTGCTCCCCCATTCGAATCAACAATCAAAATATTCCTCAACATTCCCAAGTGAAATACCTTGGTATACACCTTGATCGAAGACTTACATGGAAACATCATATTGACTCTAAGTTAACTCAGATGAAACTTAAGTTAACTCAAATATATTGGTTGATTGGCAGAAACTCAACACTCAGCCTAGACTGCAAACTTTTACTGTACAAGTCGCTTTTGAAGCCAATATGGTGCTACGGAATTCAGTTATGGGGCACTGCTTCAGCTTCCAATGTCGAGAGAATCCAACGAAGGCAAAACAAAATTTTACGGTTAATAACATCGGCTCCATGGTAGATCCAAAATTCTATTATACATCGTGATTTAAATATGCCACTAGTGACTGAAGAAATTGCAAAATACGCAGGCAAATATTTAACAAAACTCGAATCACATCCTAATCCGCTTGCTCGTAATATTTTGAACTTTACTGGACACATCCGCTTAAAAAAGAGGGACACACGGGCTCTTATACCTAACACTCCAGATGGGACTACTTGAAAATGCTTTCCCCCCCCCCCCCTTTTTTTTTTGATTATCACTACTAATGTATTATTTATAACTACCACTAAGTTTATGTCCGACACTGGTCGGGCCTAATAATTTTTTTTTTTTTATAGATTTAAGATTTGAATACTTATTGTTAGTTCACATATGAAGATACAATAAATAAATACATGCATTATAAAAAAAAAAAAAAAAAAAAAAAAATTTTCCGTGAGGAAGTGCTCAAGTTCATTTTTATGATGGCGAATGCCGTTTGCGTTCCAGAAACATATTGTTAACGTGTTCATGGCTTATTAATTAATGCTTTAAGCAGAGTATTCTGCATTCGCAGCATTTCTTGCATCATGGTAGTCATTTTTGTTGTAAAATTGTTTATAGTTTGCACCAGATTATCAATAGTAGCTTCAAGGCGATTAAAATTAGAGCTTGCGTCAGTATTTTTTAAATTATTTGGCGGGGAAACATTTTGTGTGGGAATTGAATTGGTCTTAGCAGCATCTGCATACGATACACGGGAAGTAACTGGTTGGCTAATTTGCGCAAAAGTGGCTGAAGAAGCGTTTGTTGTTTGAACTGGAGCTAATTTAGGTTTTTGCACCATAGTCGATTCGATTGGCTACAAATTCGGTTATCACAACAAATCTGTTTTCTCTGTGTGTTTATTGCTTTAAAGTGTATATCATTGCGGTTCGAATGTTAATAGCGGTCTGAATCCTAAACAAAGAAAAAACTATAGAAATTATAATATTACAAATATTTTTTATGGAAATATTAATATAGGGGTAATTGTATTAAATCTTGAAGACCTAGAGTTTCCACTCCCATTGAAGCAGTCCATAGGACCGTACTACGTAACGAAAGGAGAGAAACAAGGTTATGTTATTGCTCTAGGCAAATGAACACTTCCACTATGTCTTCATCAAAGATATATCAAAGTAAGTTTCATTTATGCACAATGTATTCTCATCTCTATTTAAAAATTACTTGTTATTGTTATATTTATTTACATATTATAATATTTTTGAATATATATATATATCAAATAAATAGTTAAAGATTGTATAGGTACTTATCTCATTTATTTACGTAAAGTTAAGGAAATTTTCATGGCTCCAATAGAAATATCTCAATATAATAATGCGCAAAATTGTCATATATGTAAGAAAAGATTAAATAACGATAAAGTTAGAGGTCATTGTCATCTTACGGGTAATTATCGTAGGGGAGCTCATAGCGAATGCCTTTTTATTTGTAAAACACATCACTTCATACTGGTTATCTTTCATAATCTTTCTGCATATGATATCCATTTGTTTTTCGAAGAACTTTATAGTTTAAAAAATTCTACAATAAAAGTAATCCATAAGGTTACATCCAAAACATGTATTCTAAATAAAACTTATAGACTCGTTTATATTTAGGGCTTCAAGTTTATATTGATTAATGAAAAATCTTGATAGCAATGATTTCAATACTGTTTGATGATGTTTCATTAATGAAGATCATTTCAAACTGATTAGAAGACAGGATGTATTTCTATACTCTTACATGGTTTCCATGACAAAGTTTAAGGAAACTAAACTCCATAGTAGAGAAGAGTTCTTCAATATTCTAACGAATGAGAAATGTGATGTAGTTGAGTATGAACATGCTAAAGAAATATGGACGAAATTTAACTGTAAAACCCTCCTTGACTATACTGAACTCTACTTAAAGACAGATGTTCTTCTTCTAGCCGACGTGTTTGAAAATTTTAGGAAAATTTGTAGAGATATATACGATTTGGACCCCTGCCACTATTATACTGCACCAGGCAAAGCATAAAGTAAAAAATTAAAATAAGAAATATGGGATCACAGCATAATTTATTATGATATGATGTACTCCCAGGCCAATTTATGTGTCATCATGTATGTGCAAGTGTGTTTGACTTGTTCAATAGTTTTGACTTTATGAAGTGTCGTCATAGCTTTTGCGATTGTTTGCCACTTTGTTTTAGGGAAGGTTAGGGGTTTCCGTTTGCTGTGCAAAGTTTAGTAATATAAAACAATTTCAAAAATGAATGTTTTTTCGCGTTATTTTAAACTTTTTGATGTGTAAACATCTATACGCTAGGGGGTAAAAATCTTTTTCACAATGCAATCACAAATTGTGAGTAAGATGCACACCGCGTTATCAAATCGGTGTGAGCTATGTATGAGTGTATTAGTGTTTGAAAGAAGCAACACAAACTTATTTAAAATATTGTAAGTACATAGGAATTTGCTGGTTTTTGTTTGTGTTATTTAACTTGATAATTGCTTTATTAGGGTTCCGTACACCAAAGGTGAAAATGTACCCTATTGTTTTCGCTACGATAGCCGTCCGTCTTACGGTTCTCGAGAACCGTAAGAGATACGGACCATATGCTTGTACATATGTATATACACTTGAAATTTGTAAAGTTAGTGTATTTTTATACAGACTACAACAAATAACACTAAATTTAAAAAATTTAAATTAAAAGGTGTTCCATCAGTTTTGACTTTGTAATTTTGACAACTTGCTGTATCTTGGAAACCGTAAAAGCAAAACTCTTGAAATTTTCAGAAACGGTAAAACTAAAAAATCAAAAAATTATAAAATTGCCAAATCTAAGAAAACAGCCAAAAACAAAAAAAAAAATGCTAAAACAAAAAAAACATCAAATTAAAATAAGTGCTAGGGCTAAAGTACACCGCGAAAATCCGGAAAATCGCCAAAATGAAAAAAATTGCCAAAATAAAAAACCCAAAAACAGAAAAAAATCGCGAAAATGAAAAAAAAACCCAAAATAAAAAAATTTTCTAAATTAAAAAAACCCCCTAAACAAAAAAATTGCCAAAATCAAAAAATCGCCTAAATAAAAAAACCCCAAAACAGAAAAAATCGCCAAAATAAAAAAAATTGCCAAAATGAAAAAAATTGCGAAAATGAAAAAAAAAACAAAAAAGAGAGAAACAAAAACGCCAAAACGAGAAAAGCGACTAAACTGAAAAAATCGTTTAAACTGAAAAAAAAAACTTAAAAGAAGGAAAAAGCCACATCAAAAAAATGCTCAAAACCGAATATACGGAACCCTTCGGTGCGCGAATCAAAGTCGCACTTTACTGAATTTATTTTAATTGCAATGCGTACACAACAACAAGAACATCAACAACTAAACGATGAACAACAGGAATTAAAAAGTAAAGGCATTTACCATAGATGAGCTCAGCAGTACCTCTAAAATTTCAGTAAAAATAATAAAAAATTATTAACCAGTAAGTTTTTACTGATTATTAAAATTTTTTCTACAATTTTCATAAAATTTATTTATTATATGATGAGGTGCATTGAATTTTCAGTAATCAGTAATGCCCGTATTCATAATGAAATTCTACCAAGTGGCTAAATGTTTTTCATACAAAAGTTTCAAAATTTGAATGAAAAAAACTTTGCCACATGCTATAATTTTATTATGAATACGGCCCTACGATTTTACTGCTAATGCAAATTAAATTTCATTATCACAGTTCTCGTGGTACCTTCATAGCGAACAGTCGATTAGCGGAATTTTTCTTACTTACAAAAAATTAAACAAACAAAAAATATTCGTAGTAAATATTATTCGTAATAGGTACATACTGTCATTAATAAATAAGCCTTTATGTTTTGCTGCTATTTTTACATATTAAAAATAACAAAAACAAAAAAACCGCAAACAAAAAAAATTAAACAAATTGATATTGAGGAATACTATATATATGTGTACCTCTAAACAAATAAACAATCATAAATAACAAAAACAAAAAAAGACCGCAAACATAAAAAAACACAAACGAATATCCCTTGAGGAATTCTTTGTATGAGTGCTTCAAATACAAAAAAATTTGAAGTGAGTTCTAACGGCAGAAATGCTTATTTTACTGTGAGTTCTGAAACTCTTAATGAAAAAAATATAAATAATAAATCTGATGAAAGTCTTTTTTTAACGTCAAAGCCAATTTTTCGTCAGCGATCAACTTCGCTTTGTCCAATGCCAAATAGTAATGATGCATTAACATTACAGTTGCCTAGTACTTCTTCATATAAGCCAGTAATATCATCCCCTTCGGGCTCGTGTTCATCACTTAACAAAGTTATCACTACAGATAACAGCGGCTCGAAACTCAAGGTACAAGTCGGAATGGACAGATATATAACCGTGCTAAAGCGTGGGCGAAGCCCGAATTCTTCAAAAATTTCATCTGCTCCAAAAATGTCTAGGGATAACAGAGCAGCCTCAACTAATCGCCAATTTTGCAAGATGACAACGACAAACCCGAGGTATCCTCGAATAAAATATCCAAGCCGCCACCAATTTATTTGAGACAAAAAAATTCAAATGCCCTTATTAAAAAATTAATTTCGGTCATTGGTGAGAATAAATTTCACATTGTTCCAATAAAACGTGGAAACATAGATGAAACTAAATTCCAAATTTATGACGCAAAAGATTTCCGCAAAATGGTTGCTGAGTTTGAAAAAAAAACAAGCTTCTACACATACCAGCTTAAGAGCGCTAAAGGCATGAAGATCGTATTGAAGGGCATAGATTCTTATGTTGTTCCCGAAGAAATAAAAGATGCACTCGTCCTCCAGGGGTTTAAGGTAAAAAATGTGTCCAATATAATAAACAGAGAGAAGATTCCCCAACCCCTATTTCGTGTTGAACTTGAGCCTAATGATATAAAATTGAAAAAAAAATGAGACGCATCCAATTTATAATTTGAAATACCTCTTGTACCGAAAAATCACAGTTGAAGAGCCACATAAGCGTTCAGGTCCTGTACAGTGCCATAATTGCCAAGAATATGGCCATACAAAAACATACTGCAATTTACCCTCTGTTTGTGTTGTGTGCGGCGAATTAAACGGCACTGCTAGTTGCAATAAGCCAAAAGATCAAAGTGATAAAAAATGCAGTAATTGTGGAGGTAATCACACCGCTAACTACAGAGGTTGTCCTGTGTACTCTTTCGTAAAGAAAACTATGGTGCAAAAACCTAAATTAGCTCCAGCTCAATCAGCAAACGCTTACTCTGCCACTTTTGCGCAAATGAGCCAACCAGTTACTTCCCGTGTATCGTATGCAGATGCTGCTAAGACAAATTCAATTCCCACACAAAATGTTTCCCCGCCAAATAATTCAAAAAATACTGACGCAAGCTTTAATTTTAATCGCCTTGAAGCTACTATTGAAAATCTGGTGCAAACTATAAACAATTTTACAACAAATATGACTAGCATGATGCAAGAAATGCTGCGAATGCAGAAGACTCTGCTTCAAGCATTAATTAATAAGCCATGAACACGTTAACAATATGTTTCTGGAACGCAAACGGCATTCGCCAACATAAAAATGAACTTGAGCACTTCCTCACGGAAAAAAATATTGATGTAATGTTAGTATCTGAGACTCATTTGACTTCGAGAAGTCTTTTTAAAATTTATGGCTACACTATATATGATACAAAAAACCCTAGAGGAATGGCTTGCGGTGGATCAGCAATTCTAATAAAGTCAAGACTCAAGCACTATGTTCTTGATAACATTTGTGAAGAATTCCTACAAGCAACAAATATTGGCATTGAAAGTTTTTGTACAAATTTTGTTATATCATCAATTTACTCCCCTCCCAGATTTTCAATCACTGAGAATCAATATGAGGATTTCTACAATTCTCTTGGACCTTGTTTTGTAGCAGCTGGCGACTACAATGCTAAGCATACGTTCTGCGGTTCGCGTCTTATTACCTCCAGAGATCGAGCATTGTTCAACACTATTTCAAAAATGGGCTTGGATGTCATTTCGAATGGGGAGCCCACTTATTTGCCTACTGACATACAAAAAATTCCGGATGTTATAGATTTTGGCGTCATAAAAAATATCTCTTGGGATTTAATTCAAGTTCAAGCTTCTCTTGATCTTTCGTCCGATCACTCTCCGACGATCATTAAAATTTGTAGTCCCTTAAGAAGTAACTTACCTGACCCATATATGAAGATGATCAATCGTGTTAATTGGCTGGGGTTCAAAAAATATCTCAGTAGTCATTGTACGGAAAACATTACGCTTAGAACATCCTATGATATTGAATCTAACATTGCCAATCTCAGCGAGAATATTAAACAGGCTGCTGAACATGCCATTATCTCCCATCCGCAGACTGGGTTTAATAAAATTTATTCTACAGACATTGAACGTCTCGTACGTGAAAAAAGAAGAGCTAGAAGGGAATGGCAACAGCACAGATCACCACAAAATAAAATCAGATTTAAACAGTGCACTAAACGACTCCAAGAGTTGCTTGCGTCTGAAAAAACTGCATCTCTTAAAAATTATCTGGAAGATCTTGATGTCACACCAGCGTCTAATTACTCTTTGTGGCGCGCTGCTAGAAAGCTTAAAACACCCATTTAAGCCACCTCTACGCACATCTACCGGAAGTTGGGCAAGAAGCGATACTGAAAAAGGTAAAATATTTGCTGAGCACTTAAAATCCGTTTTTACGCCAAACATATGTACTGGTGTTGCTGATTTGCCGAATGTAGTCGCTCTACCCCCTCAACACATAAAGTTTAAGACGCGTGATTTACAAAAATTAATTGCCGAACTCAACCCGAAGAAAGCTCCGGGTATTGATGGAATTAGTAACCAGATGCTTATGAACTTGCCTCGTATTGCAATGAGAATCCTATTATTCATATTTAATGCCATTTTACGACTGGAGTATTATCCACACAGCTGGAAGCTTGCCAAGGTTAAAATGATTCCAAAGCCGGGCAAAGATCTAACCAAGGCTGAGTCATATAGGCCAATAAGTCTACTATCAACTATGTCAAAGCTTTTCGAAAAACTGCTCAAAACAAAATTGTCCCCAATTCTAATTAGTAGTGGGTGCATACCAGACCATCAATTTGGTTTTAGAAGTCAGCATAGCACCATTGAACAAACTCACAGACTGGTTCAATTTATAAGAAGAACTTTTGAGGAAAAAAAGTATTGTTATGCGCTCTTTATTGACGTTTCCCAGGCATTTGATAAAGTGTGGCATGAAGGCCTAATTTTAAAATTGAAGACTTACTTACCAATAAACATTTTAAATATTTTGGAAAGTTACATTATTTCCCGTAAGTTCACTGTTGTGGAATGAGACTTTACGAGTAGGCCTGAAACTATTTCATCCGGTGTGCCACAGGGGAGCATACTGGGACCAGTTTTATATTTGATTTATACTTGTGATATGCCTGTGAGCAGTAGTATCCATACTTCCACATTTGCCGACAATAAAGCCTGCCTTAGTATGCACGAAAACCCTGATGAGGCATCCCGCAAACTCCAGGAACACATTAGCCAGATGGAGCTTTGGTTAAACTTATGGAGAATTAAAGTCAATGAACAAAAGTGTGTCCATATAACGTTCACTCTAAGAAGAGATACTTGCTCCCCCATTCGGATTAACAATCAAGTTGTTCCTCAACATTCACATGTGAAATATCTTGGTATACACCTTGATTGACGACTTACATGGAAACATCACATTGACTCTAAGTTAACTCAAATGAAACTTAAATTAACTCAGGTACATTGGCTGATTGGTAGAAATTCAACACTTAGCCTAGACTGCAAACTTTTAATATACAAGTCGCTTTTAAAGCCAATATGGTGTTACGGAATTCAACTATGGGGCACTGCTTCAGCTTCAAATGTAGAGAAAATTCAACGAAGGCAAAATAAAATTTTACGCATGATAACATCGGCTCCATGGTACATCAAAAATTCAAATATACATCGCGATTTGAATATGCCACTAGTGACTGAAGAAATTGTAAAATACGCAGGCAAATATCTAACAAAACTCGAGTCACATCCTAATCCGCTTGCTCGTAATATTTTGAACTTTACTGGGCACATCCGCTTAAAAAAGATAGATACACGGGCTCTAATATTCAACACTCTAGATGATGAAGCTGCTTGAAAACACTTTTTTTTGTTGCTTATCACTACTTATGTATTATTAATAACTATCACTAAGCTTATGTCCGACATTGGTCGGGCCTAAAATTTTTTTATAGATTTAAGATTTGAATACTTATTGTTAGTTCATATTTGAAGATACAATAAATAAAAAAACATGCATTAAAAAAAAAAAATTTACTGCTTACTGCAATTTTTAATGCAGTACATATATATAGTACCAAATCTGATAATGAAGCAGCAATGAGAACAAGAAAGATGTCCTCAGAAGTGTGGGTATTTTTTCAAAAATCGAAAGATGTTAAATACGCTAAATGTCGTTCCTGAATTTACAAAATCAGTGGTAACACATCAAACCTTTTTGATCACCTTAAACGTGCCTATCCCACTTTTAGAGAATTACCGAAGCCCGCAAAAACAAGAGATTCTTTAACAAACTTCTGAGTACGAATAGAAACAATAGCATCTACTCTGCTTGTTTTGTTTGTAGCAATTTTATTTTGCAAAAATTTAAGGAGGGGCTGCTGTGGTTCAGTTTGTATTCTTTTTGAAGTTGACAGTTCTTCAATTGGTGAATGGACTAGACACATACCAGATATTTCATTTTCTATCGTATTTGAGGCTTGATCTGCATTAAATACAGATCGGAAACCTTAATTAGATCCGAGATTTAAAAATTAACGCGGTGTGCATCTTACTCACAATTTGTGATTGCATTGTGAAAAAGATTTTTACCCCCTAGCGTATAGATGTTTACACATCAAAAAGTTTAAAATAACGCGAAAAAACATTCATTTTTGAAATTGTTTTATATTACTAAACTTTGCACAGCAAACGGAAACCCCTAACCTTCCCTAAAACAAAGTGGCAAACAATCGCAAAAGCTATGACGACACTTCATAAAGTCAAAACTATTGAACAAGTCAAACACACTTGCACATACATGATGACACATAAATTGGCCTGGGAGTACATCATATCATAATAAATTATGCTGTGATCCCATATTTCTTATTTTAATTTTTTACTTTATGCTTTGCCTGGTGCAGTATAATAGTGGCAGGGGTCCAAATCGTATATATCTCTACAAATTTTCCTAAAATTTTCAAACACGTCGGCTAGAAGAAGAACATCTGTCTTTAAGTAGAGTTCAGTATAGTCAAGGAGGGTTTTACAGTTAAATTTCGTCCATATTTCTTTAGCATGTTCATACTCAACTACATCACATTTCTCATTCGTTAGAATATTGAAGAACTCTTCTCTACTATGGAGTTTAGTTTCCTTAAACTTTGTCATGGAAACCATGTAAGAGTATAGAAATACATCCTGTCTTCTAATCAGTTTGAAATGATCTTCATTAATGAAACATCATCAAACAGTATTGAAATCATTGCTATCAAGATTTTTCATTAATCAATATAAACTTGAAGCCCTAAATATAAACGAGTCTATAAGTTTTATTTAGAATACATGTTTTGGATGTAACCTTATGGATTACTTTTATTGTAGAATTTTTTAAACTATAAAGTTCTTCGAAAAACAAATGGATATCATATGCAGAAAAATTATGAAAGATAACCAGTATGAAGTTATGTGTTTTACAAATAAAATGGCATTCGCTATGAGCTGCCCCACGATAATTACCCGTAAGATGACAATGATCTCTAACTTTATCGTTATTTAATCTTTTCTTACATATATGACAATTTTGTGCATTATTGTATTGAGATATTTCTATTGGAGCCATGAAAATTTTCTTAACTTTAAGTAAATAAATGAGATAAGTACCTATACAATCTTTAACTATTTATTTGATATATATATGTATATGTAAAATAGTTAATAAAATTTTTATTTTTTAAAATGAAATATTTATTTTTAATTTTTATTCTACAAGAAAATTGCTAATTTATATATTTTTATTTGAATTCAGGTTTTAGTTTTATGTATGTGAATGTAATTAATTGAACTTATTTAAATTTTAACTTAATTTTATCAACTTTCAATTTCAACCTTTAGTTTTTCAACTCTTAATTTTAATTTATCCTCTACTTTAGGTTTCAATCTTTATTTCAACTTTTAATTCTGATTTATCTTCTACTTTAGGTTTCAACCTTTATTCTCAACTTTTAATTTTCTGGTTTGTCGACTTTTAATTTTAAGCTCTATTCTTACAACTTTTCTAAATTTTCAACTTTTATTCCAACTGGTATTTTTTAAAATTTTTATATTCAACTTTGTTTAAAATTTTCAACTTTTACTTTTTAATTTGTCGACTAACTTACGCCACTATATTTCTTCAACTACTACTTCTTCTTAGGTTTCTTACTTTCTTTGATCTTTCTGTTCTTGTGTGTAAACGGTGTGGTGGTGGTGGCTTTGGTTACACTTAGCAAACCTTTACACGATACCCACTTTACACTCTCGGCCATTCCGATCTTCATCTGTCTCAGATGACAATAGAGAGTCAGCTAATCCGTCCTTCGTCCACGGCTTCATGAAGTCTGCGCTTGTAGATGTTTTCTTAGGTCCTTCAAAGTCGGCCGCTTTACTGACATCATATTGGTGTTTTCGCTTGACTTTGTCAACTTTATATGGGCCAATGAATTCACTCGCAAGTTTTCGACCTGATACAAACTGAGTCCTTTTTATTGCCACTATATCCCCTACTTGATATCCCTCCGATTTCCTACGGCTTTTGTCAAAATTACGCTTATATTCGATCTGAGCTTTTTGTATTTGCTTTTTAGCTTCACTGCGCAGCTGCTGTCGATCATCATCGAACTTTTCGATTATCTCGTTTTGTAGCATTTGTAGAATGTTATCGTTTAAGCCTGTTTTCATCTTGACTCCAATTAAAATTTGAAACGGTGTAATTTTTGTAGAGTTATGGATGCAACTGTTGTTAGCTTTCTGTACATCGCCGACAACTTCGTACCATTTCGAAGGATCTTTGTGCGAAAATTTTGCGATGATTGACAATATAACACGATTAACGCGTTCAATTTGTCCGTTACCACGTGCAACGCCTGTTGTCGTCAAAATATGTTCCACGCCGTTGTGTGTACAAAAATCTTCAAAGTTTTGTGATGTAAAGGCTGTGCATTTGTCGCTTATAATCCTTGCCGGATACCCGAACGTATCTGACCACACCTTCAGACATCTGTTTACTTCTTCAGCGTTTGTTGTTTTAGTTGTGAACAGCCATACAAATTTTGAAAACCCGTCAACCATTGCTAAAATATACTTGTATTTTTTAGTTGTAGCGTCCATATTGCCAAGGTGGTCAATTTGAATTGTTTCCAACGGTACGTCACCTTTGTCGATACAACTTAAGAAACCTTCTTTCTTGCCAGTCTTTTTGTTATGAATTATGCATTTTACGCAATTACTGATGACCTGCTGAACTTTCTTTTCTAAATGCGGTATGTAGTATTGCTGTTGTATTGCATGCATAGTTTTCTGGGTTGCATAATGACCGTTTTCGTGAGCGTTTTTAATTATGTCTACTTCCATCAGCTTTGGTACAACTAATAGGTCATTGCCGTCAACGTTTTTGTATACTAATTCGCCTTTCAACTTAAAGCTTTCATAAGGGCCAAAATTTAACGCTTGTCTAATGGCCTTGATACTCTCATCCTCTCGTTGTTGCTTGCTGAGTCTTGGAGCGAGATCTGAAGAGATTACCATTACGTCTGCTGGGTCTACGTGTTTCATTCTGCTGCCGATTCTTTGCTCTACTGTGTAATCAAAGTCTTAAAAATATAATAGAAATCGTTTGCTTAAATGCGGAGCAATCTGTCACCAACTTGAAATGAATGCCCAAAATATAATGTCTAAATTTTTTAAATGATATGTACTCAGCTTTAACTTTCAGTATATAACTATGGAGTCTCCCTTCTCCCTATAATAAAAGATTGGATGCAATTGTCCATTGAACTTTTGTAGCAACGCCGCAAAAAAATCCTTCTTTTGATGCGTCCGTGTGCAGTTCAGTTTCTGCATCTCTACAGAAAATTCGTAAAACTGGCTCATTAGTCAGCGAAGCCTTCAATTGATTAATTGCGTTCTTTTCGTCTGCTTCAATTTTAAAAATAGCATTCTTCTTCAATAAATTTGTCAACGGCTTTGCAATGTACGCATAATTTTGGATAAATTTTCTGAAGTACCCTGTCAATCCTAGGAATGATTGAACGTCTTTAATATTTTTGGGTTTTTCCCGGCCAAATTTTGCCATCCTCAATCGTATGTCCAAGGAAATCAATCTTCGTTTTCATGAACGTGCATTTAGACCATTTGATCTTTAAGCCATATTGCTGAGCTACCTATAGCACTACCTTCAATTTATTAAAATTGTCTTCTTCTGTTTCGCCGTAAACGACTATGTCGTCCATATATAATTCCATAACGTTTGTAGTTATAAGCTCTTGAAAAATGAAGTTTACATACCTTATAAAGCAGGCTGGCGAATTGCAAAATCCGAAAGGGGCACGGTTGAATTCGTATAGCCCCTGTTTTGTTACAAATGCTGTGTACTTTTTACTTGCTTCCTCAATAGGGACATGAAAAAACCCATTTTCCAAGTCCATTACACAGAAATATTTTGCTTTTTGTAGCTTTTGTTATACATCTTCTATAACGGGTACTGGAAACCCATCTTTTAGCATGCAGTTATTTAGTTGTCGAAAATCTATACAAACTCTATAATCTCCGGTCTTTTTTTTTAGTTACGACTACTCGACTAGCAACCTCTGAACACGATTTACGCACAATCCCTTTTTGTAACCACTCTTGTACCTGCTTGTTGACTTCTTCTTCTTCTAGAAACGGTAGCCTTGTTGGGGAGTGACGAAAGGGTCTAATTTCTCCATTCGGTATAATTTTCATCACTACTGGGCACTGTTGTGTTGTTGACGCCGGATCGTATTGCTGAACTAAATTTTTTATTTCGTTTTTGTATTTACCGTCGACGTCGATTTCGAACGCGTTTATATTAAATACGTTTAAAATTGTCTTTTCGTCTGTATTCTTGTACTCGAATTTAAAGCCGTCACTATCAACAATCATTTTAAATTTCGATATAAAGCCATGACCGATTAAAATATCACACTTTATTGCATCGTTTGGTACTATTAAGAAATCTTGTTTCGTTTCTACTTCATCGGCTTCTACACTGCATTCAATTGAGCCAAACTGTTTTGTTTTTGCATTACCTAGCCCAGATAACAGTGAGTCATTAGTATTTAATTTGCACTTTTTAAATTTACTCATGTATACATGGTATTTCATTGTCGACACGTCTGACCCTGTATCTACTAACCCGTTTATCGACTGTTCATTTACTTTTAATAATTTATATCTTTTTTGATCAATAATTGTTAAAACTTGCTTTTGTTGATTTTGATTTGGTTTACACTGTTTTACTAAGTGTCCGAATTTATTGCATTTAAAGTATTTTGTCTGCGATTTACATTCAGTTCGCTTATGATCTATGGCGCCGCAATTATAACAATGCATCTTATGTTCAGTCCTTTTTATGCTATCTGATTTGTGCCACTTCTTGTTTTGTGATTCGTTATTTGCATTAACGCGTTCATAAATTTCGTGATTATCACGTAATTCTTTAAAATTATTTGAGGCATATGTATATATTTTTTTTAAACACACTTTTTTCCGGCAAACTGTCTACAGTGTATCTTATACGCGCGTTCTTCTACGTCACCTAGAGCAGCAATTTTGCGCATACAAAGCATGTATTCATGAAACGATTCCGCACTCATTTTCTTTCTCTCCTTAAGCATTTTGTGTATTTCGCCACTGTCATAATCACGTTTGAATTCTGTAATGAGCACTTCTTTTAGCCTTTCATAACAACTAACACTTTTCATTTCTAAAAACATTTTAGCTACACCTACAATTTTAAAGGGTGTTTTTTATTGAGGTATAGAACTTTAAGTTGGCATCACTTTTTTAACTGGCGGCCATTTTGTCAGCTGTCAAGTGATTAATATTTAGTTTGGTTTGCCATTTCATCAGGTTGACAAAAGAACAACGCTTGCAAATCGTGCAAATTTATTTCGAAAATAATGGTTCAGTTCGCGAAGTTTACCGCAAACTCCGTCCATTTATGGTCGACATAATCGTCCATCAGAGCAATTAATTCGGTTAACGATGGATCGTTTTCGCACTACGTTTACTCTATGTGATAATACGCATCCGCAGAGACGTCGAACAGTGCGCACCGAAGAAACAATTGCCGCTGTAGAGCAAAGTGTTGAAGAGGACCCGAATGAATCGATTCGCCACCGTGCACAGCAATTGGAGCCGACTAACCGACTATTTTGTTCCCGAATTGGATGGCATGAATGTGGATGAGTTGTGGTTCCAACAAGACGGCGCTACATGCCACACAGCGCACGTCACAATCGATTTATTGAAGGAAACATTCGATGAGCGCATAATTTCGCGGAATGGACCTGTCAATTGGCCACCAAGATCGTGTGATTTGACACCATTGGATTATTTTCTTTGGGGATATGTGAAGTCGCTCGTCTACGCCAACAAACCAGAAACGTTAGGGGACTTGGAAGCCAACATTCGTGGCGTTATTGCCAACATACGCCCCCATATGCTCGAAAAAGTGGTTGAAAATTGGACCTGTAGAATTGGCTTTATTCGAGCCAGCCGCGGCGGCCACATGCCCGAAATCATATTTAAACATTAATGGCATAAAATTATCCTTCCAATAAAGCCAAATTGATGGACATTAAAACGATTTTCTTGTGTTTTATTTCAATTCAAAGTTCTATACCTCTTATATTTCTTGCTTGCACATATTTTTGTTTGTCATTTAGTCCATACGCTTCGGAATTTTGTTCGAAATTAGTAAACCATTTATCTACTGGTATGTTTTCTCCATCTAAATCACTTAGAATTTTTGCAAATGTGTCCACTGTAACTATTGTTTTATTGTTTTGATATTGTTCATTTTTCACTTGTAACGAGAGCAAGCTTATTACCTCAGTCAACTCGTTGTTAGTCATGTCTATTTTATGCTTGTTTTCGCCCGTATTTCTAATATCGTTAGATTCGTATATATCCACTTTACTAATTGTTTCTTTTTTATTATCTTTTACCAGCGATTCGCTTTTTGTTCTTTTTCTTTTTTTTTGTCTTCTCCGTTTGAGATCGTAAAGCACAAGGCGCATTTATTAGGTGGCAGCACTACACCAGGTGACTAACGTCATTATACCAATCTAAATGTCAAATTTGGATTGTGTGGGTATAACCCTAAAAGCATGCTTTTATTTGGGTATACATAAACATCTTTCGAATATTCAACTTTGTATGGTGTTTGACATCTCCTATAAGAAAGATGCAATCTGACGATGCTACCCTGTTTTGAAAAGAAAGAAGGTAATTTATACCAACAAACAACAGCTTGTTGCTGTTGTAATATTTGTTGTAGAATCGCTCGTACCTGATTGATGTGCCTTGGTAAAGCATATGTACTTGATTACGGTATATTCGTTTTATCGTTTTGCATTTAGACACATTACTCGTTACTTTATTTCGTTGATATACTATGTATAATTTCTATTTACTTTATTTACTTACAGGACTAACTGTGCTTTTCGAACTTACATGCTTATACACTGCTTCTTCGTTATTTCAATACAAAGTTAATCACTTGCCCTTTTGTTTTATTTCAAGATTATTTAACTGTCTCACTTTTTATTGTTTCATGCGGTTGAGCTTGTCCTTTGTTATATCAAGGTTATTTGAATGTCTCACTTTTTATTGTTTCAGGCGGTTGAGCTTGTCCTTTGTTATATCAAGATTATTTGAATGTCTCACTTTTTATTGTTTCAGGTGGTTGAGCCCCCAAATGTAAAAAAGTTAATAAAATTTTTATTTTTTAAAATGTGATATTTATTTTTAATTTTTATTCTACAAGAAAATTGTTAATTTATATATTTTTATTTAAATTCAGGTTTTAGTTTTATGTACATATGTGAATGTAATTAATTGAACTTATTTAAATTTTAACTTAATTTTATCAACTTTCAATTTCAACCTTTAATTTTTCAACTCGAAATTTTAATTTATCCTCTACTTTAGGTTTCAATCTTTATTTCAAATTTCAATTCTGATTTATCTTCTACTTTAGGTTTCAACCTTTATTCTCAACTTTTAATTTTCTGGTTTGTCGACTTTTAATTTTAAGCTCTATTCTTACAACTTTTTTAAATTTTCAACTTTTATTCCAACTGGTATTTTTTTTTAATTTTTGTTTTCAACTTTGTTTAAAATTTTCAACTTTTACTTTTTAATTTGTCGACTAACTTACGCCACTATATTTCTTCAACTACTACTTCTTCGTTATTTTAACTCGCTATTAGGTTTCTTACTTTCTTTGATCTTTCTGTTCTTGTGCCGTTGACACGATGGCGGCTTTGGTTACACTTAGCAAAACTTTATACGATACCCACCTTACATATATTCAAAAATATTATAATATGTAAATAAATATAACAATAACAAGTAACTTTTTAAATAGAGATGAGAATACATTGTCCATAAATGAAACTTACTTTGATATATCTTTCATGAACACATAGTGGAAGTTTTCATTTGCCTAGAGCAATAACATAACGTGTTTCTCTCCTTTCGTTACGTAGTACGGTCCTATGGACTGCTTCAATGGGAGTGGAAACTCCAGGTCTTCAAGATTTAATACAATTACCCCTATATTAATATTCCCATAAAAAATGTTTGTAATATTGTAATTTCTATAGTGTTTTCTTTGTTTAGGATTCAGACCGCTCTTTACATTCGAACCGCAATGATATACCCTTTAAAGCAATAAACACACAGAGAAGACCGATTTGTTGTGATAACCGAGTTTGTAGCCAATCGAATTTTGTTGGTTCCAACAACTAAAACACACTTCTGTTGTAATGAACGAATATAGCTTTTGTAAGCACCAATTTTTCATTAGCGATATGTGAATTTTTAGAATGAATTGGTTATTTTTCTTTAAAATGCATGTATTTTATTTATTGTATCTTCAAATATGAACTAACAATAAGTATTCAAATCTTAAATCTAAAGTGTAATTATTAGGCCCAACCAATGTCGGACATAAGCTTAGTGATAGTTATTAATAATACATAAGTAGTGATAAGCAACAAAAAGAAAAAAAGTGTTTTCAAGCAGCTTCCTAATCTGGAGTGTTAAATATTACAGCCCGTGTATCTCTCTTTTTTAAGCGGATGTGTCCAGTAAAGTTCAAAATATTACGAGCAAGCGGATTAGGATGTGACTCGAGTTTTGTTAGATATTTGCCTGCGTATTTTGCAATTTCTTCAGTCACTAGTGGCATATTCAAATCACGATGTATATTTGAATTTTTGATGTACCATGGAGCCGATGTTATCATACGTAAAATTTTGTTTTGCCTTCGTTGAATTTTCTCTACATTTGAAGCTGAAGCAATGCCCCATAGTTGAATTCCGTAGCACCATATTGGCTTTAAAAGCGACTTGTATATGAAAAGTTTACAGTCTAGGCTAAGCGTTGAATTTCTACCAATCAGCCAATGTACCTGAGTTAATTTAAGTTTCATTTGTGATAAAATTTAATCAATGTGGTGTTTCCATGTAAGTCGTCGATCAAGGTGTATACCAAGATATTTCACATGTGAATAGTGAGAAACAACTTGATTGTTAATCCGAATGGGGGAACAAGTATCTCTTCGTAAGATAAATGTTACTTGAACACACTTTTGTTCATTTACCTTGATTCTCCATAAGTTTAACCAAAGCTCCATCTGAATAATGTGTTCCTGCAGTTTGCGGGATGCCTCATCAGGGTTTTCGTGCATACTAAGGCAGGTTGTATCGTCGGCAAATGTGGAAGTATGGATACTGCTGCTCACAGGCATATCACAAGTATAAATCAAATATAAAACTGGTCCCAGTATACTCCCCTGTGGCACACCGGATGAAATAGCTTCAGGCCTACTCGTAAAGTCTCCTTCCACAACAGTGAACTTACGGTAAATAATGTAACTTTCCAAAAGATTTAAAATGTTTATTGGTAAGTATGTCTTCAATTTTAAAATTAGGCCTTCATGCCACACTTTATCAAATGCCTGGGAAATGTCAATAAACAGCGCAGAACAATCCTTTTTTCTTCAAAAGTTGTTCTTATAAATTGAACCAATCTATGCGTTTGTTCAATGGTGCTATACTGACTTCTAAAAACCAAATTGATGGTCCGGTATGCACCCACTATCAGTTAGAATCGGGGACAATTTTGTCATGAGCAGTTTTTCGAAAAGCTTTGAGATTGTAGATAGTAAGCTTATAGGCCTATATGACCCAGTCTTGGTAAGATCTTTGCCCGCCTTTGGAATCATTTTGATCTTGGCCAGTTTCCAGTTATGTGGAAAATACTGCATTCTTAAAATAGCATTAAAAGTAAATAGCAGGATTGTTATTGCAATATGAGGCAAGTTCATGACCATTTTGTTACTAATGCCATCAATACCTGGAGCTTTCTTCGGGTTGAGCTCAGCAATTACTTTTTGTACTTCACGAATCTTAAACCTTAAGGGGCGAGGGGGTAGAGAAACTACACTCGGTAAATCAGCAGCACCCGTAAATGAATTGGGAGTGAATACAGATTTTAAATGCTCAGAAAATAAGTTACCTTTCTCACTATCGCTTCTTGCCCAGCCTCCGGTCGCAGTACGCAATGGTGATTTAAGATCAACGGGTCGTTTAAGATTTCTAGTAGCCATAAATAGTAATTAGATGCGGACGTTAGATCAAGACCTTCTAAATACTTTTCAGTAGTGCAGTTTTTTCCGACGATAGCAGCTCTTTGAGTCGTTTAGTACATTCTTTAAGTCTGATTTTATTTAGGGGTGATTGCCATTCTTTTCTAGCTCTCCTTTTTTCACATACAAGACGTTCAATTTCCGTAGAATAAACTCTGTTAAAGCCGGTCTGCGGATAGGAGGTAGTGGCGTGTTCAGCAGCCTGTTTAATATTTTCGTTAAGATTGGCAATGTTAAATTCAATATCATCGCATGATCTAAGCTGAATGTTTTCTACGCATTGACTACTAAGATATTTTTTGAATGCCAGCCAGTTGATTCCGTTAATCAACTTCACATATGAGTTAGTTAAATCACTCCTTAGTGGGTTGAAAATTGTAACTATTGTTGGAGAGTGATCGGAGGACAGATCTAGAGAGGCCTCTACATGAATTAAGTCCCTATGAATATTTTTCGTGACGGCAAAATCTATAACATCTGGAATTTTTCTTACGTCAGTAGGCCAGTAAGTAGGCTCCCCACTCGAAATGACATCTAAGCCCATTTTTGAAATTGTATTGAACAAGGCTCGACCTCTAGGTGTAACAAGACGCGATCCCCAGTACGTATGTTTTGCATTGTAGTCACCAGCTGTCACGAAACAAGATCCAAGCGATTTGTAGAACTTCTCATACTGATCTTCGGTAACTGAAAATCTGGGAGGTGAGTAAATTGATGATATCACGAAATTCGCACAAAAGTTTTCTACGAAAATATTCGTTGCTTGCAAATATTCTTCACTAACGTTGTCAAGGACATAGTGCTTGAGTCTTGACTTAATCAGAATTGCTGATCCACCACATGCTCTCTCTCTCGGGTCCTTTGTATCATATAAAGTGTAACCATTTATTTTAAATAAGCTTCTTGAGGTCAAATGAGTCTCAGAAACCAACATTATATCAATATTTTTTTCCATGAGGAAGTGCTCAAGTTCATTTTTATGTTGGCGAATGCCGTTTGCGTTCCAGAAACATATTTTTAACGTGTTCATGGTTTATTAACTAATGCTTGAAGCAGTGTATTCTGCATTCGCAGCATTTCTTGCATCATACTTGTCATATTTGTAGTAAAGTTGTTTATAGTTAGCACCAGATTCTCAATAGTAGCTTCAAGGCGACTAAAGTTAAGGCCTGAGTTTGAATTCGTTGAATTATTTGGCGGTGGAACATTTTGCGTGGGAATTGAACTAGTCTTAGCAGCATCAGCATACGATACACGTGAAGTAACTGGTTGGCTGATTTGAGCAAAAGTGTCGGAGTTCGCGTTTACTTGTACAGCTGGAGTTAACTTGGGTTTTTGACCCATAGCCTGTTTAACGAAAGAAAATACAGGTCACCCTCTATAGTTAGCTGTGTGATTACCTCCACAATTACTACATTTTTTTTCTGTTTGATCTTTTGGCTTAGTGCAGCTAGCAGTACCATGCAATTCACCGCAGATAACACACACTGTAGGTAACTTGCAGTAAGTTTTCGTATGGCCATATTCTTGGCAATTATGGCACTGTACGGGACCTGAACGCTTACGTGGCTCTTCAACTGTGATTTTTCGATGTAAGAGATACTTTACGTTATAAACTGGATGGGTTTCATTTTTTTATCAATTGTATGTCAGTCGGCTCCAGTTCAACCCGAAATAGGGGTTGGGGGACCTTTTCTCTATTAAATATGTTGGTAACATTTTTTACCTTGAATCCTTGGTCGACAAGTGCACATTTTACTTCTTCGGGTTCAACATATGAATCTATGCCCTTTAATACTATCTGTAGGCCTTTAGCACTCTTAAGTTGGTATGTGTAAAAATTTGTTTTATTTTTTTCGGATTCACTAACAATTTTTCGGAAATCTTTTTCATTATATATTTGGATTTTAGTTTCATCAATATTACCTCGTTTAATTGGAACGATGTGAATAGTATTTTCACCAATGGTCGACAGTAGTTTTTTTATAAGCGCGTTAGAATTTTTTTTCTCTCAGATAAATAGGTGGTAGCTTAAAAGACTTTTGCGATGATGTAGAGAGCTTGTCGTCGGTGTCTTGCAATAATGAAAAACGATTTTGACGATTGGTAGATGATGCGCTGTTATCCCTAGACATCTTTGGAGCAGATGAAATTTTTGAAGAATTTGGGCTTCGCCCACGCTTTACCACTGTTATATATCTGTCCATTCCCACTTGTACCTTGGGTTTTGAGCTACTGTTATCTGTAGTGATAACTTGGTTTAGTGATGAAGGCGAGCCCGATGCGGATGATATCGCAGACTTAAATCAAGAAGTACTAGGCAATGGTAATGTTAACGATTCACTAGTTGGCATTGGACAAAGCGAAGTTGATCGCTGACGAAAAATTGGCTTTGCCGTTAAAAAAAGAATTTCATCAGATTTATTATTTATATTTTTTTCATTAAGAGTTTCAGAACTCACAGTAAAATAAGCATTTCTGCCGTTAGAACTCACTTCAAAATTTTTTTCCTTTGAGGTACTCATACAGAGTATTATTCCTCAAGGGAACTTTGTTTGTGTTTACGGTGTTTTTTTGTTTTTGCTATTTCTTGCTATGTAAAAAATATTAGTAAGGCCAATAAGCTTATTTATCAAGGTGAATATGTATTACGAATATTTTTTGTATGATTTTTGATTTTGTTGTTTTTTATATTTGTTTCGTATGTATGTATGTAAAAAAAAACCCCGATTTAATGTCTCTTCACTATGAAGGTTCTACGAGAACCCACTCGAAATGCCATCCAAGCCCATTTTTGAAATAGTGTTGAACAATGCTCGACCTCTGGGTGTAATAAGACGCGAACCCCAGAACGTATGTTTTGCATTGTAGCCGCCAGCTGCTACAAAACAAGGTCCAAGAGATTTGTAGAAATCCTCATATTGATTCTCAGTGATTGAAAAACTGGGAGGGGAGTAAATTAATGATATAACAAAATTTGTACAAAACTTTCAATGCAGATATTTGTTGCTTGTAGGTGTTCTTCACAAATGTTATCAAGAATATATTGCTTGAGTCTTGACTTTATTAGAATTGCTGATCCACCGCAAGCTCTACCTCTAGGTTCCTTTGTATCACATATAGTGTAGCCATAAATTTTAAAAAGACTTCTCGAAGTCAAATGAGTCTCAGATACTAACATTATATCAATAGTTTTTTTCCGTGAGGAAGTGCTCAAGTTAATTTTTATGATGGCGAATGCCGTTTGCGTTCCAGAAACATATTGTTAACGTGTTCATGGCTTATTAATTAATGCTTTAAGCAGAGTATTCTGCATTCGCAGCATTTCTTGCATCATGCTAGTCATATTTGTTGCAAAATTGTTTATAGTTTGCACCAGATTATCAATAGTAGCTTCAAGGCGATTAAAATTAAAGCTTGCGTCAGTATTTTTTGAATTATTTGGCGGGGAAACATTTTGTGTGGAAATTAAATTGGTCTTAGCAGCATCTGCATACGATACACGGAAAGTAACTGGTTGGCTCATTTGCGCAAAAGTGGCAGAGTAAGCGTTTGCTGATTGAGGTGGAGCTAATTTAGGTTTTTGCACCATAGTCTTCTTTACGAAAGAGTACACAGGAACACCTCTGTAGTTAGCGGTGTGATTACCTCCACAATTACTGCATTTTTTATCACTGTGATCTTTTGGCTTATTGCAACTAGCAGTGCCGTGTAATTCGCCACACACAACACAAACAGTAGGTAAATTGCAGTAAGTTTTCGTATGGACATATTCTTGACAATTATGGCAGTGTACGGGCCCATAAGGCTTGTGTGGTTCTTCAACTGTGATTTTTTGGTATAACAGGTATTTTAAGTTATAAATTGGGTGCGTCTCATTTTTTTTAAATTTTATATCATTAGGCTCAAGTTCAACACGAAATAGGGGTTGGGGAATCTTCTCCCTATTTATTATATTGAACACATTTTTTACCTTAAACCCCTGGAGGACGAGTGCATCTTTTATTTCTATTTATTCGGGAACAACATAAGAATCTATGCCCTTCAATACGATCTGCATGCCTTTAGCGCTCTTAAGCTGGTATGTGTAGAAGCTTGTTTTATTCTTTTCAAATTCAGAAACCGCTTTGCAGAAATCTTTTTCCTCATAAATTTGAACTTTCGTTTCTTCGATGTTGCCACGTTTTATTGGAAAAATGTGAAATTTATTCTCACCAATGACCGAAATTAATTTTTTAATAAGGGCATTTGAATTTTTTTCTCTCAAATAGTTTGGTGGCGGCTTGGATGTTTTATTCGAGGATACCTCGGGTTTGCGCTGTTATCCCTAGACTTGTTTGGAGCAGATGAAATTTTTTAAGAATTCGGGCTTCGCCCACGCTTTACTACGGTTATATATCTGTCCATTCCGACTTGTACCTTGAGTTTCGAGCCGCTGTTATATGTAGTGATAACTTTGTTAAGTGAAGAACACGAGCCTGAAGGGGATGATATTACTGGCTTATATTAAGAAGTACTAGACAACTGTAATGTTAATGAAGCACTACTATTTGACATTGGACAGAGCGAAATTGATCGCTTACGAAAAATTGGCTCTTCCGTTAAAAAAAGACTTTCATCAGGTTTATTATTTTATTGGTTATTGCAATAGAAATTAATAGTTGTGACCATAGAAAATATTATGTGATACAACCAATGTAATTAGTATTTCTAAAGGAATCATTGGTAGACATGGCTAAGGACATATGTACATACATTCATACATACATATATATATATTTCTTAAACAAATAAACCAAATATAATCTTACTAGCGACAAACAAGCTGGACCCCCCACACACAAGCATTAGGGGGTTCACATACATGAGAATATTTTACAGCATAAAATGTCGGTATGATAAATAATTTATTAGCGTGAGGAAAGCATGTACGCATAAGCAAATATAAGTACACATACACACACATTAGAATTCATCTGCGAACAATTCAAATTATTTCAACAACACTCCACCCCTCACAAATCATGACGAGCCTTAAATTCCAACAGACAAACATAGACAAATTCCTACGGTCATACATACACATAGTCGTACAATCGAACAATCTAAACAGCACAAATCACGATCAGCCTTAAACTCCTACAGACATACATACACACGAATTCCCACGGATACATATTACAACAACAACCCCACCCACCCAAATCACGATCAGTCTTAAACTCCTACAGTCTAGCAACACCTATATTCGCATTTGAAAAAATAATCATGTTTTGCCGTCGGCATTTGAAAAAAAATTAATAATAATGTTTAGGGAAAATCATTTTCCCGTCGGCATTTGAAAAAAATAGTCATGTTTTGCAGTCAGCATTAGAAAAAACCATTTTCATGATTTTCCCCGTCGGCATATACACACATAAAAACCTCCAAACTATGAACCGGCTTAATACATTCACACAAAATATTCCACACAAATTTCCACGGTCAGGCCGACAGACAGACAGATAGACATACACTTAATGTAAACAAAAACTCCTAATGTAAACAAGAAATAGGACGCACTTATTGATCCACCCTCGTATTTATAAAATTTCCAAAAATTTTAAAATTTTCAAATTTTAATTACCCAAATTTAACAATTTCAGGCACAATTTAACAATTTCAGCCCACAAATTAACAATTTCAGCCCACAATTTAACAATTTTAATTGTGGCAGGACGCCCAATTCACAACTACTGATATAATATATAGTTTATAGTATAATTTATAGTTTTTTTTAATTCACAGGTTACGTATGGGAAATATTCGTGGATGGGGTGGTCCATTAGGACCAACATACAGAAAAATGCAAATGATTTTACAACAAAAAATCATCAGGCAACAACGAGATTTTGGCATGCAAGTTGCAGTACCTTCCTTTTCTGGACATTTGCCCGCAGCAATGCAAGAATTATATCCTGCATCAAATTTTTCATTGATTGACCGTTGGAATAAATTTCCGAATAAATTTTGCTGTGGACTCTTTTTAGAACCAAACGACCCTCTATTTCAAAATATTACCAATATTTTTTTGAAGAAAATTATAGCTAATTACGGCACCGACCACATATATTTTGCAGATCCATTTAATGAAATTCAACCACGAATAGCCAATCCTTCATATTTGAACATGACAGCACATCACATATACAGCTCGATGCGCTCAGTTGATAGAAAAGCGCTTTGGCTGATGCAGGGTTGGATGTTCGTAAGAAATATATTTTGGTCGGACAAGTTAATACGAGCATTTCTTACGGCTGTACCGATGGGAGGGCTTATAGTATTAGATTTACAAAGCGAGCAATTTCCACAGTACGAAAGAACACACTCTTATTATGGTCACCCATTCATTTGGTGTATGCTTCACAATTTTGGAGGTACTTTGGGAATGCATGGTTCAGTGAATTATATCAATAAAAGAATAGGAACTGCGCGATCAATGACAAATAGTTCCATGATAGGGGTTGGGATCACACCTGAGGGAATTAACCAAAACTACGTAATGTACGCCTTGGCCCTAGAACGGGCTTGGGTTAAAAATGATATTAATTTAACGATGTGGTTTAATAAATACTCAGATGTGCACTATGGTACTGTAAATTCTAAATTGCGCGATGCATGGCAATTATTGAGGAACTCCGTGTATTCTTATTATGGATTAAAAAAGCTTCGTGGAAAATATGTAATAGCAAGGCGTCCATCTACACGACTTGATGTTTGGACATGGTATAATTCTTGTGATATTTATGAATCCTGGTCAAAACTATTGCAGGCGAATTCTACAGTTCCTATTACTCATTACAATGAATATGAAAACGATATCGTCGATATAACAAGGCAATATTTGCAAGTAGTTTCAGATCGCTTGTATGTCAATTTAATGGATTCGTTCAAGCATAATGACACAGAACGTTTTACATTGCTTTCCGAAAAAATTATAAATATTCTAGATGATATGGACTCAATATTATCCACACATAAAAACTACCTGTTGGGTCTTTGGCTCGAAAACGCTAGGAAATTGGGAACTACAGTCGAAGAAAAGGATAAATTCGAGTTCAACGGAAGAAATCAAATAACTCTTTGGGGACCTTCAGGACAAATAGCTGATTATGCAACAAAGCAATGGTCTGGCGTAGTAAGAGATTTTTTTAAGCCCAGATGGCAACTGTTTCTGAAGAAATTAAACATTAGCTTGATAACTGGTCAACCATTTAATAACAGTATTTTCACTAAAATAGTCTTAAAAGAAGTAGAGCAGCCATTTAACTCCCAAAAGAAGAAATATCCAAATCAACCACAAGGCAACACATACAAAGTGTCAATGTATATTTTTAGAGTCTGGTCGAAATTCTTGTCAAACAAAGGCAATTTGAATCATTTGTTGGCTGTCGATGTTAAGAGAATAAAAAATTCTAAAATTTAAAACTAAACCTGCCAATTCTCCAGGTAATTTGACATAAAATTGCAAGAAAATTTTATACTAAATTACTGTTGTGATTTATTTTTTAGCTAGCGCACTCAGAAGCTGCACATTTTTCGAGGACAACGTATTGTTCTAAATAATTTTTGTTTCTTATATTTCTTCCAGAGAGTGTTGTTGTCTAAAGTAGTTAGTGCCACAGAGATATCATGAAACGGAATATATACTACGTTTATACACGCACTATTTGCTAATAAAAATATTCGTAAATAAATTAACTCACTCCATTTATTGTTTTTTGTTATCAATTATTTGTAAGTGTGGGTTAATCGTAAATAGTTTTCTGAATGAGTACGTCTAGGGGCACGGTAGTGCGCCAGGCCAAGTTCTGGCCAATGCACGCAGTGTGTATATTTACACGAAGCCATTCGAGCTGTTTTTAACCCCCGCATAACTTTGTTCCCCGCAATCGTTAAATTATAGAATTTAAACCATAATTAGAATAAATTCATATAACCTCACACGCGAAGTTTGAAATGTGAAAGGTTCCAGAGATATAGAGGTGCAAAAAGTGCATATTTTAAGACACTCACTGACCACTGACACACTCATCAAATTGATAAAGCACTTCCGCTATTGCTAGAGAGCTAAACTTTGGTACACGAGTAGATCTAGGTGAGCAATGAACCATAAAAATCTGAAAACCCGAAAATTTTAACCAGGAGGGCGGGGCTAAAAATTAAAATTTTGTGCTAGTGAGCTGAAATTTGATACATAGCTAGGTCTAGGTGAGCACTAAAATAAAAAAATTTGAAAACTCGGAAATTTTGACCAGGATGGCGAGGCTACGCCCGTAAAAGTCAAAATTAAAAAAGCTAATATAAGGCGCTTAAAAGAAGCTGTTTTATTGAAATTTTGTATGTCTACTGCGATAATGCAGGGCTATACATTTTTTGTTAAAAAAGTGGGCGGTGACAAGCCCATATAATTTAAACCTCATTTTCGTGTACTACGGTTCAGCATATTATATTTGTGGGTATTATTAAATTTGATACACAAATAGGTCTAAGTGAGAAACTAACTAGAAAAATCTGGAAACCCAAAAAAGTTTATCAGAATGGGCGTGGCCACGCTAATATTGTTTGGCCCTAAAACCTTAATATACAGCTTTTAACTCAAACTAATTTAGTGAAACCTTGCATACGCGTTGCACGTGTACAATACTTTAAACTATCACCTTAAAAAGTGGGCGTGATCACTCCTATAAAATGTTAGCCTTGTGTTTAATCTACTTCAGTCTAGCATATTTTACTAGAAAACTAGCATGAGTTGTAAGCGCTGCTCACAACAAAATTGTGAGTTGAAAATAGTGGTAGAGATAGTGCTCATAAAAGTTAATTCTCGCTAGAGAGCTGAAATTTTATACATACATAAGTAAGTGTAGAGTAAGCCAACATTAAAATCTTAAAACCAAGAAGTTTTTTCCGTTATGCGGGGCCACGCCTTTAAAACTCCAATTCGCACTAGAGAGCTGAAATAAATACACAAATAAATCTAGATCAGAGATCACTAAGATAAATCTAAAAAACCTGAAGTTTCAACCAGAGGGCGGTAACAAGCACTTTAAATTCAAAATTAAGATAAATTTTATTGAATGAAGCCTTTCATACACATTGCACTTATCCGAAATAAAAATGTCCTATTTTGAAAAGTATCCGTGACTTCACCCATAAATCTTAGCTTTTTCTTTCAGGTACTTTGGCTTAGCAGTTTTTAATTTAATACTCATATATTTCTTATTAACTTTTTAATACCAAACTTTGCATGAACCATAAGCACTAGAAGATATAAAAGTCAGCGAGGCCAGGCCCATAAAAATTTTACGTAATATTATACTATAGAGAGATGACATATTGTAGACAAATAGTAATTGATTTACTGAATCAGAAAATCCAAAAATTAAAGCACCAGCTACCCTATTGAAACTTTGCATACACATTGGGCATATCTTTTTGATATATGTAATTTGGCTAATCAGACTTTAATATGTATATTTATTGAGAAAAAAGACGGGATCACGTCCACTAAAATTTACGCTGTATTTAACATGTTTCTTTCCAGAGGACTCTTACCAAATTGCGTACAAACAGGCTATCTAGAAATTATATGACACCCTTACGATTATAAATTTGTATAACGCATAGCATATTTCTGTGTTAGGTATTGTGCCAAATAAAAACTTGATCAAAATTTATATCTCACTACTTTTAATGGCCGAAATTTTGGACAGGAACTTGGCCTTTTTTCACATATATGTTTTTGTGAGGATTTTATTACATTGAAGTAATCTTCCCATTTCTTTGAGCTACAAGTGCTTGGAAGAAAGTCCAAGGCGAAAATTCTCTACAGCATATTTATATCAATTATATGCAAGTCGTCAAGAATGTCAAAAACAGACGAATAAAACCACACATGGGTAGCTTGCATTAATTTTGCACAAGCAAATTTAAATTTGATACATGTAGTCCACTATTTTTTGCACTAAAAAAATCTCTTAAAAGTAAGTAGTTGAGAACTGGGCGTCCTGGCTCAATTAAAATTGTTAAATTTTGGGCTGAAATTGTTAAATTGTGTTTGAAATTGTTAAATTTGGGTAACTAAAATTTGTAAATTTTAAAATTCGTTGAAATTTGTGTTTTCGGCGGCGCTTTGATGGTTTTTGTTTACATTAGGAGTTTTTGTTTACATTAACTTTGTGTGAACGGGTGATTTTTTTTGGGTTACATTTATTGTGTGATAACGGATGATTTTTTGGGGTGGATTAAGGGGTTTCATAAGATTAAGATTTCTTAAGTATACACATATCCCGACGGGAAAATCATGAAAATGATTTTTCCGAATACCAACGGGGAATTGTGAAAATGATTTTTCCTAATGCCGACGGCAATACATGATTATTATTTTTTTCAAGTGCCGATGGCAATACATGATTATTAATTTTTCCTAATGCCAACGGCAAAACAACATTATATTTTTTTCGGGCTTTGAAAGTGTTCGATTATAGTAGCCCATGACTTTTTCTACCCCATTAACTACTTGCGAGAGCACACCGCCGATACCATATCCGCTCGTATCACTATCTAGCATAAACATTGCTCCTGGAACTGGGTATTCTAAAACCTGTGCCGCGCATAATAAATCCTTAACGTTCCTTTCTTGCATTTCACCTCATTGGTACGGTTGAGATTTCTTTGTCAGCTCATGTAAACTAGCTGCCACACTTGCAAAGTTCGGCACAAAGCGTCTGTAATACGCGCAAAGTCCCAAAAATCTGCACAATTCATGAAGATTCTGAGGACGAGGCCAGTCCTTTACTGCTCGTATTTTATCCTCATCTCCGGAAATCCCATTAGCCGTGACACGGTGCCCTAAGTACTTCACCTCTTTTTGAAACAAATCACACTTTTTTACGCTAAGCTTTAGGCCAGCCGCTTATATTCGCTGAAGAATTTCTGCCAGGTTCTTAAGGTGCTTGTCAAATGTTTTTCCCATCACAACTATGTCATCCTAGGTATACTAAGCAAGTTTTCCAGTGGAGTTCCTTCAGTATTCTCTCCATGAGGCACTCAAAAGTAGTCGGCACATTGCAGAGACCGAACGGCATCACTTTGAACTGCCATACACCATCACTCGCACTAAATGCAGTTTTCTCCTTATCCTTCTAAGCAATTTCTACCTGCCAAAATGCACTTTGTAGGTCTAATGTGGAGAACCATTTTGTACTAGCTAGTGTGTCCAACGTGTCGTCAATTCTTGGTAGCGGGTAGCTATTCTTCTTAGTGACATCGTTCAGCTTCCTGTAGTCCACGCAGAATATCGTGCTGCAATATTTCTTTTTGACTAAGACCACAGGTTAGCTCCAGGGACTTGACGACGGCTCGATTACTCCGATTCTCTCCATTTCATTAACGAGCTCTTTCACCTCATTCCTCTTTGCTTCTAGGTGCCTGCTTGATTGGCTTGGCAACGCCTGTGCAAATTTCATGTTTAACTATGATTGTCCTTTCTTGGCTTTGACCTGACCAGGCGAAAACACAGACATGTTTCCTAAGCAGCTGCTTGGCCTTATTTCTATCGGGAGCTGCTAATGCTGCTACCCATTTCTCCACATGCATCTCAAACATTTCACGGTCATTGACAGACATTTTGACAGGATCCGACTTTTTCTCAAAATTCATTACTGCTTCTGCATGAACGCATCGACCAATTTCGGAATTCTCAATGATGACTATACCTCCATCGATGGTTTTTACGAGGGCCTTTGCTGTTATCACATCATTCTTTATATCTGATGGTTCTACCACCCACAAACGTTTGTCCTCACAATATCTATCCATACGAGCCCATATCAACGTTTTAGCCTGTGGTGATAACTTTTGCTGTCCAACAGCAACTAGTTTTCTAACGTGTGTCCGGTTTTCGTACCTAACATCAAGGGCTATTTCCATTTTACGCCAAGTCATTACTTATTGCCCCATGTTTAGGCTGATATTATGTCTTATCATGAAGTCTGCACCAATGATAACTTCGTCCACAATATCGGCAACAATAAACATATGTTTTACGCTGATATTGGCAACAGTGCCCTTCACTTCTGCTTTACCATAGACAGTGGCAGGCTCCTCAGTTGCTGTGAGTAGTCTTATGCTATGAAGTGATTCGCACTTTCTTTGCACTACATCGGGCCTGATGGAAGACTGTGACGCTCCAGTGTCTATGTTAAAAATGTGTTTCCGCCCATTTATATATCCAAGCGCCGTAAGATTGCTCTGTTTCTGCTGGATCACTGATATGGAGATTGTGGGGCCATCGCTTGTGGGAGCTAGCTGTTGTCCCTTAGTGCTAGCTCGGTTTAGTTTAACGGGGACTCCTGAGCTGTTTGTTGGTTCACCCGTTTGCTATTTCTTGTCGGCGAAATGGATCTAGATCTTTTCCTTGGTGACCTGCAGTTTCGCTGGAAATGTCCGACTTTACCGCAGTTAAAGCACTTGCACCTTGCTTTAGGTTGACTCTCTGCTATTGTCTGTAGTACTGCGTCCTTCATTTGGCTGAAGAGGTTGTCCTCCTTTTCATCAACGACCTCTACATTTCGCCCTTTATACAACTGTGGTTTAGAAATTACCCTAGCAGTTTCCTATGCTAGCGCAAAAGACACAGTTTCCGCAAACGTAGGCTTTTGCGTAGTACACACTGCAAGTTTTACGTCTGGATCACGAATGCCGTTAACAAATGCCTCTATTTTAAAGTGATCCAGGAATGGGTGATTTTCGCCTGGGTAGGTAAGCTGCACTAACCTCTCGACTTCCATTGCAAAATCTTGCACGGACTCATTGGGCTTCTGTGTTCTACCTCTCAATTCCATGCGGTAAATGTCACGTCTGTGTTCACCACCGTACTTACGTTGTAGCGCCGCCATTATGTCCTCATAGTTGCTTCTGCAGCTCACTGGCACGGTTACTAGCACTTCTGCTGCTGCATCTTTTAAGGCCAAAATCAACTCTATGGCCTTTTCTTCACCATTTCAGCCATTTTTGTTGGCAATTGTTTCAAATTGAAACTTGAAGATATTTAATGTTTAATGTTTTATTCTGCTAGAAATCTCTGGAATAACTCGCACTGGACAACCCTGGCACTGAATATTGACGATTTTTGCTTCCAATTCATGTAATTTCTCGTCAACATCTTTTACCTGTACTTCGATGCCACCACTTTCGGGGCTATGGACTTTATTCTCTAGCTCTGAGATTTTCTCGTCATACTTGCCGACTTGTGCTTCAATTCCATTTACTCTTTTATATATGGCCTCAGAAATTTCTACAAGTCTCGCATCCATCTTATCTAGAAGTTCCTCTTTTGTGGCCTTAGATGTTTTTCGTACTTCAGTTCTCAATTCAGCTAGCATTTTCTCATTTTTTTCTAGAAGTTTCTCCTTTGTGGCCTTAGAAATTTCTTGAATTCTTTCAAACCTAGTTTCCATTTTCTCATTGTGTGCTTTCATTTCGATCATCATAGCAGCAAACATTGCGCTAATGTTTGTACTGTTTGTGGCTGCACGATTACAAACCTCAATTTCTTCTTTCTCGTCGAACTCATAACTTTCTATGTCGATGTTGCGCCGCTGGAACTCTTCCAACAATCTTTTCTGTAGTTCGACCTTATTACCAGTTGTTGGTAGATCCAAAAAGTACAACCTTTTCAAACGTGTGAGGTTCTCCTTTTCGTATCAGTCTTACTCTACGTTTAACCCTTTTTAAACGTATCGCTTGTATTTGCAAATCCCACTTCTGAGACCAATTGTTACGTTTTTACTGTTTAAAAACGCTTTTCCGTAGACTCGAAGATTTTCAAATGAATACAAGACCCAAGTGCAGCAATAAGGGTTAAGAATGATATATGTTTTATTTACAAATACACTTAAACTGAATTAATCAAGAGCTTAAATACAGTAACACAGCTTAAACTACTGAATTACACACAAATATTCACAGCTGGTTACTACTACGCTTACGTTCGCTGTTGTATACGCACGTTTCTTCGCTGGTTGCGCTAGTATTCACGTGACACCTCTTTGTCTGCTGCTCGTCACTTACGAGACTCACTCTGCCGTCACTCACAGTTGATACACCAATACCTCTTTGTCTGCTGCTCGTCACACACGAAGACTCCCTTTGTTGACGCTCTTTGTTTGTACAACCAAAATGTTCCACTGCTTTTACTATAACATACACTTATGTACGACTTTCGACTGAGATTTACTCTTTCTCCACGATAACGAACTGAACTCTTAAGTAGACAACTCTTTTAAATGATCTCTTCACAATAGAGGCTTTAATTATCAACTGACTCGCCATTGGATACGTCACCCCTTTTTATACTTCGCACAAATACCACCAGAATTTTCAAGCAGAGTCTAGACGATCATTATCATCTTAAATGTTGTTTACAACAGACATATGCATGAAACTAAATAATGATGTTCATGAAACTTTCGCTATAATATTTTTATTCGTTTCATTTCTATTTCATACATATGAATAACTATGAAACAAGATCAATGAACACTCAATAGTTACGAATGCAGTAAAATGATGTTGGTTTGTTTACTTATACAAGAGCATACTAACATTTACAAATGTGAAACAGATTAAATTCATTCAAAAACAATCTGCTTTTAAAGATCAGTGTTGCCAGTTGTAGGAAAAGGTAAGGTGATAATTAAATTTTTTGAGTTTTATTACAAATATTAATTTCAAAATCAGGCTTAAGTTCAGTAATTTCAATTCTTTTATTGAATGAAATATTTTTTATTAATTAATGTGAGTTTCTAAAGAAGAGAAGAAAAATTAAATTAGACTTTTAAGCTGGGGGAAATACCGATATTTTACTGTGAAGCAACGCACTTCATCAGCACCCTAGTCTATCTACTTGGGTAGAGATTGTTATTAACATCAGCTATTTAACGTAAATTCTAATGAAACGGAATGTGAAAAATTATTGTTGTGTACAATTATTGATTTACTTTTGGTAAATACATATGTATGTAAGTATCACTATTTATTTCCCCTGTTTTTCAATTTTTCTATTTAGGTTAGCACGAAGTTATATTACTCTACCTACGTATGTTTAACTATTCTTGCTTATCTTTTACGATCATCACATTAATTATTTTTTACCTATTCGATGTGCCGTCGGTACATACATGTAAGTATTATAGTAGTGGATATTATGTTACTTTGTTTTTGCTTTCTACAGTTGATTTGACTTTCCAACATTTGTGATTGCCAAGTGAACAGTGATTGCCAAGTGAACATATTTTTGTCATGTGCCCATGATGAATTAAGTGAGATATTTTTAGATTTTAATTGAACTATAGTGAATTTTTAATCAGAAATAATTTTTAGTCAGGCTTAAGTTCAGTAATTTCAATTCCTTTATTGAATGAAATATTTTTTATTAATTAATGTGAGTTTCTAAAGAAGAGAAGAAAAATTAAATTAGACTTTTAAGCTGGCGGAAATACCGATATTTTTCCGTGCAGCAACGCACTTCATCAGCACCCTAGTCTATCTACTTGGGTAGAGATTGTTATTAACATCAGCTATTTAACGTAAATTCTGATGAAACGGAATGTGAGAAATTATTGTTGTGTACAATTATTGATTTACCTTTGGTAAATACATATGTAAGTATCACTATTTATTTCCCTTGTTTTTCCATTTTTCTATTTAGGTTAGCACGAAGTTATATTACTCTACCTACGTATGTTTAACTATTCTTGCTTATCTTTTACGATCATCACATTAATTATTTTTTACTTATTCGATGTGCCGTCGGTACATACATGTAGGGATTATAGTAGTGGATATTATGTTACTTTGTTTTTGCTTTCTACAGTTGATTTGAGTTTCCAACATTTATTCCAATAAGATTTTATTTCCTATGTGTCAAACTTCATATAAAAACATACACCTTGGTATAAATCTTTTCATTTGTGTAAGATTTTTAAGTATAAGAGTACAATTGCACACTCATACTTTATAATTCTATCTGTATTTTCGACAGCTATTGTGAAAGCCAAATATAATTAAAGTACATATTTTTAAAAAGCTGTTCTGTAATTCGATCGAGCTGAGATCGCACGATTTTAGAAAACTAAAACAGCCAAACACGTGGCCAATTCCCAAAAGCAAATGATCAAAAAATATCCGAGTATTTACCACAAAAAATATGTACTTATTTTCCGAGAAAAGTGACTATAGCTGATGATAAGTTGCAACTTCTCGTTTAAGTCAATAGGTAAATTGGCCAAATTAAACTCAAAAATATGCCCAGATTCAGCAGTTTCAAAGTCGGTGAATAACACCTTATTTCATCTTTATAAAAAAATTTTAAAAAAAGCATAAAGCGTAAACACAAATTAACATTGCTAAAAAATTTTCAAATAGACTGAAAGTAAACACTTGTTTGTCCATGCTGTCTGCCTTAAATTTATTTCAAAACGATTTGAAAGAATGGATTGCAAGTGAAGAACTTATTAATAAATACAGATGTACAATTTCAAAAGAATTGATATTTAAGGTATTAACTAAGTATGAATTATGCATAAAAAGAATACCATAAACCTCTTCAGAATCGAAGTTTAAAATTTTTTATCACAACCTTAAATAGTTAAGTAAATTTTTTGAACTATAGTGGTTTTTAAGTAAATAAGTGATATGCCCCAAAAGATGCCAAAAAATGTATTTATGTATTTTTAAACTTTTTGTAAATCTTAAGAACTGGGGCAAATTACGGCATGCAATATCAAGCAAAATTTCCATTTATTTCCTATTGGAATTTCGATCAATATCAAATGCCACATTTTGACCAGTGTTTCATTATTATCATAGATTTTAAGATTTTTTTTATATTTAGTAGCTATCTATACTACGTTTATACTCGTCTTATTTGTAAATAAAAACTGTATTTGCAAATACTCAACTAGCCGGTATTATAGAAAGTTATTCACAGTCGTCAAATAAACAAACAAACAAACCGTGTTTAACAAGTATTATATATAATATATATATATATATATATATATATATATATATATATATATATATATATATATATATATATATATATATATATATATATATATATATATATATATATATATATATATATACATATGTCATAACATACATATATCTTTGAACTAGAATGTATAGTATAAGTAATGTAAGGTAAAGGTCTGGCAACACGAGAGAGTTGTCTGGCTTCAGTTGTTGGTTGTATGAAAATGGTAAGACACTTGAATAAAAGCAATCATCTAGAACGGACGTGTTTTTTATTTGGCAAATCTTGACAAAATATCAGAAGTGGGATACTACTGAGCTTATTCCTGAAAGACAATATTGTGGTCTGCGTGTGTCGCGGTATTTAAATAAAGAAATCGTGATCGGTTTAGTTGAAAGAGGCGTGTGTCGCAATGTGTATAAAAAGAATTAAATAAACGTCATAAAAAGTATTAGCGTGCGTCGCGGTAATTGTGGAAAAAATATGGAATACGCTGAGTATACTGTGGTACAGTTGAAGAAAAAGCTCCATATACGTAATTTAACAACATCGGGTTCTAAGGCAGAGTTGATAGACAGATTGCAAACGTTTGATGAAAATAACCCAGAATATATTGAGATGACGTCTAATTCCGAGGAAAATTTACTGGGATTTGAAGAGTGTACTCAAGAGACACAACAGAGTCAACACAGCAGCACACGATGCCAACAAGCATGCACAGTCAGGCCGAAAATACGTTAAATTCAAATGTGGTGCCCCCATATGTCAATGTGTCATGTTTGTTATGCAATAGAAATGTGTGCTCGCCATATCGAAATGAAAATACAAATCACATAGATAATACCACAAGACCTGTGATAGTAAGAGAAGAAAATTTTTCTATTTCTATGTTGCCGGAATTTGATCCATGCAAAAGTGAAATTTCTTCAGTAAAATTTATAGAGCGTATTGAACAATTAAAAAGAGCGTATGGGTGGCATGATTCAGCAGTTTTATTCGCAGTTCAGAGTAATTTGAGAGGTGCTGCAAAAACTTGGGTTGACAGTCAGCAAGTATTTTAAATCTGGTCGGAATTCATTTCTGCGTTTTTGTTGGATTTTCCTTCTGTCACAAATGCAGCTAATATTCACATGGAAATGATGATTTCTCGTATAGCTAAAAATGAAACACTTATTGAGTATTATTATCGTATGTTATCAATGGGTCGTAGAGGAAGTAATGTGAATGGACTGAGTGATGAAAATATGAGAAAAACATTAGCTGCAATGAATTTTTCATCATGTACGGACTTACTTAAAGCATTGTGTAAGATTTATGAAGAAAATAAATATAAAGTTAAACACGCGTCAAATGGTGACTATCGTAAAATCTATAGAAATTTTAATAATGACAACCCGAATGTGAATGAAGTACATAACAATGACAACCCGAATGTCAATGAAGTATATAACAATGACAGTGAAATAGTAAATGTCGGTCCAATGTGTTTTAATTGCCGTGAGCGCGGGCATATTGCTAAAAATTGTCGTAAGCCAAAGAAATCAAAGTGTGAAAAGTGTAACGCCATCGACCATGATATGGATAAGTGCCCATCGCGATCTATAAATTTAATTGATGAGAATAACAGTCCATTGGCTACAAATCGTGAAATTTTTAAAGACGTTGAGATAGACAATAAAAACTATCGGGCATTGATTGACTCGGGAAGTGGAAAATCATTAATATCAAAACATAGCGCGTTGGAGATCAATATGCCAATAACAAAGTGCAATCAAAAGTTATGTGGCTTTGCGGTTGGTGTGTATGTATGTCGCGAAAAACTTGTAATAAAAGTGAAAATTGACGAGCTGTGTGTTGAATCTGAACTTTTAGTAATTGATGATCAACTCATGCAATACCAAGTGATAATCGGTAGAGACATTTTATAAAAAAACGGGTAATAATGGAAAATAGTCAATGTCGTGTTGTGGCGTTGAAAGGTGAAACATTGAATGTTAGTGACAGCCTTGATGAAAAAGAAAAAAGCACATTACAAGAATTGTTGAACAAGTATGCGTCGTGTTTTGCTGAAAAATTAGAAGATATCGGTAAATGTAGTGTTGTTGAAATGGAAATAAAAGTAAAATCAGACAAACCTATAGCACGAAATCCGTATAACATACGAATACCAAAACGAAAGTCAGTCGAACAATTAATCAATAAACTTTTAGAAACGGAAATAATCCGTCCGTCAAACTCAGTATACGCGTCACCAATTGTAATCGTTCCAAAACAAAACGGTGAAGACCGCTTATGTGTAGACTACCGCGAATTGAATTCCATCACGGAAAAACAGCCGTGGCCGGCATCAACTGTTGAAGGTGTGTTGAGACTCTAGCTGGTAAGAAGTATTTTACTATCTTAGATTTAATGTCCGGGTATTACCAGATACCTATTAAAGAGGAATCAAAGCAGTATACAGCTTTTGTTACCCATCATGGCCATTTCGAATTTAATAGAATGCCATTTGGGCTCAAAAATGCACCTGGTACGTTTCAGAAAATGGTGTCAATTGTTTTGGAACCCATTAGAGATAAGGTTGTGAGCTATGTAGATGAGGTTATTGTCGCATCTAAGACGTTCTCCTCAGGATTGTCCAAGTATGAGATATTTTTGAAAGTTGTTAAAAATCATGGTTTAACGTTACGTCTATCGTTTTTGAAAGATCAAGTTACATTTTTGGGTCATGAATTGAATAACTGCGGACTCAGGCCTGGTATGGTGAAGACATTGGCAGTAGGGATTGCTGTTCGGTTTTTAGCGAAACCGAAGCCGCGGTTTTGAACCCATAAAAACCGAAACCGAAACCGACAAAAAAAGCGTCGGTTTTTAAGTTATACTTTAACATTATTATCTTGTTTAAAAATACAGCAAATGTACTTTACATTGAAGACTTTTATACATTACTAAGCATTCTGTAACAATGAAAGGTAAAAAAATGTAGAATTTTAAGAAAATTATAACAATTCTTTGCAGGAAGAATTGTAATCTGTTATCAAAAAATCTCTAGCAGATGTAAAGCAAAAAGAGGATAATTTTAACGTTCTTCGTCAAGAATTTGTACTTTATGAAATAACGAACAACAAAACAACCAACATATTATTGCTTCACAAGGCAATAACACAATAAAGCCCTCTTTAACTGAAAGCGAAAGAGTGTTTTCTGTCGCTGGTAACTTTTGCACAAAAATAAGATTTCGTTTAAACGACTCTACATTGAACGCTTTAACGTTTCTGAAATTTTATTACTTGGATAATTAAATATAAATCTTTTATTCTTAAGCTTTTTTTTTCTAACATAAGTATCTGAATTGAATACAAACCAGAGAAACTCTATCACCCCTGTAGTAACTATTTTTTCCTCGAAAAATTTTTCCCAGAAATAGTTTCTCTTTTTTGGTTATTATGAAATTTCAAATGCGACTACGATTGTTTGGTAATAAATTAAAGAAAAACTGTTGAAGTCCTATTTAATCTATTACCAAACAGTCGTAGTCGTATTTGAAATACGCCAACCACGATAAAGCAGGATATTTTTCACTTGAATTTTTTCTCTTTTCCCTTGGTTTTGTTCACTCTATTTTTGCAGGCCAACTGAACTATTACATCGAATAATTTCGATATTTTTCTTCGAATTATATATTAAAAGTTATAATTATTTATTTTTAGGACAATAATTCCCTACAACACATTTTTTCATAGAGTATGAATATCTTTGGTTCACAGACAGTAAATTTCATGGTGGTGCACCATGGTGGCATGCTTAATGAAAAAATAGCTAAATCAACAGAAGCGCCTCCCTGAGTACAACTTTAAAGTTAAATAAATTAAATTTATAACCTAAAAATTGTGTGATTTTTTATTAAACTTAAATTTGTCCGATTTTTAATTAATTTTTAAGCTTTACAAAAATTCTTCTCTTTTTTACATTTACATGGACTAATAGAGGGGAAAAAATTTCACGGGATATTCAAGATAGCATTTTTCTCTTCGAGGGGAATGAAAACTTCACATGAAAAAAATTCCATTTGTTTTTCACGATAGGGATGATTATTTTTAAATCATCATTTATCTTTCCAGCATACATACATATTTATATACATGTATATTTTTAAAACTGAAACCGAACCGAAACCGACCGGTTTTAGTAGCTTAAAACCGAAAACCGCGGTTTTCTAATTTCCACGGTTTTTGGCAAACCCTAATTGGCAGTAACTAATTTTCCTGTGCCAAAAAATGTGGCTGATGTTAGACGTTTTATTGGCCTTACCGGATATTTCCGAAGATTTATTGAAATTTATGCATTAATAGCAGCTCCACTTAATCGTTTAACCAGAAAAAATATTGGGTTCGTCTGGTCGAAGGAATGCAACGAGGCATACAGGAAATTAATTAATATTCTATCGACAGGGCCTGTATTAGATATTTATGACGACACAAAGGAGCATGAACTGCATACAGACGCATGTGGCACTGGTGTAGCTGCAATTCTACTGCAGCGGGACGATGAAAATCGGCTTAGACCTATCGCTTATTTTAGTAGAATATGTAATGCACAGAAAAAAAATTATTTGTAAATACAATTAATTTTTTGTTATATCAATTAAATAATTAATTGATTTTGAACCTACAACGATTTTTGTAAATATAACTAACGAAATTGTAAGTTAAAGGAAAATCTTAAAAATATTTTCAATTAAATATGTATATCAACAAATAATTTGTTGAATTTTATTTATATTTTCAACATTTATTTTTGTTAGATTTCAAAGTTATTTCAATTAAAATTATTGTTATATTAACAATCTGAATTGTTGAATTTTCATATCATATTTGTTATATTAACAAGCTTTTTATACACAATCACAATCCTCGAAACGATTTTTGCTTGTCTGCGAAAAACACTAAAAGTCTTTGGGCGGAGTTGAACTGACAACATCAGGGACTAATAAACTAACTCGCTTACCTCTCAGCTGAAGAGCAACACTTTGTTAGATAAGCAAATAATGAATACATACAAAACGTGATGTCTTGTTTTTTCTATATGTGCGCATTTCGTTATGATATAGTTTAACCAATAAATTTGTTGAGTAATTTAATTGACTACAAAAATTTATATCAACAATGATGATTGTTAATTTTTAAATTAAATTTTAACAATTTGTTTTGTTGGTTGCATTTCGATGATATTTTTTATGTGTGAAGCTGAACAACATTACCACGCATATGAGTTGGAGGTTTTGGCCGTTGTATGGGGCTTGCCAACGTTTCCGGATGTATCTTGTGGGAAATTTTTTTATGATTGTAAGAGTCTGCTCCGCAATTTCAACGTTGAAGTTATCTAAACCAATAATTCCAAGAGTTTCAAGATGGTTTTTAAAATTATTGGAATACGATTACCAAATTGTATACCGCGAAGGCAGCAAAATGCCACATGTCGACGCTTTGAGTCGCGCTCCAGATGAAGCTAGCGGAAATCATTCTGTTATCCAGGATGTCAGTGAGAAAATTATGCTGGTTAAGCCGTCCACTGAGGACTGGATATATATGATGCAGCGGGAAGATGCAGAATTAAGAGAAATCATTGACGTTTTAAATTGTCATAAGCAGTCGCCACAAAATAAGCAGTTGTGTAATGAATTTGTGATGAAGAAGAAGAGATTATTCAAAAGGGGTGACGAAAAAAAATTACTTTTAGTGGTGCCACGTGGTTTGAGATGGCGCGTCGTCAAGTTGTGCCACGATGACGTGGGGCATCCAGCACTTGAAAGTACACTGAAGCGGTTATTGAAGGACTTTTGGTTTCCACGTGCTAGAAATTTTGTGAAGGGATACTTAAACGCCTGTGTCGAATGCTGTTATTGTAAGGAACCAAAACAAAAAAGTGTGAGCTGTACGGGATGGATATACCAAAATTTCCTTCCGAGGTAATGCATCTTGATCACCTTGGGCCATTTGTTAAAAGTCGCAATGGTTGTGAGCTTACTTGTTATAGTGGATGCATTGACAAGATACGTTATTTTGTGCCCCGTAAAAACGACAAAAACTAAACCGGTGCTAGACGTTCTCAACATTGTGATTTCATATTTCAGGATACCAAAAGTGCTTGTCTCTGACAGAAGTACATCGTTCACTTCATCTAATTTTGAAACCTTCTGTGCAGATCACAACATACAACATATAAAAGTAGCTGTTAGAACGTCCCGAGCCAATGGACTCGCCGAAAGAGTAAATAAGTCGGTGCTGTCATATCTAAAGTCTACAGTGGACGACGCCAAAGATTGGAACACCAAAATAAGAAATTTACGATGGACCATAAACACAAATGTCAATGGGACTACAAAGTATGCCCCAATTGAATTACTTTTCGATTTTCCAGTTAGATACATGAGCGGCAACAAACTTCTAGCAGCAGTTCATGATGTAAATAGTGATGTTGATTTTTCGGTAATGAACAAGAAGCGAGAAGATGCTATACGTAACATTGATGATGCAAGAAAATTATGGAAGGTTAGATTTGATTCGAAACACAAAACGCCACATAAGTATGAAGAAGGAGACCTAGTATTACTTGAATGTGCTATTCCAAGTACTGGTGACTCACGGAAACTAGAAGTTAAATACAAAGGACCTTACATTGTAAAAAAGGTCTTAAGATTCGATAGATTTGTTGTTGAAGATATTGATCATACCCAGCGGAATCAAAGAAAATTTTCAACAATTTCAAGTACTGATAAAATGAAGCTGTGGTGCGCGTTATATCCAGATATTGAAGATGCTTATAAAGATGATTTAGAAGACAGACGCACTGGCTATCATCTTCCACCTGTTGTTTCAATTCAACTTGTTCCCCCTGCTAAAAGCAACTTCACAAACAAAAGAACATGTCAAATGAATAGTGGTAATATAAAAGCGTACAAGTTGAATATTTGAAAGTGCAAAATTAAAATACCTATGAACTGTATAAATAAAACATTCGATTATAGAACATTTCAACAAAAACGAGACACTAAAATCATACCAAAAAAAAAACAAACAAAATCCTTTAACAAACCTACAAGAGTTTAAAAGAAAACATAAAAAGCAGTAAACTACAAAAAAAAAAACCAGAAAGTATAAGAAATAGTGCCAATAACAAAAAAAAAGGTAAAACTTAAATTCACTTATGTATATATGTAGTTACATACATACATACATAATTACACAACAAACAGAAAAACACTGCAAGACAACAAGAGTAAAAGAATTCAGTTCATATGCGTGACGTCATCATTTCGTCTGGCAGAGATTCCCTACTACAAATAAAACAAGTTACATTATTAAACGGTGAGTTGCTACTTTATTTGGAATTAAATATTAAATAAAAACAATCAGGTGAATAATTAAAAGCATTGAGAAAACACCATTATTTCACAAATTTAAGAAAAATTTGGAGCTATATTTTAAAATAATCAGCACAAACAAAATACAATTAGTGGATAGTTGGGCGATCAAACAAACTATATTTGAGCAAGGAATTTTTGCACGAAACAAATTTTAAATAATAATGTTCAAATTATCAATATTCTAAGAAATTTTTACAGCAAAGTGCTGCAAAATAATAGCACAATTCACAATCTTGTGCAATGGGCCTTGCATCGTAGCATGTGCAAAATGTTATAGTATATTGATACTCACCACTTAACAATTCCTAGTGGTGAGTATCAATATACTATACCATTTTGCACATGCAACGATGCAAGACCATTTGCACAAGATTGTGAATTGGGCTAATAAAAAAAAATCTTACCTATGTTTGAATGATAACATACATTTGCTACAAGCTTATTGAACATTTCTCAGGAATTACAAGGTACTCAACATTCGAAATACAACATAAATTAAATAAATTTTAATCAATTAGCATTCAAAAATTCTGGAATTGGCAAGGCAATATGACAACGCTCAAAAGAAAATGTAAAGCTGACATCACGCAGTTAATAACTTTTTGCACAAACTTTGATAGGACAAGTTCAGATACCTGGACGGTTGAATTTCTGGACGTAATGAAACAAGAGTTAGAAAGAAGATGGGCCAAGTCAATCGAATCATACGAAAATTTTATATCAGGAGAGGAGTCCCAAAAGGAAGATTTCAAAGACGATGTGTCACCGAAATACGAAGAAGCCTGTGAGTTATATCAATCCATAAAAATTAAAATATTAGCGAAAATGAAATCGCTTACGGAGAACTCTAATAATCAAGCATTTATTCACTATAGACCATCACTCAAACTGCCAGCGTGCGAAATACAAACATTTGACGGTGGTTACTCCAAGGGGCCAGCCTTAAGGGATATGTTCCAGGCGGTCATTGGCAAAGATCCAGTAGTTGCCCCAGCTAAAAAGCTATATTTTTTACGCAGCAAATTAAGGGGGGAGGCCTACCAAGCCATAAAGGATTTAGACTTGGTAGATGACAATTTTAACTTGGCTTGGGAAAAGTTGAAGAATAGATTTGAAAATCGACGACTTTTGGTGCAGGATCAACTGAAAAAAATCATGCAATCTCTCCAGCTCGCAATGAAATTGTCAATTGCTTAGGTTTATACAACACTCTGTTAACGCCTGCCTATCAATTTAAAAAAATTACAACATCGAATTGCCAGATTTCGACCCTTTTTTGATCCATGTAGTAGTTTCAAAACTTTTTGATGAAACTATGAAAGAGTGGGAAAGTTCTTTAACAAATCATCGAGAACTGCCTACATGGACTCAATGGAACGAATGTCTCTCGGAGAAGATCGAAATTTTAGAAACTATGAGTGACAGAAAAAGACCCATACAAAAGGAAATTCAGTCTTCAAAAACACAAGCATTTAATACCGAAGCTATACAAAATCATAATTGTAAAAAATGTAAGCAAAATCACCCCCTGAGATTATGTAAATCATTTAAGTCTATGACACCGAGCAAATAAATACTGCGTTAATTGTATTTCGACGACACATTTTAAATCAAAGTGTCTGAGTTCTGGGCTTTGCACTTTATGTAACAAAAACACCACACAATGTTACATCTCGAAAAGGTAGAAAACTCCAAGAAGGATAGTGTATCGAAAGTACACTCACAGTCAAACCCCCACGATAACGAAGGTCGTTCAACGTCAAGTCTTCAAGACGAAACACAAACCTTTAACACTCAGGTTGATAACCTGCAAGAATAAAATATTTATACTTTAAAGAATGTTCAATCATATTTAGTCCGTCCCGAAGGAACTACAGTGTTGCCTACAGCACTAATTTACATTGAACATGTGGGAGAGCCGTTTACTATTCGAGCACTGCTGGATGCTGGAGCGGAACGAAGTTTTATTACCACACGCATTCAGCAAAAGCTGGTGATCCCACTAGAAAAATCCCCACGTCAAATATCTGGGTTTGGTGGAACAATCGTCGGAAATTCTAAAGGAAGTTGTTATGTTACCATTAAATCAAGAATTTCTGACTTTAAGATAAAAATCTTAGCAATCGTAGCTTCAAAAATTGCGAATTATTTACCCTCTCGCCCACTCAACCTCAGCGATTATAGCTCCATCGAAGAATTGCCCTTAGTTGATCAATATTTCTATCAACCGGCGGCTATCGATATGATAATAGGAAGTGATTTTTTCCCTTTAATCAACATTGAAGGCGTTAGAAGAAATATATCAGGAAACCTGGAAGCAAGAGAGTCTCATTTTGGTTGGTACTTGTCAGGTCCTGATAACATGAGTGAAGTCAATACCTTTTCAACCACTGTTTCCACATCTAGTGATTTTCTTTTACAACAACAAATTAAACAATTTTGGGAGATTGAAGAAGTTGAAAGAGAGTTCTCAGTACCTGAAACAGACAGATTTTGTGAGAGTTTTTATCAAGCTACTACTACTAGATAGTCAGACGGTCGATACGTGGTTAGGTTACCATTTAAGGAAGATTATCCAACTAATATATGTTTGGGTCCCTCACGAAACAGTGCTCTATGACAATATTACAGAATGGAGAAGACTCTCGAAAAAATTCTGGAGTTGAAAAAATCATACATAAAGGTTCTACAAGAATATATAGAACTAGACCATATGGAATTAGTTGCTCATCACGAAACTGATAACGAAAAGACTACTTCATTCTTCTTACCACAACACGCACGACGAAGGTAAGGGTGGTTTTCAATGCCTCTAAGAAGATCAGTAGTGGATTTTCATTGATCGACGTTCTGCACCAAGGCCCCGCGCTTCAGACTGATTTAATGCAAATATTACTTAGTTGGTGCTTTTATAAATTTGTCTTCACTGGCGATATTGAAAAAATGTTCCGATAAATTCTAGCACATAAAAATGATAGGCCGTACCAGCAAATATTATTTCGAGATAAGACAGATGGTATCGTAAAAACTTTCCAAATGAAAACCGTCACCTTTGGGGTGAATTGTGCGCCATTTCTGGCTATACGAACGCCTCGGCAGTTGAGCGAAGACTGCAAACATTCACACCCGACGGCATCCGTAATTTTGAAGAGCGAAATTTACCTAGATGACATTTTATCTGGAGGCTATACTCTTGCAGAAACTAAATTAAAGCAAAATCACTTAAGATTTAAAGTTCGCCTGCTTCCCCTTGAAGAAAATAACAGCCAATAACGAGTTTTTACTCGAACATTTGCCCCGGGAGGATCCTCTAGACGAAGATTTCTTAAAATTTGATAGTTCAAGCACTATTAAAACTCTGGGGATTCACTGGAATGCGAAGTCAGATTTCTTTTAGTATGTAGTAGAACCGAGCCAGACCTCATCCAGCACTACAAAAAGACAGATTTTATCGGTCATTGCGAAGTTATTCGACCCCCTTAATTGGCTAGGGCCAGTCGTAATCGTAGCAAAACTTTTTATGCAAGAATTATGGGAGCTAAAAGCGGACTGGGATGAAAGTATCCCACCGCATTTACGAAATCTACCGCAAATTTCCCATTTAAAAATTCGTAGATGGGTACATTTTACGCCGACACATCAAGTACAGATACACGGGTTCTGCGACTCATCCGAAAGAGCTTATTGTGGCGCCGTGTATATACGAACCGTTTCTTACTTGAAGGGGATAAATTGTAACTTATTGGCCACAAAAAATAAGGTTGCACCAACCAAAAAGACCACAATCCCGAAACTTGAATTGTGCGGAGCAGTCCTGTTATCAAAATTAATTGAAAGTCTGATAAAGATCATAAAGTTCCCCTATGAACTATATTTATGGACAGACTCCACAATAGTGCTTAGGTGGCTTCAAAAAACACCAGACACATTGAAAACCTTTGTGGCAAATCGAGCATCAACAACCAATAGTATTACCATTAATGGTTGTTGGAGGCACGTAAAAACGTAGGACAACCCCGCGGATATTGGTATCCGTGGTTGTAACCCGAAAGAACTGATCGAAAGCTACGTATGGTGGCATAGACCTACTTGGTTAATAAAATCATCGGAACTTTGGCCAAAACCCCGAGTTTTTGATCCCATAGATGTGGAAACAAAAAAGGTTTACACGCATGAGGTAAATGTTATGACAACCAAATCCAACCGAACAATTTTAAGCCTTCAAGAAGATAACATCGACGATGTATTAGAAGGTTTGTCATCTCTCGCTTGAGCATTAAGAGTTATTAGCTACTGTCTCCAATTTTTCAATCGCCTTAAGAAACGTCAGTATGAAATGGAGAATTTAATTACCGCGACAGAAATTCAATTCACTAAGAATCGTCTAATCGTAATTACTCAACAAAGCCATTTTCCACGAGAATATGAGTGTCTTCGAAATAAACAGTTAATTCCCAAGAAAAGTAAACTTCTAACATTGTGCCCATTCCTCGATAAAGATGGTCTACTACGAGTAGGAAGTAGACTTAATAGCTCAGCTTTAAGTTTCGAAGAGCGACATCCCATAATTATACCAACCAAATCTCGATTTACCAATATTTTCGTAGAATACACTCATATCATTTTGCTTCATGCTGAACACCATGTCATGCTACGAGCCATACGATAAGGATTTTATATCCTTCGACTCAAAAATGTCATTAGAAAATGTATTCGAAATTGCAAAACGTGTACTATCTACAAGCATAAAATTCAGCAACAAATAATGGCAGTGCTCCCCCCAGAGAGAGTTAATATTTCTATACCTTTTACGTATACTGGAGTCGATTTCGCTGGCCCTTTCAACGTGAAATCCTCAAATTTGCGGAATGCTAAATTCATAACAAGCTATGCGGCTGTATTTGTATGTTTTTCCACGAAAACAGTACATTTAGAAGCCTGTTCTGATCTTTCAACAGATGCCTTTCTAGCTTGCTTTGACAGATTCACCGGTCGTAGAGGTTTTCCCAAAACAATGTTCTCTGATAAAGGAAGAAATTTCCGAGGAGCTAGTCTTGCCTTGCTCAAAACACATAATGAATTCTTAAGAGGAGCCGAGAAAGCCTTAGTAAACAAATACAGTGCCCATGGATTCACCTGGTCTTTCATCCCACCTTATGCACTCCACATGAGTGGTCTTTGGGAGGCTGCTGTAAAAAGCATGAAGTCGCACCTTAAAAAGGTAGTCGGAAATATAAACTTTACTTTTGAAGAATTCAACACCTTGTTAACCAGAATCGAATCTGTACATTATAACAGACCATCTCATTTTGATATAGCCCATAACTCAACATCTCTGATTGATTATTGGTTGCTAAGTGACCATGCAACTATGAACTTTACTGATCAAATCCAATGTCCAAGCTTTTCACATCATGCTTGATTTTTGCGTCTTTCTCTATTGACATTAATAATATTGTAGAGTACATAGAATTTCTTGATTATAATTCTGTCGATTGGAATGCCTTTTTAGGTTTTTTGTCTGACTTTGACCTTTCACCATTTAATTTTTGCAGTGTTGAAAATCAATGCTCTACATTAAACTGTATTTTTCAACAGCTTTTGTTATTTGTACCCCTAAGGAGGAAGGTAATTAAATATGAGGTTGATGCGTGGATGAAATCTAACGAAGTAACCTTTGCTCGTATTTCAAGAGACTTGGCTTTTACTGTCTTTTTATCAGATCCTTCTGATTATAACAGAAGAACATTTTGTAAATATCGAAACAGTCTGAAAAGGATTATTCGAAGAAAAAAATACGATTTTTCTAATTTGTTTCATGGTCTTGATTCTTCGGGTGTGTGGAGAATTTTAAGGAGTGCTAGTTGTGTTGTGATCGTGATTCCTTGTTTGAATATAATGCAGGGGTTTTCTTTTCGTTGTGTAACTGAACCTGAAGTTTCACAAGCATTGTGTAGGGTAAAGTCTAATGTACTTTGTGTTGATAAAATTTCCATTAAATTTATTAAACTCGTTTACCCTTACTTATCTGATTACTTCCTCTCATTTATTAATAATATTTTAACCACCTCTGTTTTTCCCACGGCTTGGAAGACTGCACGGGTTGTAGCTATTCTTAAGTCGAAGGTGGTACATGGACTTGAAGATCTTAGGCCCATATCAATCCTTCCCGCCTTGTCCAAGGTCATGGAACATCTGTTGAAGTTACAGTTATCTGATAAGGTTCTACCACCTCTGTATGAATCCCAATTTGCTTTTCGTTCCGAATACAATACAACTTCCTTGATTTTATGTATGACTGACCTTATTAGGGAAGGCCTTAACGTTGATGAACTTTGTGTGGTAGTTTCTCTTGACATTTCAAAGGCCTTTGATTCAATTGACAATTTTAAAATGGTTTTTAAGCTTAGTAACGAATTTAATTTTTCTATATCTGCTTGTAAACTTATCTGGTATTACCTGAATGGTAGATCCCAATTTGTTTCTGTAAATGGAACTAACTCGAATATTAAATCGCTAGGTGCAGGTGTTCCCCAGGGATTAGTTTTAGGCCCACTATTATTCATCAACTCCCATATTTGTAGAGCTTTCATATATGCAGATGACGTTTTTCTATTATTTAAATGTGGACGGGATTTCTCTGATGTGCTGGAAAGCAACATTAATTTCGGTTTACAACGTGTTCATCAATGGACTCAATCTAATTCACTTCGTTTAAATATTGCTAAAACAAAAGCTATTGGTTTTAGTACATCTTCACGGTTTGTCTTTGATTTTGTTATAAGTTTAAATGGTATCACTATCGATTTTGTTGACAGCCTTTTGGTGCTGGGTATTATTGTTGATAACAAGCTTTTTTTTGTTCCTCATTTTAACACATTGCATGGAAAAATCTTTGGCATTTTACGTAGGTTATTCTCGGCAAATTTATATTTACCGCTCCACATTAGAAAAAGACTGTCTCACGCCTTACTAAAGCCTCTTGTCCTATATGGGCTCGAGGCTGTATCAGGTATTAATGCATCAAACGTGTCTAAACTTAAGCGGATTGTCAACATGATAGTCCGTTTTGTATACAACATTGGTTTTCGTGGCCATATTTCAGAATTTGTATGTCAGTTTCTTGGCTGTTCGTTTAAAAACTTTCTTGTTTTTAGGAGTCTAATTTTTTCTATGGTGTCATTAGAAGTGGCAATCTAATCACTCATCGTAATAGATTTGTTTTCTCTCGGTCAGTAAGGAACCCACAGGTTATTATTCCTATAATATCTTGTTATGCTTTTGAAAAAATCATTTTTAATTCGTGTTGCCCGATTTTTTAATCATTTACCAAGCAACCTCAGAAATTTCCAGTTAACAATTTATACATATCGTAAAAAACTACTAGAACATCTTTTGAATCTGTCAAGCATGCAGACCACCGCTTAGTTGGACCTGGTTATTATTTTTTTATCCTTTCTTTTTTCTAACTTTAATTATTATCTAAACGGCTGGGGAGCCATGAAACGTAAAGAAATCATATATTCAAATACATATTTATGTACATAGTATTTTCATATATTAGTTTTTTAATATTTTTGAAACTATTGAAATTGAAGTTCTACTCTGTATTACTATTATTATTATTACTATTTTTTTGTTTTGTTTTTTCTCTAGTATTAATATTGAATATTATGCTGGTGTATCATTCCTACTAAGTTTAATAAGGTGTAGTTTTTCTATGTGTTACCCTTACGTAATAAATTGTTCGGCCTTATAGGCTTTATTATTACTGAATTGAAAAGGAATAAATCTAAATAAATCTTTAATTCGCGTCCAATGTCTCCATTGACTGAAATCCCATCCGAATTACTTCCTCTAAACCAAGGTCATTTCCTGAGCGGAGCTCCTCTCATCGCGCCACCCAGAGCCCATGAACATCCTACTCGTATGGAAAATTTGAGCTTCATTAAGAGCTGGGAATGTCTTAAAGCCGTATAACACTCTTTGCATGTCGTTGGAAAAATGAATATATTAAAGAGCTGCAGCGGAGAGTCAAATGGAAAACTGAGCAACAAAACATAAAGCTTAACGACTGAGTTATTATCGCAGATGATCTACTACCACCCACTGAGTGGCTTCTGGAACGAATCATAAAAGTAATATATGGCAAGGATAAAAGAGTGCGAGTAGTAGAGATTAAAACACAAAACGGCAATATATTGCGCCCAATTGCCAAAATTTGTCTTTTGCCCACATACAATGCCATATCCGAAACTACCCCTCAGAATTCTTCAAACTAATTCACCTGATTCTAAAATTAATAAACATACTACAGAGAAAAAAAAGGTCGCAAAACAAAATTTCTAATAACATTATACATGTACTTCTTTTCTTCCAGCAAACCATCACAATGCCCAGGTGCAACCTGTGCCTAAAGAATTACGCTCTTCGACACTGCCAAGTATTTGTCAAAAAATCCATTCCAGAGAGAAGAAACTACATAGAAAACTGGAACTACTGCATTAACTATCTGGCGCACACTCATCCACGTTCTGAATGTTATTGAACGAACCGTTGTGCAATATGTGGAGCACATCATCACTCCATGCTGCATCAGGAGCATCCAGCCGATATTAAATCCAGTAGTTTTGACGACGTGTTACCTATAGTACGTACCCAAGAACTACATGAAGAAGAACCACCAGCAACGCCAAAGCCCACTCCCCAAGAAGTGCCCGTTTTTGCCCCAGACAAGCTTGTGTCACTTTTTCGATGCGAACATATCATTCTCCCCCTGGCAAGAGTTAGTTTAAGTTATAAGGGGAACCCTATGTGGGTTACATTCCTCCTCGATGAAAAAACCGAAAATTTGTTTTTAATAAGAGGGGTCGCAAATATGTTCCCAAATTTTAAACGCGATGTCCATATAGGATCTAAAGAGTATTGCTGGTTCGAAGTCACTTCAACACACGAACCTCGTAAATATTATGGCCCTATTGCTCGTTGGAGACTAGAGATAAAGCAAACTGACGTACAATCACCGCCCACTATCGAGGATCCACAATTGTTCAAACATATACGAATGATAGTGTCCCAAGCGCACCCGGACTTTGTGACATGTCGCGATATAGATGGAATTATTGGCAGACGGACTTTGCGCGTTATTATGAGTGACTACACTATTGCTAAACCAACTCCCCTACGGGAACAGCTGTATATGTTCGGTTGGGTAATTTCTGGAGTATGGCGTGGGTGCGATTGTCACTAAACGCCCGGTAGTATGTTAAAGCGTGTTCAACAAGTATTATTTATATATATATAGATGTATATATTTTCTTATTTTTTTTATTTCTCATTTTTATTTAATTCGCCCATGAATAGCGGCTTTAATTTTGTATATAATACGAATACATAAGTTACCTTTCTCCTTTTTTAGGGTTCCGTACACCAAAGGTGAAAAGGAACCCTATCGTTTTCGCTACGCTGTCCGTCTGTCCGTCACACGGTATTTTCTCAGGAACCGTAAGAGCTACGGACCTGAAATTTGGACAGAGTATGTAGAACCTTAGCCGCTACAACAACAAATACATGAGAATTAAAAATTAAAGGGTGTTCCAAAACGAGCAACGAAAAATGTTAAAATCCCATGTAATATACATACAAGTGTATGAACATATGAATATTGAAACTTGAAATTTGTAAAATTAGTGTATTTTTATACAGACTACAACAATTAACACTAAAATAAAAAAAAATTAAATTAAAGGGTGGTCCATCAGTTAATGCAATTTTGACTATGTAATTTTGACAATTTGCTATATCTTGGAAACCGTATGAGGCAAACACTTGAAATTTTCAAAAACGGTAAAACTAAACAAACCGAAAATTATAAAATCGCCAAACCAAAAAAAATCGCCAAAAATTAAAAAAAATTGCCAAAATTAAAAAAACGCCAAAAATCTAAAAAAAAAATCACCAAAACGCGAAAATGTCGCCAAAACTAAAAAAAAATTTATATAAAAAAAATCGCAAAAATGAAAAAAATCGCCAAAAATAAAAAAAATCGCCAAATTAAAAAAACGCCAAAAACCGAAAAAAATCGCCAAAACAAGAAAAGTGTCAAAACTAAAAAAAGAGCCAAAACTTAAAAAAATCGCCAAAACCGAAAAAACGCAAAAAACGCCAAAACAAAAAACCGAAAAGACCCCAAAAACGAAAAAAAATGCCAAAACTATATATCATATAGGATGAAGTTTGTATTAAATTACATATCTAGTGTTCGTACGGAATCCTTCGTGTGCGAGTCAGAGTTGCACTTTACTGAATTTATTGTTGTCTCTTTTCTCATGATACATGTGTACGGTGACCATCCGTTCTGTATTATACAGAACAGTACTGTATTTGAGAGTCCTGTTCTGTATAATTTTTTCATTAGGAAATAACATTGATATGCTCTGTATTTTATTTACTGTTCAGTAGTTGTTCTGTATTTTCATGACTCAAACTGCATTTAAAAAAATAACGCAGTTTCTGCAACAATACTGTTTTAATAAACATTGAAAAAGGGTTTAATATACCAGTATCAACTGCAAATGGAGCAGTCCTATAAAAATACAGAAACAGCATGAGTTTTGTTTCCTTAATTTTTTCCTTGAGAACGTGAATATGAAATTTGTCTGTGTTAGTGCCATCTTATGTTTTAAATCTTTTTTTTTTTTGACGATCCCGCTTTGGGAGCCAGGCTGTTCCTTCATTTTTCGTTCATTGTAAAGGTACTTACTTTATTTCATGATTATATAACTAAGATTAAGTACCAAAAAATATGTATGACTGAGGTCTCTCTCATTATTAATAAACTTAAGCTTAAAATCCCACAACACAGAGAGGAAATATTCTTGCCTTTTGCTGTTAAAAAAAATCGAAAAAAAAAATTAGGGCATATGGCCATATATGATTATATACATATATTCATACATTTTCATACATGTAACTATATGTAAATATTCCCTCTAAAGTATGCAAAGTTCATATTCATGTTCTCTTTATTCACAAAAGCGCACTGCTGTGCAATAAATTAAATTACTCAAGTGACTTTTTTTTATTTTGAACAGGGAGGTTGTATTTAATGAAACATTTGTTTGGACAAATAATGAAAAACGAACTAAAAGTCATTTCATTCATCATTTTAAGTCAAAAGCTGAATCGATTATTTAAAAAACACAAAACTCATATCCGTACATAAAATATAATTTAAGAAATCAGATTAAAAACAAATGCATTTAATTATAAAAGAAAAAATAATCCGTCTAACAATAGTTTTCAATATAATTTTTTACAGTAATATGAATTTTGTTTCTTATCTAGAGAATATTGTTATTTTCTATAAAATATATATAAAAGAGGATGTGTGTATGTTATATGTAGGTATGTAACGTATGGACTCCAATACGGCTGGGCTGATTTTGATGAAATTTTCAGGAAATCTTCAGAATATTCAGGCGGGTGGCACTGTGATACATATATATTCCATATATATGCCATATATATATATATTCATTTTTTTTATTTTTTTATATTTTTTGAAAGCTGTTGTCATGTTTTTCAAAACGAGATATCAAACTCTTAAATCGGTTATGTAGTTCTGAAGATATTTACAAAAAACCTATGTTAATAATGATCCAATATCAAAATTTTAAAACTTTCGAAATATTGCATTAAAAAATCCGAGTTTTCGGTTTATGTGCAAAATGTTTACATCATTCGATAACACGATGGAGTGTAGTGTACCTCACTTACTATAATACACTGTATCATAGTTTAATTGCATTGCAACACAGTTCATTGTAATAATTAACAGAACGCTTACTTTATAATATTTAAATGACACACTTTTATTTTTATTAATAAATTATGTTGTTATAGCAAAACTAAAGACATAAAGAAACACAAAAATTGAAGAATGTAAAATAGTATATAAGCAGTCAAAATGTTAAATAAAATCAGACTTTAATTTCTAAACGCAAACTGGCAATAACTTGCCTTGTTTTTTAATTAAATTCCCCAAATCTTTTGGCACCTCTTTTGAGCGCCTACTGACAAGCTGGTCTCCCTGACAGCTGTAAAAACAAAACAAGGGACTAGAGGGCCACACACGTACACTGACTACTACACGTTGGGGCTAACCTTTGAATCCTCTACCTTCACGCATTACATGGCGATCCATCCTTTGCAACATTACATGGCGATCCTGCAACTACGATACTGAGAATACCGCAACTACGATCCTGAGAATCCTGCAACTACGATCCTGTGACCACGATCCTGCAACCACGATCCTGAGAGGAAGATACTGAAACTTCGATCCTGCAACCATGATCCTGAGACCAAGATCCTGCGGACCAAAAATAACATTGCGACAAAAGTAAAAAGCTACAAATAAAAAGAACAATCAAATTTTATCCCGGCCTTAATACATACTTTAATTAAAAAGAATTTACTGTAACCTGTGGCTATAGACGAATGTCAAAAAAAGATTTAAGAGATGTCTTCAACAAATACAAAATACCTACAAAATTTTTCAATACCTTTTCAACACGAAGCAACAACATGTCAAATATAATATACCTTCAAAAGCTTTGCAATATCTTTGCAACACAAGGCAGCAAGTTGCCTTCAATAAATGCAGAATTTCGCATTCGAAATAAGTTTTTGAAGTTACCAACAAAATCACACTTTCTAAAGCGGAAAAGTACTTCAGTAAAGTCAGCACACCAATTAAAATACAACACGTTTATGTAAATGACAAAAAAATTTTTAGCAAATTATTATCAAATTTTATACATACTGAACTTGTTTTAATATTATAATAAATTATTATTTTTTTTTACAAAAACATTTTAACTTTCATAAAAATATAATTATGATTCACTAACTAAAATCATCAATATGCCAAAAAAAAATGTATACACATGTTTATCTACAAATTTTAAACACACAAAAAGAAATATTCACTTTCACACTAACAGCCTGTTTTTAGAAAACATAAGCCCTTTCGTTTTTATGTTTCGTTTATAAACGATAACGTTTAAAATTTGATTTTTATAAAAGATATTCTAAAGCTTTCGTTTTGACATAAAAAGAGCTTTTTAGGTATAACCAAAAATTCACACTCAAAAAATTATTACAGTGAAGGAATACAAAAAATAATATCTATTAAAAAAATTGTGTATGAAAAATTTTAAATAAAATTCATTTCAAATTAATTTTAAATTTTATCAATAAGGGGGTAAGCAATTTAATTTTCAATTGATTTTAGCATTCAATTGGAAATCCATTTACCCATTAAAACAGATTTTCATTGCATTTCGTATTTTCCGTTGTTTATGAGAATTAACCCCCTGTTTGTGTAAGACGTTTGAGTTAGAAATCTAGGCGTTTCTGTAATAGATTAAAGAAAAGTTGCACAAGTTTCCTTTAGTCTATTACAAAAACGCCAAGATTTTTAACTGAAACGTTTTACACAAACAGGGGGTAAGTATTTTTTCTCTATAACTTTTACTTTATTTTGACTCAATACTAAAATTTTTTGTGATTTGTTTGACAGTAAAATTATGGGAAATAAAGCAAAAATGATTTGTTTCTACTGAATTTGGTGTTGATTCTTTCACAGAAAAATTATAGAAGCAAGGGAAACGGAAATCTAGATTCGTTCTTGTGAAAGTTAAATCAATCCGCCATTAAAAGCCATTTAGATTTTTTTGTTTATTAAATTTTTTTGTAATTTATAGTAAAAAAATAAAAGGAACAAATAGTTTTTCGCTGTTTTAATTCAGTTCACATTCTAACATGAAAAATTAAATAACATTTTAGTTAAAGTCAAATGAAAAATATGTAGACTGATTTTTAATTATTTTACAAAAAAAAATTTATTAGTGTGAAAAACTGAAAGCTCTCTTGTTGTCACACACATGAAAATAAATAAATGTTTTAAAAACGAAAACATGGTTTCATTCGTTATTTTAAAGAACGTATACACTTATTCATTTTCGAAAAACAGGCTGTAACATAATTAAAAACCGTGAGATATTACATTACAAAACATTAACAATGACGAAAGTAAAAAAAAAAAACAAAAAAGAACTTGCTAATTATCACAAAAATATTAGTGACGACTATGCAAAAATAGAATTGACAAACAAAGTGCATTCACTCATATATTATAGGAAAAGAACAATGAAAATAACTCTATATTCCAAAACCATGACCTTAGAAAACACTACATACAGTCTACATAAAAAACTACACACACGTACAGAAATTATTAATAAATATAGACGACATAATAGAAGCATCAATTAGGAATCTTAACGACAGAATTTTAAACGGCAAATTTTTAATAATCAGATTTAGAATTTTCAACTGTCTATAGAGAAATTAAAGAAAATTATTAGTAACTACAAGGGCAATTAAAAATAAAACTAATGAGGCAAATATAAAAGAAGATAATGAAGCAAATAACAATAATATAAATGAAAATAATGCGAAATATGGAAAAATATGATTCTCAGAAGTCTGATCAACTTCAAATATGGGAATGCATATCCATCAGTGACATCAAAAATATGAAGAAATTGAAATTTAACAAGCTTGAAAATATAAATGAAAAGGATATATTTATTGAAAATAATATTGTGCACATAGGACGTAATGATAATTCATCGAAACCAGATTCGAATATGAAGAAATTGCGTACCAAAAATATGAATATAGGATGTAATGATAATTCATCGAAACCAGATTCGATAAGAAGAAGTTACATATCTAAAATATGAATACAAAAATATGAATAATGAAATTAATAAGCTAGCAAGATTCAGCGATAACTCAGCGAAACTAGATTCGATTCTGAGGAAACTGATATCTAAAATTAACGAAGAAAATATAAGAGAATTAGCGCAATATAATAAGGATGAAATATTTAAAATATGTAAAAAAAGAAGCATATGCCAAAATAAATATAAATGGTAAATGTCCTCAACTAAAAATACCAACATACAATGCCCCAACAAAGATAACTGATGACATATTTCAATACAAACTAATGGACGAAAGCCACATGTAGACACAGGCCATTTGCCATATAAATTGTTATACGAAAAATTGTCATCCAACATTTTAGACAATAACAAGAAATTTAATAATTATCATGAGTACGTACAAGAACCATGACTCACGTTACAATTTGCACTGAAGATATATAATGAACAGGTATGGGCACCACTACATTGAAAGCTTAGCATGTGTGACATTGTATTGGTTTGTTTTTCTTCTCATTTAATGACATCCGACGCACGTCTGCTTCGTTCGAAATTTTCTGCTAGAATAAGCACAATTTCGTTCCTCTGCCTCGCTCATCAATTTTGTGTATGTACACATCGTTCGCTCTTTTTGCATTTTCATTTTGCATTTGCCCATACATGATAATGAACTAACTATAAAAACAAAAGAAAAAGAATATTAAACAATAATTATTACATTAAATTAAATATTACTCCTATATTAGTTAAGGTAGAAACTGAAAAATAGAACCGAAATCCATATAAAAAGTTCATAATAACAATTTAAAACCAATAAACATTTGCAAAGCTAAAAATTTGAGAAAATCATTAACATTAAAGGAATATATTTAAATTTAAGAAAATTTTAACATAAAATAGTATTAATATTTCATGATTAATATGAAGAAAATGTATAATTGTAATTTAAAACAAGTTTATAACTTACAATGATAATTATTAAAACAAAAAATTATTTACATAATTTTTCTCTTAAGGGTGAGGGTGTAGTGTACCTCTTTTACTATAATACACTGTATCATAGTTTAATTGCATTGCAACACAGTTCATTTTAATAATTAACAGAACGCTTACTTTATAATATTTAAATGACACACTTTTATTTTTATTAATAAATTATGTTGTTATAGCAAAACTAAAGACATAAAGAAACACAAAAATTGAAGAATGTAAAATAGTATATAAGCAGTCAAAATGTTAAATAAAATCAGACTTTAATTTCTAACCCTGCGTTTACACATGCAAGTACCTTGCATGCAAGCTCTGTGTACGTATTATCAACGAAAATTTCAACAAATGCTCGACTGTCTTGCAACTTGCATGTTTGCCTTTTATTGCAGAGTTGTCCATAACATAAAAAAGGTTAATTTTGGGGAACCAGATAGTATTGAACTTAATTCGTGTTTTTTTAATGTTATTTATGTCTAAAAAATTCATTAACCGCTTGATTTATGAATATTTAAGAAAATATATATTAAATTAGCTTTTAAATGTATTTAAAATTAGTAAAAACTCATATAACATTACACTGAAATACAGTTAATTTCTACTAAAGTATTAGTAGGGCAACACTGTTAGCTAACTTTCCATTTACTTGCTGCAAGTGAAACAAGTCACTGTCTTGTAAAATTCTTTGACAGTTGAGTTGGAAGTAGACTGCAAGTGCCGAAAGTGTAGTTGTGTTAGTAAAAGAGTTTGAATGTATTGAGTTTTTCGAAATTGCACTTGCACGTGTAAACCCTAGGTAAACGCAAACTGACAATAACTTGCCTTGTTTTTTAATTAAATTCTCCGATATCCGTGAAGTTAACAAACTAAAGATATCAAACTAAATTAATTTCACTCATATTAAAGAGAACCAGACCCAGAACAGACCACTGCAGACTGTGCAGTTAAGAAAATGAGTTTTTTCTTGGTTTGAGCACTAAATTATAGTGATGCCAAGTCAAAAAATCTGAAATTATTAAATTTATATTTATATATCTGTAGAAAGATGCTCATTTATGATGAATACATGCTCTTCTTCTTTTGTCGTATATGGGAGAGGATTTTCAAGTTAACAAACTAATTTGACAAACTTAAATTAGTACTGGCAATTATAATATAAATATATCCGAAAATTTATTAAATATAACAAAAAAACAATGTTTTTTAGCATCAAATATATTTATTTTTAAGGTTTTGAATAAAGCAAACTAAAAAATTCCTAATATAGTATTTACAAGTTTACATTAAAATTTCACTCTTCATATATATTTTAAAGTTAAGCAAAAATAACAATTTGTTCGGGGACCGGACCAATTGTGGCTTAAACTACGCCCTTATACCTTTAGTTTGGCATATCGTTTATATCCCATTTCAGTTTTTTGTTGAAGAAAGTTTCAAAAATAAAATTTTATTTGGTACTTCCACTCAAACACTAGGCGTACACTATTACATGAATAGGGCCAAAATAACAATTTGTTCGTGGATCGGACCAATTGTAGCTTAAACTACGCCCTTATACCTCTAATTTGGCATATCGTTTATATCCCATTTCAGTTTTTTGTTGAACAAAGTTTCAAAAATAAAATTTTATTTGGTACTTCCACTCAAACACTAGGCGTACACTATTACATGAATAGGGCCAAAATAACAATTTGTTCGGGGATCGAACCAATTGTAGCTTAAACTACGCCCTTATACCTCTAATTTGGCATATCGTTTATATCCCATTTCAGTTTTTGTTGAACAAAGTTTCAAAAATAAAATTTTATTTGGTACTTCCACTCAAACACTAGGCGTACACTATTACATGAATAGGGCCAAAATAACAATTTGTTCGGGGATCGAACCAATTGTAGCTTAAACTACGCCCTTATACCTCTAATTTGGCATATCGTTTATATCCCATTTCAGTTTTTTGTTGAACAAAGTTTCAAAAATAAAATTTTATTTGGTACTTCCACTCAAACACTAGGCGTACATTATTACATGAATAGGGCCAAAATAACAATTTGTTCGGGGATCGGACCAATTGTAGCTTAAACTACGCCCTTATACCTCTAATTTGGCAATATCAAATGCAACAATGGCAACAAAATCTTGACCTGTCACCCTGATGCTTTAGTAATAATAATTGCATTTTTTTTCTGAAATCATTAGGGTTCCCCAAGTTCTTAAGTGATTTATTTTGAAGCATTCTTAATGCGTAAATCAAAACAAAAATTCCACAATTTGAACCATCTTTTTGCATATCTCTTTCCTTTATATCACTATATTTCCACAAGTTGTTATTACTTTTGAATTTAGCTATGAAAAGATCAAATATTTTTCTTCCAACGTCTAAATCTTTATAAGAATTAACAAACATGAACTCATAAAGAATACATAAAGTAAAATGGGATGAGCTCAAAATATGTACAAGCAACAATTCTGGTTGGTTTTTAAAAAGTGTCTGAATTTTATCAACGTTTATTTCATTGGATTGGCAGGGCATGGTAAAACAGTCGTTTAATCTGGCGTCTTTTAAAATGCCAAGAAGACAAGCATCAAGAACAAAATTTGTCAACCATTCTCCATTATTTAATGAGTTCCAGTCGGACGTTTCCAAAGTATCAAAAAATCCAAAGGTGATTGAATCACTTATATTGTTAAATTCATTAAACAATAAATCAAATTTGAAAACGTAAAATTTGTCTTGGAAGTCTTTAGATATTTGTTTTTTCTGACTTCCTGATATTTTTTTACTTGCTTTTGATGCAAGCATTATTTTAGGCCGAATTGTTTTCAGTTTTTTGAAGTCTTTTTTCTTCCATTCTTCCACAGGTTCAATATTAGATACTGCTTTTATATAACTGTGGTCTTTTTCTATTATTTCAACACTTGCATCTTTTTTATCGATGGGTGTTGAACAAATATATGAATGTTCCTTTTTTAACCTTATACTTTTATCTTCTTCATCTATATTGCCAAAACTAGAAGTAAGTATGTCTTTTGGAAATTTGTCCGAACATTTTATAACTATAGCGTAATTCTTTCAAAGAACTAAGATAATCAATTCTCATGACTTTTACAAAAACATCAGCTCTTACCGATTTTTGTGGTAGAATAATATGCTTTTCTAAATAGTACGCAAACTCAACAGGTGCATTACTTATATGCTTTCCTGATGAATCAACATGAATACCCATAATATTAGTCCAAGGAACAATAAAAGGGCAGTATTTGTTTAATATAAACATACACATATCATCATTTCGATATTGATTCAAATCTTGTCCCTTGTTTATTACTTTAATGTCATTTTCAATTTCATGATAAATTGAAAGAAACATCTTCCGAAACGGACTATTGAATGCAATAGATTCCAAGTATTGGTTCTGATCACTTTCAGGAAGATTATATTCTTTAGTGTTTATATCATCATCAATTTCTATTAAACACTCACACACTATTTCAAAACTTCTTTCAAAGCTAGGTGATTTGTATGGCGTAATCAAAACTATAAAAATATGTTTAAACCACTGTTGGCATTCTTCAATAGTGGCTAAGCTAAATGCAGCTATTAAAGCATACTTTAACAAAGGTCTTAAAATGTGTATTCTACCCAATTTTACATCTAAGTCCTTGCAAATGATATGAATATAATGACATTTGCACCATTGCAATACTACGAAATCGGGTTTGACATTTGGATTTAACTTAACGTTGTTCAAGTATGTCGCACAAGCGTTAAGGTATTCCAGCAAGGTGTGATTATTAAAACATTTTAACACCGCACCGTATAATGCTGCACTGACATCCGTGCAAACTCTTCTACAAAAAGCCCATCTAAATTGATATTTAACCTTATTTTCTTTTAAATACAATTTTAAGGTGTTTAGAAAAGCATATATTGCATCACGTGTGTGTCGTGATAGAATCGCTTCAGCGATTGCTATTACCTTTTTTAGTTTACAGTTTCTTATAACTAATTTATAAGTTAAAATTCTTTTTTCTGCACATTCTAGTTGTCTTACACTTTCACGAGAAGCGTCTAAGTGCAGTGTAAACTTACAGTCCTCAAGAATTTCTTTATTACTTGAGAGTGTCTCAAATGTACATTTTTCCCATGTGTAAACTGTAAACGGTGAAGCAACCATATGTATGTAACTTTTATATGGTCCTCTCTTCATCAAAACGAGAGAATAGAATGGATCTGAATGATAATAAAAATCAAAATTTCCTTCAGACTTATATTTTCTCAGAGTTTCCAAATTATGAATACCCTGAAAGTTGCCTTTTTCGGCAATATCATCAGCAGCGTTCATAATTTGTTGCTTTCTGAATAAATATGCTTTATTTTCCTTAAGTTTATTCTTGAAAACATATCTTTTCACTCCTCTTATCTGTCCAACATGTACTTCATCCTCAGCATGCTGTATTTTATTCGTTCTGTAAACGGAAACATTTCCAACAGAGCTAATTTCAAAGCGAAAAGTAGTACAATCATTAAATCTGCAATACGCATATGCATATATATTTGTTTTAATAGGCTTAACGCAGTAAAAGCACAAAATGCATACATTGTTGTGTTTATTAAATTCTTCTCTTACTAAGTCTTCGAGAAGCTTAATTTTAATGATTTTTATGTGTGCAGCAGTCTTTAAAATATCCAAATTTATTGAAAAAGAGGAATCAAAAAAATTTCTTTTAAATACCCTTTTTGGCTTTGAGGACTTCGATTCACCCCGCATGACAATTCTATTGCACTTCTCGTTGGGATTAGCTTCTTTTCTGTATTTTAAATACTTAGATACATATAAAGAATCATCAGTTATTTCAAAAGGGCCAAAAGTATGATCGCGATTATTTTTCGCTTTCGGCTCTTCTTTAAAACTTTCAAGAATATTGCAAGTATTTTTACATTTTTCTCTCTGATTATCTTCAACACTCGAAGTATTATTTTCAGGACCTTGTTTTTCTAAGACCTTTTTTAAATATTTTATTAGTGTTTTTAAATCAAATTTGAGCTCGTCAATGTCCTTACGAAATTTTTTAAAATAATCGCTTGAGGACAACTTTTTGTTAAAATTGTCAACTTCATTTAAAGTTTCTTCGTTCAATTTATTTTGCTCAATCGAATTTTCCAAAACATTTGACACTGACTCATTCATTGCAGATATGTATTCTTCTCCAATTGGAAAATAATTTTCTCTGCAGTCTCTGCTAAAACTTTGATCACAGTCAAATATAATTTCATTTTTTGAAGCTATATTGCTAATATTGCATATAATATTTTCCTTCGCTTCAGAAATACCAAAATCAGATTTTTTAACCTTGCCTGATTACAACAAGTTTTTCGCCATACAACAGATTCTTCTTTTATTTTTTAAATTGTTTGCAATCTTTCTATATTTACTCCGATTATTCATAGCATTTAAGGAGTTAATAATTATTTGAAACAATTCATCATTTTTCGAAGAAACAATCTGCAACTCCTCTAAAAAGGAGCAGTTTATTAGTATGGACTTCAAATCATATAAATATAACTTACTATTACCTCCCATGGTCGCTCTCTCTAAATTTAAAAGAGAATATTTACATTAAATAAACTCTAAGACAAGTTTGTATTTTTCACATTTTTAGTTTAAATAAACATTTATTATTAACTGAAACTATGGACCATATTCTGTACACAAGACGTTATTTCACGTAGAATACAGAGCATGGTCTTACGTTAGACTACATACTTATACTATGAAAGTCAATAAACTTTCAAATTAATATTTATTTTATTTATTTTTTACTACAATTATACATACATAATTTATGTTTAGAAACTTACGTCGCAGGATTTCGGGAAAAAAATTCTCAGTATGTAATGCAAAATTAAGTCGCAGGATTTCGGAAAAAAATTCTCAGTATGTAATGCTTCCAACCTGTAAAGAAAAAAACGTTTTAATTATTTAGTGTAAAATATATACATAACCATTTGTTAATTTTCACTCATGTATGTTTCACTTACTTTATCAGCCGAGTTTAAAAAAATGTTGTCCACTGTAATCAACCTGTAGATAAATTTCTTTAATAAAATCACTTCTAGCACACTTTACTCATTACAACTTACCTAAATTATAATTCCATTTGCAGAACCCTTCACCATGTAATAATTTTTTGCCTGAAAATTAAATAAAAATGGTATTAATAGTGTTGTTGCGGCAGCAACGTGTGCCGATCATGAATAATAATAAAAACACGAATAAATACGATTGGCTTTATTGAAGCCTTATAGTAAGCTGGTTTTTTTATCTGTTTAAATGATAATACGATATAAAATATAATTAATTTATCTTCAAAAAATTTATAAAAGAAAATTTACTTTATTCTCCCTGGTAAAGTTGGCACAAGATTCTTTTTTTTTAATGGCTGCCACAAATATAGCCAAGCAAATACCAAAAAACCAATTTTCTTTTCACCACTTGTACCGACTACTCTCAGGGTGCCATAAAGAATAAGAGTAAATTCAACCCTAAGACAAAAATTCAAATTTAAAATACGTTAGACAAATTTACTCCACAACATTCCGGCCACCGTGAGTCGATTAGGGAGACTCACCACCACCGTCGAGTACCGCCAACTTTGATGCTGGCCAGCTTAGTCTTCCATACATTGTCCTTACCACCGCCGAGCGAATCTGGCCATCTGCTGCCATGAAAACCTCTTCGATTATTCCTCGCTTCCATTGCCCACGTGTCTCGTTATCATCACAGATTATCACTATATCTCCCACTTGTATAGGCTTCACTGGTTGATACCATTTCGTTCTTCGAGTCAGCTCTGGGAGGTGGTCTAATATCCATCTCTTCCAAAAGGTCTGTTTTAGCTGCTGTAAAATTTGCCATTGCTTTCTTAGACACTTCCCTTCTGGAACACCAGGTGTCTGTAATATATTCGGGCACCCAAGCAAAAAATGGTTGGGTGTTAGTGGCTCAGAGCCCGAGCTTTCAATCGGGAGATGAGTTAGTGGTCTTGAATTTATGAGATTCTCGGCTTCCACCAATAAACTGTAAAACGTCTCAACCTGTGGAGCCTTCTCCTTTAAAGTGAACGATAACACGTTTTTGACCGAACGCACCATGCACCTCCAGCCGATGGATTCGCTGGTGTGTTAAACAGCCATTCTATACCATTTCGCGCACAATCATTCATTACCTTTGCCCCTCGAACACAAGCTCTTCTTTGCTAGCCTCCACGAAGTTGGTGCCTCTGTCGCTTCTTATCCGTACGGGCAAACCTTTGCGATTGACGAAGTTTCTAATACATAAGATAACCGCATCTGTCGACAAATCCCTTGCAATTTCTAAATGGATAGCTCTTGTTGTGAGACATGTGAATATGGCTACCCATCTTTTCTCATGCCGTCGTCCTATGGAAACAATAAAGGGGCCAATGTAGTCCATCCCTGTATACGAAAATGGTCTCACATATGGGGTTAGTCTATCCTGTGGATGCTGTCCACAATTCGGCTAACAGACCTTACTAACTGCCTCAGGCACGGTATCCAATATTTCAATCTAATGGCTGCACAAATAGATTCCTGATTTTGATGCTTAAAGTCTTCATGATACTGTTTCACAATAAGTCTCGTTAGTATGTGTTTTTTCGGCAATATAATACGCTCTTTCGTGTCACTATTAACGTATGTTGCATTATTAATTCGCCCGGACAGGCATATCAAGCCATCTTGGCGTAAGAACGGGGTAAGTTTATAAATTGGGCTAGACTTTGATAAAGCCGCTTTTCTCTCTAATCTAGCGTATTCGTCGCAGAAAAAGTTACGTTGAGCAAGTTTACTTAAGTATTTAGTTGTTTCGATGATTTCACTAACGCTCAAATAGTATCCGTATGCTTCTACAACACCTTTTTGTCCTGTACCTTTCGATTTAAAAATTTTTACTGCACGTTGCACCCAACACATTACTCTGACCAATTTGTTAAAGCTAGAATATCTTCCGAATGGTACAAACGATCCCTCATCAATAAAAAATATAAATTTTGATCGCCTCTCTGGCTTACAGTCGTGTTCATTGATATCGTTTGGAATCTACGGCCAATCCTTTTCATCATCCTTCAAAAATTTCGCACCACTTAGGCAACGGGAAATTTGAAAAATTTTGAGGCCTCGTAGCATCATCTGCAGGGTTTTGTGCACCAGACAACCATCGCCATTGTTCTACCTTTGACGAATCTAATATTTCCACAATTCGGTGCTTCACAAACTGTTTATAGGCTCTGCAATCGGATTGGATCCACTAAACTACCGTTTTAGAGTCCGACCAAAATACTATGTCCCTCGGCTCTATGTCATGACAAGTTGTAATTAATTCCTTTAGTCTTATGCCCAGCACTGCAGCCTGCAACTCAAGACGTGGAATAGAAAGAGGCTTTAACGGCGCGCATCTCGGCTTTCCCGCAACAAAGGCAACATTTATTTCGTTGTTGTAAAATATCCTCCAATAGGCTACAGCGGCAAAATCCACCTCGCTGGCATCCACAAAAACGTGTAAATCGATCACTGCGCCAGGGCAAACAAATTCTCGTCCATAGCATCTTTGTACTTTTACTAGTCCTATCCCCTGCAAACTCTTATACCACTCGTACCATTTAACATAAATCTCATCTAGGATAGGCGATCTCCATTCGACCCTACAGCGCCACAGATCCTGCAGCAGTATTTTCGATTTTATTACTATATTTGCCAAGAATCCGAAGGGGTCAAATATTGACATAGTTAGGCTTAAAACTTCACTCTTCGTTGGCTTTCGGTCTCCATTTAAGACTGCCTCCGGGACTCGCATAAACTTCAGTATGAAACAAAAACAATCATCAGAGGGCCTCCAACGCATTCCCAAAATCTTCTCAGTATTCATCTCACCCGCACCCAAATTCGCCAAGGCTAAATCATCGTCAATGAATCTATTCTCACCTATAGCAGCCAAAAATTCCGGCGAATTTGAGACAAGTCGCCGTAATTCAAAACCGGCCTAGTCATGAATATTAATAACGTCTCTGGCAACACTTACAGCATCGCTCACGCTGGAAAAACAGTCGACGTAATCGTCCACGTAGTGGTTGTCGATAATTGCCAGACAGGCTTTAGGATGACTATCTATATCATTACCTGCATTACATACTCCTCGGGAGGTTTCTTTGTATCTCCATCTCGCCACAAAAAACGTTGGGCAGTCTGATCTTGATCGCGAATTTTAACGCGATGGAACATCTCCTTAATATCAGCGCAAACTCCTATCTGCCTTTGACGAAATCGAAACAATACCGACAACAACATTTTAGGCTGGTATTTATCAGGGCCCTTGATCAGTCTCGAGTTGAATGACTCGCCATCTACACATGCGGCCGCATCAAATACAAGACGCCTTTTGTTGTCCTTATTCATGTTTGTAACAACAAAATGTGGTAAGTACCAGGTACGACTATTTTTAACAGCTACCTCTTCCGGCAATAACTTTCTGGCATAAGACTTTGCTATGTAATCGTCTATTTTGTTCCTATACCACGTACCCAAATCTTTATCCTTATTCATTTTTGCCTCCATATTAAGAAGACGTTTACCAACCAACTCGTCTAGCAGCGTAGGATTATTAAGGTGAGGCGATGCGTTAGAATTTAGCAAAAATACAGAAAGATTAGACACCATTGTGCTGTAACTCACTAACTCATACATTCTCTTTGCAGATATCGGCGGAAATGCTCGTGCTTTAGCAATCTGGCTTCTTATCAGTACCTGGGGACGCCCATAGTGAAACTCGAGAGTACTAACGACCTGATGAACACTATCAGGATAAATTAAGAATGCCTCTACTTTAGATCTAGCATCCCCTTTCAAAGATTTCTGTAATCTAATTAAATTCTCTAAATTCGAATAGTTATAATTCGCCGTTGTTTCCCTATACGACACTATAAACATAGGCCATTGTTCGGGTTGGCCTGAAAACGAAGGTAAGTCAAGGAGTTTACGAATCTGACGGGAATCGTTTGCAGTTTGCATTACGGGCATATTGAAAGAAGAACTTGTTGAATATGTAGGCAAGTACGATGGTGTAGGTGGTGCCATACGCGAATATGTCGATGCACACAACTGAGCCGAGCGTTGCTGAATGAAATCAGCCGAAATTGGCAAAGGATTGTAGTGGCTCATTGAAGGCTGTGATACGCTGTAGTGCAAAGATGTTGGTAGAGACGATTGTGGCTCAATATACGGCGATGATTGTGGAGCAGTATAGGGTAAAGTGTTCATTGTTGGCGCGAATGATTGTGCGGCAGTGTAAGGTATATTTAATTTAAAAAGGCTTGAATACTCACTTGTATTTATCCTTGGCTGATGTGTGAGAGTTGCTGGAGTAGTTTTTATGTCTGACATTGAGTAAAGGTGGTTAGTTAATGCGGTGGGTGGTACAGTGGCTGAAATTTCTTTAGGCGTCCTGATTGGCGAAATTCCTTCGGTGGTTACAGTTTGGTTTGAAGAACCGGCAATAGCTAGCAGTTGTTTCAAAGAGTTCTTTAAGGCTAGAAACTCTTTCTTTAGTTTTGCCACAGACAAACCATCCACTTCTATCATTGTTGTCTCATTATCGCTTTCGGCCGGAGAAGCTGTCAGAGTGTTGTCTTTCGTTTCTGATGGCATATTTCCTTCCATGACTCTTTTACTTCTGAGGAGCATTTGTTTTATTCCACGAAATAAAATAATAAAAAATGTTGTTGCGGCAGCAAGGTGTGCCGATAATGAATAATAAAAACACGAATAACTACGATTGGCTTTATTGAAGCCTTATAGTAAGCTGGTTTTATTATCTGTTTAAATGATAATACGATATAAAATATAATTAATTTATCTTCAAAAAATGTATAAAAGAAAACTTACTTTATTCTCCCTGGTAGAAGTCGGCACAAGATTCTTTTTTTTTAATGGCTGCCACAAATATAGCCAAGCGAATACCAAAAAACCAATTTTCTTTTCACCACTTGTACCGACTACTCTCAGGGTGCCATAAAGAATAATAAATATAAATAATAATAAATAAATATAAATAATATAACATTACATAGCGATTCTTCCTTTGCAACATTACAGGGGGTAGCGAAGCACACCGGGTGTAGCTAGTTTTCTATAAAATTAATGACTCGACTATTCTTTTGATAATTTGTTATATTAAATGGGGCCACAATAATGTTTTTTTTTAACAAAAGTTTGTCTTTTTTAAACGTTGACGGTACGCATATAAACTTTGCACACTGTATGTATTTTCTAATGGATTTCCTATTCGTCAGTGATAAAATCCAAGCTTTTTTGATTGCAAAAACGATCTTATGTGAGATATCATGTGTGCATACATTCTTATATGGCTCCATATAATAAATCTTATATCTATATACGGATCCACATATGAAGAGCTTCATAATGAAATTTCCATATATGAGCTTATGTATTATAATACGTTTCATATATTAGTTCATATATAATAGTTTTGCCATTTATAATCCCATACATTTCCACACATGAATTCATACATATTCATATATCGATATATACATTTATATATTAAAAATATATGGACCATACATAATTTTTTTAGCTGGGTATGTATTATTTTTTTCTACTGGAGGTCTACTGTGTAATTCGAATCGAAAGAAAATACTTTCGAATTTGTATGCTTATAACATGTAAAATCGAAAGCATTTTCTTTCGTTTCGAGTTACAGAGTTGACCGCCTGATTTACATACATACATATCGTCGCCTAAAATCCAAAAGGCCGTAAGTACACTTTTTACTTTTATATAGGAGAACCGAAAAACCTTATAAATGTAAGACTATTTATTTGGTAGGTGCCAAATTGAATAATGAATAAAATCGGTACTTTTGAACATATCTCGGTAAAAATTTAGGAAAAGTTGTATTTTGGTTATGAATTTTTTGGTTGTTACGGCTTTTTGGATTTTAAGTGACGATATGTAGATTAGCGTATGTGATTACATTGTTATGTTACTTTTTGAATTTTTTTTGTTAATTTTGCCTTTAATTTTGTGTTTGTCAAAAAAATAAAAATTTAATAAATAAGGTTGTTTGTAATTTAGTTGCTATTTGTTAAATATTTACTCGTTCTGTATTTTGATTTAAAAATTATGGTCACCGTATAAATATGCACACATCTTTTTTTAGTTTAAGTTTCAACAGTTAAGTTAGTCATAAGATTATTATTAATACAGCAAGAAGCCTTTTTTCCTTAACATGCCGACCACACGAGCAATAATCTTGGCAATTATTGCCACGGCAATTGTGAAATTCGATTGCCGACACAAGATATTAGCTTGTGGACCGTAGGAATATGTGTTCAAATATATATTCAGCAACAAATGTTAAAATACATTGCTGAGCAACAATCTCTTAACACATGCTTTCAAATACAAATAATATTAAGTTTTTTTCAACGTAAAAATAGAAAACAAAAGTTTTAACTGCCTAAAACCAATAAAAGTTCAATTTAAAATTAGAAAATGATAAAATTATTGACAGTTGAAGTATTTATGTGAATAAAAAGCAAATATATTTGAATATACGTGTTCGCCACCTCTAAATACATTGTTGAACACAAGCAATTTGTTGTCATCATTCTGCCGGCGTTATTGCTTGTGTTAAGACACATCAAATTGTTCGTGTGGTTGTAGTGTAAACGAAAGAGTTTAATTGATACGTTGGGAAAAGGAGTTACCTCACCCCAACAACAATTATAAAATTAAAAATTCCTTTTTCTGTATACATACATGCATATTATCTGCAGTAATCAGTAATTGTTCATGTGAGTTAGTAAAGGCTTCATTATTCTTTACTTATATATTTCTAAATTTTAATAGTTACTTTTTATGTTACAACTTATCACCTGTTTCTGAGCAAAACGGCCGCAGTTTTCTATTAAAGTGATGAGTTTTACATCATCTATTTTTATGTTTCAACTAGTTTTGTTTTTCTGATTTTTTTTAAATTTTAAAAGCACAAGCACAATTTTTATTTTTATTTTTTTGCTTTCACTTAGAATTACTCAAAAATTTTTTGATTTTCACAGGTTGGTTGCAAATGAAACCTGCGAATAAACGCAGTATATGAGTTCTCATAAAATGAATCTTTGTGTACTTTTTATACATGAGAAATTTGTTTTTATTGTTTGTATTTAATAAAAATAGCTTAATAAATATGTTTGTTTCTTAAATTTTTCTTGATTTTAAAGTTGCCCCTTTTTTTCTTAGAAATCCTCTTTTTGTGCCACTTTTTCTTGAAAATCCCCTTTTTGTGCCCCTATTTGAAATTGTTCAACGGTAACTTTGAGTATGAAGCGAACTGTTTCCACTCAGAGTATGATAAAAGCAACAGTTTTTTCAGTATTAACATATTTATTCGAAGTTGGGCTTTAGTAAACAAACATCTCAGTAGTTTCAGGGATGGAATTGTTCATGTTACTCTATAGTTTAAAAAGTGCCCAATTAAGTCAGTGTCGCCAGTTTAGGGGATTTGTCCCCAAATTGGGGATCTGGGGATTTGTTGGGGATGATAACCAAATTTTAAAAGAATTTTTGGGGATTTTTTTATATAAGTGATGGTATCAAGAATGGTTTTTGAGCTAATAAATGTGCGTCTGGTAAATCTAAAAATGTGTGTTACTATTAAAAGTGAATTGTTTTTAATAAAGATCAAGGCAGATTAACGAATAATGAACACTACCAAAACAAAAATACGTAACAAAATGCAATATGACTTGTTGAAACACTTCTTAGAATAAGCACACACTTTAGAGATAATTCAATTTGTTGTGACAAATTTAATCCTTCTGCTGACATGCTAAAGCTTTTTAATACAAGTATTTCGATTCTGTAGTTTTCGAAATGGTAAACTTTGGTTAAAAATTTTTTATACTTGTGTACATTAAACAATGTGTAATTTTTTCTTTACACTTTTTAAAAGTGAAAATTAAATTAATCAGCCCAATTATGAAAAGCAATTTGCCGGGAATTTTTTCCCCTTTCCCACTCCTCCTATTATGAATTAAAATTTCTCCGGGAAAAAACTCCCCGAGAAAAACATAGGTATTCTAAACCTAAGGGAGAGGGAGAAAAAAATCCCCGAGAAATAAGTAGGTATTTTAAATATGAGGGAGAGGGAGAACTTTGAGAGTTTTCTCCCCAAACATTTTGAAGGGAACTAATGCAAAAGTTTAAAAATCAAATTAATAAATGCTATAAAACAATGGTATATTCATTTATTTAGAACAAAATGTTTAAATTAACACCGGAACGGTATATCTCTCTCTTGTGTTATGCATTTTTATCCTAGCCCTGCTCACATCAACTTAAAAAACATGAACTACTTCTGCCTTTAGAAAAAAATACTTAAACAATAAAATTGCACGCCTCCTTTCACATAGTTTACATAGCAAGTAGATGGAAGATTTGTTTTCCTATAACATCAAGACCGATTAGAAAAACTATGAAATTTACAAATTCCTTTGTACATACAATCATTGGAAATTTAATTCACTCCAATCTGCACCTGGGCATTTTTAGCTCCACTTTGTCAGCATTAAGTTATTCCGCATGGTTGTATATGATTACGTTTTTAATTTCATTTTTTATTTAAGCAAAAAATATATTTATATTAACACACAACCTTATTGGCAATGAAAACTGAAATTTTTATTAAATTTCTATTGCTGAACTCTTGCTTTATTGCAGAATAAAATGTAAACAATAAACAGCTGAACCAGATTCAAAAATTGCCGATAAGCTCTAGAAAAAAACTGGCAACACTGAATTAAGTTCATTGGTAACTATGTACATACTAAAGGGTTGCATTTGTAGACTCGTTTGTATAGCCAAAACAAATATACCGTGGTATGTACCATATAATTGTAGTGTGAGCGACAGAACTAGTATACGAGCTATTGTGTGTGCGTGCGTGCTGAGCAACTGTTTGATCTGTTTTTGCTCAAAAAATACATATTGTAATACAAATATATGAAAAAACTACTATTGAAACAAATACATGATGTGCAGATGTATGTGCGGACGTTCGTTATGTTATTTTGTGGCGCAGCCAAAGTATAGAGAGAGAAAGAGACTATTTTGCTCTGAGAGTAATTACAAATGCATGTTTCATGTACATGTATCATTTACTTACATATGTATGTGCAATTTTGCTTTCATTCATTCATTCATCAGCCAATTATATTTTTTCTCAACGCATAATAAGGCACTTATGGTAAAAGCAGTTTTATGTATCTTATTTGCCTTAGAAAAACAAAAAAAATAAATGTGTTGTTTTCATTTGCTCATTGGCCAACCATACAATAATTGCTTAAAAAATCAACATCTACAACTAGTAACAGAAAACGATAAATAACATATTTGTTCATACCAGAACAAATAAACACGCAAACCTAGTGCAAACAGATGTATCTGTGCAATGCTATAGTACATACATGTGTATGTATTAGAGACCTGCGTAAACAGTCTTGAAATGTAAATACGACATGTTTTTTAAATGTATTCACGTTGCACGTATTATACTAAACCAATAATAAATGCTGTCGTACTATAAGCGAAGCACGATGGATGTATTGGTGTACGTGTATATCAGTGTTAACAAGCGATGTCCACAGACTGCTTTTTTTTTTTTTTTTTTTTTTTTAAGAGAAGTAACACTCGGGCAATTAATGCCTACTTCTATTACTAGGTGTTAACTTCTTTAGAAAAGGGATAGTGATAGAAGACAGGTGGTTAAGGAAGATATAGAAGAAAGCTTCATTATTTTACAACTCTGCTTTTTGCACGTTTTTTAATATTAAATTTTGAAGCTGTGTTTAGTAGCCATTTTATTGGTTATTTTACTTCGCCGATGATTTTGCTACAGAACACCGACGAAGGAGGGCGCTCTGATGTTACATTAGGATTAGCATCTGCTGAAGTCGGTATAGTTCAGTGACCAGTGACTATGCCTTCATCGCTTGAAATTTCCTACAACAACTGATGCAAAGGGACTCTAATGCACATCAGAAAAATGCGTGGTGTTGTTATTTTGATGACTGTCGGATACAGGGATTGAACCCAGGATCTTCAGTTTTGTAGTGAACGTGCTAACTACTTCAGCCAATACCACCCTTTGTTTGTAACAAACACTCAAAGGAAGTAGTGTTGATTTGTGCATGCTTGTTAATTTGCATATTGTACGTTTGAGTGTGTGTAAGATGTAGATGGTAAGCTATTATGTGATTAACCGCATACAACTAATGTTAATGCATGTGTGCGTTTGCATGTGCGCAGAAAAATAAAAGATCATACACACACACATGCATGACGTTTGTACACGCGCTCACGCGTAGAAATAAGCAAGTATCACATATTCTTCCGTCACGAAGTATTTTCTTCTTTACTTCTATACCTATAATAAAATTTCTTGCAAACAGTGTTGTTAACGTCATGGGTGACCAAGCTAAATTTAAGGTTGTGTAAGTGAGCGAAAAAGATAAACACACAGGCAGAAACAATTAATAAAAGTAATTCTTATATGATTTTTTTTATGAAAGAATTTTTTCTAGAAACCCGTTTCAACAAAAATTAATAAATAAACATTATTATACACTTAAATTCTGAATTTAAAACTACGAAAAACCAACTTGTAAGAGAAAACAATTTTTAATTTTCACATAAGCAAAAGCATTTTTTAACATAAACAGCATACACAATAAATTTCTCGCAGTGCGTTTGAGAAAAATGAGTAAAAAGATAAGCAGAAAATGTATCTCAGATAAGACAAAATGAAAGAGAATAAGAATACGTGTGAATTCGATTTGCAAAAATTTTGCTACATGATGTTCACAAAGAATGATAAACTACAAGATTACGCCAGTGCAAAAAAAATAGTAGACGTGTGACGTCACGCACACTGTGTTTCTATTGGCTGATAATTTGGTTTATTTTTTTTATAAAGCTCTTTAAAGCTATTTTGACTGCAGGATTGCCAACCACTATACAAGTACTGGTTTTTCTAAGTTCTGTGAAGAAAAGTGGACATATAATAATCCCACTTTTTTACTTTTGCAGTTACTTACGAACAAGAAGATAAAACAATATTGTTTTTGTTGTAGGTATTTACCCTTTTTTAATATTATCCTTAATTAGATAATTGATTTTTAACCGATATATAAATTAAGACCCGTGAACTTTTAAGCAGTTCAGTTTGTGTGTGTTGTTAGCAGGTAACCAAAAGTATTCGTAACAACTTTTCCATGAAAAATGCTAAAATATTTTTTTAATAATTAAGTGACCGCTATGTGTATGTATGTAGATGTTATGTTTGTATGGATATACACACACTACATACGCATATTCATAGGTATATATACATATAGTATGTATGCAATGCAAAGCTGGTACATTGGGTATTTATAACCACAAAAAACTAGTTTAAGTATTATATATTGAAATATACATTAGAGCCGCTCACATAAAAAATTCTTGTTATCCCTCCCAGAAATTCAGTGTGAACTATATTAGAAAATAGCTATTTAAAAATATATTATAGTTAGAGTCTTTAGTTTTGGTATGTTTCGATTTGATGCTACATATGTATTAACACAGAAAATATTAAATAAGTAATAAAATTCAAAATTAGGCGCTTTGTTAAGATTAATAAGACAAGTTTAATTTCAAAAATTAAAAGAAACTCTCAACAACAAATAAGAAAATATTTTGTAGAGAAAATATAAAAATATAATAATTAGATTGTTGCGATTTCTTTGTTTAAATTTCTTAAGCTATGTACAGACGGTTGTCAGATCTTACAATATTGCCAGTAAAATGTGCTCAAAATTTCTTACAACCGTGTGAACTGACAATTTTTGTCAGACGTCGTTGCCAGAAAAAGCATTGTCAGTCCATTGCAAGACTAGCAGTTGACAAAAAATTGTCAGACATCTTACAATCATGTGAACACATTGTAAAATTATTGCCAGATATTTGTCATACATTTTAATATTGTCAGATGTGCGCAGTTTATGCATCTGACAATGGCGTCATTGTAAGAGAATTCTTTCTATGGGCAACACTGCACACGCTTGATTTTAAAGAAAAAATTGATAATAAAATATATGCAGACAAAATCATTGCAATTGCTTCTTTATGGTCCATAATAATTTACATTTTCACTTTTTACATTAAACACAAACACAAACGATAAATATTTAACAATTTCCAACAAATGGTTTAAGTCTGGCAACGCATAACAACAGATCTAACAATTTGTGCATATGTCAACCGTGTGAACTGACAATTTTTCTACTGACGATTTTGTCAGGTGAATTTATTGTCATACAACCGTCTGGCAATAAATTGTAAGATTTTCTGACAACCGTGTGAACTGACAAGGAATATTGTGCTGGCAATTTTCGATTGCCAGTACATTTTCAGCACATTGCCAGATCTTACAATATTGCCAGTAAAATGTGCTAAAAATTTCTTACAACCGTGTGAACTGGCAATTTTTGTCAGACGACGTTGCCACAAAAAGCATTGTCAGTCCATTGCAAAACTAGCAACTGACAACACATTTTGTCAGACACCTTGCAATCGTGTGAACACATTGTAAAATTATTGCCAGATATTTGTCAGACATTTTAATATTGTCAGATGTGCGAAGTTTATGCATCTGACAATGGCGTCATTGTAAGATAATTCTTTCTATGGGCAACACTGCACACGCTTGATTTTAAAGAAAAAGTTTATAATAAAATATATGCAGACAAAATCATTGCAATTGCTTCTTTATGGTCCATAATAATTTATACTTTCACTTTTTACATTTAACACAAACACAAACGATAAATATTTAACAATGGCCAACAAATGGTTTAAGTCTGGCAACGCATAACAACAGATCGAACAATTTGTGCATATGACAACCGTGTGAACTGACAATTTTTCTACTGACGATTTTGTCAGATGAATTTATTGTCATACAACCGTCTAGCAATAAATTGTAAGATTTTCTGACATCCGTGTGAACTGACAAGAAATATTGTGCTGGCAATTTTCGATTGCCAGTACATTGTCAGCACATTGCCAGATCTGACAATATTGTAAGATCTGACAATCGTCTGTACATAGCTTTAGTTTCCCATACTTATGCTTTAAGTCTTTCATTTGATTTTTCCCAGCCTTAACATAGGGTCTACACCTAACATAATATGTAAGATAAGAGCGTCAAATTCAATCGCAGAGCGAATCATGTTACGTGTAGACTTCAAATTAGTGTTATCTCAATCTTATAAGATTTTTTATAAGAGCGTTGTTATAAGAAATCCTATAACAACAATCCTATGAGATGAAGTGTCAAAAAACACACGTATTTGAAAGTAAATTAGTATGCATGTGTGAGTGTTTATTAAAATAAATGAAAAACAATGCTTTGGACAAAATTTCTGGGATTTTATATGTTTAAATGTGTTTAATTGATTCATAAATTAAATTTTGTGTGAAAAAGTGAAAATAAAATAACTAATTATACAAAAATAAAACATGTTAACTCAATGAGAATTTGCATTAAATGAAATGTTATAAGAAAACTGAAATTACGTGTTCCTGTTGTATGAGATGAAGAGAAATATCTGCATTTTATTTTTGTTATTCTGCCGACGTTCTCTCAAATATTATGTCAGAGTTAATCGCAGTTGTAGACGCTATGTTACATAAGGTCTACACCTAACATAATATGTAAGATAAGAGCGTCAAATTCAATCGCAGAGCGAATCATGTTACGTGTAGACTTCAAATTAGTGTTATCTCAATCTTATAAGATTTTTTATAAGAGCGTTGTTATAAGAAATCCTATAACAACAATCCTATGAGATGAAGTGTCAAAAAACACACGTATTTGAAAGTAAATTAGTATGCATGTGTGAGTGTGTATTAAAATAAATGAAAAACAATGATTTGGACCACATTTCTGGGATTTTGTATGCTTAAATGTGCTTAATTGATTCATAAATTAAATTTTGTGTGAAAATGCGAAAATAAAATAACTAATTATACAAAAATAAAACATGTTAACTCGATGAGAATTTGCATTAAATGAAATGTTATAAGAAAACTGAAATTACGTGTTCCTGTTGTATGAGATGAAGAGAAATATAGGCATTTTATTTTTGTTATTCTGCCGACGTTCTCTCAAATATTATGTCACAGTTAATCGCAGTTGTAGACGCTATGTTATGGCAACTCTTACAATAGACGTGTGACGACACGTCTAAAGCTATGTGCAGACGATTGTCAGATCATGATACAATTATAACAGGTACATGCACAAGCCCAGCCTGTTAATGTACACAATACCTACAGTTGTCAAACTTTGTTTACAAGCTGCAAAAATGTTAGTGTATGTGTGTGCATAAAATGATTACAGTGTTGCCAATGAAATTACACATGGCTGTGTTTCCAGTTATATGTTAAAGAAAATTACACTACACATCTTTTGTGTAGGTTAAAATTAAAACAAAAATAAATAAAAATACAAGCCAAAGTATAATTACACACAGATTACACATGAATGTAATTACATGGCCTACAAATGAGAGTAATTGCACACTCTGTGTAATTACACACCTATTGGCAACACTGAATGACTATAATCACAACTATAATCATTCATGAATGCCGCGTCTGCAATTGTACTTTAGTTACCCTGTAATTGTTATTTTTAAAAAATAACAATTAATAACAATATTTCTTGTCAGTTCACACGGTTGTCAGAAAATCTTACAATTTATTGCCAGACGGTTGTATGACAGTAAATTCATCTGACAAAATCGTCAGTAAAAAAATTGTTAGTTCACATGGTCGTTATATGCAAAAATTGTTAGATCTGTTGTTATGCGTTGCCAGACTTAAAGCATTTGTTAGAAATTCTACAATATCGTTTGTGTTTGTTTTAAATTTAAAAAGTGAAAGTATAAATTATTATGGACCATAAAGAAGCAATTGCAATGATTTTTTCTGCATATATTTTATCATCAATTTTTTCTTTAAAATCAAGCATGTGCAGTGTTGCCCATAGAAAGAATTTTCTTACAATGACGCCATTGTCAGATGCATAAACTTCGCACATCTGACAATATCAAAATGTCTGACAAATATCTGGCAATAGTTTTACAATGTGTTCACACGATTGTAAGATGTCTGACAATATGTTGTCAGTTGCTAGTCTTGCAATGGACTGACAATGCTTTTTCTGGCAACGTCGTCTGACAAAAATTGCCAGTGCACACGGTTGTAAGAATTTTTTAGCACATTTTACTGGCAATATTGTAAGATTTGACAACCGTCTGTACATAGCTTAAAGCTATGTACAGATGATTGTCAGTTCTTACAATATTGTCAGATCTGGCAATGTGCTGACAACGTACTGGCAATCGAAAATTGTCAGCACAATATTTCTTGTTAGTTCACACGGTTGTCAGAAAATCTTCCAATTTGTTGTCAGACGGTTGTATGACAATAAATTCATCTGACAAAATCGTCAGTAGAAAAATTGTCACTTCACACGGTTGTCATATGCACAAATTGTTAGATCTGTTGTTATGCGTTGCCAGACTTAAAGCATGTGTTAGAAATTGTTAAATATTTATCGTTTGTGTTTGTGTTAAATGTAAAAAGTGAAAATGTAAATTATTATGGACCATGAAGAAGCAATTGCAATGATTTTGTCTGCATATATTTTATTTTAAATATTTTCTTTAAAATCAAACGTGTGCAGTGTTGCCCATAGAAAGAATTATCTTACAATGACGCCATTGTCAGATGCATGAACTTCGCACATCTGACAATATTGAGATGTCTGACAAATATCTGGCAATAATTTTACAATGTGTTCATACGATTGTAAGATGTCTGACAATTTGTTGTCAGCTCCTAGTCTTGCAATGGACTGACAATGCTTTTTCTTGCAACGACGTCTGACAAATGTCAGTTCACACGGTTGTAAGAAATTTTGAGCACATTTTACTGACAATATTGTAAGATCTGACAACCGTCTGTACATAGCTTAACGGTAAACTCTCTGATTGGCGTAATATTGTAGTTTATCATTCTTGATGTTCACCCATGGTTTAGTTCCTGTCCATACTTAATGGGTGAACATCATATAGCAAATTTTTGCAAATCGAATTCACACCAGTGTGCACACTTAATTTTTTTTAAATTCGGTAGAATCGACAAAAAAAGTCGGTAGATTTGAATGAAATTCGGTAGAAATTTTTTTTTATTCAGAGAAACATAAAAAATAACAATTCAAAGAAACATAAAATATAACAAAATAGTATATGTACTATATATAAAGGGTAAGTGCAAGGAGTATCAAACTGAACAGGTTCCAAAAGCGCATTTAAAACTTCATATGTGATTGGAAATTAAACTGCCATAAACAATGAAGCATTTCCAATAAAAAAAGTGTTATCTCCAGTTATTTGACCTTACCATTTACATAGATATCCTATGCATATATAAAATAATATTCATAAATAACAGGAATTCATTTTTTGTACATAAGTTTTATAAAGCTACTAAAATAACTTTTATTTGACAGACATTTGTAACTACAAAGATTAAATGTAAGACCCATTTATGAATTTAAACTTTTGTGCAAAAATTATTAAATCATTGGTAGGAATAAATATTTCATCCCCAAGGCACAATTCTTTGGCAAATATTAGGTTACTTATAGTTTCAGTTTTTAACCGATTTCTTTGTTCTATTTTAATGATTTTCATAGGCAAAATAGGCAATTTACACATATATCGACTTAAATTACTAAATAACAATATGCGGTAGATTTCAGGACTTGTTCGGTAGAATTGGTAGATTGTTAAATTGACAGACATATTCGGTAGAATCTACCGAATATCGGTAGAAGTGTGCACACTGATTCACACGTATTCTTATTCTCTTTCATTTAGTCTTATGTAAGATAAATTTTTGCTTATCTTTTTACTAATTTTTCTCAAACGCACTGCGAGAAATTTATTGTGTATGCTCAGCATGACCATATTAGCTTATTTTGAGCTAACTTTAGCTTATTTTTTTTGGGATTTAGCTGCAAATTTCCATTTAGCTCTTAGGTTATTTTTTAGCTTTTCTTTTTAAATTCATTTAGCTTTTTTAGCCGTTTTTTAACCTAAATTGCATGTTCTCAAAAAATATGTTAAAAAATAAAAAAGTTATAATGACAAAAATTAAAAATTTTAAGCGTACTGACTAAATGGCTTAACCGATATTCTTCAATTATAGTCGAGATCAAGTCACTTTTCAAATGACAAAAACAAAATTAAAATCGGTCTAGCCGTTTGGGAGATACGGCGTCAAAGACACGCAGATTCAACTAAATATATCTGGAAATGATGTGATATCTTCTGAACATCTGGACAGATTTTCTTCAAACAAAGCTAAGAAGACTCGCGGTCAACTCACCTTGAGAACAAAAAATAAACTAATTCAAAATCGATGCAGCACTTTGGTCTGTACGTGGACTCGTTCATATAAGAATTACTTTTGTTAATTGTTTCTGCCTGTGTGTTTATATTTTTCACTCACACAACCTTAAATTTATCTTGGTCACCCATGACATACTTGCAATTTTTGTTGCAGCAATTCTTAAGTTTATTGGTGAGAGAGGTGAGAAGATTGGGGAGGGGTTCACAGTTTCATATGCTCGGCAATTCTCTTTTGAATTGAAAATCGTAATTATTAATTTCAAGTTGTTAGTTTGTATTTGACGTTTTTTATAATTTTATTTCTTCAGTGGTATGAAAAATAAAAAATATAACAAAAAGTAAATATAATTGTTAATTTTTCAAGGAAATTTGTGGTGTTTTAATTTTTTTTAATACATAATTGCAATATATTTTAATTTCGTAATGTGGACATCTATGCAATTTGAGAGCAGAATTTTAAGAAATTGCAGCAACAAAAATTGCAAGTCTGGGCGAGGACTTACAGTACGAATAGACGAGCAATTTTTATTTCTGAACATAAGAAATAACGTCGGCAGAATGATGTCACAAAAAAGTTTGTGTTCAAACTTATTTTAAGGGGTGGCTAGATGTATAATGTTAAAACTCAAAATTAAGATTGTCGTATGCATACAAAGTGCGCGTTTAAGTTTTGATTTTTTAATACTTCTTCCACAGAGCATATATTTTGTGCTTCTGCTTGATTTTTTTGTAATAAAATTATTATTTCTAGCTTCCCGCCATTATTTTCTACGAAAAAGGTAAATTTGACAGCTTGTGTCCTAACATAATTGCTCAGACTTGTGTTTGAGCAATTGTTTCCAAACATGTGTTCGAACACTAACATTTACGGTTTACACAGTAATTTTTTGTGTTAGCAACAGATTTTGACAATTGCCAACACAAAAATTTCCAAACTTATGTCTCGTGTAAACTCACTGTTACTTTATTTGTGTTTTTCCTTGGAATTGGCATGCCTGTATGTATTTAGGCATGCGTATCTTCTTAACTAGCATACGGTTTTTGTTGTTGTTATTGCTTGTTTACGTTTAATTAAAATTGCATGTGCTACGCATGTATTTAGTTCTTTGCTACTATTCTAGATTATTCTTTGCATTGACCCTGTAGGAATATTTTCGCGTAACATTTACATTAACCCTGTTGGAATATTTTTGCATAACGCTGAATTAACCTTGTCGACGGCCATTTCCGTAACAATAGTTTAGATTTATTAACAAATGTGCCTTGGAAGTAAGTAAATTTTAAAAAAATTTAAGCAGATACTGACATAAAATAATACTTTTTTATGAGAAAGCATAGAAATCAAAGACAGGAAGAAATATTTATTGGATTTATGACCAGTCATCCGAGTATAGCCAAAGAATTTACCAAAGGCGATAAAGTGGAAATTGATCATGTATGGTCGCAACTTGAAGTTGAACTAAATGCTGATGGACCGCCTTTTAGAAACGTACGCTCGTGGAAAAAAGTAGGAACTGACAAAACGTATGTATTTAAATGCATACATAGTATATGTATATATACGCACGTATGGACATACATATGCACATATGTACACTGAAAGGAAAATCATTCATTCAGAGAATGAAACGGTTTCATTAAATGTTCTGCATTATATTAATGAAACTTTTCATTAATACAATGAACAATTTCATTGTATCTATGAAATCTTTCCATCTCTGCTCTTCATGTGTTCTTCATAGTTCATTGTATTAATGAAAATCGTTACATTGTTTAAACGAATTTTCTTTTTGGCGAATTTGGGGCAAATATAAATAAGTTCCAAAAATTTTATTTTCTTACTGTATTCAGTTTGTCAAGCTTAAATAAATGAAAAGTTATTTTCTTAAAATATATTTTCTATTTCTTACTTTTCCAATCATTTTAATTTGAAAGCAGTATGGTCATCATAAATGCAATGAAATCATTTCATTTATACAATGTAATATTCTTCATTGTATAGCAGATATCTCTCTCTTTCTCTTTTTTTATCCATTAACGTCCCTCACCACTATCCAACCGCAAGAAGGTTGTGCCAAACATCTTATCACAGAATACACAGAAGTGAAGAAAGTGACAGGTAAAAAAAGCTCCAATCAGGTTTTTGTTAAAATTCGTGGAAAAAAAGAGAAAAGCGTAGTGTATTTGATACTGTAGTGTATTACTACTTACCAATTAACACAGGCAATAAAAATTTATCGCACTAAAAAGACGTAGCAAAACAAAAACGACGACAAAATTTGAGGGAAAACGAGACAAACAGAAAAATACACGTATCTTCCGTCTCGAGACACTTCTTTATGTTTTGTGATCTTATAAAGATGCTTGTTTTGTTAAGATTTTTGTTTGATTCTTTTAAACTTATGTTTATGTATTGTGATTCTCAACAACATATTAAGAGTTTTACTATAAACATGCAAGTTTTTCGGCTTACTTAAATATTATTTGGGTTGAACTCTACTGATGAGTTCCTTAAATTTTAAATGTTTTACGTTAATAAATACATACATATGCTTATATATTAAGTACATATGCATTTCTATATATTAAATAAAATAAAAAAATCTGTTTATCTTTTATTAAGTAGGTGGTTTGTAAGGGATATGATTTCATGTTTTTAATAGAAAATTTTCATTATTTACTGCTTATATTTCATTATATATATGAAATTTTCTTTATATTAATGAATTAACTTCATTTATAGTATGTAAAAACTTCATTAAATCAATGAAACAACTACATTATATTCATGAAAAAGTTTCATGGAACTAATGAAATAGTTTCATTCTATTTATGATATAGCCGCCAAAATTAACTTCATAAATACAATGAATCATTCTTCATTGATTCAATGAAGGGCTTCATTAGCTGACTTTTAATGAAACATTTCATTAATAAAATGAAGAATTTCATTGTCTGAATGAAGGTTTTCCTTTCAGTGTATGTATGTAGTATCGTTGGCTGTAGGCAATTTAAAAATTAATTAACACTTTATACATATACATAGGTTTGCATTGACAAATTTATGCAGCTTACAAACTTTTGTGAAGGGATTTGAAGGCTCTAAAAACTGTGCGGTAAATAAAAGCCAAACAAATATGGAAACTGCAACAACTTCATCCCCTACTCCACCATCGCCATCGAAGTCATCATCGTCATCTTCATCATCACCCACACTAGTTCGTAGTCAAAATAGAACAAGAACATTGGCCTTAAATGAGCTGATGGAAACAGAAAATACAAATTTAGAAAAATCGGAAAAGAATTTGCTAAACTCAATGAAACTTAAAACAAATAGAAATTTACTAGTTCTTGGAAATTTTTCGTTTTTAAAAACGATTCGGTATACAGAACTGACAGGAAAAAATAACTGCTTTTCTATAAGAAAAAGCAGTTTCGATTTTTTAAGAATCGAAGTATTGAACGACGTAAAAAAAGCCTTTGCTGACACATCAACATAATTATAAAGTTTTTATGAATAAAATTATTGTTTAAGTATAATTTGCTTAGTTAACGGATTTTTACTTTTGTTTAACAAACATAATTACGTATAAGTTGCTTATTTACTTCTATATTGTTTAAGGTCAATGAACATAATTTGCTTACTAACCCCCATATTTATAAAAAAAAATAAAATGAATTTGAAATTCATTTTAGGAAAGTTTTGTATGGAAAATTTGAACTGAAATACATTTCAAATTCGTTTCAAATTTTATGAATATGGGGGTAAACACTTAACAAATATTTACTCTTGACTCATATTATTCTCTAAGTTCAATGAACACAAATATTGATGTTTTGTATTTACTTTTTATTATTTCGCAAAACAACCAAGTATCATATTGCAATTGTCACAGCTGCATGTTTAAATTATGGTTTATGGCATTAAAGTGTGTTTTATTAACTGAATCGTTATCGTTCTTCTGGTTAAAGTACTAGAAGGACAATTAAGGCAATTAAGTAACAGTTCTAATTTATGTGTTAGAATTGTATTTCTATTACTACGTTTATACGAAGGGCTTATTTGCAAATAAAACGGTAAATTGTTGCAATATTATTGTTTTTATTGAGGTAGTTTAGACGAGAACAATTTTTAAGCCGCACAATTTTTGTTCTTTTCCAAATTACACGAGACTAATTCATCTGGCACAAAATGTATTCGTATACACAGCTGTGTGTGTGTTAGTGTTTTTAGTATTCATTTAACATTTGCTGTTTTTTAAGTTGTAAGTGTATTGGTTTTATGCTGCTAATGCGGGGTTGAAGCTGGTTGAAAAGTTATGCCAACCGCAAAACCACTCTCTTTGCCTCTCTCACCAACAAACTGGCATGTTATGCCAGCACAATTATGCCCAAGGCAAATTCATAACAGGTAAAGTTGAAAACACAGCTGATCTATTTTTTTTGTTCCTAATTCAAGGCGAATTCATATAACTGTTGGCTCGTATGTCAAAAGTTGTTTATATATAGAGACCTGCGCCAGACAATTTTTTTGGCGGCGCCACCTCTTGGAAAAATTGTCGGCGGAAGCTGATAATCAAAAAAGGAATTAAAAAATAAATAAAGTAGATATTTACGTGCTGGTGGTTAAGCATTATCTATATATATTTAATTGGTGCTTTGCCAAATCATCAGTATACTTCAAACACATATTTTGAACAGTCACAAACCTCTTATCTTATACACAGACTTTCAAAAATTCCTGTGTCAAAAACTATTTGAGAGTTCACAAATAATAATATTTTTGAAAATTACAAAAGAAAAACAAGCGTAGAAGAACTTTAACAAAACCCAGCAAAAAGTTTATATTCGATAAGAATATATTTTATTTTTCTACACCTTTATACAATTAAAAATCCATTGGATAGCAATAAAAGTATTTATAAGGCAAAATTAAAAATTAAATCTAAGATTTAACATTTAAGAAATTTATAATTCGACATATTGTCAGAAGTTTATTTTCATTGAAATTTATTTGGTGGTGGTTTAGCATTGTCTATATATTTGGTTGGTGCTTTTCCAAATCATTAGTAGACTTCAACCATATATTTTGTTAAAGTTTCTAAGCATACTACGCTTACTTTTCTTTTGTGATTTTCAAATATATTATTATTTGTGCATTCTCAAATAGTTTTTGAAAGTCTGTTCTTATGAACAAGAGGTTTGTAACTGTTCAAAATATATGGTTGAAGTCTACTGATGATTTGGCAAAGCACCAATGAAATATGTAGACAATACTTAGCCACTATCAAATACATATCAATTAAAATAAACGTATGAAAATATGTCAAATAATAAATATTTTTAAATAAATAAAATAATTATTAGATTATATTGTACATGAAGAATCGGCGGCTGTTTTTCAGGCAACATAAACCAAACTTTTTCCAGCGGCGGCGTAGCTGATTAAAATTATCGCGGGCTAGGCTCAGCCGGTTGTTAGCCGTCATGGCCTAGATCTCTGCTTGAGTAACTTCACTCAGCTGCTTTTGACATACGAGCCTCCAAGGTAACAACAAAATACCATATTGTTTTTATTGTTTGTATTTTTTTGTAGTATTAACTTTACCTGTCATGAATTTGCCTTGATTATGCCCGTGTAAATCAGCGCATTGCGACTAACTAATTCAGAAAACTATTCACGATTAATGCACTATTTGCAAATAAAATTCTTGAGGTTGCCACGCTCACAAATGTTTTATAACATATAACAATAAATGGATTAATCAAGGCACATTTATTTCCAGGTAATATCAGGATTACTAGAACAATGAAAAAATACAACAATGAAAAAAACAACATGGCTTTTAGTTGATCCAAAATATCAAAAATAGAATTTGTTGTAAAATAATAATAATGAAAATTATTCACATAAATTTGAAAAAAATTTCTTCACGGCAGCTACCACTACAAAATTTGCAACGTTTAGGAACTTTTCACAATTTTTTAATAGTTTTTTTCATATTTTTAAATTTGTTTCAAAAGAATTTTTTTAATAAAATATTTTTCACATTGAATATTTTTTAACACTTTTTTTTAATTTCTCTTTCGTAAACAATTTTTGAAGCTTCGAATAAACTATAATTTAAAGAAAAAAAAATAGCTCAGCTGCGTTTCCGCTACTACCTGGTGAATGTGCCTTGGGATTAATATTGCACAAAAAATTATAGAAGCAAATGCTGACAATTAAAACAAATATTTATTTGATATTTGGTACATTCACACTATTTTTTTTTGTCAACATACATAAGTTTTCTATAGAAGTGCTACCGAGCTTGTTTACTTTTGATATGCCGTATAAACAGTAAGTTAATTTATTTGCGAATATTTTTATTTGCAAATAGTGCGCGTATAAACGTAGTATATAGCCGACTATCAATTCGTAACATTTGGTGGAAAATACGCCTAAAAAAAGAAAGTCCGTAGAATATTACGAGAAAAAATCCAAGGAGCTCGAAGAACTTTGGAGAAACTTCGAAAAAATTTACAACCGTATAAGTGATCCCACCGCTAGAGAAGGTCATCCTTACTTCAATCAAAAATTACACAAAATTATGAGGAAAATATATAGAGAGGCTGATGATGACATACAAAGAATCATTTTAAACATTAAAAAGGAACATGTAAAAACACAAGCAAAAGGCTCAAATCTTGCTGGTAAACAAATATTAGAAGCACAAGCAATCAATAACCTGGGGCCAAATTACGGCACTCGTTTTCGAACGAAATTACGAAATATTTCAATAGAGTTTATATGGCAATATTTTTAAATTTCGAATAGTATCGAATGCCGTAATTTGCCCCCTGGTAAAAATACAGGATGCCACAATATCCAAAATCATCAACACATTGGATGAGATATTAGTAATTGGTGTTCAGTATACAAGGCAACAGATAGAGGTAAGGCTTAAAGAAGTCGAGTACAATATGAAGACAATACAGCCATTATAAGACAAGATATGCACAGAAAATATCGAGCACGACATATATGCATTTTTGACAAAAGAAACAGAAATTACAGATAATATAATGCAAATTGTGGAATTAAAGGCAAGTTTGACTTCAGAAACAAACAATCAAACAGTCAATCAACAAGGCAACAATACGCAACCTCTTCCAAAGATAACAATACCAAAATTTAATGGAGGTTATCTGAATTGGCAACCATTTTATGACATGTTCAACGAAATAGTACATAAAAAACATGCCGGCGATACAAAAAATTTGGTTTTTAAAGACAAATGTAACAAGTGAGGCCACAAAACTTATACAAAATGTATCCCTAACGGAAACTAACTATGAAACGGTCTGGAACTCACTTCAAAATCGCTTTTGTTCAGCCAACAAAAAATGCCTGACAGTCCCTCATCATCATCAGTTGTATTATTGCAACAAATTCTTATCAAAATCTATTCCTCAGCGATTTGAAAAATATACAACTGGCTGATCATGAGTTTATTAAAGCCACTAACATTGACGTTCTACTGGGAGCTGTATACTATCATGAACTAATGATTTCTGGCAAAATTTAATTATCACCTGAACTACCAACCTTAAAAAACACGAAACTATGTTGGATTATAAGCGGAAAGGTAGGAAAAGGTCCCATCACCACAGCGACTTGTGCAGTTAACAGTGTAAGCAACACAAATGAACTCATTGAAAGTTTTTGGATACTAGATGATTTGACATCAGACAACAATCTCACTGCAGAAGAAAGAAGATGCGAAACACATTTTGTCAAACAACCAAGAGAAACTTCGAAGGTCGATTTGTAGTGCGACTGTCATTTTCAGAAAACCCAAGTTGCTTAAGCCCATATGACACTTAATTTTTCTTTCATTTATCAAGTTTTAGAGAGAAGTGCAAACATATTGTAATAGAAAAATTCATCAGGTGCAAAGGGTTCTGCTATATTAAGAAAAATTAAATAATGTCAACAACTTGACTAAATTTATCGATAACAAATGAAGATCTGTCAAAAAAATTTAAAATTCTTCAACTTAAAATTGACATTTCAAGCTTGAAACATAAAAGTGTTGTCTAATTAGTGATTTATGGTTAAACATAGCGATTTTTAGTTTGTTTTATCTTAATACTAGCGGTTTCTAGTTACGAAAATTTGACAACATTTAAACATTTTGTTTCCGTTTTATATATATTATTCTTTCTAACATTTATTGTTTCTTTCTATTAATTCAATATCAAATCAATGAAGAAAAAATGTAGTGTCATAAGGGCTTTAGGCTTAAAATGAGGACATTAAAATCAATACGTTATCTTCATGAACCAATATGAAAAACTAGGTCACATGACCCGCATGTATGACTCTGTGGTGACTGATGCTGATTTTTACATCCCTCACCTCTGTGTGCTTAAGCCAGAAAGTAAAAATACCAAGCTTCGAGTAGTATTTGATGCTTCTGCAAAATCTTAAACAGGCATCTCTCTTAACAACATATTATATGTTGGTCCCCCAACTCAAGGAGACCAATTTGGTCTGCCAAGATTTATATTCTGTACAGACATTGAAAAAATGTACCGGCAAATCCTAGTTGACCCAGCAGAACCAAACATGCAATTAATATGTTGGAGAAAGAATCCATCTGAAGCAATTCAAATATACAAGCTGAACACGGTAACATATGGCACTTCTGCAGCTCCTTATTTAGCAACAAAATGTTTGCAACAATTAGCAGACAGAAATATGGAAAAATATCCATTAGGTTAAAAAAAAAAAATAAGATACGAATTTACGTGGACGATGGCATTACCGGTTCTGATAGTTTGAGTACAGCAGTTAAATGCAACAACAACTAACTAAATTGCTACATGAGGCTGGTTTCAAACTAAGGAAATGGTGCGCAAACCATCCTCAGCTATTATCCGAAATTCCCCCGGAAGATGTAGAGCTGAATCTAGACATAGGCAGCCAGTGCACAAAAATTTTGGGACTGACATGTTTTGCTTTAAAGCAGATATTCAAACATCTCACAGAATTACAAAGCGTACTGTTACATCAGACGTAGCTCGAATTTTCGATTCATAGGATGAATTACTACCAGCGAATCTTAACGAACACTGGGGCCTAATTCCTGCACTCGTGATCGGAATTGCATTCGAATAGAAATTAATTTCGATGGCAAGAAATTTTCTGATGATGTCACTCGTTTCAAAGCGAATCGAGTTTTTGTTTCAGTGTTGGAAAAAGGCAAATATATTTATATATAAATTTATTTCACAACACTGAATAAATTGTAAGCAAAAGGAATGTTTGTATACATGTGTGTGTGGAAAAATATATCGATGGTTTACTAACGCAACCTCGTAACTTAAAAACTACTACGACAAAAAATGATTTATAACAAGTATTTAAACATTTTTAATATATGTTCTTTATAATCTAATTACTTGGATGATTTTTGTTAAATTTTCAATTAAATACTTGTAAATTTTCATTAAATACTTGTAAATATAAAAATTGTCAGTTCACACGGTTGTAAGAAATTTTGAGCATATTTTACTGACAATATTGTAAGATCTGACAACCGTCTGTACATAGCTTTAGGCAAAATGTTATTTGCCAAGTCAGTGTGATTTGTTATATTTAAAATCAACTAGAAATTTTTTAATTTGTATTTTTTTATACATTTGTGCATTCATTCATTTATAAAAAAAATAAGTCAAATATTGAACATACATACATTTTCTTTTTCTTCGCTTTTTCTATGTTAAACGTGATTTCGAATGCCTTTTTGCTTGCGAGTAAAAACACGAACGGTTGCATTCGAATGTATGCACGTTATCGAATGCTGTCATTAAAAATTTCGATGTGTTATTCAAAACCGAATGCGAAAATCCCAAAAGTATAAAAAACTCGCACATTCGAGTAAAAACTCGCTCGCAATCGAATGCGGGAATTAGGCCCCTGGTCTTCATTTTACCTATTTCATTTTTTGAAAAAGAAAAGGCATTGTATTTTCGGCAGCAGTATTTTCTACTTAAGACTAGTCAGTTAAAGCTTTTAAAAAATGTTTTGAGCACCATTCATTACTTCGTACAAACAAATTTGAATCGCAAACAATATTAAGTAGTCATTGTTATGGTAAATTCCACGCAAAACGAGTGTCACTCATTAATTTCATATACAAAACTTATGTATGTATCTTTCTGTTTTATGAATTCATGTTTTTAATAAATTAATACATATTTGCTCAATGCAAGACTCAGTTTAAATAAAATGCTATATGTATACATCCATGTATGTATTACAACTTCATGTTCTTATATAAATTTATTTTTATGTGATTTTTTAACGTATTGTAATATTTGCATTCGCTTTCGCAAAAATTAAAATGTAGTATTCGCATTCGCATGCGCTAAACTAGTATTATACTATGTTTAGACGACGAGTTGGATCACATGCTTCGCTCTCTGAATCTTGTTTTTGAATCTTCCCGTTTATACGACGCCTTCGTGCTTCGTGTGCAGCGTGCCAATTTAGTGCTTTTCGCACTAGATTTAGTGCTTTTTAATTCATAACAGTCCGGAATTTTTCAACTAGGTGCTTTTTTTTAAAATACCTGAAATTGGTGCTTTTTCACCTTTGACTTCAGTGCTTTTAGTGCGTTTAACAAATCCACTAAATATACACAAAACAACAAATAAACATTTGCCGCTTTGCTACAGTAAAATTCTTGGTACGCTTTTGTAGAAAATTGAACACTCTATAAAAAAAATTAAAATTAAACTAAATCTGAAATAAAAATATTTTTAGTTTCCATTCCATTCACTTATTACAGCTATGGCTAAAATAAATTGAAAAACTTATAAAATTGTTTTATATTTCTCTATTATAACGAAAAACACTTCTTTGGCACTTTTTAAAACGCCTGTTCGTATTTTGTATGGAACTTGGTAAAATTTTCTGGAATAACATAATATTTCTGTTGTTTTCTTGAAAAATCGTATATATATAGGGTAAATTTTATTTTGGACTGTAAAAAACTTTTGATGCAGCTAACTTATCAAAAAATTGTATATAACTTTTTTTATAGAGCGTTTAATTTTCTACAAAAGCGTACCAAGAAGTTTACTGTAGGACATTTCGTTCTTTACTTATGACAATCAGAATGAATAAAATCAATTTATACCATGTAAATCGTATGGGAAATTGAAAAGTGCGATGCGCACCATCTCACCATTAATATTATGAGGTGATATTTTAACAGGGCTATTTTTTACCTAAACTAAAGTTTTAAACCTGATTCTGAGAAAAACAAAGGACTTTTTTTTTAGAACACCCTAATGTACATCCATACATAGTAAATATTATTTGTTAATTCATTGACACATACCTACATATTTATACGCATGTACATATACATAAATACATAGAAATTCTTTCGATTTGTATGCTAATTACACGCAGAATTCATTTTATTTCGATTCTAGTTACAATTACTGGAGTTGCAGTAACAAATTGATGGACTCGATATCGACCAAAATCCTAAAACATTTCCACATAAATTTTAATCAAGTGATTTGATATTTCGTCTATACGGAATGATTTAATTTAGGCAGTTAAGTATATAAAAGAGTGCAAATAAAATTTTAATTGAAATCTTTATCCTGTATATAAAATGACTTTGTTTCTGAAGTTTAGTTTTATGGATTATATAAGCTTACGAGTTCTACTTTATTTTTCCAAAATTATTATATCAAATATCCCATTACAATTGTTTAATTTACTTTTGTCTTGAACTTAAATTATTTTCTTACTCATATTCTACTTATAACTGAACAAAATCGAAATATGGCTTTATTGCATTTAGTGCTTTTTTGAAGGCATAGTGCTTTTTGCTCTGAAAAAGTTGGCATCACTGTTCGTGTGGCATCTTTTTATTTATATTCACACATTCATACATATCATACGCACGCATATACATACCCAGTGGGAAAAGGTAATGAATAGTAAATTATAAGGTAATGCACATCATGTATAATTTTTCATTTCTGAATTGATTACTGTTAACACAGAACATGTCCTAGAAAAGTAATGAATTATTTCAATTGTGTTTGATCAAATTATCCTCTCGTTTCTAAGGGTTGCATTGTTTTGCTTTGGGAAATAATACTTTATGTAATTAATGCCTACTTTTCCAGCTGGGTACCTATGTATCATATGCACGTACATATATACATACAACACATAAGCATACATACTTACATACATTCGACTCATTCAAAATTTTGTTTTTGAAGGCATCCCTATATTTTCTTCTTATTTTTCCTTTTTTTACTATCCATAACTTAATTAAATTTATTTATATTAAATTCACATCTGTTTTTTTGTTTTGTTTTTATTTGTTCAAACCCATACATACACATATACATATTTTGTTTTGATAGCTGGTTCAGCTAAACTGCCGATAAACTGCGATAAAAGTTAGAGAAGATAGCAATTTTACGTGCTTCGCAAGTAGAATCTACTTGATTCGCTCTTATAATTTTGTATGGCGAAGCAAGTTGATTCGGTCATGATTGGGGTGTGAAGCATGAATAGAGAGCGAAGCACGTATCGTGTAAACATAATATTAGTTACATCCCTAGTTAAAGCCTTTTATATTGAAAAAATTAATGTACTGACTTTTTTTTCAATTGTACTGATTTTTTTTCTCTCATGTACTGATTTCTACGATTTCAAAACTGGCTACCCTAATAAGATTGGGCACAGCCGAATATAGCGCTCTAACTTGTTTGTAGTGAAATTGGATTGCAGAACACTTCAATTTCGTTTGAAACAAACTGAAAATGAAATTTTACTTTTTAAATCACTTTAACGAATTGATTTTGTGTTCTCTCTCCAAGAGAAAATTTCACTTTCACATCACTTTACGAATGTAGAACTTAGGCGTATTTGTTTTTCTTGTGTAATGAATGATTTTTCGTTTGTTATTAAAAAAAAATTAAACAAATACACATTAGTGTCCTGCACAAGATATCTTATAAGAACTTTTAAGACATGAGGGATTTTTCAAATGTTTTACTACAGACAAATCTTCTAATAGTACGTTTCCATATACGTGATTTAGTTCAAAACATTTGATTTGCCCAAATTAAGTAATTTGCGAAGTGATTTGCCATACATTTTTCATATGAGCAAATTATCTCATATGACTTAATTTGCTACAAATTAAGTCGAATTTGTCAATGCAACACTGCGCTGCTGCTATTATTACAAATGCAACTCTGGGTCATCCATTATTGATGACTTACAAATCCGAAAAAGTGACATTTAAGTACGAATTAAAATGGCAGATTCTATTTGCTTATAAAAAGGAAAAAGTAATTTAAAAAAAGAATGTTATTGTCAATGTTGTTTTCCATTCTTATGTATATGTTTTATTTATTTTGCTGTTCCAAATTATTATTAAACAAATTTGTGTGCTAATTTTAGGTTATAAAAATAAATAAACAATTCAAACGTCAAATTTATTTCGAAAATTCGAACATAGAAACACTTACAACACATATTGGAAACACTTCGACATGATTTTCTCAAATCAACTTAATTTGCTCATAATGGAAACGTACTATAAAGCAAACGTTAACAACACTGTTTGCAAGAAATTTGTTTCAGTATTATAGGTATAGGAGTAAAGAAGAAAATACTTCGTGACGGAAGAATTTGTGATACTTGCTTCTTTCTACGCATGAGCGCGTGTACAAACGTCATGCATGTATGTGTGTATGATCTTTTATTTTTCTGGGCACATGCAAGGGCACACACATGCATTAACATTAGTTGTATGCGGTTAACCATATAATAGCTTACCATCTACATATATACACACACACTCAAACTTACAATATGAAAAATAACATGCATACACTAATCAACAGTACTTCTTTTGACTGTTTGTTACAAACAAGCTGTCTTGCGACATCGCTTGTTAACACTGATATACACGTACACCAATACATCCATCGTGCTTCGCTGCGACGTGAATACATTTAAAAATCATGACGTATTTACATTTAAAGACCTTTTACGCAGGTCTCTAATACACATACATGTCGTTTTTTGTAAACTTTTTTAAGATTATTCGAATATATTTTTCTATTCTTTGTTCTTTCGAATATTCGAACAAAAGTTCAAAATTATTCGTCTGTTCCAGCAAAAAAAAGGATCATGAAATTTTATTCGAACAAATATAAAAGACGAATAATTAAGAACACTAATGTGTACTAAGGATAAAGGCTACCCATAGAGCACAAAATATTGCTGGAATTTTGCTGGAATGTTATTAAGTTGCAGGTAATCGGTAATATTGCAGCTATATTGCCGGTAATATTACATTTGCAACAAAGTACCAATATTACTATAATATTACAAAAAATTACTAGATGTTATTATATCTAGCGAAATTGTTTTTTTAATTAATATATCGCGATCCTAAGTCCAAAAAAAAAGTATTAACTTGGGGAAAAATTTTTGTTTGTTTTTTTACGTTTCAGGTAAAAATACGTCGATTCCCAAGAATTTTTTTTCTAATTCAATTATTGGTATACTTTTCAATTATTCTGTCTAAAAGAACTTAAATTGCAATTCTGGACGTTTCGAGCGAAAGTATGTTAATTCAAAAAAAAATTGTATACGCCCTTATGGTTCCCGGGTGACATGAGATAAAGTTTTGTCATATTTTTGTACTGTTGCAGTGCAATATTTCCTCAATTTTGCTGGCAATACAAAAAAGCGGACATAGGAAAAAATATTCCTGCAAAATTCCAGCAATATGTTGTGCTCTATGGGTATATTTTTTACGGTACATATTAAATCAGATTTTTGAAAGTATTCGAAACGTCTTTAATTCTTTAACATTATTAAATTAACTAGTGATGTATAAACGCTCAAGACAAACAAAATAAAGCTCGTTATTCTAGTGCTTCTTAATCTGCAATAAAAGATCATATAAAAAGCACTTTTAACAAAGATTCGTTGTGAACTTTTTTATTTTTTTTATTAAATACAAGTTGGAACTCATCTTTTATTTTATAGAAGCAATATTTCTCTGAAAAGGGACAAATAAACAATTATAGACACTAGAGCTGTGTAGCTCATGAACGAACGGGTTAAATTGAACGAATCACTTAATTGAACGAACTGATCCGGTGATTTTACTGAACGCTTTTGGATCAGTAGTGTACCGCTCGATGTTTTCCTTGATTCAGTTTGTGTTTCAAGTCTTTTATGTCAAATTTGCTTTCGTTCATGTTTGCTATTTATATTATGTCTTTTTGTTTGAGTTGAGTTTCTGTGTTTTAAAAGGTTTAGGTACGTGTATACTGTCTTAACACTGTATATAACAGTCTTTTCACAAGAAGCATTTTTATTAGTGTTTTTTATAAAGCGTTTTTACAAAGTAAAGATGTTATACCTTAACTGTATATATATTTATACATACATTTCATTACCGTAATCTAAACTGAATTTGTAGTGCTTGAGATACTTCTTTTGTTTCCGGTAAAATATTTTTGACTTAAACTTTGAGAAGTAACAATTTTAACTTAAACTTAAACAATTTTAATTTAAACTTTGAGAAGTAACAAACATTGATGCGCTTTTGATATATAAATAATGATAAAAAGTACATTTCTTAATCTTAATATTAAACTAAATATTAAGCCAAAATAAAATGTACAATATTCTAGTCGAAAGAACAAGAAATTATTTATAAAATGAATTTAAATATAATTTTTTAAATAAATAATTCAACTTTTTTTTAATAAATTCTTCAATTCATTCATTCCCATTATTTAAATACTCGTATATAATTACAACCGATTTTAATATTCTTACAAAATAGAATTGTTTCATACTGTCGTTCAAAAGTGATCGATTGAACGAACGGGTCAATTTTTTGCTAATTGAACGAAAATGACCGGTCACTGAAAAGAACGATTTGGCACAGCTCTAATAGACACGAGTATATTCTGAATTAACAATCGTTGTTTTGCAGAAGTATGTATAAATAAAAAACTGCTGATTATTTAATTATTGTCCGAACTTACCCAGAAAAAAAAAATTCGTACTAGTTTGTACAGAAAATTTTTTTTAAGACGTTTTTTTATTTATTGTATCCTCAAATATGAACTAACATAATATTCAAATCTTAATCTAAAGTATAATTATTAGGCCCAACCAATGTCGGACATAAACTAAGTGATAGTTATTAATAATACATAAGTAGTGATAAGCACAAAAAAAAATTTAAGCAGCTGCATCTGGAGTGTTGTTTATTAGAGCCCTTTAGTGTTGTAAAAAGCGGCTACTTTTGAATACTCAGTACTACTTGATACTTTTTCGACTGGGTACTCGATACTACTCTAAACTTTATATATGTATGTATATGGGAAGTTAAAAATTATTATTTATATTATTTTATTGATGATGCAATATGGAAAAACAAAGATTAAATACAAGTATATTGAAATTAATTTATAATAAATGAAAATAAATAAGTTTGAAGATTAGTTTTTGTACATAAAAATTTTTTAACGTACTCTTAACACTTCTTGTGCATTAATCTCTTAAATTATCTTCTAAATATTTTGTAATAAACATTTTTTTCTCACAATTGATGTTATTACTTAGTCATTGTTGAAATGTAGAAATAAAATTTTACCGACATTGAAAGAATTTAAAATATTTTCCATGTTTGTGAGGACCTGACTTGCTGGTTATATTACGTACCTTCCTTCCACTATTCTAAAGGGTCACTTTTTCTGTCCAATAGTATATGATAATGACTAAAGTAGTTCAATAATGCATTTTGTAGCACTTTTTTAGTGGCTGTTTTAGTATCAAAATAATTCCTAATAGAATTGCTATTTGTTACACTAACTCCATGAGGTTCATAGTCATATTTGTTTGTATCAAGCTCACAGAGTTGTATAATTCTGATGTATTTTAAAGGAAGACTTTCGCTTGAATACTACAAAATGCAACCCTGAAAGTATTGAGTAGTTACTTTTGTGTATTGAGTACCGGGAAAAATTCCCGGTACTGAGTACTCAGTACTCAAATACTCAATACTTTTACAACACTAGAGCCCTTGTATCTCTCTTTTTTAAGCGGATGTGTCCAGTAAAGTTCAATATATTACGAGCAAGCGGATTAGGATGTGACTCGAGTTTTGTTAGGTATTTGCCTGCGTATTTTGCAATTTCTTCAGCCACTAGTGTCATATTTAAATCACGATGTATATTTGAATTTTTGATGTACCATGGAGCCGACGTTATCAAGCGTAAAATTTTGTTTTGCCCTCGTTGGATTTTCTCAACATTTGAAGCTGAAGCAGTGCCCCATATCTGAATTCCGTAGCACCATATTGGCTTTAAAAGCGACTTGTATATTAAAAGTTTGCAGTCTAGGCAGATTGTTGAATTTCTACCAATCATAATTTAAGTTTCATTTGTGATAGCTTAGAATCAATGTGGTATTTAAATGTAAGTCGTCGATCAAGGTGTATACCAAGATATTTCACATGTGAATGTTGAGGAACAACTTGATTGTTAATCCGAATGGGGGAACAAGTAGCTCTTCGTAAGGTAAATGTTACTTGAACACACTTTTGTTCATTTACCTTTATTCTCCATAAGTTTAACCATAGCTCCATCTGGCTAATGTGTTCCTGGAGTTTGCGGGATGCCTCATCAGGGTTTTCGTGCATACTAGGGCAGGCTGTATCGTCGGCAAATGTGGAAGTATGGATACTACTGCTCACAGGAATATCACAAGTATAAATCAAATATAAAACTGGCCTCAGTATACTCCCCTGTGGCACACCGGATGAGATAGTTTCAGGCATACTCGTAAAGTCTCCTTCCACAACAGCGAACTTATGGGAAATAATGTGACTTTTCAAAAGATTTAAAATTTTTATTGGTAAGTAAGTCTTCAATTTCAAAATTAGGCCTTCATGTCACACTTTATCAAATGCCTGGGAAATGTCAATAAACAGCGCAGAACAATACTTTTTTTCTTCAAAAGTTCTTCTTATAAATTGAACCAATCTATGCGTTTGTTCAATGGTGCTATGCTGACTTCCAAAACCAAATTGATGGTCCGGTATGCACCCACTGTCAGTTAGAATTGGGGACAGTTTTGTCATGAGCAGCTTTTCGAAAAGCTTTGATATTGTTGATAGTAAACTTATTGGCCTATATGACTCAGCTTTGGTAAGATCTTTGCCCGGATTTGGAATCATTTTGACCTTGGCAAGCTTCCAGGTGTGTGGATAATACTCTAGTCGTAATATGGCATTAAAAATAAATAGTAAGATTCTAGTTGCAGTGCGAGGCAGATTCATCAGCATCTTGTTACTAATTTCATCAATACCTGGAGCTTTCTTTGGGTTGAGCTCAGAAATTAGTTTATGAACATCACTCATCTTAAACTTTAAGGCTCGAGGGGGAAGAGCAACTACACTCGGCAAATCAGCAACACCAGTACATGTATTTAGGGTAAATACGGATCTTAAATGCTCAGCAAATATTTTACCTTTTTCATTATCGCTTCTTGCCCAATCACCGGTCGAAGTGCGCAGAGGTGGTTGAAACTCAACGGGTCTTTTAAGCTTTTTAGTAGCGCGCCACAAGGAGTAATTAGATGCTGGTGTGACATTGAGATTTTCAAGATAATTTCTAAGAGATGCAATTTTCTCAGATGAAAGCAACTCTTGGAGTCGTTTCGTGCACTCTTTAAATCTAATTTTAGTTTGGGGTGATTTGTGCTGTTGCCATTCCCTTCTAGCTCTTCTTTTTTCAGGTACGAGACGTTCAATGTCTGTAGAATAAATTCTATTAAACCCAGTCTGCGGATGGCAGGTAGCGGCATGTTAAGCAGTCTGTTTAATATTTTCGTTAAGATTGGCAATGTTAGATTCAATATCATATGTTGTTCCTAGCTTAACATTCTCCGTACAGTGACTACTAAGATATTTTTTGAATCCCAGCCAATTATACCGATTGACCATCTTCATATATGGATGAGGTAAGTCACTTCTTAGTGGGTTACAGATTGTCCTGATAGTGGGAGAGTGATCGGACGAGAGATCTAGAGAAGCTTCAACTTGAACTAAGTCCCTAGAGATATTTTTCATGACGCCAAAATCTATGACATCCGGAGTTTTTTGTATGTCAGTAGGCCAATAAGTGGGCTCCCCACTCGAAATGACGTCCAAGTCCATTTTTTCAATTGTGTTGAACAACGCTCGAACTCTGGGTGTAATAAGACGCGAACCCCAGAACGTATGTTTTGCATTGTAGTCGCCAGCTGCTACAAAACAAGGTCCAAGGGATTTGTAGAATTTCTCGTATTGATCCTCAGTGATTGAAAATCTGGGAGGGGAGTAAATTGATGATATCACGAAATTTGTACAAAAATGTTCTATGCCAATATTTGTTGCTTGTAGATGTTCTTCACATATGTTGTCAAGAATATAGTGCTTGAGTCTTGACTTTATTAGAATAGCTGATCCACCGCAAGCTCCTCCTCTAGGGTCCTTTGTATCATATATAGTGTAGCCATAAATTTCAAAAAGGCTTCTCGAAGTCAAATGAGTCTCAGAGACCAACATTATATCAATATCTTTTTCCGTGAGGAAGTGCTCAAGTTCATTTTTATGTTGGCGAATGCCGTTCGCGTTCCAGAAATATATTTTAACGTCTTCATGGTTTGTTAACTAATGCTTGAAGCAGTTTATTCTGCATTCGAAGCATTTCCCGCATCATGTCATATTTGTTGTAAAATTGTTTATAGTTTGCACCAGATTATCAAAAGTAGCTTCAAGGCGATTGAAATTAAAGCTTGAATTTGTATTTGTTGAATTACTTGCCGGTGAAACATTTTGTGTGGGAATAGAACTAGCCCTAGCAGCATCTGCATACGATACACGTGAAGTAACTGGTTGGCTCATTTGCGCAGAAGTTGCTGAGGAAGCGTTTGCTGTTTGAACTGGAACTAATTTAGATTTTTTCACCATAGCCTGCTTGACGAAAGAGTACACAGGACAACCTCTTTAGTTAGCGGTGTGGTTACCTCCATAATTACTGCATTTTTGTTTTCTGCTTGATCTTTTGGTTTAGTACAACTAGCAGTACCGTGCAATTCACCGCAGATAACACAAACTGTAGGTAATTTGCAGTAAGTTTTTGTGTGACCATATTCTTGGCAATTATGGCACTGTACGGGACCTGAACGCTTATGTGGCTCTTCAACTGTGATTTTTCGATATAAGAGGTATTTTAGGTTATAAATTGGATGTGTCTCCTTTGTTTTAACTTTACATCATACGGCTCTAGTTTAACACGAAATAGAGGCTAGGGAATTTTCTCCCTATTGAATATATTAGCAACATATTTTACCTTAAATCCTTTAATGATGAGTGCATCTTTTACTTCTTCGGGATTAACATAAGAATCAATGCCCTTCAATACGATTTGCATACCTTTAGCACTCTTAAGATGGTACGTATAAAAACTCGTTATTCCTGGATATCTTGGGAAGCGATGAGATTTTTGAAGAATTTGGGCTTCGCCCACGCTTTACAACTGTAATATATCTGTCCATTCCGACTTGAACTTTAGATTTTTGACTACTGTTATCTAAAGTGATAACTTGATTAAGTGATGAACTCGAGCCAGAAGCGGATGATATCACTGACTTAAATGAAGAAGTACCAGGCAACTCAAATGTTAACAAATCACTAGTTGGCATTGGGCAAAGCGAAGTTGAACGCTGACGAAAACTTGGATTTGCCGTTAGAAAAATACCGATTTTAACCACGTATTTCAACTTAGCTGTCAGTTGAAAAAGGCGAAGTTTAACGCATTACGGATTCATTCCTTTACTATCTGGAACGCTTTCGGATAACTTTGTACAATTTCGGACTGTTTTGTTATGCATCTGGAACAGACCTATTGATGATTTGTATTTTGTATTTACATTTTATTATTTCGCAAAACAACCAACAACAACAAAATTATGGGTTTTTTTATTATTTTAGGTTTTTAAGATTAAGCAGTTTTATTATTAATAATTTTGTATATAAGAAAGACAAAATAAATTAGTAGAATCAGTTAAAGGCATTAAAGTGTGTTTTAATAACTGAATCGTTATCGTTCTTCCGGTTAAAGTACTAGAAGGACAATTAAGGCAATTAAGTAACAGATCTAATTTATATGTTAGAATTGTATTTCTATAGCCGACTATCCATTCGTAACAGCATTAAATACCAACTTTTTAAAATACGTCACAAAACGCGAAACAATTTATAAATTTGTTGTGTGTCTGTGTATCTGTTTGTATTTACGAGTCCACGTACGTACCAAACGGCTGGACTGATTCTGATTTAGTTATTTCTGTTTAAAAGATGACTTGACCGAATGTGTTTTTTAGCTGTTTGAAAAAAATCGGTCCAGCCGATTAGAGGGTATCACATCTTATTCTGTTGGATCTGCATGTCTTTGACGCAGTAGCTCCCAAACGACTTGACAGATTTTAATTTGTTTTTTTTTCGTCTGAAAGTTGACATGATCGTATATCTTCTAATTTACATTTGAAGAAAATGGGTCTAGTCGATTGGAAGTTATCATAAATTTCCTATATATTAATTTACTCTTTTGCGATTCTGCTACTTCTATAGTATATAGTATTAGTTAACTTATGCTACAGCGTCAATTGCGGCAAAGGTTTTTAAAATTTTCAATTTTTGTTCTTAATATGTATTTCTAAATTTGTTGTTGAAATTATCGCCCAGGTTCTACATTCCACTACAAAATGAAATTGAAAACGTTTTTAATTCTGCAAAGACGATATCACTAATGAAACTTTTTTCCATGACGATTTCATTGTTATGATTGTTGTAGTGTAGTTGTGTTGTGTGACGATACTGAAATATATAAACGTGTTGGTTGCCAGATGATTGGACGTGCTGGCATGCTGGCGTGTTCCCGGCTAGTGCTCGCAGTGAAGGGGTGGTTATTGCCAACCCATCTGGAGGTCCAGCAACTACAACAAACAAACAAACAAAAATCTGGCTGGCATGATTTGTGGATTCCAAAAGGAAACAAAAATTGAGGTGGTGTAAAAAAGTTTGTAGCCCGAAGCAACTCCTAATTACATCCCTGGTTACCTACACACACACGCGACCAAATTCGCCTGGCAGATGTTATGCCAGGGCAATCAACCATCCCCTTAGACACCAGATGATCTCTCCGTGACATCGCACTCAGGCTGCGATGTCCCTTAGTTTGCATCACCTGGACAAGCTTTTATTCTCCCTACTTACTTACCACATCACGTAAGTTTTCAGCTTTCATATTAATGAATACCGTTAAAAATTTCATTTAAAAAGGAAATATATATTGATTTATTAAAATAACAAAACAATATATAATAAAATTAGCAAAAAAATTTGGGAAGTTTGAAATTTTACTTTTTTATCCACATAGACCGTATTTAGATACGAAAACATTTGGAAGGGAAACATTTAGCAATTGACGGGTGGGGAAGAGAGAATCATTTTTGTGTTCTGTAATCGGCGACACGCTTTGTTTTCATATTCTTTGCTACATATACACGCATACATTTACAAATATGCTTGCTTTTATGCAGCAACATTTTCGTCTGTGTGGACGCGAAGGAAACAACAAAAGAGAATTCCAGATGTTTTCCTTCCAAATGTTCGTCCGTGTAAACTGGGACATAATTTTTACAGAAAGGTAAACAAAAAAAATGAAATTAACAAAACTATTTAAATTGTTTAGATCGCGAAAATTGGCAAAATTTTAAACAAGCCAAAATATGGATTAAAAATCGCTAGAACTTTAAGGAATGCAAAAAAATTCGCCAAGTCACGAAAATTATGTAAATTTGCAATAAATTTATGAACAGCGGGATAATGACAAAGTTTAATACTTTTTTAAAATCGTCAAAACTGCCAAGAAGCTGAAGACATGTAAAAAGTCGCTCTTATCTCGAACTTTGGAAAAAAAATCGCAAGTTGCATAAGTTTAAACATTGCATTGATTAAAAATCGCCAAAAACTGTAAGGAATAAAAAAAATGAATAAGAATCGAAAAAATGGCGAAAATTCGCAAAAACTTACTTTTCTTTTATTTTTTAAAAATCGGCAAAACTTTTAGGAGGCTGAATGAAAGCAAGCAAAAAGTCACTTTTATTGCGAAATTTGCAAAAATTCGCGAAAAGTTGCGAAATCGGAAGGAAGCTGGAATAAGAGTGATTATCTTCTTCAGAATCGCCTGAATTTTTTTATGAAATTGTAATTTCCCTTATTTTTTTACTCACCCGAATCCACCATTAACATTTCTGCAGTATATAGTTTGTTTTTTTTTTTTTTTTGCTTTTATTAAAACTATTTTCGTTATTTTAATATTTACGTTATTTTTATTTTAAAAATAGCAAATCAGGCAACACTGCTCATACATGAGCAGATTTAAAATATCAATTCTATTTGCTATCAAATATGCCGTATGCTGAAAAGCTTACATAGGCTTTTCAACAAATAACATATCTGACAGCATACATAGGAAATTTGTTACAAAGCAAAAATATGGTGCCTACACGATATGCTAACATCTTGAAAATACGTTTGTTGACAACTTTAACAAATGCCATTCATATGTATTTAAGCATACGTATGTTGAACAAATTTTGTGTCTACACGATATGTTGGCACTGGTAACAAATTTTTCATCATAAACATGCTGATTCAACATATCGTCTAGACTTAGTTTTAGTGTTTTAAAACACGTTAATTAAAAATAATTTGAGAAATTTAATATTTTGTTTGTATAACTGTCAATTGATATTGCTAATGAAAATCATTCACAGTGAAAGTAAATTTGTTTTTTCTTGCGTTGTTTCAAATAATTGGTCAAAACAATATGGGATTAAAACCGCACTGAAAAAACCGATTCATATGAATTTCAGAACACAATGAAATTGCATATGTGGAATTAAAGTCGATTTCATTCTCATTTCGTGGTGATATACAGAACCTGGGTGTAGATTATGTACTTGTACTAAAAATAAATGCAAAAATCTGTATCGTCTTGAACTTGATCAAAAGTCGAATAAATCACACCTGTCGCGAAAATGTTGAAAATTCGCAATATTGGAAACAATCCCTAAACTAAACTTGATTGAACTCGCTAAAACTAAGATTAGTAATTAACTCAGGAAAAAGCGCAAAATATTATTAAAATTCGCCAAAGCTTCCAAAAAAATATTCAAGTCCCTAAATAAAAATAAAGAAAGCCAAAAACTTTGCAAAAATTATCTTTCGCAAATATAATAGAAATTCGTGAAAAGTTGCAAAATTCTAAATAAGCTATTTTTATTAAAATTCGGTAAAACGCTAAGGAATACTAAAAATTCAATAAAAAGTCCCCAAAATTCGCAAAACCTTGCTAACAGAAGCATAATCGCAAAGTGTAATACATTTTGTTTAAAACTCGAGAAAACTGTTAAGAAGCAGAATACTTGCAAAAACTCGCTTTCATCGCGAACATTCCAAAAATTCGCCAGAAGTTGCAACATCGGGGAAAAGCCTTGAAATTTATTAGAAATCACCAAAACTGTTAAAAATAAAATAAACTCGGAAAAAAAACGAAAAAAAAGTTCGTGAAAAAATTGCAAGCTCGCTAAAAATGTCTAAGCGCATTGGAGAAATCACTTACAAAACCCTTTACTAATCCCGTATTTTTCTCCATATATTTTAGCAACGCCTGCTCAAGGTTGTTGTGCTTACCCTTTTTAAAAAAGAAATAAAATCGTAAAAAAAAAGATTTTATATAAAAGTATCATTTATTTGCTAACAATTTCGTATTTTTGAAACTATTTATTACAAAAATTTTATTTTTACTAAAAGATAATTTATTTCACAATGTTGCTTGCTGCCGGTTTCAAATTCCTTTTTTATACCCTTTACCAAAAATGGAAAAGGGTATACATATATAGGTTTGTCATTCCGTGTGTAAGTTCCATAATATAAGTATATATGCGACCCATACTATATATATAAGCGATGTCCATCTGTCCGTCTGGTGTACGTGAAATCGGTTTTCCGAAGCTCCCAGAAATGCTAGAGACTTCGGTCCTGGGGTGGTGTATCAGAAATGGTCCAAAATAGATTGGAATAGCGAAATCGAGCAGACGGTTTCAGAGCTGGAAAATTTAAACTAGATTTTGCCATATAAAAGTAACTAGATAACACAAATTTTTTGATTTTTTGGTTAAATAAACTTATTTTATATTTCAGTACGAATAAAATTTGTATTCAAATATAAAGACGTTTCCAGGGTTGGGAACTTTACCTCTTTGTATATAAAAATAACCTACTAAAACAATTTTTTCCTTTTTATCTATAAATTTGAAATATCTTACATTCTTAAAAGAAAAATATTGGTGTAAGAAATCAGAAAAATAAAAAAAGATGAATCCATGGTTGGGAAACTTACACTTTTTGTGATAATTAATTTTTTCTTTTTCTTTATAAATTATATATATTTTCCGTTTTGGAAAGTAAAATTTGGTCTAGAAAATTATAAAAACAAAACCAGCTCCAGAGCTGGAAACTTTCAACTTTTTTCTGTTAATATCCAGCAAAAAAAATTTAAAAGCAATAAATAAAGCAATTTTTTTTAATTTCCTTTTTTCTTTGTTCACTTAACATACTTTATATATATTTCTTAAGAACTACTAGATTTGTATAAGGAATCAGAAAAAATCTAAGAAGATGATTCCAGGGTTGGAAAATTAATTTTTTTTTGTATATAAAAGTAACTAGGTCAAATAATTTTTTTCTTTTTGTTTACAAGTTATTTATACATTATGTTTTAGGAAGTCCCCTTTTACAATTGAGAAATTGAAAGGCAGACAGACGAAGTTTGTTGGTGAGGGGTTGAAGAGGTAGAGTGTGTAGTACACGAACCTCTGTACCGGAAAATTTTTGTTTCTCTTTTCTACTTTTCGTAATTTATTCTTGTTGCTTCACATGCTTTTTCTCCTTTCAGGGGTTGTATGCATACTTGATGTATATCAAGCAATGCTGCCCACAGAGAGAAAACCGAGAGAAATGTATAAGCGTATGTGCATTCATTTGTACAAAAAGCCGATTGATGTTCTGCACTCATCGCGCTTCTCTGGCCAGCAGTGGTATCAAGGCATGTGTGTATTTATGTGTACATGTACGTGAGTAGCAAACGCGAATAAGTAAACAAACTATAAATTTTCTGTCTGTCTGTTAATTTCCCAATTGTAAAAGGTTTACATAGGTAAGTTCAAAAGAGACAGAAGAAAATGTCTGCCTTTCAATTTCCCAATTGTAAAAGCGGACAAAGAAATAGTTTGGCATAAAAATTATAAAAAAACATAACTCCAGACCTGGAAAACTTAAACTTTTTCTGGTTGATATATAGAACCAATTAAATAAAGCTAGTTATTTCTTTGGTAATTAAATATATTCTATATTTTAGAAAGAAATAAATTAGTACTCGTATTAAAACCAGAAAAATTGAAATTATGGTCTTAGGTTGGAAATTTAAAAAAAAAATTTTGGGTAAAAATATAACCAAAAATAAATTTTTAAGCATATTTTATATTTTATTAAAAATTCTTTAGTGGAAAAAAACCGAGAGGTCACTCACTAAAAATTGCACTATAACAAAAAATTATAAATTTTATCAAAAAACAAATATTTACTTATGTATGTATATATCTTTATACTACATACATACCTATACATACGTATACATACGTATATAAGATTCGGCACAGCCGCATATAGCACTCTTACTTGTTTGTAGTGAAATTGGATTGCAGAACACTTGAATTTCGTTTGAAACAAACTGAAAATGAAATCTAACTTTTTAAATCACTATTACAAATTGATTTTGTGTTCTCTCTCCAAGAGAAAATTTCACTTTCACATCACTTTACGAATGTTGAACTTAGGCGTATTTGTTTTTCTTGTGTAATGAATGATTTTTCGTTTGTTATTAAAAAAAATTAAACTAATACACATACGTGTCGGTTTTTGTAAACTTTTTTAAGATTATTTGAATATATTTTTTTATTCTTTGTTCTTTCGAATGTTCGAACAAAAGTTCAAAATTATTCGTCTGCTCCAACAAAAAAAAAATCATGAAATTTTATTCGAACAAATATGAGACGAATAATTCACAACACTAATGTGTACTAAGGATAAAGCCTATATTTTTTACGATACATGAGGTTTTTTTATAATTTTCAGATTTTTGAAAGCATTCGAAACGTCTTTAATTCTTTAACATTATTTGAATAGTCGTTGTTGCACATTTTTAAAATAAAAAGTTCTTTAATCGTTCTTTTTTGAATGTACTGCAAAAGTGGGAAAATAGTTTTATTTTTCTTCATTCAAGGCGTTCATCTTTGGAAATACGTTGCAAATTTTCATAGATGTAAAAACAACCAAACTTTTGCTCTAATGTACACACATAGATAGACAACTGTGTATGTTCATCTTGGATGTTATTCTGGGACAATAATAAAGCTTTCCACAAATTCCAACTAGCCTCAGCCCTAACTGGCTGATATAATTAAACAAGTTCTGATCGTTTCCAACATTCAAACTACTCACTAATTGAGTAGGCTTTGCGTACAAATTTACTATGGCGTGTTATTCTCGACTCTTCGTGGTCATTTTCGAAGTCGAAATCTGCATAATTTGTTGATGACTTCATTAATGCGAAAGTCTTTAAAAAATCGATTCTTGTGTAACTTCCGGAAGATTCCATCTTATTGTTTGGAAGTTTTGAGTTCTCATCACTTATAGTTGATCCCTTTGGCATTGTGGATGAACCACACGAAATAACAGTAGCAATAGCTGGTAACTCATCTTTCTTCAAATTGGCAACATTTCCTCCACTCCCTGATAATGATTTCCCACTGCCAAATTCATTTTTTGGAGAACACTGCGATGGACTTCTAGGATGATCCAAATCGAGGATAATATAGTTGACAATTGGACCGTTTGTTGAAGGCGGCTGTTGCTGATCCATAACAGACTCTAGTTGGAACGATTTGTTATGTCCTACATGAGTCTCAAGTTTAGGTAAAAAATCGACATTAGCATATGATCGTTCTGATGAATTATTACAATTGTTTTGGGAAGTACCGGAAGACTTAGCTGCACCAGCATCAACATTTTCATACAGCCTTTGCAATTCTGCAGTGTTTGTATTCAAAATTGGTGCAAACTCTTCGGGTGGCACATCAAGAGACGAAGTTTTTAAAACTGTTTTGTAATGATTTGCAGCAGATGGATAAATTTCATGTGAAGATATATTATTGTTATCCTCGGAATTAATTCTTATAGGTTGTTCCATATAAATATTACTGCTAATATGACTGTTTGCACTAATATTGGAGTATGGTGGAGCAGATGATGGAAAGTGTATTATTTCAGCAGTTAAGGATGCACTCTGCACGGAATCTGGAGAGTTAAGATTAAAATCGTTAGAGTCATTGCTAAATGTTTCTGGATTAACAATCGACTCGTCCAAAGGGGCATTAGCTTGAACCGATGTTGGTTCCAAATAGTGATTTGTGTTTAAGTGATTGCTTTCCAAACGGCCAAATATCTGTGAAGGATGTATTGAGCTATTGTTACGATCTCCTATTACCGACATTGAGTTTATACACCTTTGAAATTTCGCATAAAATTGATCAGCATTGCAACACTGAAAAGTGTAAATACCTGGACCTGTTGGACACCGCCGCCCAGCTTCGAAACTAAACAAATTTCCGTTAAGGCCGTATCTTCTCAAATGTTGTAGAGCCCAAGCCACGGGTTCTTCTTCCGGTGCTACAAAAGTAAGCTCATGTGGAGTTATTTCTAAAAATCCGTGTCTAGCTAGAGCCATTGATTGATCAGCTTGTACTCGGACAACGCTGACATTGAAAATGTCATCTCTGTTAAACACATATAATGATTTATTCGTACTATTAATGCACCCCATACTCCGTCAGATACAAAAAATATTTAAAAAACTTGCATTTAAAGTCTAGTATTCCATTATTTATATATTTTCTATCACAATAGTGATGCATTAATGCATCAATAATAGAGCTGCAAAACTATCGATGGTACTATCGATAGTTTTATTTTACGTGGACTATCGATATTTTTTTTCGATAGCGATACAATCGACAAAATCACTCTACTAAAAGAGAAAAAATCAAAGTCAATAAAAACGGAATGATGGCGACCAGTGATGCCAACTTTTTTTGGCACTAAAAGCACATCAGAATTTAAAAAAAGCACTAAAAAGCGTAATTTTGAGATCTAAAAAGCGTAAAAAGCACTAATGTGAAAAACGAGTGCAATTAAACAATGTTTTCTAAGCTATTCTCTATTTCGGCAATATTATCAACATCTTTAATGAAATATAGCAGACGAAAAAGGTATGATTTACACAGAAAAAATAAATACACCGAATTTTTTATTAAAGTAATTTTAAAAATACACAAATTTCTTAAAAGCTCTACTTAGTGCTTTTTGTTAGTTTGGCACTAACGCTCAAAAATTGGCGTTTTTAGTCTTCAAAAAGCACTAAAAATAGTGCCAAAAGAACCAAGTTAGCATCGCTGATGGCGACTGTGTAATAAAAAATGGAACATTCAAATTTCGCCGTCTGGTTTGGTAATGGTTATCATTACATATATATATGTGAAAACAAATTAATTAGTTTTGATTTGTTTCAACATAAGATGTCAGTTTTTATCTACTAGATGCAAATTGCATAAAAATACAATTATTATGTACCAACGGCTTTGATACTTGAAGAAACTTGACGACGGCTAAATTTGACGACTACTGGACTGTCTATGCTCTTTACTTTTAAATAAAAGCTGACGCTAAATAGTTTGCTTCTCCTTCTTTTAAATGAATACTTTTTAGCTAACTGCAATAGTTTAAGTAATAATGAAAGATTTTTTTAATTTATTCCTTTTTAATTTATTTTTTATTGATCCATCTATCTATCTGTTTGCTTTTTCGTTTATTTTTTTTATAAAACTGTGTATATCATATGTTTGTTCAATGATTAAAAAATTCAAGATTTTATAATAGAAAAACAAAAATTAAAAATTTTGAAAAACCCCCGAATTTTCTTAGAAAAGATGTTATATCTTCTGAACGGCTGGACCGATTTTCTTCAAACATAGCTAAGAACCCTCTCGATCAAGTCATCTTACAAACAAAAAAACTAAATGGAAATCGGTCCAGCCGTTTGGCCTGTACGTGGATACGGACAGACACACAGACACACAATACAAACTTATAACACCCATTTAGTCTGGGGTTGAAAATACACAATTGATAATTTTAGCCCTTATAGACATGTAAACTTTACTTTGCAAAGCCTTAATTCATCAGGGAGACAAACAAAAAGAGATAGTATTTATCACTCTGTCTTTCACACAACTGAATTAAGACTTTGCAAAGTAAACTTTCCGTGTGTTTCTAAAGCACCCCATACACGTTTCAATTCAATTGTGAATTGAGTCTTTCAATTGAATTGATTCTTGGCCACACACTTCATAAACTGAATTGAGAGATTTTCATTCAACTGTCAAATTTATATATTTTCACAATTAAAAATTTTAAAATATAAAACTTCTATTGCATTCATTCATTAATTTTAATACTTTTTATTTAGAATTCAATGAAATTAAATACAATTTTAAAAATACATAACTTTTTCTATACAAAATAAAGCTACAAACATAAATTTTGACAGCAAATCAAGAGACTCGAACACACACAGCACAATCGAATTGAAAGATTTACTAGTCAACATGAAAAATCAAAATCTTTTGATTTTTGTTTAACCAACTCGAAAACTGCCAAACTAATCAATTGACAAAGCCATACACGCTTTGATTTGGACAACAACCGATTCAATTGAAAATTGAATTGAATTGTGTATGGGCTGCTTAAGAATCAAAAACTATCGATAGTATCGATGGCATCAAAAAATACTATCGAATGGAGCCACTATCGATAGTTATGCAGCTCTAATCAATAACTTTCTATATTTATTCTATCGGCGAGAAGAAAGCAAACTTTTTGGCAAACTTTTACAGTTACTTGGCAAACTTTTTCAGAGTTGCAAAAAAAGTACTTTTTCAAAGTAAACAACTTTTGGCAAAATAATTAACATATTTATTGCACTGAAAATAAGTATTAACTAATTAATTTTAATATTTTTTATTTAGAATTCAATGAAATTAAATACAATTTTAAAAATACATAACTTTTTCTATACAAAATAAAGCTACAAACATAAATTTTGACAGCAAATCAAGAGACTCGAACACACACAGCACAATCGAATTGAAAGATTTACTAGTCAACATGAAAAATCAAAATCTTTTGATTTTTGTTTAACCAACTCGACAACTGCCAAACTAATCAATTGACAAATCCATACACGCTTTGATTTGGACAACAACCGACTCAATTGAAAATTGAATTGAATTGTGTATGGGCTGCTTAAGAATCAAAAACTATCGATAGTATCTAATCTAATCTAACTTTCTATATTTATTCTATCGGCGAGAAGAAAGCAAACTTTTTGGCAAACTTTTACAGTTACTTGGCAAACTTTTTCAGAGTTGCAAAAAAAGTACTTTTTCAAAGTAAACAACTTTTGGCAAAATAATTAACATATTTATTGCACTGAAAATAAGTATTAACTAATTAATTGAAAGAGAACAATAACCAATTTAGGTACATTAGAGAGCGTAGAACCTAATTTCACAACAGTCACTTTTTTCATTACCATACTCTAGAAGAACAGAGCACTTGAAAATAGCACTCTGGAAAAGTTTGCTGGCCCATAAAATTAACACTATTCGATGTACCATATAGCGACTAGTACCATTCGATAGGGAATCAAAATTCCTTTTAGAATTGGTAATGATCATTTTTCCAAATACTTGCATTCAGAAGTTATAGCCCAGCAAACCTTTGAAAATCACAAAAATATTAAAAAATTGTTCTTTCAGTTGTAAAACAAAACCTATTTGTTGTAGCATAAATTTTTTTTATCGATTGTTAGAAGACTAAAATAACTTTAAGAAAAGGTAACTGTCATTTTCTGAAACACTATCATTCAGAAGTTATACCCAGCAAACTTTTGAAAGTCAGTCAAACTAAAAAAAAAGTTTTCTGTTAATAAAACAAAACCAATTCGTTGTACCGTATTGCGACCTATAGCTACGGTGACCATCCGTTCTGTATTATACAGAACAGTACTATATCTGACAGTCCTGTTCTATACAAATTATTCATTAGGAAATAACGTTAAAATGTTCTGTATTTTATTTACTGTTCAGTATTTGTTCTGTATTTTCATGACTCAAACTGCATTTAAAAAATTAACACAGTTTCTGCAACAATGCTGTTTTAATCAAGATTGAAAAAGGGCTTAATATATCAACTATTCAAATGCCGCAGTTATATAAAATTACAGAAACAACATGAGTTTTGTTTCCTTAATTTTTTTTCCTTGAGAGCGTGAATATGAAATTGGTCTGTATTAGTGACATCTTATGTTTAAAATCTTACTTTTGACGATCCCGCTTTAGGAGCCTGGATTTTCTTCGTTTATTGCCAAGCTACTTTATTTCATGATTATATAACGCAGATTGGGTCCCAAAAAATATGTATGACTGAGGTCTCTGTCATTATTAATGAACTGATGTTTAAAATCCCACAACGTAGCGAGAAAATATTTTTTTATTATTGAATACTTAAATCGATGGGATACTGCCTACCAAGAAGTTGAAACTCGTACGTTGAAAGATGTTAAATCCAGTTTTGTTTTCATTATGGATAAAAGAAATGAGTTAAAGATAAACGACACCGAATTATTATTAAAAGATATCGCACATTTACTTCAATAGTGGCATAACTCAAAAAATGAGTTTTTTGAGTTAATAATACAGAAAGATGTGGCATTTTGTATTTTATCTTGTGTAAAAATTTCATATAAATAGCTTGTACCATCACCTCCTGAGAGAAGAATTTTTTTTCATTTCTCCATTGAGTTGTATGCAAATTGAAAACTTAAAACGCGTTTTCTGCAAAACTGGTTTTTTTTGAGTTATGCCACTATTGAAGTAAATGTGCGATATATCTCTTTAAAAAAATTAAATCAATAGAATGAAAATCAAAAATCTGTAGAAGAGCGGTGGGTAAAAATGTTTATACATTTTAAGTAAAGATACATAAGTAAGTTTCCAAAATAGTTTGAAAGTTGTCGAATTCAGTTTATGTTTATCTGGTTCCAATGCTCCAACATTTTCTGTTTTTAATAATATATGGACCAGTAAAAAACTTAAATGAAGATGAATACCATGAAAGCGTTTTTAATTACTAAATTAAGCTATGAGTTAAATTGTACTGAGTTTAAAGAATACTTAAAAGGATATCAATACTTGGTAAAACAAATTTATTCCACAGAAAAATACCAAAATTAGCTGTTTTGTATTTTAACATTCTAATCTAACATTCTAATCATTTTTTATACTCTTGATATGAAACGATTATATATTTATTTTAATTTTATAGTTTTTAAAACTTATGTAGTACTAATCTCCAGAAACTATGTATGTAGGTATTAATTTTTTGTACTGTGGTCCTACTGTGTAATTCGAAACGAAAGTAAATACTTTCAAATTTGTATGCTTATAACGTGCAGCGTTACCATATTTATTTTTCAAAAATATTTAAGTCGAGCAAAAAAAAATTTTTTTGTTACCAAAAATCGTTTTTGTTATTTTATTGAATGAAAATGAGTTAAAATTTATTTTGTTTCCTGTGAACTATTAAAAGTAAAGCCAAATAACACAAAATATTTACTGTATATAATATGTTTAAGATCATTATGAATCAAATCAGACAATTTGTAAGTAGTTTAGTCAAAAAATCTTCGTTTTTTTTAATTTTTGTTATTGTTAAATATTTCTTGTTCTGTATTTTGATTTAAAAATTGTGGTCACCGTACCTATAGCAGTTGATAGAGAATTGAAATACCTTTAAAAACTTGTAACTGTTATTTTCTCAAACACTTTAATTCAGAGGCTATACCCCAGCAAAGTTTTTAAAGTCACCAAAATAAGAAAAAATTTGTTTCACCTATAACTGAAAAACTGTTTGATGTACCATATAGCGATTAGTATCAGTCGATAGAAAACTAAAATACCTTTCAAAAACAGTAATTATTACTTTCCTAAATACTTGCATTCAGAAGTTATAGCCCAGCAAACTTTTCAAAGTCAAAAACTTAGTAACAAATTGTTTTGCCTATAACTGAAAAACTATACAATGTACCATATAGCAACTACTACCAATCAATAGGGAATTCAAATACTTTTAAGAAGCTACCATGGTTATTTTTGTGAATACTTGCATTCAGAAGTTATACCCAGCAAACTTTTTAAAGTCAAAAAAATTAGGAAAAATTTGTTTGGCCTACAAATGAAAAACGATTCAATGTACCATATAGCGACTAGTACTAGTCAATAGGGAAATAAAATACCTATCAGAAACAGTAATTGTTATTTTTGTAAATACTTGCATTCAGAAGTTATAGCCCAGCAAACTTTTCAAAGTAAAAAAATTAAGGAAGTAGTATTTCACCTATAAAATTTAAACCATTCATTGTACCGTAATAAGTCATATACCAATCGATAAAGGATGAAAGTAGGTTTCCGATTTAGTATCAGTCAATTTCTAAAATACTTGAATTCAGAAGTTATTTGTGAATTAATTTTAACAAATTTAGCAATATTTTCATGATAATGCAGTTGTGCACATTAAGTATGTGTATGGCAACCTTGCGGTATTCTTGCTAGTAAAATATGCAAACGAACTTTGTAAAAATATCGAGATTTTGTAACACGATAAAAATAGGTAAGTTTAAACTGTTTTCAATCAAATTTATTAATTTTAATGCTACTGTGTGAGCAGAATCAGATTTACTAGCTGTCATTATTTTTATTTTAGTTTTTAGGGGAGAAAAATGCTCTTGAAAATTGCGTTTAGATTTTTTTTTTTTTTGAATATAAATAGAAAATGGTTTCTTGTGCCCTATTAAGGTATATACCATTGGACAGAGGATTAAAATACCTTTCAGAAATAGAATATTTTTCAAGAAAATATTGAATAATTTTTATTTTATAATTATACAATTTTAATAATACAAAATTTTTTTATTTTATTTTATTTTTTCAATATATGTGAACGTCAACAAGAAAACCAAGAAGAATCTGAAAGAAATAGCTGTTCCAAAACAAAATGCATTTAAAAAGGAAGAATGTTCGCATAGAAAACAACTTTAGACTTTGATGGCATAAGTAAATGAATATATATTTCTTTGAATAAAATGTTTAATTGTAATTATTAAAAATCAAAGTTATTTAAAAGATGTTAATTAATTATATTAGTAAATATTCCAATTTTGTTTTTCAGTTTACAAATTTTGGGATTTATTTTTGTTTACATTTTGTTTATTTATTTTTTATTGTTGTTTGTATGTAGTGCAGATTTCTTTTTGTAATAATTTTAGATGATTTACAAATATAAATACTTTTATACAGATACTAAAAAAAATTATAATATTTTGTTAGGCCCCTTTCAGATTAGGCAACTTTAATTGGGCAAGTATAATTTTCATTTTTATTTATTTTCTTTTGAACTTGCTTTTATGTTCACATTCAGCAACTGTGTTGAGCAAGTTTAATTTTTTTATGCTCGAATTTTTTTAATTTGTTGACGTTTTGTTTCATTTCTGTATTCATTGTAATTGTGAAAGTGATTTGAAATTTGGTGTATACAATGGAAGTTGAAGAAAAAAATAATTTTGTTAAAGATATACTTGAATGCATCGGAGGAGCGGTTACAACAGAAACAGAATTGCCAAGTACAAGCAAGTCTGTACTCAAATCTCGGCAATTCTTTCCCTTCAAACCGACCTTTCCTCTCACACCCACAAACACTAGACTTGCTCAAGTAAAGTTGCCTATTCTGAAAGGGGCCTTACTATAAATTAGGGTGATTAATTAAGAAATAACTTGTTTTTACATTATATTAAGCAAGCAACTTGTTTAAAAAATTTCTATGGAAATCACTCAAAGGTTGGAATGTTTTTAATCTATATTTTTAGGCAAGTCGCTTTCTTGTATGATAAAAACTGCACATAAAGTTGTTTACTTAAATTTTGTTGTATTTTGAATTGATAGTCTTTTGTTGAAAAAATATTTACAAATTATATTGAAATTTAAACAGAAGCTCAAAATAACACAAAAATAAATCAAAAAGTTTCAGAAAAAATGTAGTAACTTAAACAAAATATTAGTGCAGTTTAAAAAGAATTTTCTTATTATTTACTTGGTAAAATAGATAAATGTTCAAAACATTTTGATGTTTTAAATTAAAAAAAAAAATAACAGCCTTATTTATAAATGTTACTAAGACTTTATAAAGGCTTTCTACAAGTTTATAGAAGACAAGTAACAATTCTCGACTCGAAACTTGGGTTTGTTTACAATATAATTAGACTGACGAGAATTTTTAATTGTCTTCTATAAACTGGCATTTAGTAAGACAAATTATGTTTGAAAATTTGTTTTTAAAACCCTTTGTAGACTCAATAATTTTTATAAATAAGGCTGTTAGTTTTTTAAATTTTTAAGCACCAAAATGTTATTAAATAAATAAATGTTTTAAGTATTCTCATTTTAACAAGTAAACAAATAAGCTTGCAGAAGTATCACTGGCGGAAGCACCAAACATGCTCGTGTAATTTCCAGAAATACTCATTGAATTTCATTTTCAAATCCATTTCCATGTCACCATCGGAAGAAGTATTGGCATTGGCCACATTGTTGGGCTATGTTGTTGGTGTTTGCTTGTTCCTAGCGTTATTAATATTTTGCGTTTATTTTCGATAGTTTTAAGTAAAGATTTGGCTTTCGATTTACGCTAGAGCAAAAAAGAAAATAGTTTTAATTATAGTATTTTGTTTTCGAAGTCATTGTGATTTAACTTACATCACCCTACTCCAATCAGTTGTATGCATAATGTGATGCCCGATCATAACTCACTCTTTGCCTTCATAATAACTCACGAGGGTACATGAAGCCATGATATAAACTTTGTTTATCAGCCGCTGCTCTTTCATCGCTGCAATACATAATGTAGCACTTAACAGCCAGCTCTAAGGCTCCAAATTTTTCATGCAGATTGGCCATTTTATACATAGAAACACCTTCGACATCACCCACACCACATGCTTTACTGTAACATTTTATGGGTTTTTAAAATCTGTCTAGTTTTTCATAGGCCGATTTTAGAAATTAAAGTTTTTGTTTTTTAGTTAATTTTAATTATTATTCGAACTCCATTTGTTTCTATATTTGTGATTTGAACGGGCTAAAGTTCGTATCGCTTTTTAAGCCAAATTACATGTGATAATTATTAATGAACAAATAACACCAAAGTCTGTTGTAAATATTCTGACTAACAACACATAGTTGAACGGAACAGCCAGCCGTTTTCGAAGGCCACTAAACCTTCATCATCAGCGTTCTTTTGTGTTTGGTCCACTGTGTGTGGTGTCAGTTGATGTAGATTTCTGCTTTATATACATTTAGCATTTTATTGCAAATGGAATATGTGAATTGTTTTTGTTTTTTTCCTACTGTGTGCAACAAAATTAAGATTTTTTGTGGTTTAAATAAAAATAGCTGATTTTTATGTATTTTTATCTTCTCATTACGATGGCGCCATTAGTTTTTCCCTAGCAGGTCTAGTTTTAAAAATATAGTGACATTTACCAATTGCATAATTTACACCACTTTTTGTATCATTCGCTTGATATTAGGTTCGTTAGTCAAATTGTATATTTAATAAACAAAAGCACACTAGCAGACAAAACATAAATCACATATTGGAGCTGTGAAGAGAAATTTATCAAAAATGTCTGGAAAGACTATTAAAAACAAGTTTTAAAATTATTGACAAAACGACTATAAGAAACATATCACACCTTTTATCGTTTTCAAATTGTTTTTGTGTCTAAATCGTTTTTCATCACATACCTGATTATTTATACAATCCTTTTTTTTTTTTGTTTACATATATGGTAAAGAAATTCAGTATATATTATATTATTACACATTTATTGTTATATTTTTAACAATTGTATTAAATTTTAGCCATAGAAATGTACTCTAGTTACACGATTTTGGCCGCGCAGGCTTACTGTATTCCAAAATATATTTAAATAAAAGTAAAATATTCTATTAAACACAAATAAAAACTTATAAAAATAAATAATTAAATTTTAGTGTTTTTATTTAAAAGGAACAATTACGGTAAGACTTGAAAACGCTAAAAGCTATATATGTACACACAAATATGTAACAAATCTAACAAAACATAATTCAAAGATTCATTCTACCCTAATTTACATATGCACATATCGAACCTTATTTTTTATTTAATCGTAAGAGAAAAAACTAATTTTATTCACATATGTACATATAGTGTCGCTTACAATTAAATTATATATTTCTAAATTAGTAAATTAGTGGTAGAAGTTGAAATCGTTGGGGTAGTTGATGCGGGATGCTAATTTTTAGCCGCTGATAACTGCAGTGCCGTACTTTCGTCATTTTCAAGATTATCGATCCAAGTAGCCTGCAACAGGTTTTCTTCACCATTGATGTTAATCTTACCCGCTGCGTGCCTGCTGAAATAAAATCAAAGTTAAAATTAGATATTATTCCACTTTCAAAATTGATACAAGCAAGTCGTATCGTTTCTATTTTTTCATTCTGAATCTTAGTGTTTGTTGCTCGTAATTTGTAAGCCCAGCTGCAATATACTTACAATTTTTTGTTGTTGTTGTTTTTGCTGATGTAGTACGTGCATCTCCAATTTTGGCGAAAGCCTGTATAAATGCAATTTGTTGACTTGTTGCTGCCTTTGATGTTTTTGTTGATGTGGAAGAAACGGCAGAGTTTGTTGATTTTTGTACATCCATGGAACAAGTCTCTCTTGGTGTTTCTGAGGAAAATTGTTTTAAGATCTGCCATCAATGTACGTTTTTGTTTGCAAATAACTTAACGATTTAGGTTTGTTTTGTATTTGAGGCGTTTTATTGAGACTATTGTTGACTGATACTGGATTTTGCTTCTGTTGTTGATTTTTATGGAATGAAAGAAAACAAATGATATTTGAGACAGTGATTTTTATGGAACGAATGTTTATTCATACACCCAATGATTCAATAAAACTTACTTAAATGTTGTCACCTTTTTGTACAGGGCAAAGCAACTCGTACATTTCGGCTAAATGTTGCGAAGTGTTGATGCCATTTTTTGCAATCGATTCGACACGGGGCCAATATTGGGCAAATGGCTATTTGTGGTTTCCATTGGCAGGTTTCTGGGAAGATAAAGCAAGCTGAAATTTAAGTGATAATACAAATTAAATTAGTGTTGGTTTTTTTCTACCTTTTCTGGTCTAGATCCATCATGTTCTGTTAGTAACAGCACCACCTCTAGTAGGATGTGGTTTTCACCACGCATGATGGTCTTGGGTAAGGAGAAGCTTTCATATTTGCTACACTTGCCCCTAGATTATCGGTAAATAATCTTCGGTGCCAAAATATATTAGGTCACAACCACAACCATAATAATTTTTCAAGTATATTAGCGGTGCTGTTATCGAATCTATTGTAATTACATTTATTATAATATTTTCCATATAACTGATTCGAGAATAGCACTGCATTTTTTAAGTTTTTGAATTAATATAATATAACAACTTTATCCTCTGTGGATAGAGCTGCAAAACTATCGATGGTACTATCGATGGTTTTATTTTGAATGGACTATCGATATTTTTTTCGATAGCGATACTATTGACAAAAACACTACTAAAAGAGAAAAAATCTAATGGGCTATTTCCCACCTGCGAAAGAAAACGTTCGACTTGCAATTTATATTGAAAACAAAAACAAATTTTCGTATTTTATTGTTGTTTTCAATATAAATTGTAAGTCGAACGTTTTCTTTCGCAGGTGGGAAATAGGCCATAAGTCAATAAAAACGGAATGATGGCGACTGTGTAATAAAAAATGCAACATTCAAATTTCGCCGCCTGGTTTGGTAATGGTTATCATTACATATATAAATGTGAAAACAAATTAATTAGTTTTGATTTGTTTCAACATAGGATGTCAGTTTTTATCTACTAAATACAAATTGCATAAAAATAAAATTATAATGTATAACGGCTTTGATACTTGAAGAAACTTGACGGCTGCTAAATTTGACGACTACTGGACTGTCTACGCTCTTTACTTTTAAATAAAAGGTGACGCTAAATAGTTTGCTTCTACTTCTGTTAAACGAATACTTTTTAGCTAACTGCAATAGTTTAAGTAATGATGAAAGATTTTTTTTATTTTATTCCTTTTTAATTTATTTTTTATTGATCCATCTATCTATCTGTTTGCTTTTTCGTTTATTTTTTTTATAGAACTGTGTATATGTCTGTTGAATAAGTGTATTAAAAACATTGGAACTAAAAGTTTTAAAAAAATCAACTTTCTTTTTACTTTATGGAATGATTAAAAATTCAAGATTTTATATTAGAAAAATACACAATTGATAAGTTTTAGCCCTTATAGACACGGAAACTTTACTTTGCAAAGCCTTAATTCAGCAGGGAGAAAGACAGAAAGAGATAGTATTTATCACTGTCTTTCACACACCTGAGTTAAGGCTTTGCAAAGTAAACTTTCCGTGTGTAAAAGGGGTGTTTCTAAGAATCAAAAACTATCGATAGCATCGATGGCATCAAAAAATACTATTGAAACTATCGAATGGAGCCACTATCGATAGTTTTCCAGCTCTATTCTACGAACTGGCCAAATAATTCTCCTTGGCATTAGCACAAAACATACAGAAGTGTCACGAGACGGAAGATACGTGTATTTTTTAGTTTGTCTCGTTTTCCCTCAAATTTTGTCGTCGGTTTTGTTTTGCTACGTCTTTCTAGTGCAATACATTTTTATTAGCTGTGTTAATTGGTAAGTAGTAATACACTACAGTATCAAAAACACTATACTTTTCTCTTTCTTCCATGAATTTTAACAAAAACCTGATTGAAGATTTTTTTACCTGTCACTTTCTTCACTTCTGTGTATTCTGTGGCATTAACGTAACAGAATAGAAGGAAAAAAAATAATAATAATTACTGCAGTGCTGCCAACATGAATTAATGTGTCATGAATTACGTAGTGCTACCAACCACTGAATATTATCGTCTTTAGCCATCTCTGGTCTTGAAATACACCACTGTTATCGACTTTAAATTAAAAAGGTAATTTTATTGTTTAAATTGTTAAATATTTATTAATAATTGAAAATATAAGCTAATAATACAAATTATTAATTATAAAATTTATTATTAGTTTCAATTCGTGGTGGTAGTTCTTATATGTGCTGCCACATAAAACTGTGCTATCGATAGAAGCTCATTACTATCTACATCTTAGAGCTGTGTTATCGGTAGTTGAATACTATTCTCGACAACTTATATAAAGTCTGAAAATTGGAAAATATTTACAAAGTTGTAAGTTTGATGTAGTATAACTTCTGAATTCCGAAAATCCAGAAAATGACAGTCACCAAATTAAAAAATTAGTTTTGTTTTCTATCGATTGCTATATGTTGCAATTAGATAATATGAGTGGTTTCTATTTTATGAGTGGAAAACTTTTGTCCTTATTTTGGAGCCTTCACCGACTTTGCTAGGATATAACTTCTGAAATAAAATAATTCAGGCAATGACAGTCATCAATTCTGAAAATAACTTTTATTATCTATAAAAACATATATGTGCTAATACTTAAAAATAAATAGTTATTATTTTATAGGCATAAAAGTTTTCTTGGTCAATTTTCGTTACAAATTTTTTTTATTGTGCTATAAATTCTGAAATAAAGTATATCAGAATAAATCAAAAACTATTTCTGAAAGGTATTTTAATCCTCTGTCCAATGGTATATACCTTAATAGGGCACAAGAAACCATTTTCTATTTATATTCAACAAAAAAAAAATTCTAAACGCAATTTTCAAGAGCATTTTTCTCCCCTAAAAACTAAAATAAAAATAATGACAGCTAGTAAATCTGATTCTGCTCACACAGTAGCATTAAAATTAATAAATTTGATTGAAAACAGTTTAAACTTACCTATTTTTATCGTGTTACAAAATCTCGATTTTTTTACAAAGTTTGTTTGCATATTTTACTAGCAAGAATACCGCAAGGTTGCCATACACATACTTAATGTGCACAACTGCATTATCATGAAAATATTGCTAAATTTGTTAAAATTAATTCACAAATAACTTCTGAATTCAAGTATTTTAGAAATTGACTGATACTAAATCGGAAACCTACTTTCATCCTTTATCGATTGGTATATGACTTATTACGGTACAATGAATGGTTTAAATTTTATAGGTGAAATACTACTTCCTTAATTTTTTTACTTTGAAAAGTTTGCTGGGCTATAACTTCTGAATGCAAGTATTTACAAATATAACAATAACTGTTTCTGATAGGTATTTTATTTCCCTATTGACTAGTACTAGTCGCTATATGGTACATTGAATCGTTTTTCATTTGTAGGCCAAACAAATTTTTCCTAATTTTTTTGACTTTAAAAAGTTTGCTGGGTATAACTTCTGAATGCAAGTATTCACAAAAATAACCATGGTAGCTTCTTAAAAGTATTTGAATTCCCTATTGATTGGTAGTAGTTGCTATATGGTACATTGTATAGTTTTTCAGTTATAGGCAAACAATTTGTTACTAAGTTTTTGACTTTGAAAAGTTTGCTGGGCTATAACTTCTGAATGCAAGTATTTAGGAAAGTAATAATTACTGTTTTTGAAAGGTATTTTAGTTTTCTATCGACTGATGCTAGTCGCTATATGGTACATTAAACAGTTTTTCAGTTAAAGGTGAAACAAATTTTTTCTTATTTTGGTGACTTTAAAAACTTTGCTGGGGTATAGCTTCTGAATTAAAGTGTTTGAGAAAATCACAGTTACAAGTTTTTAAAGGTATTTTAATTCTCTATCAACTGATATAGGTTGCAATACGGTACAACGAATTGGTTTTGTTTTATTAACAATAAATTTTTTTTTGTTTGACTGACTTTCAAAAGTTTGCTGGGTATAAATTCTGAATGATAGTGTTTCGGAAAATGACAGTTAACTTTTCTTAAAGTTATTTTAGTCTTCTAGCAATCGGTAAAAAAAATTTATGCTACAACAAATAGGTTTTGTTTTACAAGTGAAAGAACAATTTTTTCATATTTTTGTGATTTTCAAAGGTTTGCTGGGCTATAACTTCTGAATGCAAGTATTTGGAAAAATGATCATGGTACTAGTCGCTATATGATACATCGAATAGTTTTAATTTTATGGGCCAGCAAACTTTTTCCAGAGTGCTATTTTCAATTGCTCTGTTCTTCTAGAGTATGGTAATGAAAAAAGTGACAGCTATGAAATTAGGTTCTACAGCTTTTTATGTACATAACTCAGTTTTATTTTTTTATTTTTAATAATTAATTACCCTTTTTAAACGGTTTGCAAAATGGTAAAATTTTTTCACATTTTGTATGCAAACCAAAACAAATTTGCTCCTTTTTTTGCAACTCTGTCTAAAGTTTACCATTTTTTCAGAGTTTGCTTTCTTTACTTGCGTATTTATTCTTATAAGTTTGCAACAGAGGTCCAATTCGTGTAGCTCACAGCCGGCTTACAGCCGCCGCCGATCTTATTTTCATTGACAAAGCCGCCGCCGATGCATGCGGCTGACATCGGCTGATGGCTGAGCCGATTTTAGAAATTAAAGTTTTTGTTTTTTAGTTAATTTTAATTATTATTCGAACTCCATTTGTTTCTATATTTGTGATTTGAACGGGCTAAAGTTCGTATCGCTTTTTAAGCCAAATTACATGTGATAATTATTAATGAACAAATAACACCAAAGTCTGTTGTAAATATTCTGACTAACAACACATAGTTGAACGGAACAGCCAGCCGTTTTCGAAGGCCACTAAACCTTCATCATCAGCGTTCTTTTGTGTTTGGTCCACTGTGTGTGGTGTCAGTTGATGTAGATTTCTGCTTTATATACTTAGCATTTTATTGCAAATGGAATATGTGAATTGTTTTTGTTTTTTTCCTACTGTGTGCAACAAAATTAAGATTTTTTGTGGTTTAAATAAAAATAGCTGATTTTTATGTATTTTTATCTTCTCATTACGATGGCGCCATTAGTTTTTCCCTAGCAGGTCTAGTTTTAAAAATATAGTGACATTTACCAATTGCATAATTTACACCACTTTTTGTATCATTCGCTTGATATTAGGTTCGTTAGTCAAATTGTATATTTAATAAAGAGATTGATGCTTATTTAAAATGTATTGACAACGTTTGCTAACTCTGCAGCCACACGTTCAATAAATGGCTTTCAATTTCATTACACATATTGTGTGTCAGAATTGCTTGAAATTGATAGCTGTGACACAAATTGATAATCAATTTCATTTTTTAAATGCCACCGTCGAAGATACAACTCAAATTTGTAGCTTTAAACAATGTGTGCTGTGACCAGCCGTTTAAATTGAAAACTAAAATGCCATTTAAATGGATAGGTGAATTTGAAATCAATCTTGTTTTCAATTTAAAAAGTTTGATTGTGTTAGTGAAAAAAGTTTGTGTATTGCAAATTGAATGGAATTGAAAGTCAAAAATTGAACGTGTGGCCCCAAGTACGTAAAAATAGATTTTTCTGTAGCCAACTTCAACTTCTGGCTTACATACATACATATACACACAAGCAAAGAGAAATACAATAACAACTCACACATTCGCTGTCAGCCTGAAACACTATACTATATATATTTTGACGATTCTTACATCAATCGATTAGTCACTAAAGATATGACAAACAAAACTCAATATGGCGGTGAACAGACGCCATTTTTAAAATACGACAGGTATTTTAAAATCAGCCTTGGGTTTCTCTTGTGATTTTTCATTTCGAATGACCATTTAGAATATTTAACGGTTCAAAGTTGGTCGCAGTCGTGTTTTTTTATATATTTTTTATTACTACTTGCTTACTGTGTTTTTTACTAACTAACATCCAAACTTAAACGATACGACAACTTCAAAAGTAAGACGATACGATTTGACTAACGAAGCCATATTTCACGAATGCCCATCAAAACATTAAAATACTTTCTGGTTTATTCTTCTACATAAAATTATCTTTCATTTGAGTAAAGTCACATTGATGAGTATATTAAGATATCTTACTGTGTGTTTTTAGTTCAGTTCTTAAAACTTTTTTTATTAGTTTTTTGACATAAACTAGCTAATCCTTATTTAATTTTGTCCGCTAATTAGGAAAATAGTTTAGTTTTAAAGATACTTAAAATTTTTCTTTTCTTATGCCACCCAAAAAACCTATATTTTATAATATGAGGTATTTGATTGTAAATGTAAAATTTTTGTATTAACAATTAAATTTTTTGTTAAAATTTGTTTATTTTATTCCATAAAAGCTGAAAATTTCAATTTTGCGATATACCAACTACAAATAATACATAAATTTATTGATCCATACAACACTTCTTTTAAGTAATAATTGCTTTAATGACTTGTAAATTGACAAATAATATATAAAAATCGAGATTTTTGGATGGCGTGAGAAAAGAAATATTTAAAGTATTTTTTTATAAAACGCACAATATCTCTGAAACTAGAACAATTATAAAGCTATTTTCGTAATTAACGGACATAAATACGTAAGGATCAGTTATTTTACTTTCCAAACATTTTTAATAAAAGAAAGTTTTAAGGACTAAACCAAAAATTTGTACATGATTTTTTACATTTTTGTAATAACAATAAGGGATCCTGATATTCATCAATATGGCTCTACTCAAATGAAATTATGAGCCGCCGCCGACTATTTTTTCCTAAGCCGCCACTGCCGACTCTTTAAGACGGCTTGTTTTTCTGTACTTGATAGCACTGTAGATGATAGCACATTTTAATTATGCAGGGTTTGGAACGTGCTACAATTATACTAAGTACATGCACGACTACAACAAAATTACAATACCAAAAAACACATTCATTTTGTTGGTATAAACAAACGTATAATTGTCAGAAACAGATGCCTTTTATTTTTAAAAATAACAAGTACAGGGTAACTAAAGTACAATTGCAGACGCGGCATTCATGAATGATTATAGTCATTCAGTGTTGCCAATAGGTGTGTAATTACACAGAGTGTGCAATTACTCTCATATGTAGGCCATGTAATTACATTCATATATAATCTGTGTATAATTCTACTTTATGTTTTATTATTATTTATTTTTGTTTTCATTTCAACTTACAAAAAACATTTGTAGTGTAATTTTCTTCAATATGTAATTGGAAACACATCCATGTGTAATTTCATTGGCAACACTGTAATCATTTTATGCACACACATACACTAACATTTTTGTAGCTTGTAAACAAAGTTTGACAACTGTAGGTATTGTATACATTAACAGGCTGGGCTTTTGCATGTACCTGTTATAATTGTATCATGGTCTGGAAATTTTTAAATGTGTTTGCACGCACATGCATACAGCGTTACCATACGTGAAGATTTATCTTAATTTCGAAGTTTTTCGGGATGTTCAAAGCAGAACAGACGCCATTTTTAAAATACGACAGGTATTTTAAAATCAGCCTTGGGTTTCTCTTGTGATTTTTCATTTCGAATGACCATTTAGAAAATTTAACGGTTCAAAGTTGGTCGCAGTCGGGTTTTTTTATATTGCACATATGGCAGTGATGGGAAAGTTGGTACGATCGTACTTTTTTTGATACTATTCAACATGAAAAAGTACCGTAGTACTCCCCCAACACATTTGATGCTCTCACGGTCAACTTATAAATGCAGTCAAATCACGCGCGTATTAGTATATTTTTGCCAAGAATTAAATTTCTTTTTCGGCAAATGGCACGAAACTTTATTAGTAAAGCTATTTTAGAAAAGTGTAATCTCTTAAAATTCAATACATATAAACAAAACTAATGATATTTTCCGTGACACAGAAGTTGATCTGTATGCGTACATATAAACACAAATCTTGTTGAAACAACTATTTGAAATCAGTTTAAAGAAAATTGTAAGAAGTTTTATATTAAATTTTGTCAAGTTCTAAGGGCAAAAGCGGACTTTGACAATGAAATGTTAGTTTGATTTCGTAATCCACTTTTAGACACGCAAAGTTTAGTCTTAATTCCGCTGTGTGAAAGACAGAAAGAAGAATATCATCTGTCTGCCTTTTTCCCAGCTGAATTAAGACTTTGGAAAATAAACTTTCCGTGTCTGAAAGGGGTATTTCCGTGTCTAAAAGAGGTACGAGATTTGCCCTGGAAATGTTTTATCTGGTAAAACCAACAGCAATATACAACTTTTAATTAAAATGCTTCCTAGCGGAAAGAAAAATTTTTAAGCTGTTAACAACCAATACCTGTATAGAGCACTGGCTGATATGAAAGAACTGAAACCGCTAACAACAGAAAATATATATGTATTTATCTATAGTGACTTAAACTAAAAACGCATTAGATGAATACATGTTTCATGATATATCGAGAGCAGCTTACGGAATTTTGTCCATACCTCACTCCTCTACAAATGTCGAAAGGATTTTCTCTTACCAAAATCTCATGAAAATAAAACAAAGGAACCGATTTTATGTTCCAACCGTATCAAGTCTTATCCAGGCCAAAGATTTATTGAAGTCTAAAAATTCATCTTGTTATAACTTTGACATTTGTACCTGCATATGTACATATGTATGTATGTATATACTTTGTGTCCTTTTTTTATTTCTTTGTTTCTTTGTATATGAATTTTTTACCATTTTTTGTTAATAAAATTTAAATAAAAAAAAATAATAATAATAATTATTGGTACTATCGGGATCAAAAAAGTACTAAAAAAATCGCTTATTTACTTCTATAGTGTCACAACTCAAAAATACTAGTTTTGTAGAAAATGCGTTTTAAGTTTCCAATTTGCATACAACTCAATGAAGACATGAAAAAATATTCTTCTCTCAGGAGGTGATTGTGCAAGCTATTTATTAGGGCAATTATGAATAAAATTTAGCGAGAAATTTTTCCCGGGGAACAATTCCAACTAATAGTAAGTAATAGGGAAAACAAAAAATTCTAGTTGGAAAAGGGAGAAATTTCTCACCTAATTTTATTCATGATTGCCCTGTATATGAAATTTTTACACAAGATAAAATACAGAATGCCGCATTACAATGCATAACCCCTTTTAGATACGGAAAGTTTACTTTGCAAAGTCTTAATTCAGCTGGGAGAAAGACAGAAAAATATAGTATTCCTCCCCCTGTCTTTCACACAGCTGAATTAAGACTTTGCAAAGTAAACTTTGCGTGTCTAAGTAAATGAGCGATATGTAGTTGCCAGAAAAGACAATTGGACACGATTTGACAATTTTTTCTGGGCAAAATCGGAAGGTATAAAAAAATTAATGTGGTAGCTTTATTTACTGTAAAGTAACAGCCTTATTTATAAAACTTAAAAAGGCTTTATAAAGGCTTTTTAAGAAAAATTTTGTAGGAAAATTGATTTTAAAAAACCTTTATAAAGACTTGTTAAGTTTTACAAATAAGGCTGTAAGCATACAAGAACAATCACAGTTTGTATGAAAGAACTATATTTCCAAAACCTGTTACTTGATAAATTCAGGAACAGTTGTGATGTTTTTTTTTCAATAGCTGTGAAAAAGTAACGGGTTTCGAAACATCGCTCAACTCTATTACGCATGCAATAGGGGAGGGTTAACGACCATACCAGCCGCTGCTCCTTATGTATAGATATATGTTTCTGAGTCCTATTTCCGATAGCTCCGACAGGCTATTGAAGGATATTCTGCCAAGGAAGCGCAGACGGAGATCCTCTAAAACTGGGCAGAAGCAGAGAAGATGCGAAATGCTTTTATCCTCTTCATCATTGCAACTGTTGCAGTAATCATTATACGGGAGACCCATACGTTTAGCGTGGGTTCCAAAAGTGCAGTGGCTGGTATGACCAAGAGATTCCTCAGGTGCTTCCTGGTGAAGCTAATGAGGTTTTTGGTTCTGTTGATATATAGGCGAGGCCAAAGGGTTCCCGATATAACGCAGACAGGCTCATTGCGCCGTCTGTGCTGAGCTGAATTGAGAAAGGCAGTATCGAAGCGTCTCCAGCAGGACGAGAGAGGAAGCTACAGAGATTTGTCAATATCGACTACTAGTAGGGTTCCCCTCTTTGCAGGGTCATCCGCAACAAGATTGCCTGAATTAGTCCCGTGTCTATTATATTGTTTAACAATATAATCACTACCCAGTTAAAAAAGTTATATATTATATATTTTTAATATATGAATGGCGTTGGCTGAAGTAGTTAGCACGTTGACTACAAAACCTTAGATCCTGGGTTCAATCCCTGTATCCGACAGTCATTAAATAACAACACCACGCATTTTTCTGATGTGCATTAGTGTCCCTTTGTATCAGTTGTTGTAGGAAAGTTCAAATGATGATGGCATAGGTCACTGAACTAATCCAACTTCAGCAGATGCTAAAACTAATGTAACATCAGAGCGCCCTCCTTCGTTGATATTGTGTAGCAAAATCATCGGCGAAGTAAAATAACCAATAAAATGGCTACTAAGCACAGCTTCAAAATTTAATACGCCGCCTCATTTGACACCAGAAAGCGCTGCAACACTGCATTATTAAAAAAAGCGTGCAGAGTTGTAAAATAATGAAGCTTTCTTCCATCTCTTTTATCACCACCTGTCTTCTATCACTATCCCTTTCCGAAAGAAGGTAACACCTACTAATAGTAGTAGGCGTTAATTGCCTGAGTGTTACTTCTCTTTTCATAAAAAAAAATATATATAACTATATATGAATATGTATGAATTCATGTATGGAAATGTATGGGATTATACATGGCAAAACTATTATATATAAACTAATATATGGACTAATATATGAAATGTGTTATAACATATGAGCTCATATATGGAAATTTAATTATGAAGCTCTTCATATGTGGATCCATATATAGAATAAGATTTAATATATGGAGCCATATAAGAATGTATGCATACATGATATCTCACATAAGATCGTTTTTGCAATCAAAAAAGGATTGGAAATCCATTAGAAAATACATACGGTACAAAAGTAGAAAGTAGACCTACTTTTTTCTTTGAACGCGCCTATGCGTTCTGCGCTTTTTGCAATGTAACTTGTCACATACTATTACATTGATTCTACTTTTTTGAAAGATGCATAGAAAGCGTAACGGGCAAAGCGAGCTACGGACCTTTACCTTAAAAGAGGATGTGTGTATGTATGTATGTATGTAACGTATGGACTCCAAAACGGCTGGGCCGATTTTGATGAAATTTTCAGGGAATCTTCAGAATATTCAGGCGGGTGACACTGTGAAGTCTGATTTTTTATTTTCGGTCTGTGGGCGGAGGAGCGTGGAAAAATCCATTTTTATATTGCACCACAAATGCCATATGTACATATATGTATATTAATTTTTTTTTGCTTTTTTTTATTTTATTTTATATTTTATTATTATTTATTATTTATTTTATATTTATTTATTATTATATTTTATTATATATTGAAAGCTGTTGTCATGTGTTTCAAAACGATATATCAAACTCTTAAATCGGTTATGAAGTTCCGAAGATATTTACAAAAAACCTAGGTTAATAATGATCCAATATCAAAATTTTAAAATTTTCGAAATGTTGCATTAAAAAATCCGAGTTTTCGGTTTATTTACAAAATATTTACATCATTCGATAACACGATGGGGGTAGCGAAGCACATCGGGTGTAGCTAGTTTCATATATTAGTCCATATATTAGTTCATATATAATAGCAAAGAATATAAATCATATAGAATACGCATCTCATACAAGCTAAAATTTTCTGTGACGGGTATTACCCGTCCAGCGTACACACCCTCATTTCTTTCTGCAGTGTATGCTACGCTCGCATGCTGAGAGCAGCGATGCCGTGGTGACATTAAAGTATCAGTTTTGACCCCTTTTCGTGCCAATGAAACTATGAAACTTTTTATGACCCTTTTTTTCAATTTATCCCTTTGTATCATTTTAACAGAATGTATGCCGTAGGGCAATCATATACACAGTTTAGCATATTAGGTATTACAAAAAGAGCTGTTCGTCCAGTTGGCGATATTCGGCTCGATGATGTCGATCATTTTATTGTTTTGGTCGATAGAAAAGCCAATAAATGGTGAAAATATTGCAAAAAATCTGACACCCAAATCCTTGATTCTAAATGCAAATTATTTCTCAGAGTATCACAATTAAAAAAATATTTTTTTTAACTTACTTTCATTTTTAATCTTAATAACAGTTTTTAATTGCAAATAAGACGAGTATAAACCTATTATAGATAGCTACTAAATATAAAAAAATCATGAAATCTAAAAAAAGAGTGGTCAAGTTGCGGCATTTCATATCGAATGAAATTCCAATCGAAATTAAATGTAATGTAGTGCCGTAATTTACCCAATTACTTAAGATTTATAAAAAAAAATAGAGACTGTAAAAACATAAATACATATCGAGCTATAACCGCACAAAAAGCTTAAGTAACAAAAACAAAATTTTAGAGGAGAAGGATTTTTTTAATTATCTTCGCTCTTATTTAAGTTAATTCATTGAATTTTAGTATTTAGGTGTTATTGTGCTAAATATAAGTAACGCATCGAATTTTAACGAAATATTACCATAATAACGGTATTTTTTGTCCCTTAAGCTTTTTTCGCTGTCTCCCAAATAACCTCCTTTGTATATTTTTGTGTTGGTTAAGCTAAAAATTTTTTTAAGAAAAAGTAAATATCAGTTTTTTTACCTAAACTTGTCTCCAAATTGCTAAATTATTATCTTCTTGATCGACACCATGTAGTGAATCTTCTACAGACTTATTACTTTTCGAATTAAAAAGTTCGCTATTAAATTTGTTGTGTATAGTTTTACCGACGGAAACTATTTCCAAGTCCGTATACTTTTGTGAAGACATTTTTAATAAATTGCTACTTACCGGAAATGAACTGGTGACTATCTCAGTTTTTCGCCAGGACCGCGTAATCAAATTTAAATCATAATAAATTGTTAAAGCATAAAATATTGTATAACTAATAACCATATTTAAGACTTATAGGTGATTTTTTTCAAGTTGGAGAGCATAGCCTTTAAAACAATGGTAACTCACTTCAATACAATCATATTTTTTTGATTAGGGGTAGAATTGAATTGAATGGGCGCATTTTGACTTCGACTACAAAAAGTTTGTTCTAGATTAAAAATACTGTATTTATTTATTTATTTATTTTTTTTGTTGGAAGAATTCTAAAAATTTGTTCGTGAAGCTACATAATATATACAAGTATGTATGTACGCAGATTTTTTATGCGAAAATATGTTTTAATCTATCGTCTAAATTTGTGTGTAGTTTTGTTGAGATATACTCAATGGGTCACGAGCTGTAGGATAATTTCCAAATACATTACAAATCTTATAATAAACTGGTATGTGATGTTTCATTCTTATGTTATTAGATGATAGATGTTTCATTCTTATGTTATTAGATGATACATATTTTGTCCAAATGTAATGAGGCTATATATGTAGTATACAGATCTTACCTTATAAAATTATAAAAACGAATTAAAATTATCACTACCCATTTTTTAGCGCAAGCCGTTGAAAAAGTATTTCCAAAAAAATTAGTTTCATAACATAGTTTCATCTCATTAAAGAGCCATGATAGGTAATTTTTAAGGGAAAATTATGTAGAGGAAAGATGTTGTGGTATTTGTTCTAAACAAAAATGGATACAAAAGTTTTTCCGAAAAACGCCGCATTTAAAAGTTATGATGCCAAAAGTGTTTATATCCAAGATAGGTTATTTTTTAGGTGAAAAATGCAATGTGCATGATCGGTATGCACGCTATTAGTGCAATTTTAACACATATATGATTTTTATGGCCGGTCTATCAGAAACTGCCGGTGGAGCGAATAAAATAAATACTTTCCGCAATTTGTATGGTCTAATAATGTGCATTCAAGTTTTTTATATGTGGGTGAATAAATTGCTATCAGAAAAGGCTGATCTAGTTAATTATTTTAAAAATAGATCATGTATGTAATATTCTGCATATGCATATGCATATGCATATACTTCATATGAAGTCGATGGAGGGTATATTATATACGGCTATTCCGAATATTATATCATACTTGCATTATTTTCAAAAGGAAATTTTAGCTTAAGTAACATGTTGCTGTTACAAAAACTGTAAACAAAAAATAATTTGTACTTAAGCTTAAATTGTTTTTGCTATAAAATTGAAACGTTATATCCTATGGTAATAAAATTTGGACCGATAATGGCATTGATAATAAGTTACTGATTTTTATAAAAAAACGCATTTCGAAAATCATGTTGGTTAAGCTTCTTTGGCGGTAATGGCTCGATATATTGGACATGGTTCATCTCACTTATTTACTTAAAAACCAGCATAACTCAAAAACTTTACTTTGAGGAAAAACCATTTAAAGTTTTGTAGAAAATTTTAAAATTCGATTCTGAAGAGGATAATATAGTTATAATTCTTTCAAGGCATTATGCATAGTTCTTAAATACATATTTTTTTTTAACTGAACATCCTGTATTTCTTAATAAGTTCTTCACTTGGAATCTAATCTTTGACAAGTGTCTACTTTAAGTCTATTCGATAATTGTTTAGTAACGCTAATTTATGTTTGAACTTCATGTTTTTTTTTTTTGTAAATTATATTTTATAAAGATGAAGAAATAAGGTGTAATTCAGTGACTTTACAACTGCTGAATTTGGAAACTTATCATCCTTAAAACAAGCTTTATTTCAGCAACAGCAACTTTCCTCCAAAAATCGGTATTTTTTGTGGTAAAATTCGGATATTTTTACATAGTTTTTTTTGCAATTGGCCGCATGTTTTGCTGTTGAAAAAGTAGTAAAATGCGACTTAATGCTAGGAACACAACTGGGACGAAAGACGAATTTTTCGGTGCGAACTTTCGTCATAAAAAATAAAACACATTTGTTCATATGAAAATGAACACATCACCGCCGTAGAACGAAATTCGTCGTGCGTGACGAACTCTGAGATAGATTTATTTCTATTTTGTACGCCGACGAACGATGAAAAAATAATTTTCTCTCACTCTCTTTACATACACAATAAACAGTGTGACCAGATTTTAAAATAAAATTAAGCTAAGTCACGTATGTCTTTAATATATTTTTAGAGAATATGCAATTTGGATTAAAAAAGGCTAAAAAAGCTAAATGCGTTTTTAAAAAAGCTAAAAAAGAAACTAAGAGCTTAATAAAAATTTTAAAGCTAAATCCAGAAGAAATAAGCTAAATTTAGCCCAAAATAAGCTAATATGGTCACACTGACAATAACCAACTTTATCAATTATAAGAGCTGAGTTCGCTGAGTAAATTCGTCGTTATTGTGCTTCACACGACGAATTTACGCAGAGAATTCTTATCGACGAATTCGTCGATGTGGACGAAATTCGTCGTTCGTCCCAATTGTGTTCCTAGCATAAGTCGCACAACGGCAGCGCTGGTGATAAGAGCAAAGAATATAATGCTCTCAGTGTGTGTTTGCTTGCGCTTTACATAGCGTCTATACCTGACAGCGTTGTCAACTTGGTGCGTTTCGCACCATTTTGGGTGCTTTTTGAAATTTTTTGTGCGAAAAATTCCTTAGTTGGTGCGTGGTGCGCTTTTTTTACATTTGGTGAGTTTTTTAATTTTTGGTGGCACCAACGCAAATTTAACACAACAATGGGCTAAAACTGAAAAATTTTTGTTCTGAAACTTACTAACTTCCTGATAGTGTTAATTACCATATTAATAGTAATGAAGTTTACAAAATATCACAATTTGAAATGAAATCTGTTTTATGATAACAATAATAATGAAAATATTAGCTTTTTTAGATTTAGTGGAACTGCAGTGAATTTTAATCAGAAATAATTTTTTATTCGGGCTGAAGTCTAGTGATGATTTGAATGAAATGCATATAGACAAAGCTGAACCAACAGCAAATAAATTTCAAATTAATAAATATAAATATATCGAATAATGAATTTCTTAAATTTTTTTGGTTAAGTTTTTTTTATTTATGTGCATTATTGTAAAAGGCTGTTTGTTTTTATTGTTATATTTTTAAACCCCCGACCAAAAAAGGGGTGTTGTAAGTTTGTAATGTGTATCTGTGTGTCTGTGCAAGTCCACGTACAGGCCAAACGGCTAGACCGATTTTGATTTATTTTTTTCTGTTTGAAAGGTGACTTGATCGATAAGGTTGTTGTTAGCTATGTTTTAATAAAATCGGTCCAGCAGCTTAGAAGATATCACATGTTTTCTAGAAATATTCGGGGGTTTTTTAAATTTCTAATTTTTGCTATTAATATGGATACATTAAGCTTCTGATAAAAAAAATTTTTAAAAATTTTAATAGAATGATAAATAATGAAATTTTATTAGTTTTGAATCCTTTCTATTAATCGTTGATCTCTTTAAAAAGTTTTGTAGAGAATTTATGAAATTAAAAAAAAATATTATCTATGTAGTACAAATGAATTTATAGTAAAAAATTTGCCAAATCTTTTTAGGTTTTATTTTTTTTAACCCTGAACTGTAAAAGCCTGTTTTAGTGTTAAATTTTTAACACAAAAAAAATTACTTTTTATGCAAAATTAATTTAATAAACATTTTAAACTAAAACAATAAGTTCTAAAGGTGGAAGTACATACTACGCGTTACGCGGCAACGCTTTTCTGGCTTGTTAAACGTTTAACGCTATACAAATGGAAAGTTACACAACACGCTTTTGAGGTTTTTTTAGTTGTAAAATGTAAAGCCTTTGCTGGCTATTTTTTTGTCTTGCATTTACGCTTTAGTTTTCTTTATATATTTATTGCATTTTTCTATCCATTGTTTAATAAACAATTTAATTTCTAATCATTTTTGTGTATTTTAGCTTATGAATCTGGCAACACTAGCTGTCAGTTTGTATACAACGCGTGAAAGTTGTAGAATGTTCAACTTTTTGCGAGGTACGCGCGTCACGAACTTCTCTATGTAACTTGCCTTATGAAAACACACTATTTCAACTTTTTTGACAGCCGCGTGTATCGCATTAGCTCATTGAACGCGTGTTATGTACTTCCACCTTAAGCTTGGTGCGTTTTTTTCAAATGGTGCGTTTTTTTCTCCATTTTGGTGCGTTTTGAAATTTCAAAGTTGACAACGCTGATACCTGATATTAAATCTGATATATGTAATATGAGAGAGAACGTCGGCAGAATGAGAAGAAAAATAAATTTTATTAATATTAATTAAAGGGTTGCATTTGTATACTCGTTTGTATAGACAAAACAAATATACCAAGATGCATTCACTTAAAGGTTCTGCTAATCTATCGGAAATATCGATAACTGCTTCATATAAATCATCAAAGTTTTCGTTATGCTTTTGCTTACGATCCCTAATCATTTCGCGTAGATCAATGTCAGTTCGGGAATCCTTATATTGTTTGCGTAATGCCGAACATAATTCGGGTCACGTATATTTCTTCAAACAACGAAGAAATATGCGCACATAACATATCAAAATTTCCGTTAAGGGTTTGATTCGTTAATGCCTCGACTCTGTACAAAAAATTGTCTATCGACATGCCGCGTGACTCACCCGAAAACTTTATCCTCCAGTTATATATTATGTGTGCGATTTTGTCTGGTCGCATGTTAGACAAGTGGATCATTTCCGAATTACTAGTATTGTGATTGACTGCATTCATATTTGCATTAGGATTCACATTAAGTGATGGTAACCCGAGTAAGCTGTCCAGGCTTTGTTGACCTGATAAATATGTAGGGTTCAAGTTTACCGTACTCTGCCTAATTTCTTGTTGTTCAACATTGAGATTACTACCTCGGGAATGTGGACTGATCTGCATCTTTCGCAAGCCTACCTCAATATTGGACTCAATTAGCTTTGTCAAGGTTTTACTTCAATTTGTGAATAATTCAGTTTGCTGTGAACTAACTGCATTAGACACCAAATTATGTAAGTAATTTTGATGGTCTATTACTGAACTTTCAGTGCTTGTTTCCTGTTGCTGTTGAATCATATAATTTTTAGCATTTTTAGCTTTAGTCCCGGATGAATGTTTGACCGATTCTTCCATGTCCATATTTTGATCTTTTTTTGATCTAAGTATCATTGATGGTGGCAACTCTGTTTCTAAAAGTTTGTTTTTACAAATGGGACAATTAGGTCGCGTTTTAACGTTTTTCTGAAAGCATGACTTATGCAAAAGGTGACCACATGGTGGCGAATATGCATACATAGCATCCTCAATATTATGTTGGCACACAGAACAAACCGATAAACTCATAGCTAAACCTTCGCCTGCCGGCACTTCGGCATCCTTCGAAGCCATAGCAAAATATTTAATATGAAAATCGAATAACAAAAATATTATAAATTATTGGTACAATTAATTTAAAAGTTTATACGTTTCTTTAAAAGTATGATGACAAAAAAAAATATAAAAATTAGAAAGTTCGATATGCGAAATGCAGTAAAATAATTCTATAATAGTTCCTCTTAATGAAGTAACTAATTATGAAAATTAAATATTTCTAATAGCTAATTGTTAATTGTTACCTAATAAATATTAATAATGAACAATTCAGTTTTTTTTTCTTTTTTTTTTTTTTTTTTGGAACAATACGAGATATAAAATAAAAAAAATAATAATTAACGTTTGATTTTCTGGTTTACTTATTTATTAGGTTGGTTCAAAATTCAATGAAGCCTAGTTCTGCCAGCTATGGTCTTATCTTTACGAAAAGATGAAAAATAATATATTAGATCTGTATAGTATAGAAAGAACATCATATAGGTACAATTGAGGTTGGTACTAAGATAATAAGGCAATTCCAAGCCTCAAAGTTAAGAAATTAGTAAAATCATCAAAAAGATTCACTTAACGGTCTGAGCCCAATGTAAACCCAGCCTCAGCATTTCCTGAAAAGTTCATTTAATTAATAAAATATACGAGAATACGAGAATAATCTTAAAACATGATAGTGCAGGTGGAAAGAAAAATGTCGGTTAACATCTTTTTGGTGAAGTATGTTACATTCCGAAAATTTTCACCGTACACCAATAACAAAAACATGATGACTGGAAAGATAGAATACAAATAAAATGAAGTTTGATATAAGAATAGAAAGGAGTCACACATTAACTTGACTGTAAATCAAAGGATGGAAAAAAAATTATTTTAAACGTGTGGGTCCCACGTTGGGCGCCAAAAATTATAATTCTGTAGCATGTAATGGTCTAAGTTTATTAAAAATTTTATGAGTCAATAGTAGTAGCAACATGCATCAAGGTTCCGGCCTATATCTCGTCGGCTAATGGGTGAGTTCGTGGCTACTCTGGCTCGATGTTAAGTGAAAACAAACTACAGAACACATAATTTTATTATGCATGGTTATTAAATGGGTACATAGAAAAGAAAAGGAAAGAACTGACAAAGTGACAGATGACTTCATTGTTGTATATTACGATAGAATTTGACGCAATAGAATAAGCCCTCCCAACCAAGATCAGGCAGTATTAATCCTTTATATTTGCAACTGATCCCAAACCAACTCAACCTACAAGCAGCAGCCTTAGAAAATTAAACCTCGACTCTATTAGCAATTCATTTTTATTAACTTTATTATGAAACTAAAAACTCGGAATAATTCAACAGTAACATCGAGTTACTTAAGGAGTAAAATCTTATTTCATCACTTACAGAACTATATTTTAATAATATAAAAAAAAATATTTATTTTTATGTAGCAAAAATCATGAAATTCATGGCTGAAAATTAAAGTTTAAGCAGGCAACTAATTCGGTTAATAATAGATGAATAATAAAGAAATAAATAATAAATTTTTAATTCGTAATGAAACTTTTATTTCTTTGTTTCAAGGATAATTATTTCTTTGATATCGGTTTTTTTATAACAATAAAATTTTTATCGACTATTACTGATTTTTATTATTTGAAATTAACGGAAAATTATTCTAATTTTAATGGATAAAAAAACCAAAATATATGGAGAGATTCTTGTACCAAAAAAAATGGTATGTCATATGTTTATATCTAGAGAGCAAGAAGAAGCACGATTAAATAATTAAATTTATTTTCTGTGATCTTTAGCCCAAATCTTAATCAATTCTTAAGATCTGGGTATTAAAATTAATTGTTTTTTATTACTGATACATTGTTTTGACGATTTAATTAATAATTTTCAAGTTTTACCATGATAAATCGTTTTCTTTAACATTTTTTTTTAATGCACGTATTTATTTATTGTATCTTCAAATATGAACTAACAATAAGTATTCAAATCTTAAATCTAGAATATAATTATTAGGCCCGATCACTGTCGGACATAAACTAAGTGATAGTTATTAATAATACATAAGTAGTGATAAGCACAAAAAAAATTAAGCAGCTGCATCTGGAGTGTTGTTTATTAGAGCCCTTGTATCTCTCTTTTTTAGGCGGATGTGTCCAGTAAAGTTCAAAATATTACGAGCAAGCGGATTAGGATGTGATTCGAGTTTTGTTAAATATTTGCATGCGTATTTTGCAATTTCTTCAATCACTAGTGGCATATTCAAATCACGATGTATATTTGAATTTTTGATGTACCATGGAGCCGAAGTTATCATACGTAAAAGTTTGTTTTGCCTTCATTGGATTCTCTCGACATTGGAAGCTGAAGCAGTGCCCCATAGTTGAATTCCGTAGCACCATATACGTTTCAAAAATGACTTGTATATCAAAAGTTTGCAATCTAGACTGAGAGTTGAATTTCTACCAATCAGCCAATGTACCTGAGCTAATTTTAGTTTCATTTGTGTTAGTTTAGAATCAATGTGTTGTTTCCATATAAGCCGTCGATCAATGTGTATACCAAGGCATTTTACATGTGAATGTTGAGGAACAATTTGATTATTGATTCTAATGGGGCAACAAGTATCTTTTCGTAGAGTAAATGTTACCTGCGCACACTTCTGCTCATTTACTTTAATTCTCCATAACTTTAACCATAGTTCCAGTTGGGTAATATGTTCCTGAAGATATCGGGATGCCTCATGAGGGTTTTCGTGCATGATAAAGAAGGCTGTATCATCGGAAAGATGTATGGATTTTAGTGCTAACAGGCATATCACAAGTATAAATCAAATACAAAACTGGTCCCAGTATACTCCCCTGTGGCACACCGGCAGATATAGATTCGGGAACACTCCTGAAGTCTCCCTCTACAACAATGAATTTCCGGGATACAATATAACTTTTCTTGAAATTTTCTTCTCATAACTTGAACCAATATATGCGTTTCTTCAATGGTACTATGCTGGCTTCTAAAACCAAATTGATGGTCCGGTATGCACCCACTATCACTTAGAATTGGGGATAATTTTGTCATGAGCAGCTTTTCGAAAAGCTTTGATATTGTTGATAGAAAACTTATTGGCATGTAACCTCAGCTTTAGTAAGATCTTTGCCCGGCTTTGGAATCATTTTGACCTTGGCAAGCTTCCAGCTGTGTGGATAATACTCTAATCGTAATATGGCATTAAAAATAAATAGTAAGATTCTAATTGCAGTGCGAGGCAGATTCATCAGCATCTTGTTACTAATACCATCAATACCTGAAGCTTTCTTCGGGTTGAGCTCAGCAATTAGTTTATGTACATCACGCATCTTAAACTTTAAGGGTCGAGGGGGAAGAGCAACTACACTTGGCAAATCAGCAACACCAGTACATGTATTTGGGGTAAATACGGATTTTAAATGCTCGGCAAATATTTTACCATTTTCAGTATCGCTTCTTGCCCAATCACCGGTCGAAGTCCGCAGAGGTGGTTTAAACTCAACGGGTCTTTTAAGCTTTTTAGCAGCGCGCCACAAAGAGAAATTAGATGCTGGTGTGACATCAAGACCTTCCAGATAATTTTTAAAAGATGCAGTTTTCTCAGATGCAAGTAACTCTTGGAGTCGTTTCGTGCACTCTTTAAATCTAATTTTATTTTGGGGTGATCTGTGCTATTGCCATTCCTTTCTAGCTCTTCTTTTTTCACGTACGAGACGTTCAATGTCTGAAGAATAAATTTTATTAAACCCAGTCTGCGGAAGAGAGGTAGTGGCATGTTCTCGTTGAGATTGGCAATGTTAGATTCAATATCATTTGGTGTTCTTAGCTTAATATTTTCCGTACAATGACTACTAAGGTATTTTTTGAACCCCAGCCAATTAACACGATTTATCATCTTCATATATGGATGAGGTTAGTCACTTCGTAGTGGGCTACAGATTGTAACGATCGTGGGAGAGTGATGGGTCGAGAGATCTAGGGAAGCTTCAACGTGAATTAACTTCCTAGAAATACTTTTTATGACGCCAAAGTCTATAACATCCGGAATTTTTCGTACGTCAGTAGGCCAGTAAGTGGGCTCCCCACTCGAAATAATATCCAAGCCCATTTTTGAAATTGTGTTGAACAACGCCCTACCTCTAGGCGTAATAAGACTTGAACCCCAGAACGTATGCTTAGCATTGTAGTCGCCAGCTGCTACGAAACAAGGTCCAAGAGATTTGTAGAATTTCTCGTATTGATCCTCAGTGATTGAAAATCTGGGAGGGGAGTAAATTGAAGATATCACGAAATTTAAACAAAAGTTCTCAATGCAGATGTTTGTTGCTTGTAGATGTTCTTCACAAATGTTGTCAAGAATATAGTGCTTGAGTCTTGACTTTATTAGAACTGCTGATCCACCGCATGCTCTCCCTCTAGGGTCCTTTGTATCATATAATGTGTAGCCATTCATTTTAAAGAGGCTTCTAGAAGTCAAATGACTCTCAGAGACCAACATTGCATCAATATTTTTTTCCGTAAGGAAGTGCTCAATTTCATTTTTATGTTGGCGAATGCCGTTTGCGTTCCAGAAATGTATTTTTAACGTGTTCATGGTTTATTAATTAATGCTTGAAGCAGTGTATTCTGCATTCGTAGCATTTCTTGCATCATGTTAGTCATATTTGTTGTAAAGTTGTTGATAGTTTGCACAAGATTTTCAATAGTAGCTTCAAGGCGATTAAAATTAAAGTTTGTATTTGTTGAATTATTTAGTGGGGAAACATTTTGTGTGGGAATTGAATTTGTCTTAGCAGCATCAGTATACGATACACGGGAAGTAACTGGTTGGCTAATTTGCGCAAAAGTGGCTGAGGAAGCGTTTGTTGTTTGAACTGGAGCTAAGTTAGGTTTTTGCACCATAGTCTTCTTTACGAAAGAGTACACAGGACAACCTCTGTAGTTAGCGGTGTGATTACCTCCACTGTGATTTTTCTGTATAAAAGGTATTTTAGGCTATAAATAGGATGAGTCTCGTTTTTTTCAACTGTATATTATTCGGCTCCAGTTCAACACGAAATAACGGTTAGGGTACCTCTTCTCTGCTTATTATGTTAGATACATATTTTACCTTAAATCCCTGGAGGACGAGTGCATCTTTTATTTCTTTAGGAACAACATAGGAATCTATGCCCTTCAATACGATCTGCAGGCCTTTAGCACTCTTAAGCTGGTATGTGTAGAAGCTTGTTTTATTTTTTTTCAAATTCAGAAACCATTTTGCGGAAATCTTTTTCGTCATAAATTTGAATTTTCGTTTCATCGATGTTGCCACGTTTTATTGGGACAATGTGAAATTTATTTTCACCAATGACCGAAATTAATTTTTTAATAAGGGCATTTGAATTTTTCTCTCTCAAATAGATTGGTGGCGGCTTGGATGTTTTATTCGAGGATACATCGGGTTTGTCGTTCTCATCTTGCAAAATTTTAAAGCGGTTTTGGCGATTAATTGAGGCTGCACTGTTATCCCTAGACATTTTTGGAGCAGATGAAATTTTTGAAGAATTCGGGCTTCGCCCACGCTTTACTACGGTTATATATCTGTCCATTCCAACTTGTACCTTGAGTTTCGAGCCGCTGTTATCTGTAGTGATAACTTTGTTAAGTGATGAACACGAGCCTGAAGGGGGTGATATTACTGGATTGTATGAAGAAGTTCTAGGCCACTGTAATGTTAATGCATCATTACTATTTGGCATTGGACAAAGCGAAGTTGATCGCTGACGAAAAATTGGCTTTGCCGTTAAAAAAAGGTTTTCATCAGATTTATTATTTATATTTGTTTCATTAACAGTTTCAGAGCTCACAGTAAAATAAGCATTTCTGCCGTTAGAACTCACTTGAAATTTTTTTGTATTTGAGGCACTCATAAAAAGAATTCCTCAAGGGTTATTCGTTTGTGTTTTTTTTTGTTTGCGATCTTTTTTTTTTGTTTTTGTTATTTATGATTGTTTATTTGTTTCGAGGTACACATATAGAGTATTCCTCAATGTAACTTTGTTTATGTTTTTTTTGCGGTTATTTTTTTTTGTTTCTGTTATTTCTACTATGTAAAAAAAATATTTGCAAAGCATAAAGCTTATTTATTAAAGTCAGTATGTACCTATTACGAATAATATGTACTACGAATATTATTTTATATAATTTTATATATAGTTTTATATATAACATAACAATTATTTTAACAGAGGCAATGTTAAGAATTATAAAAAAAATTTTAATAACAGAAAATAAAAATATGTATGTACTTCTTGTTTAGAACTTTCTTCCATAAAAAAAATCACGATTAGGAAGTGAAATTATAAAAATAAATTTAACAAAACTTACATGGATGGTAATGCTCCCTCGTTGAAAGATCTTTCAGCAGGAACTTGGCGGAAATTCCATATGTGATTAAAGGTGGCTTACTACAGGTAGTCAAACAAATGTATAGATATGTTGGTATGTAGGTATGTAACTACATACATATATATGTAGGTGATGTGATGTTCAGGTTCTTATGCTTACATACATACATATATGGGTACGCGTGCAATTAAGCATGATTCTAATCTTACCGCAAAAGTTGTGATATATTATTTTTTGTTTGTTTTATATTCAGAAAATTTAAGTCAGGTGTTTTATATGTATCGGAACAATTAAACGAGTGAGCACTTTTTATATGTTACACTAGTAGCTAGATTAAACATTGTTTATTTCTGTTAATAACAGAATTTGCAATTTGTTCTCCACCGTTATGACCTCTCAAATTATAATACATATTTCTTTAAATTTTGTAAAGATAAACCTTACAAATTGACAACTATTATTAAAATTTGGTGCATTAGCATTAACATTAATATACTTTATTAACATACATAATCCGTGTGTACATATGTATATATGTATGTACATACATACATATGCGGATTTTTACATATGCAAATTTGTATATTTTTGTTAATACATATTTATGTATATTGTTTTCTTTAACACTTTACACTAATATTAAACACTTTCAACGTCTTTAATGATTTTTGCTTTACATAGGTTGATATCGTTTATTATTTTGTTTGTTTTAGGTAGGTAAATGTGTCACTTAAAGTGATCTTTAATACAAAAATGTAATGCAATAGTTGGATATTATATTAGGTTTAAGCTTGTTTCATGGATTTATTAATTCAATATTATTATATTAATTTTATTCTCTTCCTCATATTATTATTTTTTTCTTTAATAAATCTTTCTATTCTTTTCTTCTTCTATCCACGAATTTAATTTTTGTTTCGACTACCTATGTGGATTTTACACTTGTAATTTTTTTAACACTTGTTATCTGATAACACCTTATTTTCTCTTCGGCTGATCGCAAACATTCTCGCTATTTATTCAGATAAAAGGGTTCCTTGTTTTATAGTGGACGAACATCCACTTGGCCCCTCGGGTTTCCGCTGAGGGTAGCCCGGTACCGAAAAAAGGATAGATAAACTTGAAGCGTTTTTCTATCGATGAAGGAAATCTAATAAAAACAATAAGGCCTTAGGTGGGGTTTTTTTTGAACGGATTTTACTACATACCTTTTTCCCAAAACTGTAACAAATCTTGGTTCCCAATGAATTAAATTCCTAGACCTCGACGTATTGCCTCAAAGTGCTTTTATATATAATGTGGGTTCTAATTTGTTGAAGAAATATCCTCATATATATGTGTATGTATCTTCAAGTTATAGAATTTCAATATTATGTCCTACGCTGGCCGACACTAAAACGTTGAAAAATCTTCCACCACAATCTTGCACTTTAGAATGAACTAGCACTGTTTAGTAACTTTTTGATATAAAATATAACGGTGCAACGGGAGATGTTCCTTTTATATGCCCGTAGTTCAGAAATTCCTGGAATAATTTGACTTTTATCGTAAATCAATGACAAAAATACAAATGAGTAATCAAGTACTCGAAACTGTATTAACATAGCTAAGTATATATGCTTGAGTAAAATACAGGGCAGTATTTGTGTGCTAGTGTAATGTTAACTCAACATGATCCAATAAAACTGTTAAAATTCAAACTCTTTATAGTTGTCAAATCGCCGGAAATAAATTAAACCTAAATTCTATAGGAATGTAATTCAGAAACTTTTTGCTACAAGCGCCGCTACAATTCCCCCACGCCAAGATCAGATTTGGTACTGATTCGATTCAACAAATCTGATACCGCTTGTAGCACAAAAAAAACAATCTCATAAGATGAAAAAAATAAAACACATTTTACTGACGTATGTCTTTAGCATGATAAGTTCCAATCAATCGACCATTAAGATCTTCTAACTCATAATAATAGATACCGGTCTTGTTTCTTATTCGAGCCTTTAAAAATTGCTTTGTTTAAAGTTTCTCCTAAAAACTTCTTGTCCCACGCTATAATTAACCTCTCTAGAAGGTAGATTATACAATCTCTCATTCCTTTCTTGTTGTTTTACTTTACATTTGGCTGCTCTTGCCCTAACTGAATGGATCTGTCATCAAGCATTTCCAGGTTGCGTAGCAGCTTGTAAGAAGTCCCATTCGTTATCATATGTTGTCCAAAAGCCATGTAATAAGGTGAAGTACCTATAGATGCATGTACGGCTGACCATAGGGCGCAACCAATACTGCTTAAATATTCATCCCAATTACTTTCGTCATATTTAATGTATGCCCGAATCCCTGCAAGTACTGAATGATTAATCCGTTCAGATGCGTTGGATTGGGGCGAGTACACTGCCGTATAAACGTGAGTTATTCCGTAATTTTGCAATAATTTATTAAACTGGGCAGATTTGAACTGAGAGCCGTTGTCGGAGGATTTTTCGATGCCTTACACACTGCACAGGTATTAATGTAATCCCTAACATCATTCACCATATTTGGCCAGAAATAAAAGCGTCGTATACGCTCTAAGGTTTTATTCATTCCACCATGGGCTGATAAATTACTATCATGTGCCTTGCACATGACATCTTTTATTAGCTCTTTGGGCAACCACAGCTTCCACGCGAGATCGTCCTGTACCTTTTCTCCTAAACAGTGTTCCGTTCTTCAGTATAAGTAGCCGTCGACAATTTTTAAGTCTGGAGTTTTGTTAATGTTTCCCTTTATTCTATCTATAAGTCTAATATAGTCTGTCCCTTGGACTGATGTAGAGTTCAAGTCTACGAATATCCCTGTCTCTTCTAAAACGGACAATTCAGCTCCAAGAATCTCGGACAAATCTTCCGTGTTGGCCCTCCAAAGCATATCAGGAACCACGTTTTGACTACCTTTTCTGTGTTCTATCTTAAAATTATAGCCTTGTAGTTTTAATGCCCACCTTGCCAACCTAGAGCTTAAGTCTGTTTGGGACATGAGCCACTTCAAAGAAGCGTGGTCACTGATTACGGTGAATTTATGTCCTTCAACATATGCTCTAAACTTTTTGATGCTCAGCATTGCCGCTAAACACTCCTGTTCGGTCATAGAGTAATTACGTTGGGCTTGGTTGAGTTTCTTTGACACAAAGGCAATAGGAACTTCTTCGCCCGACGGTGTTTTCTGGACCAGTACACTTCCTATTCCAGTGTTGCTAGCATCGCAATGTATGTAAAAAGGTTGTGAAAAATTCGGACTATGCAACACTGGAGTGGTTGTCAAGATGTGTTTTAACTCTTCAATGGCTTTATGAGCCATTTCGCTCCACAAAAATTTACAAGGACTCTTTAACAAGTCTGTCAGTGGAGCTGTTATAGAGGCGTAGTTCCTGATGAATTTACGATACCATCCAGACATTCCCAGAAATCTACGAAGTTGCTTCACAGACCTTGGTTGTGGAAAATCTAAAATAGCTGAATTTTTTTCAGGATCTGTACGAATTATTCCATCTCCCACAATGTGGCCAAGATAACGAACCTCACGTACACAAAATTTAGATTTCTCCACATTTGAAATGAGTCCTGAGGCTCAAAATTGTTGTGTTACCTCCCGCAATACCTGCAAATGCCTCTCAAAAGTAGCTGATACGATCAATAAATCATCTAGATAAACGAACACCTCGGTTCTAAGTTTTGCTGGTACCACCTTATCCATTAACCTTGACATAGTTTGAGGAGCATTACAAAGGCCAAAGGGCATGACCTTGTAATGGTATAAGGGGCGACCAGGAACCGTAAATGCCGTCTTATCTATACATGATTTATAAAGAGGTATTTGCCAAAATGCGTCCTTCATATCAAGGCTAGTTATGTATTCAGCTTTAGGCAACTCGCCAGAATTCCATCAATAATAAGCAGAGGATACGCATCTTTGAGAGTAACGGAATTAACTTTTCTACTATCCAGACAAAGCCTAACCTTTCCAGGCTTACGAACTAATACAATTGGTGACGACCACGCACTATCTGACTCTTCTATCACATCCATTTCTAACATGCGGTCAATTTCGGCGTAAATAAGTTTTTCAATCGCGGGGAAAACGGAAAAGTGGCACTGCTTAATAGGTATTGCGTTACCCACATCGATTATATGTGAAATAATATTGGTTCTACCTAGACTTTCTCTCGCAAATGATGGGAACAAATTTATCACTATTTGTAGCTGTTGCTGCTGTGTAACAGAAAGATCTTTTTGTTCGTTAGTTGTTGTAATATTATCTAAAGAGAATCCATGGTTACGATTTTGAGTTAACCCTGCAGGTAAAAGATTAAAAAGTGACCAAAAATCTATACCCAAATAAAGATTGGGATTAAATAAATTTAAATAATTTGCTTTGTTTCATTGCGAAAGGAAATATTAGTTTTTACTAGCCCGACAACATTTTGACTTTTTCCATCCGCTGTCTTAACAAAACTTTTTATTTTTTTAATGTCTTTATTATTTTGAAGAATTTCTTTAGCTGCTTTGGCACTTAAACAACTGACCGACGCACCCGTATCTAACAGACCAGTTATAATTTTACCAAAAAGCGTTACCTCCGCATATGGTCGTAAATCGCTTGGCTTGTCGTAGACAGTGCTCAAAAGACTTGTTGCCAGAATTTGCGCAATCGCTCAGATGATCGTTGTTTTTTGAGCTAGGGATTGGTTCGTGAAAGATCTCTTTACCCCTAGCATTATATTCAGCCAACCTAACATGAAATGGTTTAAAATACGTGGGTGGAGTTAAGTTTTTAAGTTTATTAAAAGGGATTTGTTCAGAGAAATTGGTCGGGTTATGATTTTCCAATACTTCAGTATTTTTATCAGAGGAAATGGAAACGTTTTGTTACAAGTAACTTGAGAAATTTTAGGCATATCATGACAATTTTGCGCGCTATCATTGAAATCATAATCATTAGTACGGTGTAGTTCTATTCGGTGTTGCTGGACTGAGCCCGCTGGAGCGCACTTTTCAGCGCACTCGGCATGAAGTTTTTTGAATTTGTGCTACAGTGGGAACATTTTGGCTTATAAACGTTTTCCAAGCCACAACCATAACAAAAAACTTGTCTATCCTCTAAGCAATCTTGGTATCGATGACCAACCTTTCGACAGTTCCAAAAAAAATAAGAGATATAGCTAATACCTCTTCTGCCGCAGACGGTAATGGTTCCTCATTCAATTCATGAATCTGCTTTTTAGCGAATGGAGTGGATTTTCCTATGTTTTGTCTTCTACTAACGTCTTGTAGAAAAAATTCTCTACGTCGGCAAATATCGCGAAGTTCTGCCACTGAATCAACTCTCAAATTTAAAATTTCGTGTTGGATCTCTGGTAGCAAGCTCCTGCGCAATATTTCAACCAAAATGCATTCACTTAAAGGTTCTGCTAATCTATCGGAAATATCGATAACTGCTTCATAGAAATCATCAAAGTTTTCGTTATGCTTTTGCTTACGATCCCTAATCATTTCGCGTAGATCAATGTCAGTTCGGGAATCCTTATATTGTTTGCGTAATGCCGAACATAATTCGGGCCACCTAACCGAATTCACCGATCTATGATGGCTCCAAAACCAATCGTTGGCCTTGCCGTCGAACAACGAAGAAATATGCGCACATAACATATCAAAATTTCCGTTAAGGGTTTGATTCGTTAATGCCTCGACTCTGTACAAAAAATTGTCTATCGACATGCCGCGTGACTCACCCGAAAACTTTATCCTCCTGTTATATATTATGTGTGCGATTTTGTCTGGTCGCATGTTAGACAAGTCGAGCATTTCCGAATTACTAGTATTGTGATTGACTGCAACCCGAGTAAGCTATCCAGGCTTTGTTGACCTGATATATATGTAGGGTTCAAGTTTACCGGACTCTGCCTAATTTCTTGTTGTTCAACATTGAGATTACTACCTTCGGAATGTGGACTGATCTGCATCTTTCGCAAGCCTACCTCAATATTGGACTCAATTAGCTTTGTCAAGGTTTTACTTCAATTTGTGAATAGTTCAGTTTGCTGTGAACTAACTGCATTAGACACCAAATTGTGTGAGTAATTTTTGATGGTCTATTACTGAACTTTCAGTGCTTGTTTCCTGTTGCTGTTGAATCGGATAATTTTTAGTATTTTTAGCTTTAGTCCCGGATGAATGTTGTGTGAGTAATTTTGATGGTCTATTACTGAACTTTCAGTGCTTGTTTCCTGTTGCTGTTGAATCATATAATTTTTAGCATTTTTAGCTTTAGTCCCGGATGAATGTTTAACCGATTCTTCCATGTCCATATTTTGATCTTTTTTTGATCTAAGTATCATTGATGGTGGCAACTCTGTTTCTAAAAGTTTGTTTTTACAAATGGGACTTATGCAAAAGGTGACCACATGGTGGCGAATATGCATACATAGCATCCTCAATATTATGTTGGCACACAGAACAAACCGATAAACTCATAGCTAAACCTTCGCCTGCCGGTACTTCGGCATCCTCCGAAGCCATAGCAAAATATTTAATATGAAAATCGAGTAACAAAAATATTATATATTATTGGTACAATTAATTTAAAAGTTTATACGTTTCTTTAAAAGTATGATGACAAAAAAATAGAAAAATTAGAAAGTTCGATATGCGAAATGCAGTAAAATAATTCTATAATAGTCCCTCTTAATGAAGTAACTAATTATGAATATTAAATATTTCTAATAGCTAACAATTTGTTACCTAATAACTATTAATAATGAACAATTAAGTTTTTTTTTCTTTTTTTTTTTTTTTTTTTGGAACAATACGAGATATAAAATAAAAAAATAATAATTAACGTTTGATTTTCTGGTTTACTTATTTATTAGGTTGGTTCAAAATTCAATGAAGCCTAGTTCTGCCAGCTATGGTCTTATCTTTACGAAAAGATGAAAAATAATATATTAGATCTGTATAGTATAGAAAGAACATCATATAGGTACAATTGAGGTTGGTACTAAGATAATAAGCCAATTCCAAGCCTCAAAGTTAAGAAATTAGTAAAATCATCAAAAAGATTCACTTAACGGTCTGAGCCCAATGTAAACCCAGCCTCAGCATTTCCTGAAAAGTTCATTTAATTAATAAAATATACGAGAATACGAGAATAATCTTAAAACATGATAGTGCAGGTGGAAAGAAAAATGTCGGTTAACATCTTTTTGGTGAAGTATGTTACATTCCGAAAATTTTCACCGTACACCAATAACAAAAACATGATGACTGGAAAGATAGAATACAAATAAAATGAAGTTTGATATAAGAATAGAAAGGAGTCACACATTAACTTGACTGTAAATCAAGGGATGGAAAAAAAATTATTTTAAACGTGTGGGTCCCACGTTGGGCGCCAAAAATTATAATTCTGTAGCATGTAACGGTCTAAGTTTATTAAAAATTTTATGAGTCAATAGTAGTAGCAACATGCATCAAGGTTCCGGCCTATATCTCGTCGGCTAATGGGTGAGTTCGTGGCTACTCTGGCTCGATGTTAAGTGAAAACAAACTACAGAACACATAATTTTATTATGCATGGTTATTAAATGGGTACCTAGAAAAGAAAAGGAAAGAACTGACAAAGTGACAGATGACTTCATTGTTGTATATTGCGATAGAATTTGACGCAGTAGCATAAGCCCTTCCAACCAAGATCAGGCAGTACTAATCCTTTATATTTGCAACTGATCCCAAACCAACTCAACCTACAAGCAGCAGCCTTAGAAAATTAAACCTCGACTCTATTAGCAATTCATTTTTATTAACTTTATTATGAAACTAAAAACTCGGAATAATTCAACAGTAACATCGAGTTACTTAAGGAGTAAAATCTTATTTCATCACTTACAGAACTATATTTTAATAATATAAAAAAAATATTTATTTTTATGTAGCAAAAATCATGAAATTCATGGCTGAAAATTAAAGTTTAAGCAGGCAACTAATTCGGTTAATAATAGATGAATAATAAAGAAATAAATAATAAATTTTTAATTCGTAATGAAACTTTTATTTCTTTGTTTCAAGGATAATTATTTCTTTGATATCGGTTTTTTTATAACAATAAAATTTTTATCGACTATTACTGATTTTTATTATTTGAAATTAACGGAAAATTATTCTAATTTTAATGGATAAAAAATCCAAAATATATGGAGAGATTCTTGTACCAAAAAAAATGGTATGTCACACGGCGAATTCATATGCAGGGTGACCGATGACATTTTTCGAAAAGTGGCACAAAAAGGGGATTTAAAAAAAAAGTAGCACCAAAAAGGGGATTTTTTAAAAAAAAGGGGCAAGATTTAAAAAAATTAAATAACTGCAATAAACTTTTGTTTTTAATGTATTATGTTCAATTTATTTAAAAATAAAAGTTTACATTCCATGTAATATCTATATTATATATATTATGTTGAATTTATTTCAAAACAATTTAATACCTACATATCTACATGCATTTACTTCAATAGTGGCACAACTCAAAAAAACCAGTTTTGCAGAAAACGCGTTTTAAGTTAAGCATACAACAATGGAGAAATGAAAAAATAATCTTCTCTCAGGAGGTAATGGCACAAGCTATTTGTATGAAATATGAAATACTAAATGCCGAATCTTTCTGCATTATTAACTCAAAAAAACTATTTTTTGAGTTATGCCACTATTGAAGTAAATGAGCGATATGTACATTATGATACCTTAAAGATTTATATCTATATGTATTACATATACATATAGTGTTTATATAACTACTAAAAATACATGTAATTTTATTAATTTAAATGATATGGTTTTGTTTAGTTTATTAAAAATACAAAAAATATAACATATCGTCGCTGTTTTATCTAACTGACCTATCTAACATTTTAAAAATTTTACAGGAGAGCAGCTTTTATGATTGTTTTATACATGTATTCGTATGGAAACATCTGAAATATTTTTACTGTTATAGGCTCAACAGTAATGTTTACAGTCATACAAATTGTAGACAAGGTCTATTATGACTCATAAAGTCTAGTAGTGGACTTAACTCATTTTTGAAAAAAAAAGTTCAGTTAAGTCGGTTAGTAAAAAGCGACGATATGTATGTACATATGTAATTATAAACTAGGATCACCCCGTGGTCTCATTTCGACCACTTGACTCGATTGTGTACATGTGTACTTGGAACTACAAAACATATACGAATTAGAAAGTTGTTTGCTTTCAAGCGAATTCAAAACGCGATTTACAAATCTTATACTGAGAATTAAAAAAGCAATTTCATATATTGTGCATATCTACGAAAAAATATGTATCTTTTAAAGCAATATTGGTAGACGATAAGATACTGAAAAGTGTACTATAAAAAGTATGTGTCGTATTTATATAAGATATTATATAACCAAGATATTATCTGTAGTATGTATAATATAAAAATATATAAAAATAATTTTTGGTGTTTGAGGAACCTTTAAAAGAAATTTTAAAAACTGATTACACCAATATTTAGGGTGCTAACATACATATATGTTTATTTCACAAAAATTAATTCGAAATTATACCAACAAGAATATTAACAAGAAAATTAAAACTGCATTGGACAAGTTATGTTACAGGCATAAAGTACATATCGTACATCCAGTTCAATAGTGTCATAACTCAAAAAATTAGTATTTTCAGTTAATCATGCAGAATAATAATGCATTCCGTAATTTATCTTGTGCAAAAATTTCATATAAATAAAAAAGTACAATTGAAAAAAGGGGCAAAATATCACAAAAAGTAGCAGATTTAGCTTTAAAAAAAAAGGGGACAAAAAGTGGCAAGGCAGTCGAAAAAGTGGCAAATTGCCACTTTAGTCGGTCAAACGGTCACGCTGTTCATATGTTTATATGTAGAGAGCAAGAAGAAGTACGATTAAATAATTAAATTCATTTTCTGTGATCTTTAGCCCAAATCTTAATCAATTCTTAAGATTTGGGTATTAAAATTAATTTTTTTTTTATTACTGATACGATTATCACATTGGTTTGACGATTTAATTAATAATTTTCAAGTTTTACCATGATAAATCGTTTTCTTTACCATAACAATTATTTTAACAGAGGCAATGTTAAGAATTATAAAAAAAAAATGTTAATAACAGAAAATAAACATATGTATGTACTTCTTGTTTAGAACTTTCTTCCATAAAAAAAATCACGATTAGGAAGTAAAATTACAAAAATAAATTTAACAAAACTTACATGGATGGTAATGCTCCCTCGTTGAAAGATCTTTCAGCAGGAACTTGGCGGAAATTCCATATGTGATTAAAGGTGGCTTACTACAGGTAGTCAAACAAATGCATAGATATGTTGGTATGTAGGTATGTACATACATATATATGTACGTGGTGTGATGTTCAGGTTCTTATGCTTACATACATACATATATGGGTACGCGTGCAATTAAGCATGATTCTAATCTCACCGCAAAAGTTGTGATTTGTTTTTTTTTTGTAGCTATGCTACTTATGGGACGATACAGGAGTTAGAAAATAATTTTCGTAACATAAATAATCGACACTTTTACAGTTATAAATTTATTTTTGTTTTGATTCCTTTGTACTGAAACCAGAGCACGACAATAAACCAAACAAATTTGTTTGATTTTGTTTTGTTTAATTCTTTGAAGTGAGAGAAACAGAAACCATGAGAACGATTGCTTCATTTTATTTGTTTTGATTAGTCCCAAATCACACTGTGCAAGCCTTATTGCTAAGCTGATTAGTTTGTTAGGAGAGAGAGACGGGGGGAAAAGAAACGTTGCTGTTCCCCTCGTCTCTCTCTAACTTTGTACTTTTGTTTTCTTTATTTTTTAGATATTCTATAGATTATCTCAAGGGTGTCCAAAAGTTCCTTATGGAAGAGTAAACACCAATGCATTTAAAGAAAAACTAATTTATATTCAATACTTATTTCTTGTTGTAAAAACAAATATGTACATACATACATACAAAGAAAAAATATTGTTGCTTTGCGCTTGCGTATATAAAGTGAATAACGACAAAAAAACTAATAAGACAAAGTTGGTTGTGTATTTCGTATTGCTAGTGCTGACTGCTGCATGTGTGTATGTGTATTTCGTTTAGCTAGTGCTGAGTGCAGTGATGCAAAATGTGGCACAATTGGGCCATTTGTGGCACTTTTGGATGTTTGATGGCCCTGTGGTACTCTCTAGGCTATTTTGGCCCTTTCAGCTCAAAATTAAATTATCTATGTAATTCCTTCAAACATTTGAGTACACTTTTTAATGGAGTTTTCTCCGTTTTAAAAACGGAAGATTTTTTTTGAAGATTTTTTATTTAAACAGGTGTCCGAAATCTGCGCCAGATCATGTTTTAAGTGGGGAAGCCAATAGTATTGTACCACTTGCTATTAAACTTTTCCAAAGGAAACATAATTAATAAATAATGAATAAAGGGCAGTATAGCAAGTTCCACAATTTAAAAATCTCAAAGATTTAAGTAGAAGTATGTATATTTTGGAAAAAGATTTCTACAATTAAAAATCGTTTGGGTAAACAAACCTTTGCATAGAAATTTATACAGAATTGTTCAAGGAACTCTTTCGATTCCACAGCATGTGTGGAAAGAATATTAAAAAAAGTGGTTGAGACTAATGTCCTGTTTCACGATAAAGATATAAATAAATTTATATTGAAAACAACAATAAAATATGAAAATTTATCAGTCGAAAGTTTTCTTTCGATGTTGTGAAACAGGGCATAATACAAGAAATCGTCTTCATGTAAAAAACATTGTGACATTTCTAATACAATTGAAAGATTTAATGAAATCTAGTTCTAATAATTGTTGTGATAAAGCTATTTTAAAAGTTAGCACACAAAGGTGTTGGAAACAAGAATAAATGGAGGAGCTGTTGGACTAAGAATTTAGAGATTATGTACACCAAAATTATAATTACATATGGAATATTTGTAACTAAAATTTTATTTTATTTAAGCAACATTTTTTGTTTGTTTTTGCTCTATTTTTTGTTTGTATTATATTACTAATACATACTTTTGTTTTTATTTAAATAAAAATATTGTAGTCAAATACGTTAAAAATTTGTTTGGCCCTATCCAAGTTATTTTAGACCTTTCAAATCTTTAATTTGGCCCCATTGTTGCCATTTTAACATTTTCACTACCAGACCTGGCATTTTCATTAGTTAAAAAGCATTCAAGTTTTAAAAAATTCTGCTAAATGCTTTCTGGCAGATTTTGTTGAAAATATAAAATTATAATTTATTAAAAAAATTCTTCTGTATAGAGGATTCTACTCATAAATGTACATGCATTGCAGTGTAAAGGTTCCCTGATGATCTGAACTAGCAGCAGTGATATGAGCAGCAAACACCTTATTAATCAATTTTAGTGTATTTTTAATGAAGAAATATTTTACTGAATAAGTAAAATATTAATTTGGAATTATTGGTGCGTTAAAAAGTTTTTAAACGTAATTGTAACAATTCCAAAAAACACAATTATTTACTATTTTATTTTTGTGTGTGCTATAAAAATATCTGTAAACCCTAATAAGTTTGTATAAACATGAAATTTAAAGCTATTTCAATAATTTGTTTTAAATTTTAAACTAGCATTATACTTTTCTTCTGTAGACCATTTCAGCAGAATTTTTTTTTACCGATTTAGCATTCTCTCATCCTCATTTTCTGGCAACACTGTTTGGCCCTAAAATAAAAAATTCAAAATGCATCACTGGCTGAGTGTGTGCTGTGCAGTGTTGCCAGAAAATGATGATGAGAGAATGCTAGATCCGTAAAAAGATTTGGTAAAATGTTCTACGGAACAAATGTATATATTTTTTTAAGAGAAGTAACACTCAGGCAATTAATGCCTACTACTATTACTTGGTGTTACCTTATTTCGGAAAGGGAAAGTGATAGAAGACAGGTGGTGAAAGAAGAGATAGAATAGAGCTTCATTCTTTTTACAACTCTGCTTTTTGTACGAATTTTTTTGTAATAATGCAGTGTTGTAGCGCCTTCTGATCTCAAATTGGGCGTATTAAATTTTGAAGCTGTGCTTAGTAGCCATTTTATTGGTTATTTTACTTCGCCGATGATTCTGCTACACAATACCGACGAAGGAGGGCGCTCTGATTTTACATTAGGATTAGTATCTGTTGAAGTCGGTATAGTTCAGTGACCCAGTGACTATGCCTTCATCACTTGAACTTTCCTACAACAACTGATACAAAGGGACACTAATACACATCAGAAAAATGCGTGCTGTTGTTATTTAATGACTGTCGCATACAGGGATTGAACCCAGGATCTTCGGTTTTGTAGTCAACGTGCTAACTACTTCAGCCAACGCAACCCCCAAATGCCAGATTTAAATTTAAAAATTTTTATTGAAAAAGCTTTGAATTTCATGTTTATACAAAGTTATTAGTATTAGCAGGTGTTTTTATAGCACATACATATGTATATATGTACATCAATGCTGCCCACAGGGAGAAAACCGAGAGCAATGCATAAGCGTATGTGTATTCATTTGTATAAAAAGCCGATTGATGTTCGGCACTCTGGCGCTTCTCTGGGCAGCATGGATGTACATACATATGTACATATGTATGTGTTTGATATTATCCATAGATATGAATATTTATGTATTTTAAGACTGAGGCCAAGTGTCTTCATGTCAACACTAAAATTCTGGTCACAAGTTTATTAATTACATTGTCTACAGTTTTTCTTCTATTCATCAGTGTAAAGGAAAGAGAGCAAACAGATGTATTTCTGGTGAATTTTTGAACAACTTGTCAATATACATAAATTTGTATGTACGTAAAGTACAGAAATGTATCAGTAAAGTCTGGTTGGTATGTCTCCATGTTGCTATAAGAACTACGCAGCCAGTACCCGGTTAAATGTTTTAGTTACTAGTAGATTTCCAATGACAAGCACATGCTAAATGTCTATAGCACAAAGTATTGTATGTGGAATAATTAGAGAGTAGTACTGGTGACAGTCAAAAGCGACTCATTACATTTTACCATCGACATTACCTCCAGGGTATATACGTACATATAATATATGTATGTATGTAGGTATATCGAGACATATTTTCGGTTTAATTGTCAGCAAGATGTTGTAAAAAAATAAGCTTTTTAATTGAAATTAAAACTATGGCCAACACATAGTTGAGAATTACCAAAATGTCGAAATGTTTGATATTTTTTTAAAATACAGGCTGTACAATTTTATCTTAGGCGATAATTCATGTATGGTAAAGTATATTTGAATACTATAAAAACCCGTCCTCTGAAAACTTTAATTTTTGCCCCTTACGGATGATTGAAAATAGGGCTCCATATACATACATATGTATACAATACATAACATATAATACATAGCTATTCGTTGTATCTACATTACGTAGAAAACAAATAATTGTAAACAAATTTATATTTATGAATAGAATTACTCTCTAACTAAAAAACAGTTTAACAAATTAAAATTTTTTATTTTAAGCAAATTCTGCCAAAAAGCATTTAGCAGAATTTTTTTGTTGGGAGAATGCTAAATCTGTAAAAAAAATTCTGCTAAAATGTTCTACAGAAGAAAAGTATAATGTCAGATTTAAATTTTAAAAAATTTATTGAAATAGTTTTGAATTCATTGTTTTTATACAAACTTATTAGTATTTACAGGTATTTTTATGGCACATACATATTATATATTTGTTATAATACATAGGTATGAATTTTTATGCATTTTCAAACATTAAATATATATGCTTACATACATATACATATGTATGTATATCGAAACCTGTTTTCGATTGAAATTAAAGTTTTGAATTGAATTGAAATATAGTTTTATTGTCCTACATCCTGAAATCTTATAGTAAGCGACAATTTATCGAGCCTTATTTTTTATTTAATCGGAAGCGACATAAATTAAATTTTTCAGGAGAAGGTTTTTTTGTGATATTCAAATTTGTTTTACATACGTAAATTGTCGCTTACGATAAAATTTTACAGCCCGTATCTTAAAAGTCAGCAACAATTTCGGCATTTTATAATTCTAAACTATGGGTAGACCCATGATATAAATATAGAAGGTACTTCCATTCTCTCTTTGTTTTTAAAAATGAGTATTTTTGAAGTTTGTTTTTTGAGAGAAATAAAGAAAAATGTTCCCATATTGTAAAAAATTTAAGTCTTCCCTAGAAATTTTTTACAAAAATGTGTAATTATCTTAACAAAAATTTGGCAATAAATAAAATTATACACATAACTACATATCTGTGTAGTTTAAAAAGTGATTATGTAATAACTTATCTCATATTTTTAAGTTTTCTGCTTAATACAAATCTTTTAACTATATTTTCATCTAAACTTGGCATTGAGAAGCCAAATTGATTGATAATTTGGATTATTTGACAACGAATTTTCATTAAGTTTAACAAATATTAATTGGTATTGCATTCTGTTTAATCTACATAATATGTTTCTTGTTGATTGTAACATCCTATTCTAAAAACATTGGTTTAATAACCGGCCAAATCTTTTGGCAAGTCTATTTCACAGATCTTATAGGCTCTTAGGCACTGTTGGTGAATACCAGGAAATGAAGGGAATTTAAAAAATGCTGCACTCTTATTTCTTTACTTATGCCCTAATTTAGTAAGAAGATTTAGGACGCTTTTTTGTTTGAAAATAATTTTCTTGTTTTTGAATTCTCTAAAATATTTTTTTCAAAAATGGTTGTTGTCTTCCATAATGAAAAATTTAAATATTATTACCATGTTTTTAAAACATAAAAATTAAATTAAATTATTATACAAAAGTTTGAAAAAGATATGAAAAATATGTATTGAATATAATGTTTAGAACAAAATGATAAAGCAAATACACGAACCTTCTAGCATAGACAGCAAATAATGTTGTAAAGAATCATAACTGCGGCTTTTTTTTCGTCCATAGACAAGACGATACAATCGTCGAACAGAATTTGGGCATTATTGTTTAATTCATACATTCTGTATTTTATAAAAACAATTTTGAAATAATTTTTTAATAAAATTTTCAAACAAACAGGAAAGAGAGGGGGAAATATTAAAATAATACGGTAGCACGATTTTACCGGAAACTTCACAATACTTATACTTGTCAGATGGTGAATGTCAAGAAAAAATTAAAGAATGAAAGTACCTTCTATATTTATATCATGGGTAGACCCATAAAATTTTAATTTCAATAAAAAGTCTTTTCGATAACATGTCTCTTACGATAAAATCGGAAATAAGGCTCGTTATGTATGTTGTAAACCATATTTGAATACTAAAAAAACCGTCTTCTGAAAACTTAAATTTTTGTCGCTTAGTCCCTATTTACACTATGCAAGTCTTATTGCTAAGCTGATTAGTTTATTAGGAGAGACGGGGGGAAAAAGAAACGTTGCTGTTCCCCTCGTCTCTCTCTCCCTGAGACTAATCAGCTTAGCAATAAGACTTGCACAGTGTGATTTGGGACTTATGGATAATTAAAAATAGGGTTCCATACACATATGTATATGATACGTAGGTATTCATTGTATTTACATTACTTAGGAAACACATAATTTTAAAAAAATTACGTTGATGAAAAGAATTATTCTAAAAACTGAAAAAAATTAACAAATTAATATTTTTTTATTTTAAGCAAATTCTGCCAAAAAGCATTTGGCTTTTAAAAGTTGAATTATTTTCAACGAATGAAAATGCCAAATCTGGGGCCTAATTCTCGCATTCGATTGCGAGCGAGTTATTACTCGAATGTTCCAGTTTTCTAACTTTTGGGATTTTCGTATTCGGTTTCGAATAACACATATCGAAATTTCTAATGACAGCATTCGATAACGTGCACACATTTGAATGCAACCGTTCGTGTTTTTAATCGCAAGCAAAAAGGCATTCGAAATCATGTTTAACATAGAAAAAGCGAAGAAAAGGAAAATGTATGTTCAATATTTGACTTATTTATTTATAAATGAATGAATGCACAAATGTATGTACGTATAAAAATACAAATTAAGAAATTTCTAGTTGACTTCAAATAAAACAAAACACACTGACTTGGCAAATAATAAAATAAAATATAAAAAAAATCAACCAACTCTGGGAGCATCTAAATAACAAATTAACTGCTTCTGGTCCACCAATAAAAGAATCGAAAATGTAGCTAGTGCTCTATTCTCTAACTTTACACTAATTTATTATTATTAAGTTATTAATTAAATCAAAGTGAAAATAACATTTATGTATATTCGTTTCTTTTTTCTGCATATACGTGTGTATGTACGTACATGCATATGTTTTTGCACACATACATATATACAAACATATGCTTCTGCTTACAATTTATTCAGTGTTGTGAAATGAATTTATATATAAATATATTTGCCTTTTTCCATCACTGAAACAAAAACTCGATTCGCTTAGTAACGAGTGACATCATCCGAAAATTTCTAGCCATCGAAATTAATTTCTATTCGAATGCAATTCCGATCACGAGTGCAGAAATTAGGCCCCTGGCAGTGAAAATGCCAACAATGATTGAAACACACAGCCACGATCCCAGACGTAACGATTTATCGTCATTTAGACGATTTTTTCCTTAAAATTTACAATTTTTCAATAGTTCAAATATGGCAGGTTTTTATAAAAAACTTACTGTTAAAATTTATATATGCATAACCAATATATTTAACACATTATTTTTGTTTTCTATAGCTAAGCAGCATAGCTACAACCGGGTGTCCTAAGACACCTCTCTTCTTTTTTTGTTTGTTTTATATTCAGAAAATTTAAGTCAGGTGTTTTATATGTATCGGAACAATTAAACGTGTGAGCACTTTTTATATGTTACACTAGTAGCTAGATTAAACATTGTTTATTTCTGTTAATAACAGAATTTGCAATTTGTTCTCCACCGTTATGACCTCTCAAATTATAATACATATTTCTTTAAATTTTGTAAAGATAAACCTTACAAATTGACAACTATTATTAAAATTTGGTGCATTAGCATTAACATTAATATACTTTATTAACATACATAATCCGTGTATACATATGTATATATGTATGTACATACATACATATGCGGATTTTTACATATGCAAATTTGTATATTTTTGTTAATACATATTTATGTATATTGTTTTCTTTAACACTTTACACTAATATTAAACACTTTCAACGTCTTTCATGATTTTTGCTTTACATAGGTTGATATCGTTTATTATTTTGTTTGTTTTAGGTAGGTAAATGTGTCACTTAAAGTGATCTTTAATACAAAAATGTAATGCAATAGTTGGATATTATATTAGGTTTAAGCTTGTTTCATGGATTTATTAATTCAATATTATTATATTAATTTTATTCTCTTCCTCATATTATTATTTTTTTCTTTAATAAATCTTTCTATTCTTTTCTTCTTCTATCCACGAATTTAATTTTTGTTTCGACTACCTATGTGGATTTTACACTTGTAATTTTTTTAACACTTGTTATCTGATAACACCTTATTTTCTCTTCGGCTGATCGCAAACATTCTCGCTATTTATTCAGATCACCACAAAATAAAATCAGATTTAAAGAGTGCACTAAACGACTCCAAGAGTTGCTTGCGTCTGAAAAAACTGCATCTCTTAAAAATTATCTGGAAGGTCTTGATGTCACACCAGCGTCTAATTACTCTTTGTGGCGCGCTGCTAGAAAGCTTAAAACACCCATTGAGTATAAGCCACCTCTACGCACATCTACCGGAAGTTGGGCAAGAAGCGATACTGAAAAAGGTAAAATATTTGCTGAGCACTTAAAATCCGTTTTTACGCCAAACATATATACTGGTGTTGCTGATTTGCCGAATGTAGTCGCTCTACCCCCTCAATACATAAGGTTTAAGACGCGTGATTTACAAAAATTAATTGCCGAACTCAACCCGAAGAAAGCTCCGGGTATTGATGGAATTAGTAACCAGATGCTTATGAACTTGCCTCGTATTGCAATGAGAATCCTATTATTCATATTTAATGCCATTTTACGACTGGAGTATTATCCACACAGCTGGAAGCTTGCCAAGGTTAAAATGATTCCAAAGCCGGGCAAAGATCTAACCAAGGCTGAGTCATATAGGCCAATAAGTCTACTATCAACTATGTCAAAGCTTTTCGAAAAACTGCTCAAAACAAAATTGTCCCCAATTCTAATTAGTAGTGGGTGCATACCAGACCATCAATTTGGTTTTAGAAGTCAGCATAGCACCATTGAACAAACTCACAGACTGGTTCAATTTATAAGAAGAACTTTTGAGGAAAAAAAGTATTGTTCTGCGCTCTTTATTGACGTTTCCCAGGCATTTGATAAAGTGTGGCATGAAGGCCTAATTTTAAAATTGAAGACTTACTTACCAATAAACATTTTAAATATTTTGGAAAGTTACATTATTTCCCGTAAGTTCACTGTTGTGGAAGGAGACTTTACGAGTAGGCCTGAAACTATTTCATCCGGTGTGCCACAGGGGAGCATACTGGGACCAGTTTTATACTTGATTTATACTTGCGATATGCCTGTGAGCAGTAGTATCCATACTTCCACATTTGCCGACGATACAGCCTGCCTTAGTATGCACGAAAACCCTGATGAGGCATCCCGCAAAGTCCAGGAACACATTAGCCAGATGGAGCTTTGGTTAAACTTATGGAGAATTAAAGTCAATGAACAAAAGTGTGTCCATATAACGTTCACCCTAGGAAGAGATACTTGCTCCCCCATTCGGATTAACAATCAAGTTGTTTCTCAACATTCCCAAGTGAAATACCTTGGTATACACCTTGATCGACGACTTACATGGAAACATCACATTGACTCTAAGTTAACTCAAATGAAACTTAAATTAACTCAGGTACATTGGCTGATTGGTAGAAATTCAACACTTAGCCTAGACTGCAAACTTTTAATATACAAGTCGCTTTTAAAGCCAATATGGTGTTACGGAATTCAACTATGGGGCACTGCTTCAGCTTCAAATGTAGAGAAAATTCAACGAAGGCAAAATAAAATTTTACGCATGATAACATCGGCTCCATGGTACATCAAAAATTCAAATATACATCGCGATTTGAATATGCCACTAGTGACTGAAGAAATTGTAAAATACGCAGGCAAATATCTAACAAAACTCGAGTCACATCCTAATCCGCTTGCTCGTAATATTTTGAACTTTACTGGGCACATCCGCTTAAAAAAGAGAGATACACGGGCTCTAATATTCAACACTCTAGATGATGAAGCTGCTTGAAAACACTTTTTTCTTTTTGTTGCTTATCACTACTTATGTATTATTAATAACTATCACTAAGCTTATGTCCGACATTGGTCGGGCCTAATAATTTTTTTATAGACTTAAGATTTGAATACTTATTGTTAGTTCATATTTGAAGATACAATAAATAAAAAAAAACATGCATTTAAAAAAAAAAAAAATTTATTCAGATAAAAGGGTTCCTTGTTTTATAGTGGACGAACATCCACTTGGCCCCTCGGGTTTCCGCTGAGGGTAGCCCGGTACCGAAAAAAGGATAGATAAACTTGAAGCGTTTTTCTATCGATGAAGGAAATCTAATAAAAACAATAAGGCCTTAGGTGGGGGTTTTTTTTTTGAACGGATTTTACTACATACCTTTTTCCCAAAACTGTAACAAATCTTGGTTCCCAATGAATTAAATTCCTAGACCTCGACGTATTGCCTCAAAGTGCTTTTATATATAATGTGGGTTCTAATTTGTTGAAGAAATATCCTCATATATATGTGTATGTATCTTCAAGTTATAGAATTTCAATATTATGTCCTACGCTGGCCGACACTAAAACGTTGAAAAATCTTCCACCACAATCTTGCACTTTAGAATGAACTAGCACTGTTTAGTAACTTTTTGATATAAAATATAACGGTGCAACGGGAGATGTTCCTTTTATATGCCCGTAGTTCAGAAATTCCTGGAATAATTTGACTTTTATCGTAAATCAATGACAAAAATACAAATGAGTAATCAAGTACTCGAAACTGTATTAACATAGTTAAGTATATATGCTTGAGTAAAATAGAGGGCAGTATTTGTGTGCTGGTGTAATGTTAACTCAACATGATCCAATAAAACTGTTAAAATTCAAACTCTGTATAGTTGTCAAATCGCCGGAAATAAATTAAACCTAAATTCTATAGGAATGTAATTCAGAAACTTTTTGCTACCTTCGCCGCTACAAACCAACATGCTGTAAATTCTCCTGAAGTCATTATGTGTCTTTCCACATGTCGTGTACCATAGACTTAGTACTGCGTTTTTTAAATCAAAATAATATTGTTTGAAATGATGTTTCATTTGAATTAACTAACAGTATATTTTGAGTTAACATGTATCAAGAACTGTTGTGAGAAAAAGTCACGTAAAAATATATACGAGTATATACAGGGTGGGCCAAAAGAAACCAAGGGATGTAAAAGTTTAATAACTTTTTTGTTTATTAACTTTTTTTATTTTTTCTTTCAGATTATATAATATACAAAATGGAAATTTTTTTGCACTAAGTATGAAAAATGATATCTCTTAAATGACCACCGTTTTCAGCTTCGCACTGATGGGCTCTTTTTAGAGCATTTTCCATAACATCTTTCAAAACTTGTGGCTGTAGCGTTCGAATTTCTGCAACAATGTTTGCCTTGAGTTCAAGGATTGTCTCTGGCTTGTTCACATACACTCGCTCCTAAAAAAACCCCAAAGAAAATAGTCGGGTGCTGTCAAATCTGGCGATCGCGCTGGCCAAATAATTTCCGAATTTCGAGAAACTATTCGCTCTCCAAAAATTTGACTTAAAAGTGCCATTGTGTCTCGGGCAGTATGGGCAGTGGCTCCGTCCTGCTGAAACCACATACCAGGTCTGTTTTCAAGAGCAGGACGTAAAAAATTTTCTATCATAAACCGATACCGCTCTCCATTTACGGTTACAGCACTTCCATCTTCATTCTCGAAGAACTAGGGCCCAATGACATTTTCAGATGTGATCCCACACCATACTGTACACCTGATGGGGTGCAATTGGCGTTGATGAATGGCTCTTGGATTTTGAGAACCCCAGAACCTACAGTTCTGCTTATTAACAAAGCCATTCAAATGAAAATGAGCTTCATCACTCATAATCAAATTTTCAATAAAGTTGATTTCATTTATTCATTTCTTATTTTCTGATTTTCATTTATTATTTTTATTCATTATAAATTCTCCAAGTGTTGTCTATATAATCTGAAAGAAAAAATAAAAAAAAATTAATAAACAAAAAAGTTATTAAACTTTTACACCCCTTGGTTTCTTTTGGCCCACCCTGTATATATATATCCTATAGCCAGGTAAACTTTTTAAATAAATTTTGTGAAGCAGAAAAGAGCAGCGAAGAGAAATATAAATTCCTAGAAATAAAAAAAGAAAGAAACAGAAAATTTTAAAATTATAATTTCATTATTTAGTTTAGTTAAGTAGTGTTGTTTTATTGTCCTTAGTTAGTTTACTGTATAAAGTGTATCACCTATATTGTTTAGTACAGTCAAAGGTTTAGGTATTTAATAGTTGTGTAGAGAAGAAAATTATTTGCCTGAAAGTAGGCCACCAGAAAATTTATGGGCATTGAAATATTTAACTACCGGAAACGAAAAGAATTTTGCTTTGTAGGTTCAGATCACAGTGATTTGTGTTAATATTAGTATTCCTAGAAAGTGTAGGATCTTGTATTTTTTTACCAACCTTAGGGAGCTCCTTCAGGTTAGGAATAAAGTAAATTAGACCAGATAAAAAGGAAAGAAACTGATTTGAACGTAGAAAGTTGAAAATTCATAAAAACAAGAAAAAAAGATGTAAGATACATTTTTGAAGATATTGATTGTTATTTTGCTTATTATTAAATCAAAAAACCTTTACTGTACGGATAAAAAGAAAATAATTTGTTTAACATGTTAGTATAAGTATTAAATAATAAAATTTAGAAATATAGAATAAGTCAAATAGCATAGAAAAAGAAAAATAGAGTAAGATGAATAGTATAGGAAAAGATTTATAAAGCAAAATAATAAAAATATATTTATATGTGATTTAAAGAAAAAAAAATGTCCATGGAGTAAATTTAAATAAAGACGAAGCCATGAAGGTAATGTAAGGTTGGAAAGGTCGAATGAAGCATGGGGTCATTGAGTAAAATGAATGAGGATTCTGCAATGACACTGATGGGAGGGGTATGGCTGGGATATAACATCTTTTCTCAGCCCAGTGAATATCAATTGTAATACGCGTGTATGTTAGAGTAGTTGTCCGTAGGAAGTTTAATTGTTTGCTAGTCAATTTTGTATTCATTGTTTTTTTATGGCCAGAATATCCAATGGGGGGGGGGGTTGGAACCCGCTGAGGTATATGCTCAGCTGAGAGCTAGTTGGAAACCCCATTGGGCAAATATCGCTGTTACACAAATGGCGCCCAAACTTTTATCAAATTCCAAATTGTTTTTGTAGTTAGTCATACGTTGGTGCTGTAACAACAAATGTCCAACGTGTGGCTAGTGTATGTCAGCAATACACAAGCAATAGCCCAATAATTTCAAATAAATAATCTTACGAAATTGCCGTCAAGCCCTTTAAAGGAATAAAAATAAAGCATTCATAAAGGTTGTATTTACATATAAGCGGAAATGTTACTCACTGGGGGATCGGATTTTGCCACATGAAACGGAAAAAGCTGCAATGTATTGGGAATATTTTTGTTGGTATAATAGTGTCCAATTGCATTGTGTCCTTTTTTTGTATGGTATGTTAAAGTAGAGTTCTTTAGTTCATCTTGTTTTTGCAAGTGATTTATTGTGTAACCGCCTGGTGGTGAATTGTTTTGTCATAGGTACTGCTGTATGCATAATCCCTGCAAGAAATAAGAAAGTAAGGAATCTCATAGCTTCGTAAAGCCTGGTACTCTGTTCACAATTTCGTGCGAAATGCTGTCAAACTACCTATAAAAGTATTTGGTATGAAATATTTGCGAAATAAATTCGCAAAAGTAGTACTCTATTCTTGTTGTGAAATGCACGAAAAATCATGTCTTTCCATGCAAAATTAGTCTGGCATCATTTTAGTTTAGCTGCGAAACAACATGAGCAGTGCTTTTTTCGCACGGAATTTTGACAATGTTGCATACTTTCAAGCAATAAAAGCGAGAAAGTCATAAAAAAAACCGCGAGTTGGGCTACATTTAGTAGATGTCAAATTTTTCATGCGAAATAACCAATGGTGCTGAAAATTTTTCACAACTTTTAACAGAGTACCAGGCTTAACTGAAAAAGAGTAATGAATTGTATGAGAGGAAATTACTTAAACAGTTTATGTTGTGTACAGCGATGCCAACTATTTATAACCAAAACGCGCTACTACCCTTCTCAAAGCGCGTTAGAACGCGCTAAGTTACAGCATTGTCAAATATTAATAGCAAAAACGCGCTATTTTCTACGCGCTAAATTAAATTTCAATAAAGTCGATGTATGTATGTATAAGTCTACTCGCATATACAATTAATTTTCCAGATTTTGCAATATTTCTTCCTTGACATTATGTTTTAATTAACTAAAATCATTTAATACAGAATCAAAATCGCCTTCCAAATAATCGAAATGCTTAGTTTTTACTTGTAATTTTTGTATTTCCAAAACTTTGTAACAACATATAAATTGTCGAATAGTTTTGCGATTCTAATGCTTTTTGTACTTCAGCTATAATAGATGCTTTATAAGTTATGTACATTTTTTGGGTCATTGTATGTAGTACGTATTTTTATTTTTGAAATTTCAAAATATTTGTCATTGCAGTATTAAAATTCATTTTTTATTCTAACCATAGTCAAGCGAATTTTGTTTGCGACAGCTGAATCATTAACTAATTTAAAAAATTTTATCGGAGTTTTGGATATTAGAAAATTGTTAAATTTTTACAAAAAAAGTTTAAAAAATATTGAAGTGAAATGATATTATTGACTTTATTCAAAACGCGCTAATTTAGCGTTTTTTTTAACGCGCTAAGATGGAAGAAAGCGCGTTTGGCATAGTTAAAACGCGCTAAATCTTTACATTTTAATGTTAATCCACTTTGACCACCGCCGATCACCTTCTTGCTTAAACCTGTTAAAATTATATTATTAACACATATTAGAAAACAAAATCTTTTATATTTTTAAATTCATATATTTGTTTTGAATTTGCAGCAAATAAATATAGTTTGTTACGGCCGCAGAGACCAGTGAGTTTTCCGACCAGAGTTTTCGCCGGTAGGCATGTCTCAGCAGGTTCCAACCCTTCTCACTGGGTGCACCGCACATAAAAACTAAATTTTTGTTCTTCAAACTATAATACACAAACTACAAACTTTACACATCAAAATACACCGCACAAATAATGATTTTCTATGTTTGATTTTTTTTTTGTTTTGTTTTATGGACACAGATGTTAACGTGCCTTAATTTGCCCTCCCAACCTAGTCGCAACTGTATCCGCTCTATCTTTTATCTTTTGCGACCCTCAGCATAATAAACCTCTTCTTTCTTTAACTCACCTTCATGCCTTTACGCTACTAAATTCAAACCAAATTCATTTTTTTAATTCTGATCTACATGTAATTACATTCATATTTTATTTAACATAATATTCTTATATCTAACCGGCTTTTGTTTTCTTTCTATTGTTTTTTTTTATACTAATTTTTATAAATACATATATTAATTTATTTCTTTTCGGGGCTAAAATCTCCTATCTTATTACCTACATACAACTATAATTTTCTTTTTTTAACCTTACAATAAAACATTTACACGATTTAACTTATTATTACATAGATAATTTTCTTTTGGGATTAGTTAAAGCAAAAATAACGAACTAATCTCTTTTTTTATTAAGATTGCAACTTTCAAAATCCGGTCTTAAAAATTTTAATATCTTGGCTTATTTTCATTTACTACCATCTGATTTTTTTTTATATATATATATATTAGTATAGCCTATCTGAAGGAGCTCCCTAAGATATTGGTTTTCTTCGTTAAATTTTCGAAGTTTAGAACTCAATGTATATCTATATATTCCTGCCTGAACGTTTAAAATTTTTATTCCCGGGACCTTTTGTCAGCTATTCAGGGAAATTTCCTTATTTGTGCTTTACTAATCGAATTCACTAACCACAAAAGTTTTAACAGGTAAGAACATAACAAAATGGATAAAAAGCTTTCTTGCCACTAGGTATCACTTAATTTGCACAGAACTGTATTATCGCAGGAATTACCAATTAGACAAACATTATTTTTACACATTAAACCTCAAAACACTAATGACAAATTTTTCAACGTTGCAAGTTTAGAATTTATGTGTATATGTACATATATATATAACTTTTTACAATAATTTATCTATAATTTATAATTTATAATTTAAATATGAATTACTCCTTTTTTTATCTTCACCGACCTTTTGGCTTTTGTTAAAATCAGCTTTTCTTTTATAAATACAAGAACATTTTTACCTGTCTCCCACGTTTCATCATACATACAGGTTACCCAGCTTCACCATTTCGGAATGTTTATTGTCCTTATATGGCCTTTGCTCCTTTTTCTTAGACAGGTCCCTCCTCCTCTTCTGGGCCGCTCAATTCGGTTGGAGAAATATTTTTTTTCTGGCTATAATCCGGAACTCTCTTTGTGTGAACACTTTTATTCCTTCTTTAGTTTGCGCTTTTATTATTATTAAAGACTTTATATTTAATATTTTTTCTTTACTTTTTACTTTATATATATATATATATATATATATATATATATATATATATATATATATATATATATATATATATATATATCTTTGCGCTGTGCTATTCACTGATTAATACACACTTTCTATCTGCTCGTTTTCTTTAATCATAGCCTATCATTTACCTCTCAGCCATTCCAAATTCCCAAATTTATTCCCGAATTTTTCCATTTTTTCCTTATACATTTTCCAACTTTCCTTATTCATTTTCCAACTTTACTTTCCACGTAGCCATCTTTTTTTTCATTAAATTTTTTTACCGCGATTTCTTATTATTTTGTTATTACATTATACTTAAGTATTCCTAACAACACTACCACTAAAAATAGAAATCCGCTTATTTATCTTTAAAAACAAGAAAAATTCCGGTACCTGCATTCCTTTCAGGTCAGTGAACTAATTTGATTAATCTATACTTTATATCCATTCCTTTTTCCTATTTTCGATGGCATATCTTCCTCCTGCAAAGACTCCTTCTACCAGGATATCATAAAAATTAGCACTCTATTTTCACCCATTCATTAATTTAAATTTAACCATCCTTTTTCCCATCTCTTCATTCTATAGTATCACGAACATCTCTGTCTTATATATATTTTTTGTTCTTGCAATGCCGTTTCTTACGTGATATTCTGTCACTCACAGCTGACAATAGTAATATGCGTAAACACACAAAAAAAACAACGTGGAGAAATAAGGCAGTCGACATCAATCATTAATTTATTTATTTATTTATAAGAAATTGAAACCAAAATAAAAACAATATTTCACGCAACCCAACATAAACCACATGCACATTTGAACCATTTTCCATGCACTCCACATTCCATACAAGCAGATTCATTCAAACACATACAAAACGAGTAGAGCATCACACTGGAAACAACAAAGGACACAATCAGACACAAACAGGGACACAACAACACTACCGCCTATCCCGTCCATTATTGTTTGGCACATATTCAACGACGAATAACTCATATTGTGCAGAATTGACATTCATCCGCAGTGGCTACTTCCTTCATGCCCTAAGTGTCAGATACAGACAAACCACCCGCAACAAAACTCCGTATCCTACATGGATAACTAGTAGGAAACGGTGTGCGGGAATAACTTTGATATTGCTCGCAACTGACCAACGTGGGGAACTCTCACACCCTGAAATAGAGTCTCCACTTTCTTAAACAGCCGGGCATACATGCTGTTCAGAAATATGTATAACCATACACAAACAAAATTACACCATCGGACTTCTATCAACTTGTTAATGGTATGATTGATCCATATATATTTATGTTGGAAGTGCTGTTCTGCTCATCATTATCGGACCTCAGCCAACTGGCAACTTTCTCCGGTGAGAAAATCGTAGTGGCTACCCAAGATTTTTATGATACCTTTTCTTTTATTTATTTATTCTTTTTAATTCTTATAATCGATTATCCATTAGCACATAATCGTGCAAAATTTTCAACAGCGAACGCCCGCAACAGTATACGTATATAATGATGCTGGCATGAATACTCTTTCATCGTCATTTTACTGGTAACTTATTTAAAATTGTCTTTTATTAACATTATTTATCACGATTTGGGTATACTAATATTCATTATTTTTAGGTCCTTCTAAACGCACGGGTATTGCCTCTACTCTTCTCTTCCTGGCTGTCCTTATGAGTCAGTAATTCTCCGAGATACTCTGGCATGAGAGAATCCGGAAATGTTCAGCATTTCCTACATTGGAAACAATCTACATTACATATCACAGTCACATTCATCACGGGAAGTACTTGTACCATATAAAGTCATAAGATTTTACTTTGTGGTCTGCTTTTTCTTTCTCTTAGGTAACCAGTGCGTAACTATTGCCCTTCCAGAATTATGTTATCTCTAATGAACATGTAAATAAAAACATTCTAAGGTGCATTTTCACAACTTATATTTAGCCAAAGGTAGGACTTTGTTTACCCGATAACTTAAATTTTTTTATTGGTATTATTACTAATAATAATGATATTTAATGGATAAAAATAAAAAAAAAATACTAAATGAAGGTGTTATAATGCAAAGGCATTTATCGGGCAGATAAAGTCCCGTCTTTAACTAAGCGAAAGTTGTAAAAATGGCCCTAAATATAACAAAACTAATAGAAAACAATAAACCAAAAACAACACAACACCAGTATAACAACACAACTATTATCAGCAGTATAAAAATCTATCACAGATGTATTGCGGAATTATCACAGATGCATTGAGAAATTATCACAGATGTATTGCGGAATTATCTATCATGGCACTTCCAAATCACTATGCTAGAAAAGAAAAATATCGGGGAGAAAACGTAAGTGGAATATATTCCTAAGGTAGTCAGTCTTGAGTTTTAACACAACCTATGCCCTAATGTCCCTGACGTGGTAAATTCCAACTCCTTTTCCGTCCAAGCTCTCAAGCTCGTACATGTTATTGCCAACTGGACGTACTACCCTACACTTCAAGAACTTTCGGCAAAATTTTGCATTAATGTTCTTAGCAAAATTGCTTTGTACCATATTCCGGCGGTATACCTCCTGTCCGGGAACAAAACGGGCTTTCCGGGCTCTTTTGTTATACCGTTCTGCACTTTTAGAGTATGCCTTGGCCATATTGTCCTTTATTTGCTCTCTAATTAATTCCATCCTTTCACTAGGCTTTATTAGAACACGATGGTCGGTAATTGATTGTAGTTTGCGGCCCAATTTGTAATCACCTCCACTCATATACATATGAAAGCCGAATAATGCGAAGAAGGGAGTGAAACCAATGGCACTATGTACTGAATTTCTCAGTGGAGAGTTTATCTCTGAAAGGTATAGATCCCAGTCTCTCTGGTCGTCTTTCAAATACGCTCTTGTGGCAGACAGAACACTTTGATTAACTCTTTCAGACGCATTGCTACTAGGTTGATATAATGCAGTTTTTAGGTGATGTATTTTATATGTATTAATCATATTTTGAAACTTTTTTGAAACGAATTGTACCCCGTTGTCGGTGTGTATAATTTCCGGAACTCCAAACTTGTGGAATATCTCGTGTACCAAAAATTCCACCACATTCCCTGCCGTAGCCTCCTTCATTGCTTTTAAAAAAGTGTACTTGGTAAAATGATCTAATACAATGAATACGTAGCAGTTGCCATTTTTCGACCTGGGATACTTGCCTAGGAAATCCAAATATAGTTTTTGAAATGGTCTGTCCGTGATCACCTGATTTCCTATTTCTGGACGGAGGTTTTGGTTGGATGACTTGGTCTCCTTACACGTTTGGCAATTTTGTATGTAGGTCTTTACCTGTGTGGGCATCATCGGCCAATAGAAAAATCTTTTTAATCGCTCTATCGTTTTTCTAACTCCTCCATGTGCTGCTGTAATCTCTGTGTGTGCTCTCTCGATGAGGGCTGTTGTTATGTTTTGTGGAACCCAAACTTTCCATTGGTTCATAGTTTCTTCTCCGTGGTCAAAGTCACCTCTTTTGAATACCAGGCCGTCTTCAACCTTCAAATCAGGTAATTTATTTTCGTTTTCCTTTATGTGTTGTATTAGGTCCAGGTATTCAGTACTCTGAAACTCAATCGTTTCGAATCCGAACAAATCTTCCAGATTAACTTCTTCAACTGTTGTTTCCTTTTCTGGCAGCCGCGACAACATATCCGCTACGGTATTTTCAGCCCCCTTCCTGTGACGAATGTCGAAATCGTACACCTGGAGTTGTAGTGACCACCTAGCCAATCTACCCGTTAGGTCTTTTAACGACATTAACCACTTCAGGCTAGCGTGGTCTATCACAATAGTGAACGGCATCATCTGCACGTATGGGCGAAATTTTTTACAGCCATTAACGCAGCCAAACACTCTTTTTCGGTGACACTATAATTTCTCTGGCAAGCATTTAGTTTCTGGCTATAAAAAGCTATGGGGTGCTCTTCATTGTTGTCATCTATCTGATATAGAACTGCTCCGATCCCATAGTCGCACGCATCGCACTGGATCCAAAATCTTTTAGTAAAGTCGGCATGCCTTAGTACTAGTGCAGACGTCAAAGCTGCCTTAAGATTTTCAAAAGATTCAATTGCTTCTGGTGTCATTTCAAATTTTTTCATTTTTTTGAGCCTGTCGGTCAATGGAGCTGATATCGATGCAAAGTCTTTAATAAATCGTCGATACCAGCCCGCTGTTCCCAAAAAACTGCGAACCTCACGTGGAGATCTAGGTACTCTGATATTTCTTATTGCCTGTATTTTTTCTGGATCAGTCTTTAAACTTCCACCGCCGATTATGAAACCCAAATACTTCAACTGCTGGAAGCAAAATTTCGACTTCTTAAGGCCTATAGTCAAATTCGCTTTTCTCAAACATAGAGCCACTTCCTCCAAAATCTTCATATGCTTTCCGAACGTATCAGAGATCACCAACAAATCATCCAAATAAGTGAATACGTTTTCCCCTAGTCGCTGTGGAATAACTTTATCTACCAATCTGCACAATCTTTTGGCCGTTTCATCTATTCGGCCTAATATTCCATCTATATTCTGCAATGGATACGCATCTTTAATAGTGATTTCATTTAACTTCCTAGCATCCAGGCAAAATCTATTCTTATCTGGCTTTCTGACAACAGTCGTTCGATTTGAGCAGGGACTCTCACTTTCCTCAATAACATTCAGAGACAACATCATATCTATCTCTTTGTATACTATTTCCTGCATTGCTGGTGATAAAGGATAATGCCGATCTTTGAATGGTTCCACACCCTCTACCAACTTTATGGTGTGTTTTTCCAGCAAAGTATGTCCTAAGCCTTCCCTTTCGAATTAAGGAAACAACTCTATAGTCCTATCCAGTACCAGTTTCTGTTCTTCACTCAATTCATGCGGATTGACTCTATGATCTTCTGCTTGAGTTAAATTTTGTATCTTATTCATGTCGATTTCTTCAATCTTGAAAGCTTCAGGTGCTAAATTAAATGCCTTCCAGAAATCGACACCTAACTACGCTTCCTGCTCCAAGTCTGGACATAAGTAAAACATTATCTGATTGGACTTATCCCTAAATTTTGTATTCAATTCTATCTTTCCTATCAACCTGTGTTCTTTGCCGGCTGCTGTATATACCATCGAAAATATAGGTTTAAATTCTACTCCTAATTTAGTAATCAGTTCCCTACAACCCTTACCCAACAGGCTGACTGATGCACCCGTGTCCAGCAGTCCGTTAATAAACGTTTCTCCTATCCTTATCCTAGCAAACGCTCGCGGGTCTCCTATTTTGTCTGCCGACCTGATGGTCTCTATTACTAATCTGCATAATTTTTTTCTCTCCTTAAACTTTTTCCTTACTCGCATAATTCTCCTTGAAACTGTTCTCGGAAGACCTATTGCCTCATTAAAAATCCTATTTCTAACATTCTCATAATTCTTCTTCCGATCCTCTAAAGAATATACATGACGTGTTTGTGGAGTTAACTTATTAAATATATTCACTGCGCGTACCAGATTGATTTTATTGTTTACTTTTAGCGTTGGTTTGTCGGCGGTTTCTCCAATGAACGATGGGATCCCGCCATTCCCTCGCCCCTGGACAAGTTTTTTACTTTGCAATTGGAACAGTTGGGAGATATTACGTCTGGTTGACCGCACGTGTAGCAAAACACAGCTCTTTCAGTAGATGGACACTTTCTGAAGAAATGACCTGGTTGAACACAGTTGAAACATTACAAAGGGCTCCTGGTGTCATTATTTCGCCATTTGTTCACTTCTACTGCCGCTACTTCTTCGTATCGTTGGGCAAATGTTCCATCCTCTTTTACTGGTCTTTCATATATCTCGTTTATGTGCTTATACCGATTAACAGTAGCTGATGATGAAATTAGTTTTGTGTCTTTTTTACAAAATAACGTTTCTGCCTCGATGCATTCTTGGCGTAACTCTTCTACCGTACTTACGCCAATTGGGTATACTCTGCTGCGAATTTCCTCTCGTAGATTCTTTTTAATCATTTTGACCATTTCTCTTTCAGGCATTGATATATCGAGGCGCGATATCATTTGCGTCATAACGAAGAAAAATGCATCAATCGATTCTTCTGGCAATTATTTTCTTTCCACCATGTCACTCATCAGCTCAAAACTAGATCTTGTGGAGCGATACTGTTTTAATAACGCCTCTCTTAACGTGGCCCATTCGGAAACGTAGTTGGTCTGTAGGAATAGCCAATACCACTTCTCAGTACTTCCTTTCATAAAAAGATGAAAATTATCTAAGACTTCATCCCATGATGCACGGTATTGCTTCTGCAGACGTTCCACCCGAAACACAAAGTCTTCGATAGCCAATTTATTTGTGTTGCCATCAAACTCTAGTCCCCATTTTTCCACTCGTGTTTTATTATATTCTCTTGATCTTGACGGTTCAATGTTATCTAGTGATGCCCTCGACAAACTATTGGCATTATTTTGTGGCGACTCTACACTACTGTTGTCACTAACACTTCTCTTAGGACCATTTTGTAAGAGTTCGGATCGAAGCTTCATATTTTCTTGCTGCGACCTCTGCACCAGCAAAGTCATTTTCCCGACCGCAGCAGTCAAATCAGCCATTTGTCTTCTTAAATCTTCCACCTGGGTATTTTCTCTTTGTATATTATTTGCCACATTGTCATCTGTATTAACTTCCATTTCAATAATACCTGCTCCCTGTGTATCATCATATGCCCTTGGAGCTGCGCTCGTAAATGGACGATCTCTTATAATTGTTCCCGACTTATCTATAATCTGAGGTAATCCTCTACTCTGACTAGGATCCGTATCCATTTCTCTATCTCTCGCAAGCCTACGGTTAGGGGTGTTAGTTCTATATGTTTTACCGAAAGATAAAGGAGTAGACCTATTCAAATCAAAATGTATTTGTCTATCTCTTTTCCTGGCACCTTTGTTTGTTGAATCTTTTGACATATTCTAAATTAACCCAAAAAAAACGAACTGTTCCCTATACTCAATGTCACTTTATTTTATGCAAGCTGCAATAAGAGTGATATGTGTATATATATAGAAATAGCTTCTCTTGTTGTAGTGCAATAAGTTGGCAAATATCTGAGTAAGTTGGAAAATAAATGAAAAGTTGTTACAAATTATACAAATGAGTACGCCTGATTTCCACGATTTTATCCTTTGGCAGTATTAATTGTAGTATGTATACTATATATATATATATATATATATGATAGATTAGGTTACTTGTAGTATGCGTACTAATATAATGCTTAACAGCAAACTTAAATATGAGCAATTATAAAACTATTTCTTTATTATTTCTGATTATTTGAAATATATACATACATACAATATTTTTCCCTTTTTTTTAACAAAATAAGTAAACGAACAATTTTTTTATTTTCAGCTACGGCATGAAGGATAAGTCTACGATGAAGTGGGGTTTATTTTTCTTTTCTCTAAACTTTAAGTCATTATTTGTATGATATTAGACAGCATTTAAATTATACAAAATATTTGAAGCTAAACTGGCGTAAACGTTCATACATCATTTTCTGGCTACATACCACAATGAGATTATGAAACGTATTCCCTTAATTGACAAATGATACTACTGACCCCATATTTCCACTACAGGCGGCTATCATGTCTATCATTTCAGGTAACATCAAAATATATATTCTAATCAACTGAAGCTAAAAAAAAACCAACTTTTACAATAGGAACCGGACAACAACACAATTAAAACAAACGATTGGAACGCTTATTAAGCTGTCGTTATCCCTTCCTCTTTGAACTGGTCAAAATCCTCGCTTTCCTAGCATATAATCACCGTCTCCCGATACTACTCTGAACTACTATTGTACTGGTAGTCCCAGGGGCTATCGAACAAACTTTCACTATACACTAGGTAGGCAATTCATTATTGGGCTATTCTCTCATTATATTAGTCTATTGCTGCATGTATAGATGAACTACATGCCTTTTCACATTGGGCGCCATTTAATGTTACGGCCGCAGAGACCAGTGAGTTTTCCGACTAGAGTTTTCGCCGGTAGGCATGTCTCAGCAGGTTCCAACCCTTCTCACTGGGTGCACCGCACATAAAAACTAAATTTTTGTTCTTCAAACTATAATACACAAACTACAAACTTTACACATCAAAATACACCGCACAAATAATGATTTTCTATGTTTGATTTTTTTTTTGTTTTGTTTTATGGACACAGATGTTAACGTGCCTTAATTTGCCCTCCCAACCTAGTCGCAACTGTATCCGCTCTATCTTTTATCTTTTGCGACCCTCAGCATAATAAACCTATTCTTGCTTTAACTCACCTTCATGCCTTTACGCTACTAAATTCAAACCAAATTCATTTTTTTAATTCTGATCTACATGTAATTACATTCATATTTTATTTAATATAATATTCTTATATCTAACCGGCTTTTGTTTTCTTTCTATTATTTTTTTTATACTAATTTTTATAAATACATATATTAATTTATTTCTTTTCGGGGCTAAAATCTCCTATCTTATTACCTACATACAACTATAATTTTTTTTTAACCTTACAATAAAACATTTACACGATTTAACTTATTATTACATAGATAATTTTCTTTTGGGATTAGTTAAAGCAAAAATAACGAACTAATCTCTTTTTTTATTAAGATTGCAACTTTCAAAATCCGGTCTTAAAAATTTTAATATCTTGGCTTATTTTCATTTACTACCATCTGATTTTTTTTTATATATATATATATTAGTATAGCCTATCTGAAGGAGCTCCCTAAGATATTGGTTTTCTTCGTTAAATTTTCGAAGTTTAGAACTCAATGTATATCTATATATTCCTGCCTGAACGTTTAAAATTTTTATTCCCGGGACCTTTTGTCAGCTATTCAGGGAAATTTCCTTATTTGTGCTTTACTAATCGAATTCACTAACCACAAAAGTTTTAACAGGTAAGAACATAACAAAATGGATAAAAAGCTTTCTTGCCACTAGGTATCACTTAATTTGCACAGAACTGTATTATCGCAGGAATTACCAATTAGACAAACATTATTTTTACACATTAAACCTCAAAACACTAATGACAAATTTTTCAACGTTGCAAGTTTAGAATTTATGTGTATATGTACATATATATATAACTTTTTACAATAATTTATCTATAATTTATAATTTATAATTTAAATATGAATTACTCCTTTTTTTATCTTCACCGACCTTTTGGCTTTTGTTAAAATCAGCTTTTCTTTTATAAATACAAGAACATTTTTACCTGTCTCCCACGTTTCATCATACATACAGGTTACCCAGCTTCACCATTTCGGAATGTTTATTGTCCTTATATGGCCTTTGCTCCTTTTTCTTAGACAGGTCCCTCCTCCTCTTCTGGGCCGCTCAATTCGGTTGGAGAAATATTTTTTTTCTGGCTATAATCCGGAACTCTCTTTGTGTGAACACTTTTATTCCTTCTTTAGTTTGCGCTTTTATTATTATTAAAGACTTTATATTTAATATTTTTTCTTTACTTTTTACTTTATATATATATATATATATATATATATATATATATATATATATATATATATATATATATCTTTGCGCTGTGCTATTCACTGATTAATACACACTTTCTATCTGCTCGTTTTCTTTAATCATAGCCTATCATTTACCTCTCAGCCATTCCAAATTCCCAAATTTATTCCCGAATTTTTCCATTTTTTCCTTATACATTTTCCAACTTTCCTTATTCATTTTCCAACTTTACTTTCCACGTAGCCATCTTTTTTTTCATTAAATTTTTTTACCGCGATTTCTTATTATTTTGTTATTACATTATACTTAAGTATTCCTAACAACACTACCACTAAAAATAGAAATCCGCTTATTTATCTTTAAAAACAAGAAAAATTCCGGTACCTGCATTCCTTTCAGGTCAGTGAACTAATTTGATTAATCTATACTTTATATCCATTCCTTTTTCCTATTTTCGATGGCATATCTTCCTCCTGCAAAGACTCCTTCTACCAGGATATCATAAAAATTAGCACTCTATTTTCACCCATTCATTAATTTAAATTTAACCATCCTTTTTCCCATCTCTTCATTCTATAGTATCACGAACATCTCTGTCTTATATATATTTTTTGTTCTTGCAATGCCGTTTCTTACGTGATATTCTGTCACTCACAGCTGACAATAGTAATATGCGTAAACACACAAAAAAAACAACGTGGAGAAATAAGGCAGTCGACATCAATCATTAATTTATTTATTTATTTATAAGAAATTGAAACCAAAATAAAAACAATATTTCACGCAACCCAACATAAACCACATGCACATTTGAACCATTTTCCATGCACTCCACATTCCATACAAGCAGATTCATTCAAACACATACAAAACGAGTAGAGCATCACACTGGAAACAACAAAGGACACAATCAGACACAAACAGGGACACAACAACACTACCGCCTATCCCGTCCATTATTGTTTGGCACATATTCAACGACGAATAACTCATATTGTGCAGAATTGACATTCATCCGCAGTGGCTACTTCCTTCATGCCCTAAGTGTCAGATACAGACAAACCACCCGCAACAAGTTTTTTTATATGTTTAGAGCATATCGCATTTAAAAGGAAAATATAGATTGTAAAATTTTCCAGAGAAAATAAAACTAAACTAGATAATAGGAGCCAAATTTACTTTCTTTCTCGCATGACATGTCTAACAATTCTCTCCAAGCATTAGACCCAATAAGTAGAAAAAGAGCAAGACAAATCCAATTTGATCTAAACAGGTCTACTCCAAACGCATTTGGAAAAACATATAAGTCGAATACTCCAAATAGGAAATTAGCTGAAATTATAAATAGACACATGGAGGAGGGTTTAGATAGAGTAGTGCCACAAATAATTGATAAGTCAGGCAGAGTTGAAGGAACGGAAAAATCAAGAGGAAGCAATTCGAATGGAAACCTCTATGGCCGAAAATGGTGTAAGGACTGGAGACAAGACTGGTGAGATAAATGACATTAAGAGACAGATGGCTGAGATGACATCCATGTTGGGGAAAATGAGCTTAGTTTTACAACAGACTCATCAAGAAAACAAAAGGCTGCGGGAAGAAATAATCCCACGAAGAAATTAGAACGGTAGTAATTCCATAAATGAATTCCAAATGTCACGGGAAAATTCTGCTCACTCACCAAGGTCTTCAAGAGCCAGTATTGAGCCATCTAGGTCACGAGAGTATCCTCAGTTGTGTATCGATAAGTGGGGTCTGGAATTTGATGGCAATCAAAATAAATTAGCTGTCGAAGATTTTGTGTTTCCGGTAGAAAGGCTGCGACGACAATATGGTGTATCGTGGAGAGAAGTTCTTGACAATTTCCACCTTTTAGTTAAGGGAGTTGCAGAAGAATTTAGAAGCAGAGAATATCCAATAGCGGTTAGTTTGGTGGAAGCGTTGCGCCAGGAGTGTGTGGAAGCCGAGAAAGTATTCTGTCGGAAAGAGGCAAAATTTACGCACTCTGGTGTACCAGTTAACAGGTACACGAGACAGGTGAATGAAATTTACGAAAAACCGGTAGATTCCACAATTTTTGAAACGGACGAAGAATTAGAAGCAATTTATTTATCCAGACAGGATAAGACGATAAATCGCAGCATATTAAAATGTTGGAATTGCCGGCTAGAGGGACACACATTTAAATTTTGTCCATCAACAGAACGTTCATTGTTTTGTTATAGATGTGGCAAACCGGATGTGAAAGCGCCAACCTGCACGGATTGTTTTCCAAAAACCTTCCACCGGAGCGAGGAAACTGCAGGGAACCGTCGTTCCAGCGTAGACCCAGTTGCAATCTTGCGTTAGAGGAGAAAGAAAAACTTAATTTAATGAAAACAGCAAAGGATTTTAATAAATTTATTCCTCAAATGCGGCACAAATATTCGCTAGAAAAAAGAGAATTAAATTACGAAAAAGTTAGAGCTAGAATATTTGGTAAAAAGGGGGAAAATAAGGAACCAATTTCGGAAAAAATCTTGAGACTTAGAAATAAATTCAAAGAGAAGAAAAAGATCAGAAAGAATGTGAATGAAGCGATCAGAATGACCGATAAGAAAAACGATCCCAGAGTTTTTGCGAAAATTTATGTGAGCGGTTTATGTGTAGAGGGATTGTTAGATACCGGCGCTTCTATTAGCTTATTAGTTTTAAGCCCATATTTTCAGTAGTTTTAACTGCGGCTGGCAGTAACCTACCATTTACACATGAAACTAATTGCAAGCAAGTAGCAATACAATCAAATTTTTTCACTACCACACTAACATTGTTTTTAATTTCCAGTCAGCTTTCAACGATTTTTTCAAGAAAGTAAATTTTTGATGTTTTCAGAAAGTAATATGGAAAAAGGTTAACAGTGTTACCCCCTTTAAAGATTTGTACAAATATACAGGATTGTGGTAAATACTTATTATGAATTATCCTTATTTTGTATAAATATTTAAAGAATTATAATATCGTCCCTACCACGTCAAACTATCTAATATGCAAATTTGAACTTTTAAGAACAGTGCGAAGACCCATCAATTATAAATTTAAAGTCAGCGTGTTCCTAAAAGGCTTTAAAAATTTCTTATTGAGTTATCTAACGTCCATGAGAATTTCAGCATTTTGAAACGAGGCATATCGTAACGAATCTAAAATACTAATTTTGCATATTGGATAGTTTGACGTGGTAGGGACGATATCTCATGTTCAAATATACATGGAGAAGATACTTCATGCCTTTCGAGAACAATAATATTATTACAATATTAACAATAATATTTATTCCCAATTTATTGCCTCATAAATTTGTGTAGGTGATGTTCTGGGTAACTCTAATTATGAAGTGAACAAAACAATTTTTTTTTCAACTTTACTTTTCGACGACATTTTTAAAATGAACTTTCACTTTCCTATGAAAATTAACAAGAAATTTTCATGAAAGTCATTTATTTCATTAAATTTTTTATTCATAATATGTATACAGAAATTTCAAGAAAGTACTTTCATGTATAAATGTAGCGTAAACACAGACTGATAGGGAAAGTAGAATTAGAAGGTACATTTAAGAATTTAATTGAAATTATAACATTTTATTTATGTCCTGATCTGGAGCAAGAGGCATATTTGGGTATAGATTTCTGGCGTAAATTTCATTTGGCACCAGAAATTTTTGAAATTGAAGAAGTACAGATAAATCAACAGCCAGATGAAATTTTATGCCAAGAGCACAGATTTAATCCGCATATTTTAGACGAAAGTCAACGAGAAGAGATGAACAAAGTTATAGATCTTTTCCCAGCTTTTGAAAAGGAAGAATTAGGGTGTACGCCCCTTGAAAAACACACCATAAAAATAGTCGCCGGTGCAGTTCCTTTTAAAGATCGCTACTACCCCTTATATCCAGCGGTACAGCAAATAGTATATAGAGAAATAGATTTAATGTTAGAATTAAAAGTCATAGAAGAATGTGAAAGTCCGTGGTCAAATAGAACTACTGTAGTTAGGAAACCTGGAAAAAACAGATTCTGTCTTGATGCCCGAAAGTTAAATAAGATCACCATTAAAGACGCTTATCTTCTGCAAAACATAGATGGAATATTAAGCAGAATAGATGAGACCTATTATATAAGCAGTGTGGATCTTAAATATGCTTTTTGGCAGATAGAGCTAGATGAAGAAAGTAGACAATGTAAAGCATTTTCTGTAGCAGGTCGTCCACTCTACCAGTTTCGAGTTATGCCATTCGGTCTGTGCAACGCAGCCCAGCGACTTTGCAGATTGATGAATAAAGTGATACCACAGAGGCTGAAAGAAAACGTTTTTATATATCTAGACGACCTCTTGGTAATATTAAATACTTTTGGAAAACATATGAAAATTTTGAAAGAAGTAGCTGGTTGCCTAAGAAAAGCAAACCTTACAATAGGCTTGAAGAAGTCTCAATTATGTTTCCAACAGTTAAAGTATTTAGGTTTCATAATTGGGGGAGGAAGTCTGATGACTGATCCGGAAAAGGTTCAAGCAATTAAAGAGATTAAAGTGCCAAAATCAGCTCGAGAAGTTTTTAGCTTTCTTGAAACAGCAGGCTGGTATCACCGATTCATCAAAGATTTTGCTTCGATTTCGGCTCCGCTAACAGATACGCTAAAAAAGGCCGAGAAATTTAACATGACTCCAGAAGCGATAGAGGCATTTGAAAATTTAAAAATAGCATTAACGTCTGCTCCAGTGTTGAGACATGCAGATTTTTCGAAGAATTTTTGGATTCAGTGCGATGCGTGCCACTATGGAATCGGAGCTGTACTGTACCAACTAAATAATCAGAATAAAAAACACCCAATTGCTTTTTATAGTCAAAAATTAAATCCTTGCCAAAAAAAAATTATAGTACTACTGAGAAAGAGTGCCTAGCAGCAGTCATGGCAGTGAAAAAGTTCAGACCATACATCGAAATGATGCCATTTACGATAGTTACAGACCATGCAAGTTTGAAATGGCTCATGTCTGTAAAGGATCTAACTGGAAGACTTGCTCGCTGGTCATTACAGTTGCAAGCCTTTGATTTTAAAATAGAGTACAGAAAATGGTCAGAAAATATAGTAGCAGATATGCTTTCTCATTTGCCGGACGATAACATGATTACTGAGGAGTTTGAAAGGGATGATTTCTTCGACTTTGAAACCACTGAGTTTCAAAGTGATGAATATTTGGAATTGATAAGACACATAAATGAAAATGAACAGAGTTTGTCAGACTTAAAAGTGGAAAATGGGTTTGTGTTTAAGAGAACAGAGTTCGACCGAGGTGAAGGGACACATGACCAATGGAAAATGTGGATACCACCAAATATTACCCCTATATTGGTAGAAAAAGCCCATACAAGTCTAACATCAGCACACGGAGGAGTGGCAAAGACGATGGAAAAGCTGAAAAGGTTCTTCTATTGGCCGAAAATGTATACACAAACTAAAACTTATATATTGGATTTTTTGGGAAAATATCCAAGGTCGAAAAATGGAAATTGCTATATTTTCCTTGTATTGGACCACTTTACTAAATATACTTTTATGAAAGCAATGCGAGAGGCGACCACCACTAATGTTATCGAATTTCTGACTCACGAAGTATTTCATAAGTTTGGTGTGCCAGAAATCATTCACATGGATAATGGAGCTCAATTTTCAAGCAAAAGTTTTCAAAATTTTATAGATATATACAAAATTCAACACCTAAGAACACCAGTCTATCAACCTAGCAGCAACGCATCAGAAAGAGTAAACCAAAGTATTTTATCAGCAATTAGAGCGTACTTAAAGGAATACCATCGCGATTGGGACCTCTATTTATCGGAAATTGACTGCGCACTGCGAAACTCATTCCACAGTACTATAGGTTTTGCCCCATTTTATTCTTTATTCGGTTATCATATGTACCTGAACGGGTCAGATTACAAACTAGGCGGAAAACTGCAATCAATTACCGATCACAGAATAATGAGCAAGTCGAATGAGAAATTAGAGTTAATCAGAGACCAAATTAAAGAAAATATGACTAAAGCATACCAGAAAAGCGCAGCAAATTACAACAAAATGGCACGAATAGTCAAATTTGTCCCGGGACAAGAAGTCTACATGCGAAATATAGTACAAAGTAACTTCGCGAAAAATATAAACGCAAAATTCTGTTGGAAGTTCCTGAAATGTAGAGTTGTTCGACCTGTAGGAAATAACATGTACGAGCTAGAGAATTTAAACGGCGCAAAAATAGGTATATAAATATTAGTCTCCTGCACAAGATATCTTATAAGAACTTTTAAGACATGAGGGATTTTTCAAATGCCTTGCTACAGCGAAATCTTATAAAACAAACGTTAACAACACTGTTTGCAAGAAATCTATTTGAGTATTGTAGGTATAAGAGTAAAGAAGAAAACACTTCGTGACGGAAGAATTTGTGATACTAGCTCCTTTCTACGCATAAGCGCGTGTACAAACGTCATGCATGTATGTGTGTATGATCCTTTATTCTTCTGCGCACATGCAAGGACACACACATGCATTAACATTAGTTGTATGCGGTTAATCACATAATAGCTTACCATCTACATATTACACACACACACTTAAACGTATAATATGAAAAATAACAAGCATACACTAATCTTTTGAGTGTTTGTTACAGACAAGCTGTCTTGACGTCATCGCCTGTTAACACTGGTATACATATACACCAATACATCCATCGTGCTTCGCGTATAGTACGACATCATTTATTATTGGTTTAGTATAATACATGCGACGTGAATACATTTAAAAATCATGACGTTTTTACATTTCAAGATTGTTTACGCAGGCCTATAGTATATATCATACAAAAGATATCAAAGTATAATCAAACCTAATGAATTTGTTTTATTAACAAAACCAATTCATGATCAAGTGCAATATAGTATAGGATGATTATTTAATTTTAATGCAAAATAATTCTCTCTCTTATAAAAACAAAACAAAAAACAAGACCGGAACCGATAGACTGATAGTGCTCCCTAGCGCGGAAGGACAGAGAACCGGTTTCACGCAACCGTCTGGTATGAGAAAACTCGTTCAGATGAAGACTGCCGAGAACACTGGGCAGATGGTTGGTGCATGCAGCAGTTCGAGCTCGGCCACGCCGGCTTCGACCAAGCATGTCCGACCATCAAAGATGAGGCATAACCAAAAAAGGTTATGTCTACGTATTGTAAACACGTTGGGCACTCAAGACCCATCAAAACTGTCCGAGGAACAAAAATCCTCTCTTAAATGGGCAAGAGGTGTCCTTGAAAATATGGATACTCCCGCCTCAAGTGGTAGTGGTGCTAGCACGTCGTCAAAACCGTCTGGTAAAAGACTGCGATCGCCGGATGACAAATCATTGCCTAAGCGGGCTAAAGCTAATAGCAATATTGGCATTAGGTCGTTTAGTGAGGTTGCAAAAGACAACCTCATAATGGCTGTTGACGACAGGGGAGATATGGATGGTGCCATCCCCAGGGGTAAATGGAGTGCTGTGGAAGCTAAGTTGTCAACCACGTACTACCAGGTACTACTCAGGGTCAAGCTGATGGCCTTTGGAGACAAGAGATCGGCGGACTTGTACAAGGCAGCTCTTAGCAGAATGGGAGAGCCGTTGCCGGGTGCGAAAATCGATCTTGTTGACAAGAGCGAAATTCCATCCCGACCACGTGCGCATGCATGTATTCCGGCATTCCCAGATACGGCTGAAGCAGCGATTAAATTATTAAAGGACTGCAATCTTTCACTTCCAACCGGCAATTGGAGGCTTAGGGGGACAGACGTGGGGTAGTTATTATTCTAAACGCTGAAACCCTCCCTCACTTGGCCAAGTCCAATAATATTATATCGTACGCCTTTGGACAGGTTACGCTGAAGGTGTACAAAGGAGCTCTTCAGCTTCGCATGACGACATGCGAAGTTGACATAGTCCTAATCCAAGAAACCTGGATTAGTGGTGGAGGGTTTGCGGACTTAGGACCAAAGATTTTAAGATGCTAGCCGTCAAGAATGACGGTAACAATAGAACCTGCATCTTGGCAAGGAACCACCTTAATGTATTTTTATTATCTAACGGCGGTTAGCGTGGAAATGGGATATACATGCTATTGGCTGGCGTCGGTATACTGCGCTCACGACGATCAAGGCCCTCTACCGTCGGTAGTGGTGAGAAACTCTGTGCCTGCGGCGATGAACGCTGGACATCATATTATCCTGTGCTGTGATGTCAACGCTGTGGACTGTGGAAGTACGGACACTAATGAAAGAGGTGAGGAACTTTTAGAATATGTAGTTAGTACTAACCTTAACATTTGCAATAGAGGTCAAGAACCTACGTTTATAACAAGGAATAGACAGGAAGCCCTGGATGTAACCTTCTCTTCTGATTCGGTGGCCAATAGGATCATGAAGTGGCGTGTACTTCAGGAACACTCCTTTTCTGATCATATGTTTATCGAGTTTAGTATTAGAGAGCGGGCACCAGGGGTAGAAATCTCCCGAAATATTAGGCAGATTAATTGGCGTCTGCATAGGTCTATTTTTTCTAGACAATTAGGACTGATTGGAGACTCGTCACTTTTATAAACTTCGGATTTAGATTGTGAGGTTAATAACATCACTACAATCTTCAAAAATGCGAGGGCATTGTCTTGCCCTTTGAATATACCAAGGGGGAAAAAGAAATCGCCTTGGTGGAATAGAGAGTTACAATTGTGTAGTTGTACATGCAGAAAACTCTTCAATAGGGCTAAATCATCTAGAAATGAACTGGATTGGATAGCTTATAAAGGTAAACTAAAGGAGTATAAAAAGCAGATAAGAATTGCTAAAAATACAACATGGAAGAGGTTTTGTGAAAATATTGAAAACATTTCAGAAGCCTTTCGCATGAGGAAAATTTTGTCCGCCACTCCCTGTACTCTGAGATATTTGAAGAATCCCAATGGGATGTGGACTACATCCAGTGAGGAGTTATTAGGAGCTGCTGGACACTCACTTTCCGGGTAACTCAATGACTGAGATTCAGACATCTAATCCTTACCCAATTCCTACGGAAAATATATCTGACATTGTTAATATGCAGACTTTGGATTGGGCTATGAGAAGCTTCAAGCCTTATAAGTCTCCAGGATCCGACGGTATAATACCGGCCAAGATATGCAAGGTATCGAATCTCATAGCTCCTAGGCTACTGAGAATTTACACCAGCTGTCTAAGACTGAGTCATATTCCTAATAAGTGGAGGGAAGCGAGAGCGGTTTTCATACCGATGGCTGGTAAAAGCTCTCACACCACACCGAAGGACTTCAGACCGATAAGTCTATCATCCTTTCTTCTGAAAACACTAGAAAGGATGGTTGATTACTATATTCGCAAAACCATCAATGGGAAACTACTTTCCTCGCATCAGCATGCATATCAAAGGGGAAAGTCGACCGAATCGGCTCTACACGAGCTGGTTGGGTGAATACACCCTTGTGGCCTTCGTCGATATTGAGGGGGTTTTTAATAATATTTCTTCAGATGCGATAATTGATGCATTATCGAATTTGGGGTTCATGTAGGATTGTGTAAGTGGATTCAAAATCTACTAACTCACCGCAGGATAACCTTGGCTCTAGGAGCTTCCAGGTAGACCCGCTTTGTAAATAGGGGCACACCACAGGGAGGAGTTCTTTCTCTACTATTGTGGAATCTAGCTCTAAGCCCTGTGTCGCTATCGCTAGAATCGCGGGGGTGAAAAATAGTGGATTATGCTGATGATGTGGCAATAGCTGTAAGAGGAAAATTCTTCACCACTCTAAGAGATATCATTCAGTACTTAACAAGATGGGCGGAGAAACGGGGGCTCACCGTTAATCCTGGTAAAACGGAGCTAGTCCTCTTCTCCAGGAAGTACAAGATACCTGATTTCCAACCTATCACTCTTAATAATACGGAGATAAAAGTGTCCAACACTGCAAAATATCTCGGTGTTATTCTTGATTCAAAGCAGAGTTTCAAAGCTTATATTCTAGGGAGAGTGAAAAAAGCAACAATTTCACTCTATGTATGTAAAATGTCCATAGGGAAAAATTGGAATCTTACCCCTAAAATCGTTTATTGGATCTACACTGCAATAGTACGTCCGATTCTCATGTATGTCATCATTGTGTGGTGGCCGTCCCTAGAAAAAAAGACGTATCTACATATCTTACACAAGATGCAAAGACTTGCATCCTTGTATATAACCAGTACTCTTCGCACTACTCCTGCGGATGCACTGGGAATGCTCCTTTATCTACTACTATTGGACCTAGTAGGGAAGGAGATGGCAACGTCCTCGGCAATCCATCTTCGATGTACCTCTCTGTGGAACGGAAATGGAGCCGGCCACTGTAGAATACTCGATGACGAAGTTAGGGGATGGAGGATTGACCAAACCTCCGTCTTTATAGAACCTGGATACCATCCACCGAATTGTGGATGAATGGAACTCCAGGTAGAAGAAAAAGTGTTGATTTTTATACTGACGGCTCCAAAACACATGAAGGTGTGGGTTATGGAGTCTTTTCGAGGGCCTTAGGTCTTCGCATTGCAAAGCGACTCCCGGATCACTGCAGCGTCTTTCAGGCAGAGATCCTTGCTATAAGAGAAGTTGCGGATTAGTTCAGAGTGAATGTCACTTCAACGACTTTGATTAACATATACGCCGATAGTCTAACAGCTTTTATGGCCCTCGAATCCCCTCTTCTAAGAACAAGAACAGCCCTCGACTGCCGATCATCTCTAAGCGAGATGGCAGAGCAGTTTGATATTAGGATCATCTGGATCCCGGGGCATAGAGGCTTTCAGGGGAACTCTAGCGCTGATGAGCTTGCTAGAATTGGGACAACCTTACAGGTTCCACCGGATTTGGAATGTGTGGGTTTACCCCTACTCTCTTGCAAACTCAGACTTAGGCGCAAGACAGAAGAGGAACAAATAGAAGGTGGGTCGCAAGAAATGATTGCGTGATCACAAGGCAGTTATGAACTCACCTAAATAAGGAAGTCACTGATTACTTAATTTTGAAAAATAGGAAACAAATATCGATACTAGTGTCCGTGTTAACCGGACACTGTCTCATAGGTAGGCATGCACAAAGGCTACGGGTTGAACACAATGATTACTGCCGAAGCTGCCAGTATATTGATGAAGAGGAAAGCATAGTGCATTTTCTTTGTCACTGTCCTGGACTTGCAAGAAAGAGATTGACCACAATGGGCGCTCTTGATTTCAGGGAACTTTCCGACGTTGCTAGTGTTGAACTTAAACGTATTAGTAGCTTTATATTGAGCTCTGGTTGGTTCGGCGGTGGGGACTCCGCATAAGCAGAGTCTACGTGGTATCACAATGGACCAAAACGGTCTAAGTGAGTCCGGGTTTCTGACTGCCACCCCTACCTAACCTAACCTAACCTAAATGAAAATATTTATTATGGGAACGATATTAGACACTACCTGTAGCGCAATAACACCCAGTCTGGCTTGTTTGGGATGGATTGTCCCGCTTTTTAAGCAACTGTCCCTTTTCAAGCTAAAATAAAATTTGTCCAGCTAAAACAATTTTCCACGAAATGTTCTTAATATTTATTGCCTTAAATTTCTAACTATAAACTATACATCGGCTATTGCAGTCTTCGCGCAAAAGATTTGCAAAATTACAAAATATGGTCCTATTTTTTAATGAAAATTGAAGAAATGAATTAGAAAATTTACGAAAAGTTGTACATTTCGTCCTTTCAATACCAGTTAGTAACGCATTTTGTGAAAGAGTTTTTAGTATCTTAAGAAATTTATACAAAACAGAAAGAAATCGAATGTCTTTCGATCTTATTAGAGTGGAAATATTAATAAGAACTATTTTAGAGGAATCTTGCGAAGATTTTCAAAGATTTCTTCAAATACCTAAAGGTTTGGAATTAGCAAAATTCGTAAGCGCAAATACAAAATATATGTGGCAGAAAAAATAAAATTGGGCTGTTGAGTTCAACAGTTGTGAAACTGTTGGCAACCGTTGGCCCCTATAGTTACGTCTCACTGTGTCACGAGGCTGGCCAAAAATGGTTAAAGTCAATGTTAGAATTTGAACGTTTTTGTATTATTATATTTTTTTTAACACTCTGTTTAGATGATATCTAAAATATCTTATTAAAATGTTTACAAATTTTAAAGTTATAGTGGTTCAAAGTCAAGGTTTGTGTACAGCATACGAAATTTATGGGAAAATCCCAAATTTCATGTTCATTTATAATACTAAAAATTTAAGTATTTGAATGTAACGGCTACCAAAATTTTTAACAGGGTGGTAAGTGATGCTTCTAGTTATAATTACAACATGTTTTTGTTTACAAATATTGATCATATGTCAGATCCCGTTAGAAAAAGATAGTAGTGAGACATTGTCAAGATTTTTCAGCAACAGCGAACTTTCATAGAGAATTTAAAAGAAAGTAGAGATAACACTTTTCCAATTTTTTGGTATTTTGTAGCTACAAGTATTTATTTTAATATATTTAAAATTCAGCTGCTCGATTTTGCACGAATTTCTTTTATGATTGTTTTTCAGTGTCAACCTCATTGCGGATTCGCACTATTTTTCAATTGTGGCTAGATATAAAGCAAAACAGACCATGCGATGTTATGCATCATGTTAAAGATTTTGTCGAAAAGCATTTTAAACGAGTATTATTAGAAAGTGAACAACAGAAAATAAAGCTTACTCTATTAAAATTCTCTAACAATTGGTTTAAATATCATCGCATTAGAGACAGATTTGAAACTGAGTTGAGTGACTGGCTAGATAGCGAACTATTTTGTGAAATCATTTGTAATGTAAGTATCCGTGTAAAGTTTTGGTATTGCAAGAAAACTTAATCATTTTATACTATATTAGGAATCAAGTACAAGTCGTAAAGGCCGACCGAATGTTTCTTATGAAGAGGGTTCAATGCGAACAAAAAGGAGGCGAGTGGAGGAACTTGTCGCTTCTACTTCATCTGAAGCTCTTAAAAAAGCCGCAGAAAGGTTAACAGGTTCAAATACTAATGAAAAAATTTCTGTTGAAAGTGCTCTAGCATTATACATTGATATGGATTTATCTATGAGGCAGTACAATATGATGAGGAAAGTAGTAAATTCTATTCACAAAGATTGCTTTCCATCATACTATATGATTGCAGAGTCTAAAAAAAAGATTTTGCCTGATGACATTCAATTAACAGAATCTTCTGCAGAGGTACCCTTACAGAAGATTTTGGATAAAACCGTAAGAAGCATTTTAGATGTTAATGATATTGATACCAACAATGATATAGTCCTGGAATGCAAGTGGGGATTTGATGGCAGTAGTGGGCATAGTGTATACAAACAAAAATTTCGAGATGAGGAAGCTAGTGATGAATTTATGTTTGTAACTTCCTTCGTTCCTTTACGCTTGTTGGATTGGGCAGATGACCAAATAGTTTGGGAAAATGATAGACATTCATCTTGGAGGTTATGTAGACCACTTAAAATTATTTTTACAAAAGAGAATCCAAGTGTAATACAATCAGTAAGGGATAGCATAAATACAGAAATTGAAGGCCTAGATACATATAATTACATTTCAAAAAACAAAAATCTTAACGTTCACTATAAAATGCAGTTGACAATGATAGATGGTGCAGTTTTAAATGTATTAAGTGGAAACAGTAGTAGTTCAACTTGTGCTTTATGTGGAGCTAAGCCATCTGAAATGAACAGATTATCGATTTTCGAAAGGCCTGTGAATGAGCAGTGCTATCAGTATGGATTGTCGACATTACATGCATGGATCAAATGTTTTGAATGCATTTTGCATATTTCTTACAAACAGCCTATAAAGAAATGGAGAGTGGTAGGAAAAGAAGATAAAGATCAGGCTGCTGAGCAAAAGAGAAGTATTCAAGCAAAATTTAAGTCTGAAATGGGTCTTATAGTTGATAAGGTTAAGACGGGGTATGGCACAACGAATGATGGCAATACTGCAAGGCGCTTCTTTTCCAATGTCGAACTTTCAGCTCAGATTACTAATGTAGATGTAAGCTTAATAAAAAATTTTTCTATTATTTTAAGAACACTTTCAAGTGGTCATTATATACATACATCAAATTTTGAAAAGCTTTTAAAAGATACAGCACTTTTATATTTCAAATTATATCCTTGGTATTATATGCCTGCAACTGTCCATAAAATTCTAGTTCATGGTATAGATTTTATTAAATATTCCACTATTCCCATTGGAATGTTATCAGAAGAAGCAATAGAGACAAGTCATAAAATTATAAGAAATGCAAGATTGAAACATACGAGAAAAAGAAGTAGGATTGCCTCCATGGGAGACCTACTAAATTATCTTATTCTGCAGTCAGAGCCATCAATTTCGATGCATAGTCAGAAAATACTTTTAAGGAAAAGTGATATAAATGATCTGAAAGAGTATTTAGTTACAAAAGAAAGATTTCAGAGCATAAAAACAGCGAATCTGGTAGAATCTGAAAGTGATGACAGTGATAGTTGTTAATATATTTTGATTGCCTGTAATACCTACTATGTATATATTTTATGTGTGTATGTATATTGAATATGTTATGTTAAATAAATAAAATTCATGTTTTTAAATTTCTTTTCACTGAATTAATAATTTTTGTAAAATTTTGCTCTTATATGATCACAATTTACAAATTAAAATAATTTTTTACTAAATATATTTACATGCAAAATTTCAATCTTATCGGATCGGAACAGATAAAAATAGGAAACTTATTGAAAAAGTTAAAAAAATGTGAAAGAGGTATTGACAATTTTCGTGGACAAATTGCATCTTTTACGTATCAAGGATATAAGGGTGGTGGGCGTGTCCGTTGAGATAATTTCATAAAATTTATCAAAGTTATCCGGAATATATCAGAGACCAATCGAGCCAAGTCTTGTTCAATTCCAGAAACAACTTTGGAAAATATAAGGTTTTTTCATTACAGGATATATGAGAGGTGGGCGTGTCCTTTGAGATAATGGCATATAACTCACCACAATTATCAGTAATATATTAGAGACAAATCGAGCCAAATTTAGTTCAATTCCAACAACAATTTTGGAAAATAAAAGTTTTTTTCATTTCAGGATATATGGGAGGTGGGCGAGTCCTTGGGCCGATTTTTTCAAAACTTCGTTTTTTTCCTTTCCTACTTATAATAGTAATGTGTACCAATTTTCATTCTTCTACGATAACTCCTTCTATTTTTGGCCGCCGTTTATATGAAAACACGACACTGTGCGTCTTGATGGATATAATTTAATTTTATATCTTTATTTCGTTACTTTATCACATTTGTAATGTAAAATTTAACAAATATTTGCTCCTGCCACCCTAACAAAGCATATAGATGGTATAACTCTATCCGATCAGCAGTTCAGGCTGAGCACAACATGTTGCCTATAGGTAGCGAAAAAATGTTATGATGAAAAATTACTCAACGTGGATCGGAAGTACTCAACTATGCGTTTCTAAAGCAAACCACAGACCTTGCGACCATTGGTACAACATGAGCAGGTTGTGTATGAGATTGTAAAGTGTGTGGGGTCGTTGTATGAAGTTGTGTCTCGGTTGTATGAAAGATTAAAAAGATTTGATTTTTTGGCAAGTTGTGTAGACAGGTTGTATAATTTAGGAGTATATTGTATAACTTCATTCCATTTTGTTTTTATTTTCGTACTGTCATATATAACATCACGCACGAATTCAAATGTGCGTTTAAAATGTTATGCAAATGTAATTTTTGTAGTCTTTTGGCTCACTTTCTCTTAGTGTTTTTCAAAGTTTGTTGTTAGAATATGTTTCTTTTTATATAAACCAATTTTTTTACCAAATTTTTTTCTGCCCTTTTTTACATTCTTCTTTGTTTTGCACGAAAAAAAATTATCGACTACAATATGCGCAGTAGTACCCGATGTCATGTTTACTCAAAATTTTTTTTGTGAAATGATGTGCGCTAATGTTGCACACGTTGTTGTATAGTTTGTGTCCAAAACACACAACTTGATAAACCAACGTGTTGTACTAACGGTCGCAAGGTCTATGGCTTGCATAAGATAAACACTCAACGGTTGCGCAACAGCTACGTCTTATGAATGCACCCATTTATATTAAATTTTTATAATTTTGTTCACCAATGTACAGACAAATGAAATCGTTTTTTGTTTGTTTTGTTTGTGCCTTTTCGGTATGATGGTTTTCGTTATTTAATTTTAATACGTTCAGCTACGATCAAAATAATATCAGCACGAGATAATATTTGGCTATGTGAATTGTGTACTAAAGTATTATATAAAAATTTTCAAAAACAATGTAAACATATACTTTTTTATAACATAGTTTGTATAACAAAAAAGTAACTATTCTTTCATGAAAATTTTATTTCAAAATGTCCAGATTTCCGCTAATCTCAATCTGGCAAGCCTAGTGTCAAATGAGTGGCTGCAAACAGTGCTGCCAGAAAAATTTTGACTCTTGTCCCCAATTTAAAATGTCATGTCCCCAAAAATCCCCATTTCAACAGAAAAATCCTAACTTTTGTCCCCAAAAATATATCATTCATAACAACGATTATTAAGTCCTATGCGCAGGGATGCGAAATAAGATTTTCACAAAGTTACAAGAAAATTGTACTTTTTTCAGTACGATTGACCAAACTCTTTATTTTTATTTTTAAATGTTTTTATTAACTTAAAACGTACATAAATTCAATGGTACATGCATATATTTACATAACATATGTATGTGTGTAAAAACTTCACAATTAACAAAGAGGCACTTTCAAGTTTATTTATTACAATATTATTAATTAATACAATCAATTAATATTAATGTTTAATTTTAGAAGGTACATAAAAGAGTATTAGTTTTTGAAATTAGTGCCCCATTTCTGTAACTTGTGAGAAGTTCTCGCATCGAGAAAAATTAAATAATTAAAGTGGTTGTCTTATTTTACACAGGATTACTCACAAAAAAAAACTTATATAAACTTCCAAAAAATATCAACAAATACAGTTTTTTTCTTACTCACGCTGTGTTTCACAGGATGATAACAATTTTTTCGACTCGAAAAGTTTTCACATTCCTTACAGAAACGAGGCACAGAATATAAAACTAAAATTTAGGATTTACTTTTCCATCCATTGTTTTGATTCGATTGGAGTCAATCGAAGTAAACAATCTGAAGAAGATAATAGCAAAAAAATAATCACCCCTATCGTGAACAGTTTTTCCCTCGAGATATTTTCCCTGTTCCCCAAATTGCAATCGTGAATAATTTTTCCCCTGAAATGTGTTCCCTTTCTTGATTCCCCTTATCGTGAATAATATTTTTCACATGGATTTTTTCACTTTTCCCTTCGTTTTATTCACTTTATTTTTGCAGGGGAACTGAATTAATACACTGCGTAATTTCAATACTATACTTGCAGTTATATATTAAAACTTATAAATAATCATTTTTAGGGCAAGATCAATAAATAATGTGCATGATTAATAACAATAATACCTTGGAACACGTTTTTCATTGAACATGAATCTCTTTGGTTTGGTATACCAAAAAAAATTTTTGCCGGCGCCTAAAACAATTAAAAACGCCACTTTACACTATATAACATTTCATTTGAAACCCAAAATATGTGTATCTCTTATTATTAAACTTAATTTGTTTGATTTTCAATTAATTTTGAAGCTTTACAGCTTCTTTACATTCACTACGCATTGATAGCGGGAACAAACGTTCCCATGAAATTGAAGATTGCAAATTTCCCTTCATGCGGAATGAAAATTTCATGGGAACTAAAATTTCACATTTTATTTACGATAGGGGTGAATACGGATTTATGAAGATATTATAGACATACATACATTCTTGCAATCGAAATATTATAAATAAATTCCCAATCCAAAACTTCATAGACGTCAAGTTCGTCTCCGTCCTCTACAACTCGCTTGTACATATTTTCCGATTTGAACTTTTTTATCATTTCTTCAGAAAGGAAGCTAAAATTTATGGCAGCAGATCTTATAAATATTTAAATGTGATTTTATTCTTATTAAAGATTATAACATTTCATATTGCAGATTATTCCTTTATTTGGTTTTGGTTTGGCAGTGTTCATGCATGAAAATATTCTCTGCACAAACGCATTACTTATTGGCACTATCAACAGGTTGAACACAGCAGTTGCAATTTCACGAAAGAAGTAATTTTCGCCATTATCTTCGTACTGATATTCTATTGCCCAAAAGCCAAATATGTCTTTAGGAAAACTTTGTTTTGTTTGTTTCCGCCAGTCGATATAAGCAATTTTATTCCATTGAGTTACATATACGCTTTTGGATCTATAACATTTTTAAAAATTCCATACACCGAATCAAATCTATGTTTTGTAATGTGCTTAAATTGCAAATTTTTAAAAAGTTCAAAGTTTTTCATATCTTCATACTACATATTTTTTTATGCGTAACACAATAACTAAGGTAGAACCGTCCGTAGAACAATTGCACAATCAAAACTTTCAACAGTTATTTTTCTTTTTCAAAAGAAAAAAAATGTTAATTGCCAAAGAGTTAGTTCTGCAGCTGCTAACATGGTTTTGTCTATGTACATATGTATATATCGTCGCCTTTCTTCTTAAACCACGTAAGCGCCAACGACTCACGAAAAAAACTTAATATCTTTGTAAATATGTGTTAAAAAAAAATTTTTTACAAAACATGTCTTTGCGACCCTGTAGAGGGTCGGGTGTAGAACCTTTTTGGGACAAATTTTTTTTATTTTTTATTTCCAACTTTAGATATGATATTTATGATAGATATTTGGCGCCCTATGCTACAATGGAAGTTTTCATGCAAATGTCATTTTGAATGGCGTTTACGAGGTTTTGTCAAGATGAGAATGCTTTCGGGTGGAAAATGTTATTTTCTATCAGAAATAATTTTTAGTCAGGCTTAAGTTCAGTAATTTCAATTCTTTTATTGAATGAAATATTTTTATTAATTAATGTGAGTTTCTAAAGAAGAGAAGAAAAATTAAATAAGACTTTTAAGCTGGGGGAAATACCGATATTTTTCTGTGCAGCAACGCACTTCATCAGCACCCTAGTCTATCTACTTGGGTAGAGATTGTTATTAACATCAGCTTTTTAACGTAAATTCTAATGAAACGGAATGTGAGAAATGATTGTTGTGTACAATTATTGATTTACCTTTGATAAATACATATGTAAGTATTAGTGATTGGTAAATCCATTTCGATTCCAATCGAAAACCGATTTTATGATTAAAAAAACTCGATTTTTTGTAATCGATCTTACATCTACGATTTTATGCTGAAATCGATTATTGGGCTATAAAAATCGATTTTTTTATTATTATAAAATTTTGGCAATTTTTTTAAGTATTAATCTGAGTGAAGAAGATTGGTTTGATAACTAATATTATTCATCTTTATTCCGTAACTTTTTGTCGACATCAATGCCAAAACAATATCCAAAATAGGATAAAAATAAGCAATTATTGAGAAAAAACAGTATTTAAGTGTCTTATTTTGACATTGCCTGACGTTGATGTTATCAAGAACAAGTAAAGGTGATTAGTATGAAACATTAAAACTAATAATCCTTAGTAATAATTTCTGACACTAACTACATATAATAATTCGTAATGTTTTGAAATTTATTTTACATAATATAAAAAATTGCTAAAATAAAGCAAGTTTACGTATAATTTTAATTAAAAACACCGCTTTACTGCCGTATCCAGAAAAAATAATTTAGGTTTACAAAACGTTTACGAAACAAATTTTGTATGGAAATTTGTTTGTTAAACGTTTAGTAAACCTAAGTTATTTTTTTTCTGAATACGGCCTTTAATATTTAATATGTATATAAATATTATGTACCTTACTGAATTTAATGTGTTTCGCTAAATTAATTTTGTGTCTATTTTTTATGTACATAAATATGTTAACTTTTTTTTTGCTTGTTAATAATAATCTTTACTTGAATTTTTATGAATAAAGATTATTTTGTTTATAAATTAGCCAATTTGTCTTAAACGATTTCAAAATCGATTTTCATGCCCGATGAATCGAAAAATCGAAAATTGATTTTAGAAGGTATTTGCCGATCCCTAGTAAGTATCATTATTTATTTCCCTTGTTTTTCCATTTTTTAATTTTTCTATTTAGGTTAACACGCATAGCCTTCGGGAAATCAGAGAAATTCGCGAGAATATCGGTATTTTGTAGTTGAGTCAGGTGAACGTTAACAAGCCTTGCTTCTTCTTCAGTGTAAAAACTTGAAGAGTTAATCGGCCACTGACCTTGAGGAAGTTTAAGCCACGGGGGGCCATGCCACCACAAATCGTTAGAAATTAATTGTGATATTGTGAGTCCACGAGATGCCAAGTCGGCGGGATTACTTTTGGAGTCAACGTGAAACCAAGCTTGACTCCCAATCTTTTCTATAATAGAAGAAACCCTATTTTCGACAAAAGTTTTCCATCTATTAAGGGGTTTTTGCAGCCATGCCAAGACTATAGTTGAATCGGTCCACAAGAACAGTTTATAATCACGAAGATGGAGTAGAGATTGAATTGAATCGATCATTGTGGTCATTAGTTCTGCTCCGCATAACTCTTTCCGGGATAAAGATACAAACTTAACCGGGGCGACTTTTGTTTTCGCAGCTAAAAGGTGAGTCGATACATAACCACGATTTTCTGTACGTATATATAATGTAGCGGCGTATGCTTTCTCTGAAGCGTCACAGAAGCCATGCAATTCAGTAGAGAAAGACGGGTCAAAATCGACAAATCTGGGTATCTTGACGTTTTCTATATTTGTATAGTCATCTAGGAATGCGTTCCACTGGGATAGAGTTGCTGGTTTAAGATCTTCATCCCATTTCGTTTCATCCTTCCAGATTTGTTGCATGATTATTTTAGCAACGATTATTTTGGGAGCAATCCAGCCAGCGGGATCAAAGAGTTTGTCGATTTGAGATAATACTGATCTTTTCGTGGTTGAATTCCGATCGGGACAATTTTTTAATCGGAAATAGAAGTGATCACCTCCAGCATTCCATCGTAAGCCTAAAGTTTTAGTAATGTACGAGTCTGATAACTTTAGGAACTCAGTGCCAAGTAGGTGATCAGGGGATAGACCTTTTAGCAAATAATTGTGGTTTGCCGTCCATTTTCGGAGATGGAAGCTGGCCGATTTGAGGACTTCTATTATTTCCTCTCGAGCTTTGAGAGTAGATGAAAGAGTGTGGGCTCCGGCTAAAACGTCATCGACGTATATATGATTTAGGATAATATTGCACGCCATAGGGTGGGTTGTGCTACAAGTTTTGGCTAACTCGAGCAGAGTACGTATTGCTAGATAAGGTGCACTATTTACGCCAAAAGTTACAGTATTGAGTTCAAATTCTTGTAAATCTTCCTCAGGTGAACTTCTAAAAATTATTCTTTGGAATGGGGTATGAAAAGGATTGACTAGGATCTGCCGATACATTTTTTCAATATCTGCATTAAAGACGTATCGAAATATTCTCCAACGCAAAATTAATATAGTCAAATCTGATTGTAGAATAGGACCGGGATAAAGTAAATCATTTAGGCTCTTCCCGTTGTAGTACTGTCAGGCTTAATGACCGAGTGATGAGGTAGGTAGTAAGTGTTACTAGTATCTGATGGGGTGACCTTATTCATATGATTGAGAAATAAATATTCGGAGATAACTTAATCATATTCAGATTTTAATTGGGGGTTTTAAGTAGTTTTGTTTCATTTCTAATAAACTGGGATACGGCGATATGACGTGATGGGCCAATTTTTAAATTGTCAGAACATTATTTTCGCAATGGCAATGAAACAACGAAACGTCCACTCTGAAGTCGGAATGTTGAGGATTGGAAGAGCGTTTCGCAATACGAATCATCATCAGAAAGTCTAGCTTTCTTTGGCACTTCTTCGAGTTCCCAGAACTTTTGTAATTCAGCGTTGAGGGCAATTTCATTATAAAAGGATGAGATGGAAGTTAAACAGTTAGATGTGGCAATTCTGCCAGTAACTATCCACCCAAAGACTGTCTGTTGTGCTACTAAAGCCTGGTTATTACCCCATCGCAAACCAGTTTTTATGACCTTGGGGTATACATCACCGCCAAGAAGGACATCGATTTCAGAAAACTTATTAATATGTGTGTCAGCCATAGTAAGATCTGAAAATTCGCCATTCTTAAGTAATGACAGTGGGTAATAAGGCAGTTTACCTGTTAATTTTTTAACGATGAAAGCATCCGCATATATGTTAAAGGAATTATCTATTGGGGAGCCTATGTGAAGGTAGCATGATTGCGATGCAGTGGCAGTGAGGGCATTGTTCAAGCCATGAATTTCAGTTGGTGAACGTCGTGTTTTCAAGGAAAGTTTGCTCTGAAGCTTTTTTGAAATAAAAGTTGCTTCGGAAGCAGAATCAATCAACCCCCTTACGGTATATTTTAAATCATCAGCTTAAACGTCGATAAGAGCAGTGCCAAGCAAAACTTGGGAATTCGAAGTGGACTGTATTTGAGTAGAATACGATTGTCTCGCTTGCGCTGCGCTTGCGTTGATGTGGATGGGCTAAAATCTAAATTTGATGTTTGGGAAGGGATTAGATCGCAAGAGTCTTTCGCGTTAACCTTGTGGGGTACGGCTGCAGTGCGGGACATTGAGGGTGAGTTCTGAGGTGGATATGTATTTGTTCCAATGTCTGTTCGATGGAGCAACGAATGGTGCCTTTGTTTGCATACATGACAGACATATTGGCTTTTACACTTTTTGAACTCATGCGACGTTCCGAGGCAATTAGAGCAACATTTCTGTGCCTTGACTATCAAAAATCTTTCCTCGACAGACATTGCAAGAAATGATGGGCAAAGTCTAATGGGGTGTATTTGCGAACAAATGGAACATTTTCCGGGTTTATTTTTAGAGAGATTTGTGTTATAGTTCTTAACATTTTTCTGGTCTAAGACTGGGGATCTTTTCGCGTTAAAAAGTCTATTATTGTTTGATATATTGGGGTTCATAAGCGTAGTGCGAGTATCAGCTACAGACTCTAGGGTTTGAAAACGCGAAGTTAAAAAGGCATCCATTTGTGTCCAAGTGGGCAATTCTCTACTGTTGGGAAGGGACTGCTCCCAAAAACTAAGGGTAGTTTCTGGTAGGCACGTCGAGCAAATATAGACGAATATTATGTCCCAGTTGGCCGTATTAACCTGAAGAAGTGTCAGATTTGTCACGCAATCATTTATCGTTCGTTGAATTCGTCTAATATTGCTACCGGTTTCCTTATAAATTGGAGATAGATTAAAGAGAGTTTTTATCTGTGCGTTAATTAATATTCTCTTATTTTCGTACCGGTTGAATAAAATTTGCCAAGCCATATCAAACCCATCATTAGTTATTGGGCAAGTCTTAAGTAACTCTCGGGCCTCCCCCTGTGTCTTTTTTAGCAAATGACACATTTTCTCGACTGGAGAGAGCCTCGTACTATTCCGATACAAAGCCGTGAACATATCACGGAAAGTTGGCCAAGACTGATAGTCTCCATTAAATATTTCAGCGTCACATGGTGGTAATGATATATGGGGATATGCATCATTTTGGGCGTTTGAAATAGATTCAGGAGCTACACTGGGGCTGCCCTTTCACCGAGACGACCTAACAACTCATTCACTTTCCCTAAAACTTTGACATGAGCTTCAAAGGTCGTATAAAAACGTGTCTTTATAGTCTCGGCGTCTACTTCCGCTTTAACCTTATCAAATTTGTTTAAAATGTCATCATAACGTGAACGAAAATTTGTCCAGAGACGTACGATTTCATCCTTTTGCACATCTAGGGTGTGAACAGAGTGGCTTTCCACAGGAAGAGTATCGAAATATGCTTGGATCTCTACTACGCGGTCTGAAGCACGGATAAATAAGTCTAGTGACGCCATAATTTTTCGTTCAGAGTTTACATAAGCGACAGTCAAATGTGTGGAGACGTTGACGAGAGCTCTGTTGGTGGAGGCTATGATTCCTTTCCTCTAAAGGGGACAGACTTCTTCGGCTGTGAAGTGACATTAACATAGTTGTAAATAAAGGCGACAAATTTTATTAGCGTTATTGGGAGTTTGGGAGTAAAACTAATTTTACGATAGGCCTAGCTACAATCCCATTAGCAGTTCATATTTCGGCGACTCTTACTCTGTTATCCTTACCCCGGATAACATTTTCTATGCTACCAAGCCGCCATTGATTAGGGAGGGGGTAAATTATCTTTCCTTATGACAACTAGATCATTTATTGCGAAAGATATTGGAAAGCGTTTGAAATTGATATTTGTCAGAATGGTATTGATAGAAACGGAAAAATGTAGACTCCCAGAGGCACAAATGATTTTCACCAATTTTATGTTTACAATATAATTGGCATACAATTATTATACGTTGATTTATTTCGAAAATTTTATTTATTTTAATTTATGTTTGTGTTTATTTAGTTGAATTTATATTTAATAATTTTTTTTTTCATTTAATATGATTAAAGTTTATTTATTTAGTTAAATTTTATTTTCAATTCATTTCGTGAAGCAGTATTCCAAAGAGAAACAGTGTAGTGTGCGGAGAAGTCAACAAAAAAAAAGGAACAAAATGAAATATAAAATTGATTTCATAAATACTTGAAATATATGTATATGAACGTATGTATTTCCAGACAGGTGTAATATTTTAGCTCTTATTTCTGTTTATTTCATTTTGGGTATGAGTTCAAGTTATGTTTCGATTTGGTTTGAAAACTTGTTACAATGGTTTGATCGATCTTGTTGTTCTCTCCGCAATAACGCTCAATAGCTATTTTTTGTAATGCCTTCAAACATATTTAAGTATTATTGAACTGTGGAATTTGTTTCACTTTATGGTTGGTATTATGGAGAAAACCAATGTTCCGCACACAACTTGTGGGGGTTTATAATAAATGAGTTCCCTTTAGGTGATAGTTCCAAGGGTGAGTTTTATAGATGGATTTCTTTAAGTACACATATGTATATCAGTGAACTTCCTTTGAAATCCGGTTCGACTGGACCATAAAATGTTGGGGGTTAAATGGAACAGGCTGACTGATATTATAAAATAATAAAACGATAAGTTTAATTTATTGTGATATACTTTAAACAATTTATTTTTGATACGGGACCGTTTAGTTCGATGATTTTGGACAAACTGCCCATTAGAGTTTTATTTCTTTGTGTATAACCACATTGAAATAAGCGACAAAAGAGTATTCAAGTAGTTACTCTCATTATTATTTATACACTACGATACATTTGAATAGAGATAATAGTTACACATGCACACACGCCATTCCATATTTTCGATAGTTTGTTGGAAAACTATCGATAGTATCGAATTATTTTACTTGCTGTCTAGACGTAACCTAAAATGATTAACTTTAACATTAATTTCTAGTTAACGTTAAGTGTAGGAATCTGTTTTAACAACTCAGTTAAAATATGAAATAACAAAAAAGTAGATAGCACACAAAAATGTTTATTCGGTCTCTATTTCACAACCTAGGCATAACTCTAACAGCGTACTTTTTTTCTTTCTTGCAGTTAGTGTTAAAGTAAGCCATTTCCTGTCAGCAGGAGACGAACAGTTAAGAGTGTTAAATTAAATTTTCAAATGAGTTTAGTTTTCAATTTGCATGCAAATCAGTGAATATATTAAAAAGTGTTCTTCTATCAAGAGTTGACCCATTACACGCGAAGTTTTCTGTATTACTAAGTCGATAAGTTTATTATTTTAAATTATGACGTTATTTCAGTAATTGAGCGATATGTAAGTAGTAGTGAACTGCCAATTCGGTGGCAATTAAAATTGTTAAATTGTTGCTGAAATTGTTAAATTTGGGTAATTAAAATTTGAAAATTGTTAAATTCTTGGAAATTTGTGTTTTTTTGTTTACATAAGGAGTTTTTTGTTTACATTAGGAGTTTTTTGTTTACATTAGGAGTTTTTGTTTACATTAAGTGTATGTCTGTCTGTCGGTCTGTCTGTCTGCCTGCCTGACCGTGGGAAGTTTGTGTGTGGAATATTTTGTGTGAATGTATTAAGGCGGTTCATAGTTTGGCGGTTTTTATGTGTGTATGTGACGACGGGGAAAATCATGAAAATGGTTTTTCCTAATGCTGACGGAAAATCATCTAATGATTTTTCGTAATTCCGAAGGCAAAACATGATAATTTTTCGTAATACCGAAGGCAAAACATTATAATTTTCCCTAATGCCTACTGCAATACATGATAATTTTTCCTAATGCCTACTGCAATACATGATAATTTTTCCTAATGCCTACTGCAATACATGATTATTATTTTTTTCAAATGCCGACGGCAAAAAATGAATATAATTTTTTCAAATGCCGACGGGAAAATGATTTTTCCTAATGACGACGGGAAAACGTGAAAGTTATTTTTTCTAATGCTAATGTAGGTGTTGCTAGACTGTGGGAATTTAAGGCTGACCGTGATTTGAGTGGGCGGCGTTGTTGCCGTAATATGTAACCATAGGAATTTGTGGATGTGTCTGTCTGTCTGTGAGAATTTAGGTGAAGGTTTGATTGGCAGGGGGCGGGGTGTAGTTGAGGTAGATCGATTGCGTGTGTAGTTGTGTGTGAATGTATGTGTATGTGAGTGTGTGTGTGTGTGTGTGTATGTTTGTAGGAATTTCAATGTGTGTATTTCTGTAGGAGCTTAAGGCTGATTGTGATTTATGAGGGGTGAGGTGTTCTAGTAATATGCAACCGGGGGAATCTGTGTGTTTGTATGTCTGTAGGAGTTTAAGGCTGACCATGATTTGGGTGGGCAGGGTTGTTGACGTAATATGTAGCCATGGGGATTTGTGAATGTGTCTCTGTATAGTAGTTTAAGGTTGATCGTGATTTGAGGTGGGTGAGGATGTTGTTGAGGTAAATTGGTTATGCGTATGTATGTATGTATGTATTTTTGTAAGAATTTAAGATGATTGTGATTTATTAGGGGCGAGGTGTTCTTGTAATATGTAGCCGTGAGAATCTATGTGTATAGACGTCTGTAGAAGTTTAAGACTATCTGTAATTTAAGGTAGGTGAGAGTGTTGTGTTGTTGAGATTAATCTTATATATTGTATATGTATGTATGATCATGGGAATTTGTGTATGTATATCTGAGGGAGAATTTAAGGCTCGTCATGATTTGCAAAAGGTGGGGTGTTGTTGAAATTTTCATGGATATTTCTTATATGAATTCTGCTATGTGTGTGTATTTGAGCTGGTATTTATATGTAGGTAGAAATAAATTGTTTTCAACATCGACATTTGGTACTATAAAATACTATCATATATCTGGACTTCCCTAATCCTAGTATGCTTTTATACTTACGATTGCTTTATATTTTCTCATGCTTAAATTTGTCTCGCGTTGAAGTCGGTCTGTGTGAAATTTGTTTATATTACAGATTTTGTTTATTTAACTACATTCGTCTTCTTTGACTGAAAGAGTTATCTACACACAGAGAAAAACCAACTTGAAATCAGTAAGAACCATGCTGAATTAATAAGAACCATTAGCGAAGGTTTAGTCATATTGAAATTTCTTATTTCAATATGGACAAAATATTAATTTACAGTATTCATTTATTAAACTCATTAGTTTGTAGATATCTCAATATACATTTTCTATTATATTAAAAATTATTGAATTAATGTGATGAATTCTTATTTTTAAGCTGCAGATTTTCCCTGAGTGTATGGATTGTTTATATTTGCATTGTGCTTTAACTAAACGACGCTTCATATATTTTCATGATGTAGATCTAATAAATACTTAAGCATTGATAAGAAATTTGATATGTATACATACATATCTACAAATTGATTTTATGTATGTATGTATGTATGTATGTATGTACATATATATGTACATACAAATAAGTGTTCAACTCAATCTTTGAATACATTTTTTATTTTATTTTTTGTCATGTGATGTCTGTTGTTGGTGAAATTAAAAACATTTTAATTTTTATCTGCGTTTACTTAAAAGTTTGTGAGGATTTTCTGTTGTAAGTAAAACTGAATTCTTGAAGATATGTACTTACATACTCTATAGTAATAGTAACTATAATAGAAATATTTCTTATACTTAATTTACAGTTTTTTAAAGTATAGGGTATAAAATTTTTTCTAGCTATAGCCTTCTACATTTATTTTGGAAAACTTGCTTTGCTTTTTAAAAATGTATAAACATTTTTAAATGAAACTGATCCGGCACTCCAGCTTAGGTACTGATAGTTTTTTTTTTTTTTGTTGTTAGTTAACTTACTTATTTTTTATTGATAAACATTGGAAATCAAAAGGGAGTTTTATATTGTAATTATTATTTTCATAATTGTTGAAAACAATCGCTGCTTTTTGTTTGTTTTTTGCGATGAAATCATTTGAATTACTTTTGCAACTTTACGCGTTTATAAAAATTATGTTATTTTCTATATTTCTTAATTTATAAGACTTTTAGACTTTGTCCTTTAGGGGTTATATATTCTATTATACGATTATGAATAAGAATGCAGTAAGCTGATGTATTTGCTTACTGCTTCAAATTAAAATTTTATTAAATTGAATAAAAGGAGTTTTTTTTCTTAAACTCTGATGCAGTTAGAAGCGCTGGAGATTCTTTCATATAACAGCTTTTTTGAAATTTTTGATACATAGTATAATATAGAATTGGATAACATTTATTTTTAATTTTTATGTTAAGAAGTACGGGTATGAGACTGAATTTAAATGTACTTTTAAATTAGTTAAATCATAATGAACAAACATATTTTCTTCTTTAATAGCGATCAACAGAAAACGAACTCGTTTTCATATAATTTAGGTATACCCTATCGACGGCTCCTCTAGGATACAAGATGACTTTGTATGACGAAATTTCTGTTGCTTTATACTGATAATATGTTTACATTAATAAGATACATATACATATGTTTATTTTATGAACGGTGAGCACCTATGGCTTTTATTTAATGTTCTATATGACTTTTTTTTCATTTTATTAAAGTTCAGCGTATTGTATATATATTTCTGAAATGTTTAAGTGTGTTTTGTGTGCCCATCGGGCAGAGTGTACGTATTAGTTGGTCAGTCAGTCTCTATTTTTATTTATTTTTTTTTTTCTTCTAATGTGCCACTCCTTTTTCAGATTTTACTACTTGGAATAGAGAATTTTTGTCTAATTTGTTGGTGGGTATATACATTAGGTATGTAGAAATTAGTTTAGATACAAAGAAATGCATGTTTAATATACAACTATTGTATCAAATCGATCTCAAATAACTCAGTTACCTCTACCAGCAATTCACCGTTGGTGTATTCATAAAGTGTTAGAAACAATGAAATATCTATGTTTTGAGAGAATTTTTCCCCTCAAGTATTTCTACATGAGGTTTGAGGGGTCAATCACTGTCGCATTCATATGTAATGATTATTCACTTAAAAAAGGTCATAATCACCATCAATCATCTCCGTATACAATACATTCATGAGTTGGGTTGATCCAGATACAATTGCTGTCTCATCACCTTCTAACAGCTTTATATATTTTGCTAGTATGCATGCATTAGCATGCTTCTATCGATAGTGACGTAAGAGTCCGAGATGTAGAGTGTTACAATTAAAAATCTTTACTATTAGAATTTACCAGTTCACTCTTTTGAATTTTTACAAAGTAGATACATATGTATGTATGTATTTCATTGACCACAAAATCATAAAATTTCTTTGCTTACAAAATTGTATGACGTGAGGATTTTTTTTTTTTTTTTTTTTTTTTTTTTTGATATTATACATGCTTCGGCATGCTTTCATTTTTTTTCTATAAATTTATGTAATACTCATACAGATACAGATATAAAGTAAGATCTGTTTACTGTACATTTTAAAATCTATGCATGCTTCAGCATGATTCTAGTTGAAGCGTATATTCATTCACTAAGTTTGTTTGATACTTATTCATACACATGTACATTCTTAAAGATTGGATATCAAAGTCCAATTTCCGTAGTTTATCTATATTTTCTAAAGATCTGATAGCTAAAGAAATAAATAGAGTGAAGATCTTCTATAATAATCCCATTGTCATATTGTAAAATTTTGCGTGCTAGCGGTTTCGATGGGAAAATATACATACAACTTTATAAAAAGTGATAATATGATGTGCTGCTGAATATTGCACTATGTTATAGTTCATTTTAAACACTGAAGTTTTAGCAATATTTCATTCAGACCAACAAGTTTAGAGAATTCCACTACATTTAGTTAATTATCTTTCTTAAGACCCATCATTCCTAATCAATCCTACAAAAAACAACACAAACTAGATTTTTCGTTTTAATCTTATTTTTATTAAATTGAACATTCATTCTTCAAATTACTTTATACTATATTAAGTAGCTTTTCCTCATTTGTTGAGTTGACTTTAATAGGAGACATTTTAATGGTACGATGAACTTTTCTATTGCATTCATTGAGTAAATCTTTATATATACCAATCCACTTATATGAACCATTAAAGCTAATTCTTTTCACATCATACCTTTCAATGATCTATTAAATCATTCTAATATTGATGCTTTCATATTAAGTAATGTTTAATCTTCTATTTACGTATGAGCTTTCCCAAGTATTTATTAAAAAATTCTTTAGAATCATCTGTTTGTAAGTTCTTTGGTACCCGTACCACTTCAAAAATATTTTCCATTGCCTTGGTTTTTAGAGTGCAGCTTTTATTTTCAGCTGTACTTTGAGAATGTGTCAATTACAGTCTTCAAAAATCAACAATTTCTGTTTTCTGTAGAAAAGTTCTACATTTCACCTAACTTAGCTCCATAAAACATCATATATTCCTGTCATTACATCTCTACAAGCACAAACAGTTGTTGAGATTTAATATGGAGTTCGTTAACTAAATTCCTTTTTAAGGACATAGAATTGTTTCACAGATTTTTTCGAAAGTGTTGTGATCTACATCTTGCACTTTCAGCTATTTATACTAACATGTAGTTAATTTTCTAATCTATATATTTAACCGTAAACTCTTCAATTTGTTTTTAATTATTTACTTTTTAGAATTGCTTTTTCAATTTTATAACTGTCTTCTTTCTCTAATTTTATTTCACGCTGTAGTTCCTCAATTTGCATTTAAATATATTCTTGAATATTAATGCTTTAAGCTATATTATTAATTTGTCTTGTATTTTATCTTCATTCAGTTTGATGTAACTATCAACAATAGTTTGTATCTAATTCATTTATGCCTTCCAATACTGATAAGTCAGTATAAATGTCTTCAGAACTGGAAGTCTATGAGTAAAATCATCGTCATCATCATTCTCAGTATTAGCATCATTAAATATGATGGTATTATCAAATATTGTTCCTTCTACTAGTTTCTTTGGGGTACTTGTCTATATCTTGAGTGAAGGTTTCTCAGGCTTTAAACTTGTACATTTTCAACTTCTATCTTGATTTTACTTTCTTCTTTCATAAGAATTCTTTTAATATTTTTAGAACTATTTATGAATTCTTCTGCTATAGGTTTAAATGTATCTTTTAGTTGTTCACTTGTATCTATTTCACCAGTTTTTATACTACGAAGCTTTTTCTTCAACACATTTCTTGTCAACACAAACTGTTTTAAAATTTTCTCATCCATGTTCGCTAAGGGCAAATAACAGGTATCAGCAATCAGATCAGCTTATCAGGACCTGGTCTGGTTTTCAGATCAGCTTTTCAGGACCTGGTCTGGTTTTCAGATCAGCTTTTCAGGACCTGGTCTGGTTTTCAGATCAGCTTATCAGGAGCTGGTCTGGTTATTAGATCAGCCTATCAGGAGCTGGTCTGATTATCAGATCAGCTTATCAGGACCTGATCTGATTTTCAGATCAGCTTATCAGGAGCTGGTCTGGTTTTCAGATCAGCTTATCATGTAACAGATCAGGCTATCAGGAGCTGTTCAGATTTTCATTTCAAGATATCTGAGTCAGATTTAGTTATCAGTGTACAAGTAGCTAGCCATTTATAACATTTATATACATGAAGTTTAAAGTCAGATGAAATACGAAAAAGTAAAGTTTTATGTAGTAAAATTATTTTCTATAACGATCATCGTTTAATTCACTATCTTTGCTTATAATCAAAAATCCATATTTATCCTTTCAACATGCTTTATATTTTTCTCACCTTACCTAAACATTAACATTAAACATAAGTAGAATGAATCAACATTCTTATCTCTCCCCATACAAAAATATGCTTCCCATACGCATCATCGTTAAATATCATATTGGAATTACTTTGGACTGAAATAACAGATTCACTATCGGTAAATTTTGTAATATATTATTATTTTAATTGATGTAATAAATTTCTTCAGATTTTTATATCTGGGTTGATATAAAGATTTTGAGTATAAATAAATGTTCTCAAATTTAAGTCCATTAGGACTTTCTAGCAAGCCAATCATAGCGTTTTTTTTTTCGTAATTTGACAGGTCAACTATTGTTGAACGAATATAATTTGATATAAGGGAACTATGATTTATTTTTGAACTATCGTTCGATGAATCATCAATATTTCGTACCAAGGTATTGTAGGTTGTTTTACTAACCGCATTTATGTAGCTAAATACATTTTATAAATATTATCTCTTATTATAAAAAAATTAACTAATACAGCTATACCATATCAGAAAATATTTTCTGAAATCGTATAGCTGCACTAGTTTATTTTTTCTATATAAAGAGATAATGATCCACACTCATAATCAAAACAGCATAAAAATATCCTTTGTTTTGACTATGAGTATGCATCAATATTTATGAAATGCGTTTAGTTACAAAAATGTGGTTAGTAAAACAAAGTATATTTTAACAGCCTTATTTATAACACTTATTAGGGCTTTATAAAGACTTTTTAAGAAAAAATTTTTATGAAAAATTTGTTTTAAAAAGCCTTTCCAAAGCCTTAATAAGTTTTATAAATAAGGCTGTAAGAGTTTAAAATCAGTATTTTGTATGATAATACTGATTTGAAACTCTTAAAATATTCTTTGTTTTGACTATGAGTAGGGGCCATTATCTCTTATTATAGGACAAATAAAATAATATAGCTATACGATTTCAGAAAATATTTTCTGAAATCGTATAGCTACATTATTTAATTTTTCTATAATAAGAGATAATATTTATGAAATACATTTCATAAATATTGGCGCATACCCATAGTAAAAACAACCTAAAAATACATTGGTACGAAATATTGATGAATCATCAAAATTTCATACCATGCTATATTTATGTTGTTTTACTAATCGCATTTTGTAAATAAATGCATTTCATAAATATTATCTATTATTATTGAAAGAATAAAATAGTATGGTTATATGATTTTAGAAAACATGATTTCTGATATCATATAACCATACTATTTTATTCTTTCTATAATAAGAGATAATGACTCATACTCATAGTCAAAACAAAGGATATTTATATGCTGTTTTGATTATGAGTATGCGTTAATATTTATGAAATGCATTTAGTTATAAAATGCGGTTAGTAAAACAAAGTATATTTTAAGTGTTTAAAACCACCATTTTTATGGTAATACTGGTTTTAAACACTTAAAGCATACTTTGTTTTGACTATGAGCATGAGCTGATATTTATGAAATGGATTTTATAAATATTGACTCATACCCTTAGTCAAAACAACATAAATAATTCTTGGTACGAAATATTGATGATTCATCGAACGATAGTTCAAAAATAAATCATAGTTCCCTTATATCAAATTCTATTCGTTCAACAATAGTTGACCTGTCAAATTACGAAAAAAAAACGCTATGATTGGCTTGCTAGAAAGTCCTAATGGACTTAAATTTGAGAACATTTATTTATACTCAAAATCTTTATATCAACCCAGATATAAAAATCTGAAGAAATTTATTACATCAATTAAAATAATAATATATTACAAAATTTACCGATAGTGAATCTGTTATTTCAGTCCAAAGTAATTCCAATATGATATTTAACGATGATGCGTATGGGAAGCATATTTTTGTATGGGGAGAGATAAGAATGTTGATTCATTCTACTTATGTTTAATGTTAATGTTTAGGTAAGGTGAGAAAAATATAAAGCATGTTGAAAGGATAAATATGGATTTTTGATTATAAGCAAAGATAGTGAATTAAACGATGATCGTTATAGAAAATAATTTTACTACATAAAACTTTACTTTTTCGTATTTCATCTGACTTTAAACTTCATGTATATAAATGTTATAAATGGCTAGCTACTTGTACACTGATAACTAAATCTGACTCAGATATCTTGAAATGAAAATCTGAACAGCTCCTGATAGCCTGATCTGTTACATGATAAGCTGATCTGAAAACCAGACCAGCTCCTGATAAGCTGATCTGAAAATCAGATCAGGTCCTGATAAGCTGATCTGATAATCAGACCAGCTCCTGATAGGCTGATCTGATAACCAGACCAGCTCCTGATAAGCTGATCTGATAACCAGACCAGCTCCTGATAAGCTGATCTGAAAACCAGACCAGCTCCTGATAAGCTGATCTGATAACCAGACCAGCTCCTGACAAGCTGATCTGATAACCAGACCAGCTCCTGATAAGCTGATCTGAAAACCAGACCAGGTCCTGAAAAGCTGATCTGAAAACCAGACCAGGTCCTGATAAGCTGATCTGAAAACCAGACCAGCTCCTGAAAAGCTGATCTGATTGCTGATACCTGTTATTTGCCCTTAGCGAACATGGATGAGAAAATTTTAAAACAGTTGGTGTTGACAAGAAATGTGTTGAAGAAAAAGCTTCGTAGTATAAAAACTGGTGAAATAGATACAAGTGAACAACTAAAAGATACATTTAAACCTATAGCAGAAGAATTCATAAATAGTTCTAAAAATATTAAAAGAATTCTTATGAAAGAAGAAAGTAAAATCAAGATAGAAGTTGAAAATGTACAAGTTTAAAGCCTGAGAAACCTTCACTCAAGATATAGACAAGTACCCCAAAGAAACTAGTAGAAGGAACAATATTTGATAATACCATCATATTTAATGATGCTAATCCGGAGAATGATGATGACGATGATTTTACTCATAGACTTCCAATTCTGAAGACATTTATACTGACTTATCAGTATTGGAAGGCATAAATGAATTAGATACAAACTATTGTTGATAGTTACATCAAACTGAATGAAGATAAAATACAAGACAAATTAATAATATAGCTTAAAGCATTAATATTCAAGAATATATTTAAATGCAAATTGAGGAACTACAGCGTGAAATAAAATTAGAGAAAGAAGACAGTTATAAAATTGAAAAAGCAATTCTAAAAAGTAAATAATTAAAAACAAATTGAAGAGTTTACGGTTAAATATATAGATTAGAAAATTAACTACATGTTAGTATAAATAGCTGAAAGTGCAAGATGTAGATCACAACACTTTCGAAAAAATCTGTGAAACAATTCTATGTCCTTAAAAAGGAATTTAGTTAACGAACTCCATATTAAATCTCAACAACTGTTTGTGCTTGTAGAGATGTAATGACAGGAATATATGATGTTTTATGGAGCTAAGTTAGGTGAAATGTAGAACTTTTCTACAGAAAATAGAAATTGTTGATTTTTGAAGACTGTAATTGACACATTCTCAAAGTACAGCTGAAAATAAAGGCTGCACTCTAAAAACCAAGGCAATGGAAAATATTTTTGAAGTGGTACGGGTACCAAAGAACTTACAAACAGATGATTCTAAAGAATTTTTTAATAAATACTTGGGAAAGCTCGTACATAAATAGAAGATTAAACATTACTTAATATGAAAGCATCAATATTAGAATGATTTAATAGATCATTGAAAGGTATGATGTGAAAAGAATTAGCTTTAATGGTTCATATAAGTGGATTGGTATATATAAAGATTTACTCAATGAATGCAATAGAAAAGTTCATCGTACCATTAAAATGTCTCCTATTAAAGTCAACTCAACAAATGAGGAAAAGCTACTTAATATAGTATAAAGTAATTTGAAGAATGAATGTTGAATTTAATAAAAATAAAATTAAAACGAAAAATCTAGTTTGTGTTGTTTTTTGTAGGATTGATTAGGAATGATGGGTCTTAAGAAAGATAATTAACTAAATGTAGTGGAATTCTCTAAACTTGTTGGTCTGAATGAAATATTGCTAAAACTTCAGTGTTTAAAATGAACTATAACATAGTGCAATATTCATCAGCACACCATATTATCACTTTTTATAAAGTTGTATGTATATTTTCCCATCGAAAGCGCTAGCACGCAAAATTTTACAATATGACAATGGGATTATTATAGAAGATCTTCACTCTATTTATTTCTTTAGCTATCAGATCTTTAGAAAATATAGATAAACTACGGAAATTGGACTTTGATATCCAATCTTTAAGAATGTACATGTGTATGAATAAGTATCAAACAAACTTAGTGAATGAATATACGCTTCAACTAGAATCATGCTGAAGCATGCATAAATTTTAAAATGTACAGTAAACAGATCTTACTTTATATCTGTATCTGTATGAGTATTACATAAATTTATAGAAAAAAAATGAAAGCATGCCGAAGCATGTATAATTTCAAAAAAAAAAAATCCTCACGTCATACAATTTTGTAAGCAAAGAAATTTTATGATTTTGTGGTCAATGAAATACATACATACATATGTATCTACTTTGTAAAAATTCAAAAGAGCGAACTGGTAGATTCTAATAGTAAAGATTTTTAATTGTAACACTCTACATCTCGGACTCTTACGTCACTATCGATAGAAGCATGCTAATGCATGCATACTAGCAAAATATATAAAGCTGTTAGAAGGTGATGAGACAGCAATTGTATCTGGATCAACCCAACTCATGAATGTATTGTATACGGAGATGATTGATGGTGATGATGACCTTTTTTAAGTGAATAATCATTACATATGAATGCGACAGTGATTGACCCCTCAAACCTCATGTAGAAATACTTGAGGGGAAAAATTCTCTCAAAACATAGATATTTCATTGTTTCTAACACTTTATGAATACACCAACGGTGAATTGCTGGTAGAGGTAACTGAGTTATTTGAGATCGATTTGATACAATAGTTGTATATTAAACATGCATTTCTTTGTATCTAAACTAATTTCTACATACCTAATGTATATACCCACCAACAAATTAGACAAAAATTCTCTATTCCAAGTAGTAAAATCTGAAAAAGGAGTGGCACATTAGAAGAAAAAAAAAATAAATAAAAATAGAGACTGACTGACCAACTAATACGTACACTCTGCCCGATGGGCACACAAAACACACTTAAACATTTCAGAAATATATATACAATACGCTGAACTTTAATAAAATGAAAAAAAAAGTCATATAGAACATTAAATAAAAGCCATAGGTGCTCACCGTTCATAAAATAAACATATGTATATGTATCTTATTAATGTAAACATATTATCAGTATAAAGCAACAGAAATTTCGTCATACAAAGTCATCTTGTATCCTAGAGGAGTCGTCGATAGGGTATACCTAAATTATATGAAAACGAGTTCGTTTTCTGTTGATCGCTATTAAAGAAGAAAATATGTTTGTTCATTATGATTTAACTAATTTAAAAGTACATTTAAATTCAGTCTCATACCCGTACTTCTTAACATAAAAATTAAAAATAAATGTTATCCAATTCTATATTATACTATGTATCAAAAATTTCAAAAAAGCTGTTATATGAAAGAATCTCCAGCGCTTCTAACTGCATCAGAGTTTAAGAAAAAAAACTCCTTTTATTCAATTTAATAAAATTTTAATTTGAAGCAGTAAGCAAATACATCAGCTTACTGCATTCTTATTCATAATCGTATAATAGAATATATAACCCCTAAAGGACAAAGTCTAAAAGTCTTATAAATTAAGAAATATAGAAAATAACATAATTTTTATAAACGCGTAAAGTTGCAAAAGTAATTCAAATGATTTCATCGCAAAAAACAAACAAAAAGCAGCGATTGTTTTCAACAATTATGAAAATAATAATTACAATATAAAACTCCCTTTTGATTTCCAATGTTTATCAATAAAAAATAAGTAAGTTAACTAACAACAAAAAAAAAACTATCAGTACCTAAGCTGGAGTGCCGGATCAGTTTCATTTAAAAATGTTTATACATTTTTAAAAAGCAAAGCAAGTTTTCCAAAATAAATGTAGAAGGCTATAGCTAGAAAAAATTTTATACCCTATACTTTAAAAAACTGTAAATTAAGTATAAGAAATATTTCTATTATAGTTACTATTACTATAGAGTATGTAAGTACATATCTTCAAGAATTCAGTTTTACTTACAACAGAAAATCCTCACAAACTTTTAAGTAAACGCAGATAAAAATTAAAATGTTTTTAATTTCACCAACAACAGACATCACATGACAAAAAATAAAATAAAAAATGTATTCAAAGATTGAGTTGAACACTTATTTGTATGTACATATATATGTTCATACATACATACATACATACATACATACATACATAAAATCAATTTGTAGATATGTATGTATACATATCAAATTTCTTATCAATGCTTAAGTATTTATTAGATCTACATCATGAAAATATATGAAGCGTCGTTTAGTTAAAGCACAATGCAAATATAAACAATCCATACACTCAGGGAAAATCTGCAGCTTAAAAATAAGAATTCATCACATTAATTCAATAATTTTTAATATAATAGAAAATGTATATTGAGATATCTACAAACTAATGAGTTTAATAAATGAATTCTGTAAATTAATATTTTGTCCATATTGAAATAAGAAATTTCAATATGACTAAACCTTCGCTAATGGTTCTTATTAATTCAGCATGGTTCTTACTGATTTCAAGTTGGTTTTTCTCTGTGTGTAGATAACTCTTTCAGTCAAAGAAGACGAATGTAGTTAAATAAACAAAATCTGTAATATAAACAAATTTCACACAGACCGACTTCAACGCGAGACAAATTTAAGCATGAGAAAATATAAAGCAATCGTAAGTATAAAAGCATACTAGGATTAGGGAAGTCCAGATATATGATAGTATTTTATAGTACCAAATGTCGATGTTGAAAACAATTTATTTCTACCTACATATAAATACCAGCTCAAATACACACACATAGCAGAATTCATATAAGAAATATCCAAGAAAATTTCAACAACACCCCACCTTTTGCAAATCATGACGAGCCTTAAATTCTCCCTCAGATATACATACACAAATTCCCATGATCATACATACATATACAATATATAAGATTAATCTCAACAACACAACACTCTCACCTACCTGAAATTACAGATAGTCTTAAACTTCTACAGACGTCTATACACATAGATTCTCACGGCTACATATTACAAGAACACCTCGCCCCTAATAAATCACAATCATCTTAAATTCTTACAAAAATACATACATACATACATACGCATAACCAATTTACCTCAACAACATCCTCACCCACCTCAAATCACGATCAACCTTAAACTACTATACAGAGACACATTCACAAATCCCCATGGCTACATATTACGTCAACAAGCCTGCCCACCCAAATCATGGTCAGCCTTAAACTCCTACAGACATACAAACACACAGATTCCCCCGGTTGCATATTACTAGAACACCTCACCCCTCATAAATCACAATCAGCCTTAAGCTCCTACAGAAATACACACATTGAAATTCCTACAAACATACACACACACACACACACACACATACACATACATTCACACACAACTACACACGCAATCGATCTACCTCAACTACACCCCGCCCCCTGCCAATCAAACCTTCACCTAAATTCTCACAGACAGACAGACACATCCACAAATTCCTATGGTTACATATTACGGCAACAACGCCGCCCACTCAAATCACGGTCAGCCTTAAATTCCCACAGTCTAGCAACACCTACATTAGCATTAGAAAAAATAACTTTCACGTTTTCCCGTCGTCATTAGGAAAAATCATTTTCCCGTCGGCATTTGAAAAAACTATATTCATTTTTTGCCGTCGGCATTTGAAAAAAATAATAATCATGTATTGCAGTAGGCATTAGGAAAAATTATCATGTATTGCAGTAGGCATTAGGAAAAATTATCATGTATTGCAGTAGGCATTAGGAAAAATTATAATGTTTTGCCTTCGGTATTACGAAAAATTATCATGTTTTGCCTTCGGAATTACGAAAAATCATTAGATGATTTTCCGTCAGCATTAGGAAAAACCATTTTCATGATTTTCCCCGTCGTCACATACACACATAAAAACCGCCAAACTATGAACCGCCTTAATACATTCACACAAAATATTCCACACACAAACTTCCCACGGTCAGGCAGGCAGACAGACAGACCGACAGACAGACATACACTTAATGTAAACAAAAACTCCTAATGTAAACAAAAAACTCCTAATGTAAACAAAAAACTCCTTATGTAAACAAAAAAACACAAATTTCCAAGAATTTAACAATTTTCAAATTTTAATTACCCAAATTTAACAATTTCAGCAACAATTTAACAATTTTAATTGCCACCGAATTGGCAGTTCACTACTACTTATGTACTTACATGTTATTTCAATAAAAGAAAACCAATGTCTAATGGAAACAAAACTATCGATACTATCGTTAGTACCATCGATAGTTTGCCAGCTCTATTAGATATATACATGAGCGTTGAGGATGGGCAAAGTCCAGAATTTGTGGAAGGCTTAAAAAAAGGCAAGGTGCATAAAATAAAAAGATTGCGACTAGAAAACAAAGTTTGGAGGGCATTAGTATATATAAAATTAGATATATAAGTATAAATAACAGGTTTTTCAGAGATACATATGTAATGGAAAATAATGAAACGGGTTCCAATGTAAGGAAAGTAGGAATATAAAAGGTATTTTTTTAGGATTAGAGAAGTTTAGAATAAGACATTGAAACGTGCGGTAGCCCAAAGTGATAAAAGTATAAAGAAATGAATATAACTAATTAAAGAAATATAATAACTCTAACTCTAAGAAAAGCAATTTACACTTAACTAAAGCAAGCAGCGAAAATGTATGCGGTGTTAAATAAGCATTTATGTATTTATAAAAATAAAAATAAGAGCAATTACAAACTTTATAAAAGTGCAAAAAGCATAAGAGTCTATTTAATCTGCACAAACAGTAAAATTTTGGAAAAAAAAAAGAAAAAAAATGCCAAGGTTACAAAAGTTACCGGACAAATTAAAGACTAGGCTGAAAAGAAAAAAATAAGGATTGAAACTGCTAATAGCCAAAAGAGCAGAAGGCTCACAGAAACTCACGTCTCGGAGAGGAGCTAATGAAATTGTCCCAGGGCTTCCGTGGGTCAGAGACGAGATGGACATAGCAAATTGAGATGAAGGAAGAAAGAAATGAAAAAATTTTAAAGGAAAACAAGTAAATCAAAAAATTAAAAAACTTTTGAAACTAATAATTTCCATTGCTCTATTTATGTATTTATATTACTAACGTAGAATGAGTTATGTATGTCATTTGAAAAATTTATATAAATGTAATAAGTCATAATTGTTATGTATATAATAAATAGCTGGTAGAAAGCGAAAATGGTCTAGAAAAAGAAAATAACGAAATAAGTATATCGATGGCTTAATATAAAAAGAGCCAAACTCAATTTTTTCCGAAATCGTGTTTTTAATGTTTTCTGTTTGTAATGGGTAGTACTCTTTTAATTGCTTACAAAGTAATGAGTGGTACTTATTTATTTAATTATTTTATGTGTATAATAATGACTGTCTTGTAATAATTAAAATAACAACTTATTTATATCATTACATGAAGGTACTTATTGTAGTACTTCCTAGTTAATCCTGAAATCTATCTAAAAAATATTTATTGATCGTGAAAGTCAGCCTCGAAAACATTAAAATAACTTTGGTTTACTACAATATTTATTACAAAATCTAAGTATTTTCGCATATTCTTCAATATACGTATTCATATATTTGCTTTGTAAAATTATGATTTTTAACAATCCCAAAAAAAGGTTAAAATTTTATAATTATGTAACAAAATTCTATTTGTTTATAATTTTTGGCTATTTTGATGAATTTTGCATTTTTGTGAGCATAAAATAACCCATTATATTTCGAATACTTTTAGGCAATCAGTAATCTATTAACTTTTGGATATTTGTAGGTAAAAAGTATAGGGTACCGCATACTTTTTGAACTTCTCATACAAAAATAATGGCTTATTCAGTCAAATTGTAAGTACTCATGACTGGAGAGTACATACACTTTTTTGCATTCTAGTAGGCAAACTTTTTTGCTGGGTTAATACGTTACAGTTCAAAATCAAGGACTTATGGCAACTTAAAAAAGTATTTCTGCATGTAAATGCTTTATTTTTTCTTCAGTTTTTTGCTTCTCCTGTAAAATATCGAAAATTCGAGTTAGGCCTTCTTTATTTTAAGCCATCGATATCTAAAAATATATTTTATGAACATCGGTTAGATATATATATTATCCTAACAATCCGAATTTTTTTTTTTTTTTTTTTTTTTGGGGGGGGATTAGCAGTCTTTATTTTTTTATATGTTATAACTGCGTAGTGGCGGATCAAGTTGACCTTAGGGAGCTTCTCCAGGGAAATTAGAGTAACGTAACAGAAGCGAATTAAAGACCCGACTGTAATCTATCCTTAAAGATCTCTAATAGCTAGGAGGAAATATAGGAACACACCAAGTTGGTATTAAATAAAACTGCTCTGAAGAGAGTATAAAATTAAAAGTTGAAATATTTCTAACAGTCATTTTTCTATAGATGGTAACTTACCGTTTACACATGCAAGTACAAGTGCAAGTAACTCAATACATAGACATATTTTTACTAATACAATCATAATGCTACAAGTTGTAGGCTCACTAGCAAGAGATTTTCATTGCGTTTGGAATAGGGGTCACAAAAAAAATTTATACAGGAAATGGAAATGACCATGGTAGGGAAATGGCGGCTGAAGGTGTCATCGTACTTTCCTAACAACAAAAAAATATGCATAGTCATAGTCAAAACAAAGTATACTTTATGAGTTTAAAACCAGTATTTTGTATGGCAATACTTGTTTTAAACTCTTAAAGTGTACTTTGTCTATGACTATGACTATGCGCCAATAACTTTAATTGCTACAGATCCTCGGATTCAGGTAAGGGTTAAGGACACGCCCTAATATGGTCTCCGCGAGAGATTTGGCCGGTGGAGGTCACCTGAATGCCAAAAGAGCCGCGTAACAATATGGCGCTCAAACGAAAAATAAGCATCTACATCCTGTAGAAAAAAAGAAAGTAAAAGAATGTGTGTAAGACCGAAGCGCAAAACAATAGAACTACTAGTTTTGCTTATAGACCAACGTACGCATGTCGATGAGTGTTTCAAGCATGAAGCTGAAAGTCTGTTGTACGTGGAATATGCGAATACTTCCCTTGTGAGTCGGACGGGTGTTACGATCCAAAAATAGGCAGTGATGTGGATGACCCAATAGTACAATATCCTTCTTGCAACAACATATTTATTTTTTTTACAATTCTGTTAATTTTTATATTTGTTTTTACCAGCTTTTCTACCGTTTGTGGGACATTTAGTGTTAAACCGAAACCATATAGGCTAATAGCTTGTAATGAGAAAAATCGGGAAACATTTTCTTAATAGTCCTCTAAAAAAATTTCAGATATAAAAAAATAACACTAGAGCACAAACGGATCAATAAAGGCAAACTTAGTTAGTAGTAATGATTAAAGCATATTGTAATTGCGTTCGCGTACTCAAAAGTTTTTACAAATTTTTACTGAACCTTACTGCATTTTACTAAATTTCGTTCGTTTACCCAAAATACAGTAAATGAGAACACAAATTGAGAAAGTAAAGTGACAGTTCTTGACTGAGTATTTTGCAAATTTTTACTGCAGAAATTTGTCGTAGTAAAGTTAATAAGACAAAAACATACGATTCAAAATGTTGTTTACATTTTTTTTGTTTACATTTAATGGAAAGTAAGCAAATGAAAAGTGTAAAAATTTGAAAAAATGTCAAATGAAAATCGTGAAAGTCATTAACAAAATAATTAATTTATAAATCATAATAATAATAGCTGTATATTTTGTAACATATTTTATTAAACCTTTTGTTTTGCAATTTACACCTAATTCACACGACGACTTTTATGAAGTCTATTTTTCGACGTCACTTTTTGTTTGTTAGCGAACGGGGTAGAGAAGAAAGAGGGGTAGAAAAAATTACTCGATTTCTGTTTTCCATGGTTTTTTTCATATTTCTCTTTACATTGCTCTTGTTGTTATTGTTGTTACGTTTCAATGTTACTCTTCTATCTTATTGTTGTTTTTTATTGTTACTCTTCTAGCTTATTGGCTATATGAGTGGAGAGAAGTAAAATTAGACGTCCAAAAAAAACATCGTATGAATGCAAAGAATTTTTGGTAGCAACTTCAAAAGAGAATTAAGAAAAATAGACGTCATAAATTTCACCGTGTGAATTAGCACTTATTTTAATTACTCAGAGTTGTAAAACTGTAAAGTATCTGGGTACTTGGTATCGCACTTGCTTTTAAGGTAATCAGTAACACTAACAAATAGTCATGTAATTTTTAGTAAATTAGCCAACAACAAAACAAGGAAATCAAAAAGAAATTAATTACAAATATTACATGAAAAAAATTACAGAATTTATTCTTAGATTGTCCGTGTTATAAAAATATTGTATAGAGTACCAATAATTAAAAGAATTGCATTGTCAAAAGGTTATATATTTTTCAACACTATGTGGAGTTAGAGTTAGATGTTTCTTTAATCTTACTAATTTTTACTATTTTTCCGTTCGCGTACTTTTTTTTTGGCTACCGCTCTTTTTTAGAGTAAATTTTAAAATTTTCGCAGTACCTGCTCATTTACTGCATTTTACTGCAAAATTAAACGAACACACTTTGTGTTAGCTCTGGAAAGAGACCAAGATTTAAACAAAAAAACTCAACACACACACAAAAAGCACCAGAAGCATCAAATACCCCTGTAAGCAAGCATAAGTTCAGTTATAGGATCTTTCAGAATTTTGTGAAACAAGTGCAACAATTTATTTATTTATTATTGATTTAACTAACCATTTATTGATTTTATATTTTATTACTTATATACATATTTCTATGTCTATTCAGTCCTTCCATCGTCACCGAAAACAAATTTAATCTAACAATTGTCTGAACAGTTACTAAAATAGAAAGCATAGAATATTTATCCCTGTCTTTGAAATATCTTAGAGTAGCCTATGCGTATAGGCTGCGTGCGATAGCATGTTTCAATAACTCATAGTGGGCGAGCCGTAAAATGTATGCCTACAGAAACTAGGTCACAAGCAGGGAAAAGAAAAAGAGCTGAAAACACAGATTTCAATAATTCTATTATAGTAGAGCTCAAGCGAAACAAATTAAGTCCAGTGAAAATGGCGATAAATAATCCAAATCAGAATATTGTGCATATGTCAGTTACGATAACGACGAGGCCACAACAGGTTACTATCGAAAATCCTGTGCAAAAGGTTCGGGTATCCAGTAATCAGATTATAAGCCCAGGTGGTAGAGATATAGCGTCTGATAAAGTCGCGAACGCACAGAAGGTTTTCGAAGAAAAAGTACAAAAATTTGTGGTAAGTGAAATGTCAGATATAAAAAAACAAATGCGTGAATTGTCAGCTACGGTGAGCCTGATCCCGAATGTGAGGCCACGATCCGACAATAATCTAGCTCAGGAGTCAGATAATAATGACGGAAACGGAGGGAATATAGTAAGGGAAATGCCTACCACCAGTCGTACCGCAAGAGATATGTTTCCAAAACTTTCATAGGCCAGGAAGCAATAGTGGTACTCAGTGCTCATCAGAACCAACTATGCTACATCAGGTACTCCCATTACGCATGCTATTGGCACTTCGATGGGAACAAATCAAAGGGAAATGCAGTTCGCCAACGTGAGAAATACAGATAAAATCGTGATTAGAATTAATCGGGATTGAGTTATAGTGGAAATAATAATCACATGAGCGTAGAAGATTTCATTTTCCGCCTATAATATCTACAGGCACAGTATGATGTTTTATGGGAGGAGATCTTAAGAGACTTTCATCTGCTATTAACCGGACCAGCAAAAGACTGGTACTGGCTGTCAGTTCGCACTCATGGTATGATGAAATTGTCCACTTTGCGGGGTGAATTGTTGACCGAGTACCATACAAACGTTTCAAATTTTGAAATCATGCGCAATTTAGTTGAGCGAAAGCAGCAAACTAACGAGTTAATCGACAATTATTTCTATGCCATGAACAAATTATGTTCGCGACTAATGCATGATATGATATGATTAAAATCATAAAAAGAAATGTCAAAGAAAGCCTCACTCGGATAGTGTACACAATAAATGTGTCTTCAGTAGAACTTTGATTGGAGTGCATAGCAGCAGAGGAGAATTTTTTTTAGGAAGGAGACTAAAATGAATATGGTGCCTCAAAGACAATTGAGAACAGTAAATGAAGTATATATTCACAGACGCCAGAATTAGAAGAGAACGAAACGCATTACATAGAAGTCAATGCCGTGGGAGACAGCCAACAAGAAAGAGTATTAATTTGTTGGAATTGTCAGTTTCAAGGACATACTTTTAGAGATTGTGAGTCCTTAGAGAGGAAACTATTTTGTTACAGATGCGGAACAGCAAATTTTGTCTCACCGAAATGTCCGAACTGTTAACAGAAAAACCGCCGGAGAGGCAGGGGCTTCGCGGGTGGCCCACGTATGGCCCAGAACCCTAGAATGTAAAAAATTTTTCGAACAAAAAATTTAAAACAAATAATAAAAACTATTTTGCACAATTAAGGCATCATCTACCAGTAGAAATAAGGAAGAGGAATTATGAGGCAGTAAAGTCAAGTATTTTCGGCCTTAAGAACGAGGCGAAACAACCAACAAAATATATTTTAAAAATTAGAAAAAATTTTGCAGAACGTCGCAAAAACAGACGAGTGGTGATAGATGTTGTTAATAGCGCGTGATTGAATAAAAGTGATCCAAGAATTTTTGTTGATATACTCATACAAGGAAGCAGTGTGAACGGTCTACTAGACACAGGTGCAACAGTCAGTATTTTGGGGAAAACTGTAGAGAGTTCATCCTTCAAATGAATATAGGAATAATTCGCTTGTGTTCAAATGTCAGAACAGCAGGGGGAAAACAGTATAGGATTGTAGATAAAATAAATGTGTTAGTAAAATTCAAAAATCTGGAAAACCGTATGTGTTTATATTTATGTCCAAATCTCGAACAAGAGCTGTACCTAGGGGTGGATTTCTTTAGATTATTTTCGTTAGCCCCAGATATTTTAGAGCTATCGGTGATAGACGTTGAAAAATTTCAGGAGATTTTAAAGGTAATGGTAAGGGTCATCGATTAAAACCTCACATCCTAGATGAGAAGCAACAAAAGCAGTTGGATGAAGTAATCAAATGCTTCGATACATTTGAAGACAAATGGTTGGGTTGTACCAAACTAGAGAATCATTCTATTAAATTAGTCGAGGGAGCAGTACCAGTCAAAGATAGATACTATCCTATATCACCATCTATCCAAGAGATAACGTACAAAGAAATAGATTACATGTTGAATCTGAAAGTGATAGAAGAAAGTGACAGCCCATGGAGCAATCGTACAACGATTGTCCGGAAACCTGAAAAAATCGATTTTGCTTAGACACTCGAAAGCTTGACAATTTAGCTGTAAAAGACGCTTATCCATTACAAAACATTGACGGGATCCTTAGTCCAATTGATGAGACACACTTTATAAGCAGTGTTGATCACAAATACGCCTTTTGGCAAATAGAACTCGATGAGGAGAGCAAACCCTATACTACTTTTGCCATTGCCGGCTGACCCTTATACCAGTTCCGTGTAATGCCATTCGGCCTTTGTAATGCCGCACAAAGATTATGTAGGCTTTTATGGATAAGGTCGTGCCAAATAAATTAAAAACTGATGTATTCGTCTATTTGGACGACTTACTCGTTATTTCGGATACATTCGAGGAGCATCTTAGGTTATCACGCGAAGTTGCCAAGTGTTTAAGAGACGCAAATTTAACTGTAAAAAAGTCACAATTATGTTTTCAAGAATTAAAATACTTGGGATTTATCATAGGAGCGGATGTGTTGAAAACTGATCCCGACAAAATAGTGGCCATTCGATCAATCAAGGTGCCAAAAACCACCCGATGGTACATAAGATTCATTAAGAATTTTGCTACCATTTCTGCCCCACTAACAGAAACAGATATGCTAAAAAATGCCTCTCGTTGAACCTTCATAGTGAAGAGACATTAAAGCGGATTTTTTTTACATACATACATGCGAAACAAATATAAAAAACAACAAAATCAAAAATCATACAAAAAATATTCGTAATACATATTCACCTTGATAAATAAGCTTATTGGCTTTACTAATGTTTTTTACATAGCAAGAAATAGCAAAAACAAAAAAAAAACCGTAAACACAAACAAAGTTCCCTTGAGGAATAATACTCTGTATGAGTACCTCAAAGGAAAAAAATTTTGAAGTGAGTTCTAACGGCAGAAATGCTTATTTTACTGTGAGTTCTGAAACTCTTAATGAAAAAAATATAAATAATAAATCTGATGAAAATCTTTTTTTAACGGCAAATTCAATTTTTCGTCAGCGATCAAACTCGCTTTGTCCAATGCCAACTAGTGAATCGTTAACATTACCATTGCCTAGTACTTCTTCATTTAAGTCTGCGATATCATCCGCATCGGGCTCGCCTTCATCACTAAACCAAGTTATCACTACAGATAACAGTAGCTCAAAACCCAAGGTACAAGTGGGAATGGACAGATATATAACAGTGGTAAAGCGTGGGCGAAGCCCAAATTCTTCAAAAATTTCATCTGATCCAAAGATGTCTAGGGATAACAGCGCATCATCTACCAATCGTCAAAATCGTTTTTCATTATTGCAAGACACCGACGACAAGCCCTCTACATCATCGCAAAAGTCTTTTAAGCCACCCCCTATTTATCTGAGAGAAAAAAATTCTAACGCGCTTATAAAAAAACTACTGTCGACCATTGGTGAAAATACTTTTCACATCATTCCAATTAAACGAGGTAATATTGATGAAACTAAAATCCAAATATATAATGAAAAAGATTTCCGAAAAATTGTTAGTGAATTCAAAAAAAATAAAACAAATTTTTACACATACCAACTTAAGAGTGCTAAAGGCCTACAGATAGTATTAAAAGGCATAGATTAATATGTTGAACCCGAAGAAGTAAAATGTGCACTTGTCGACCAAGGATTTAAGGTAAAAAATGTTACCAACATATTTAATAGAGAAAAGGTCCCCCAACCCCTATTTCGGGTTGAACTGGAGCCGAATGACATACAATTGAAAAAAAATTAAGCCCATCCAGTTTATAACGTAAAGTATCTCTTACATCGAAAAATCACAGTTGAAGAGCCACGTAAGCGTTCAGGTCCCGTACAGTGCCATAATTGCCAAGAATATGGCCATACGAAAACTTACTGCAAGTTGCCTACAGTGTATGCTATCTGCGGTGAATTGCATGGTACTGCTAGCTGCACTAAGCCAAAAGATCAAGCAGAAAAAAAAATGTAGTAATTGTGGAGGTAATCACACAGCTAACTATAGAGGGTGCCCTGTATTTTCTTTCGTTAAACTGGCTATGGGTCAAAAACCCAAGTTAACTCCAGCTCTACAAATAAACGCGAACTCCGACACTTTTGCTCAAATCAGCCAACCAGTTACTTCACGTGTATCGTATGCTGATGCTGCTAAGACTAGTTCAATTCCCACGCAAAATGTTCCACCGCCAAATAATTCAACGAATTCAAACTCAAGCTTTAACTTTAGTCGCCTTGAAGCTACTATTGAGAATCTGGTGCTAACTATAGACAACTTTACTACAAATATGACAAGTATGATGCAAGAAATGCTGCGAATGCAGAATACACTGCTTCAAGTATTAGTTAATAAACCATGAACACGTTAAAAATATGTTTTTGGAACGCAAACGGCATTCGCGAACATAAAAATGAACTTGAGCTCTTCCTCATGGAAAAAAATATTGATATAATGTTGGTTTCTGAGACTCATTTGACCTCAAGAAGCTTATTTAAAATAAATGGTTACACTTTATATGATACAAAGGACCCGAGAGAGAGAGCATGTGGTGGATCAGCAATTCTGATTAAGTCAAGAATCAAGCACTATGTCCTTGACAACGTTAGTGAAGAATATTTGCAAGCAACGAATATTTTCGTAGAAAATTTTTGTGCGAATTTCGTGATATCATCAATTTACTCACCTCCCAGATTTTCAGTTACCGAAGATCAGTATGAGAAGTTCTACAAATCGCTTGGATCTTGTTTCGTGGCAGCTGGTGACTATAATGCAAAACATACGTACTGGGGATCGCGTCTTGTTACACCTAGAGGTCGAGCCTTGTTCAATACAATTTCAAAAATGGGCTTAGATGTCATTTCGAGTGGGGAGCCTACTTAATGGCCTACTGGCGTAAGAAAAATTCCAGATGTTATAGATTTTGCCGTCACGAAAAATATTCATAGGGACTTAATTCATGTAGAGGCCTCTCTAGATCTGTCCTCCGATCACTCTCCAACAATAGTTACAATTTTCAACCCACTAAGGAGTGATTTAACTAACTCATATGTGAAGATGATTAATGGAATCAACTGGCTGGCATTCAAAAAATATCTTAGTAGTCACTGCGTAGAAAACATTCAGCTTAGATCATGCGATGATATTGAATTTAACATTGCCAATCTTAACGAAAATATTAAACAGGCTGCTGAACACGCCACTACCTCTTATCCGCAGACCGGCTTTAACAGAATTTATTCCACGGAAATTGAACGTCTTGTATGTGAAAAAAGGAGAGCTAGAAGAGAATGGCAACAACACAGATCACCCCTAAATAAAATCAGACTTAAAGAATGTACTAAACGACTCACAGAGCTGCTATCGTCGGAAAAAACTGCACTACTGGAAAAGTATTTAGAAGGTCTTGATGTAACGTCCGCATCTAATTACTCTTTATGGCGCGCTACTAGAAATCTTAAACGACCCGTTGATCTTAAATCACCATTGCGTACTGCGACCGGAGGCTGGGCAAGAAGTGATAGTGAGAAAGGTAACTTATTTTCTGAGCATTTAAAATCTGTATTCACTCCCAATTCATGTACGGGTGCTGCTGATTTACCGAGTGAAGTTTCTCTACTCCCTCGTCCCTTAAGGTTTAAGATGCGTGAAGTACAAAAAGTAATTGCTGAACTCAACCCGAAGAAAGCTCCAGGTATTGATGGCATTAGTAACAAAATGCTCATGAACTTGCCTCATATTGCAATAAGAATCCTGCTATTTACTTTTAATGCTATTTTAAGAATGCAGTATTTTCCACATAAATGGAAACTGGCCAAGATCAAAATGATTCCAAAGGCGGGCAAAGATCTTACCAAGACTGAGTCATATAGGCCTATAAGTTTACTATCTGCAATCTCAAAGCTTTTCGAAAAGCTGCTCATGACTAAATTGTCCAAAATTTTAACTGATAATGGGTGCATCCCGGACCATCAATTTGGCTTTAGAAGTCAGCACAGCACGATTGAACAAATGCATAGACTGGTCCAAGTTGTAAGAAGAACATTTGAAGAAAAGAAGTATTGTTCTGCTCTCTTTATTGATGTTTCTCAAGCGTTTGATAAAGTATGGCACGAAGGCCTAGTTTTAAAATTGAAGACATATCTGCCAATAAACATTCAAAAGGTTTTGGAAAGTTATATTATTGATAGGAAGATCACTGTTGTGGAAGGAGAGTTCACGAGTGTGCCCGAAACTATATCTTCTGGTGTACCCCAGGGTAGTATTCTGGGTTCTGTCTTGTATTTAATATATACTTGTGATATGCCTGTGAGCAATAATATCCATATTTCTACTTTTGCCGATGATACAGCCTGTATGAGTGTGCACGAAAACCCTTATGAGGCATCCCGCAATCTCCAGGAACATATGACTCAGCTGGAAATATGGTTGAACTTATGGAGAATTAAAGTCAATGAAAAAAAGTGTGTCCATATAACGTTCACCCTAAGAAGAGATACTTGCTCCCCCATTCGAATCAACAATCAAAATATTCCTCAACATTCCCAAGTGAAATACCTTGGTATACACCTTGATCGAAGACTTATATGGAAACATCATATTAATTCTAAGTTAACTCAGATGAAACTTAAGTTGACTCAAATATATTGGTTGATTGGCAGAAACTCAACACTCAGCCTAGACTGCAAACTTTTATTATACAAGTCGCTTTTGAAGCCAATATGGCGCTACGGAGTTCAGTTATGGGGCACTGCTTCAGCTTCCAATGTCGAGAGAATCCAACGAAGGCAAAACAAAATTTTACGGTTAATAACATCGGCTCTATGGTACATCCTAAATACTATTATACATCGTGATTTAAATATGCCACTAGTGACTGAAGAAATTTCAAAATACGCAAGCAAATATTTAACAAAACTCGAATCACATCCTAATCCGCTTGCTCGTAATATTTTGAACTTTACTGGACACGTCCGCTTAAAAAAGAGGTACACACGGGCTCTTATACCTAACACTCCAGATGGGACTACTTGAAAATATTTCCCCCCCCCCTTTTTTTTTTGATTATCACTACTAATGTATTATTTATAACTACCACTAAGTTTATGTCCGACACTGGTCGGGCCTAATAATTTTTTTTATAGATTTAAGATTTGAATACTTATTGTTAGTTCATATATGAAGATACAATAAATAAATACATGCATTACAAAAAAAAAAAAAAATGCCAAGAAATTTAGTATAAATTCTGATCAGCGTTCGGAGAGCTCAAGAGAGCCCTAACATCTTCACTCGTATTGAAGCATGCAAATTTTTCAAAACATTTTTATATACAATGTGACGCATCAGACTACGGCATTGGTGAAGTTCTGTTTCAGTACTACGACGATCAATGGGAAAATCCCATAGCATTTTATTCCCAAAAATTAAATTCATGCCAAAGAAACTATAGCGCCACTGAAAAGGAATGCTTAGCCGAAGTCATCGCAATTCAGAAATTCAGACCCTACGTGGAGCTTCTTCCATTTACGGTAATAACCGGTCACGTCAGTTTAAAATGGCTAACAGGGTTAAAAGACCTCAGTGGGCGATTAGCGAGGTGGTCCTCGAATACGACGAATTAAAAAAACAAATAAATGATGAAACAAATAAATAATAATCAATTGCCTGACTTGAAAATGGAAGACGGTCTAATTTATAAGAAATCGGTTATGGTTCCGAACATAGATGAGCAGTTCTATGGAAGTTATGGGTACCAGCGGAGGTAACGAAAATGACAATCCAGATTAGGAATACGTAAAGAATTACAGAATATGTATGGAAAGTAAGCCAGCTAATCAAAATCTCATGTCTGGCATTGGTCAAGAGGTAGTAACTGAGAGACCATTCCAGAAACTATACATAGATTTTTTGGGAAAATATCATAGGTCTAAAAGCGGCAATAGTTATATTTTTATAGTTGTTGATCATTTCACTAAATTTACATTTCTGAATGCATTGCGTGAAGCAACCACCAATAACGTTATACAGTTCTGCTTTAATGTGCTGCTTTCATGATATCCCTGACTAGATTCCTAGGATCCCACATCCTCCAAAGAGTATTTTCATCGTCATCAGCGCTACGAAATCTGACACGTTTATAAACAAAGTTATCGGAAATACACAGGTCTCGTAATGCCTCAGCATTCTTCTAAATATTCTCCCTCAAGTCATTATATTCATCACTGTCAAACTCAGCGAAATTGAGGTCAATTTCTTGTGATTTAGAACTCATCGTTAGTTCGTCCACATCGAATCTTGAAAGAGTGTCTGGCACTACATTCAACACTCCCTTTCTGTGTTCCATTACAAAATCCAAATTTTGTAACTTTAGGCTCCACCGAGCCAGCCTCCCATGTAAGTCCTTTTGAACCATGAGCCAGCGGAGACTTGAATGGTCCGTTATAATCTTAAATGGTAATGTATTGCCTAAATCGTTTACAGTTGTAAATGTATTCAGTATTTGGGTATTGCGTACTCAATACCGGGTGTATTTTTGAGTAGCTACTCAATACTTTCAGAGTTGCTATTTTCTGGCAGTACAAAACCAATATATAGACAACTTTAAAAAGAGACAAACGTCAAATGCAAACAAAAAACACTAATACACACAAAGCCGTGTATACGTATTTATTTCTATGCCATATGAATTAGTCTCGTGTGTTCTGGAAAGTCCTAGTTTACAATATGCAAGTCTTATTGCCCAGCTGATTAGTTTGAGGGAGGAGGGACGAGTGGAACAGAAACTTTTTTCCCCTCATCTCTCTCTGCCAACAAACTAATCAGCTTGTCAATAAGACTTGCATAGTGTAAACTAGGACAAAGATTAAAATTTGTGCGGCTTAAAAATTTAACCAGTGTGTGAAAGGCAATAGAGAAAAATTTAAATTGATAAAAATAACGATTGTTCAGAATAAAAATGTCGAAAAAAAGAAGCGTCCTGTGGCTTCATTTTACTAAAGTAAAAATAAATCGCTGGCCAGGTTCACAGCGACCGGAGAAGCCTTTTAAAGTCTCAAAATGTTGAAAAACTCTTTTTCTGCTGACAATAAAATGAATACCTTTCGCAAATGGATTTGTAATGTTTGAGAAACAATGCAATTTCATTTATTTGCATAGTACATTATAAATAAAACGTATGTATGTACTTATATAAAATACAACACAAAAACACGGTACAAATATATGTTACTGAATTATTTTATTTCATTTAATTTTTGCATTAAAACATTGTAAAACATAATAAAAATGTACAGTAGCACAGAAAATTATGCATACCCCCCGAAAGAATACGTTTTATGCAACACTTTAAATTTTTTATCAGCAAAATTCCTGGCGTATCATTCCTTGTAAAAAATAAAATTGTTTTAAAACAAATAATTTTTGAAAAAAGAAAATATTTATGAAAAAATTACAAAAATTCAGTATTTAACACACAGAAAAGTATACATACTCCATAGTTTATTGTTCTAGTTCATAAAAAATATTTATACCTTAATATTTTTTTTGCACCGCCTTTGCCGTCGAATGTGACATAAAGGGTCCGCCAGATAACTTTTTTTTTTTTTTGAAAATGCTATAAAAAAAAATACTGAATATTTTCTCAAATTTCTTTTTTTAACTGAAAGTAAAATCCTTCCGGTTAATAATGAAAAATAATTTTATTCAAATGGCTGCCTCGGCTGGCGATGCAGTAGCCTACACGATCGGTCCAATTTTTAAGCACATTATCGATTGTGTGCAGCTGTATTTCACCAATGGCTTCACGAATATTGTCCTTTAAAGCGTCAATTGTCTCTGGCTTGTCGGCGTAACACTTATCTTTGACGGCACCCCTCAAGTAATAGTCCAACGGTGTCAAATCGCAGCTCCGAGGTGGCCAAACGACATCAGCACTGCGGCTGATAATGCGATCTTCAAAAACAGGGCGCAAAACATCGAGTGTAGCTTCGGCTGTGTGGCACGTAGCGCCGTCCTGTTGAAACCAAATGTTGCCAATATCCTCCTCTTCAATTTTTGTGAACAAAAATTCGTTCAACATGGCCCGATAACGATCGCCATTGACTGTAACGGCCACTCCTTGCTCATTTTCGAAAAAAAATGGCCCAGTTATGCCTCTGGACCAAAATCCGCACCAAACAGTGACTCGTTTTGGGTGCGTCAGCTTTTCTATGTATGCGTGCGGGTTTTCTCTGCCCCAAATGCGACAATTTTGCTTGTTTACATACCCGCCAAGATCAAAATGAGCTTCATCTGAAAAGATGATTTTTTTTTTGGCAAAATCGGCATCTTCTGTAAGTCGATATTTCCCAGCGTTGTTCAAGCGTATACACAACCATATTCGTTCAGCGGAAGGATAAAACTAATTATCTGTCAAATCAGACATGAGCTAAGTATTACCATTCACGAAATAAGCACTAGTTGAAAAAAACGTTAGATGGCGGACCCTTTATCATAGATTTTTCATAAATATACTAGTTTACCGCTGGTTCTCGAAGAAATTTCGTACCATTTTTGACAAAATCATTTTTGGTTGGTTCTTTATCGCGGTTTTTCTTATCCTACAGTCCAATTCGTTCCATAAATTTTCAACGGGGTTTAAGTAAGATGACTGGGGAAGAGAATGCAGTTGTTTTGACACATTGTACGACAGCAATGCCTTTAAACTGGCTGCTGTGTGATTTAGGTCTTTATCTTGTTGGAAGTACCAGCTTCCAGGTACACACATTTTGGCTAGTGACACTTTCAAATTATCCTTTAGTAGGTTCAAATACATAAACCGATCCATTATTGTATCAATGAAAACTAAATATCTAGTCCTAGCCGCTGAAATACAACCAAAAACCATAATAGAACCGTGTAGTGTTTTATTGTGGGGATCATGTTTTTATTTTCCAGCTCTTTATTCTTTTTGAACCAAACTTTTTGCTTTCCATTGTATAAGAATAAGTTAAATTTATTCTCTGTGCTAAATACAAAATTTTTTAGAAGGTTTTCATCTTTATTTAAATGTTTAAAACAGCAAATTCCATATGGCCTTATTAATATCGCTTATTATTGGTTTTTTCCGAGGTACCCGGCTATGATAACCTCCACTTCCCAATACACTGCGTAGTGTTTCTGGATGAAGAGTGACAATCGACATATATTAACAGCAGATGTGCTGGAATTTTTGTCAATTTCTTTCAATATGTATGGTTTTATACGTCGAGTAATTTTTGTGGCCTACTATTAGCACTATTGTTCTTTTTATAACTTCTTATAACGGTTTGTATACTAACGGTTTTACATTTTTTTGATGCTGAACAATCAGATTTCTAATATCTAATCTTATTTCTTTAACTTTTGGACACATTATTATTAAAAATTAAGAACGACTTATTACAAACGTCTTCAATTATTAGCTGGGAGACATAAAGCATTACAACGTAGTGGCAAAACATGTGTAAGTTATTTTCTTGGAAAAGTATAGTTGACCAACAGTGGGAGTATGTATACTTTTCTGTGTAGTAAAATTTGATTTTCTTTAAAATATTAATAAAAATATGTATATGGAAAAAGTTTTATTTTTTTACAAGAAATGATATAATGTAGTTTTTGTTGATAAACAATTTAAAGTTTTGCTTAAAATGGCTTTTTGGGGAGGTATGTAGAGTTTTCTGTGCCACTGTATATTTCAATATTAAAAGTTAGTAAACTTTATTTTTAGGAACAAAATTCAATTTTTCCAAGTTTCATTTAATTTTTTTTTCTTCCATTCGAAAAAACCGTTAAAGTATTGAGCAGTATTGAGTCAATACTCAAAAAGTATCGAGTAGTATCGATTATTCAAAAGTATCGAAATTTTACAACTCTAAAATCGTTTTACGCATACTACAGCCGCCAAGCACTCTAACTCGGTAACCGTGTAGTTACGCTGCGCTCCATTAGTTTCTGAGACACAAATGCAATTGGTGTCTCTCTTTGCTCATCATCTAAGTGGTACAAAACACCGCCCACGCCTATACGTGTCACACTGTATAACAAATTCCCTTGTGAAATTAGGGTGTGCCAACACGGATGCGTTTGAAAGTGCATGTTTTAGTTCACCGAAAGATTTAATCGCTTCAGGAGTGAGACGAAATGGGGCCAGCTAGATTCGAAAAATTGTTTATAAACGCCAATTTGATATACCTACGAAACGTATAACTTGACGGTGTGACTTGGGTATGGGGAATTCAGTAATGGCTTGGATTTTGGCCGGATTAACACTTAAACTTCCACCACCAATTTGACTTTGGCAAAATATGCATTTGCCGCTATTTATGGTAAGACCAGCGGACTTAAGACAGTGTGCTACATCGGAGAGTAAGGTAATATGCGTGTCAAAATCTTTGCTACATAAGAGCAGGTCATCCAAGTAGACGAATAAATTTTCTCTACGCCTAGATGGGATAGCCTTGTCCATAAGACGGCTCATTGTCTGTGGAGTATTGCAAACTCCGACGGGCATAACTCTGTACTGGTATAGAGGCCTTTTGGCTACTGCGAAAGCTTTCTCTTTTGACGTAGGCGACAAATTTATTTGAAAAAATGCATCCTTTAGATCTATTCCACTTATGTAGTGTGTATCTTTGAGACGGCTAAGGAGGCCATTTATATAGGAAAGTGGATAAGAATTTTTTTTAGTTAGGGAATTCAGTTTACGACAATCAAGACAGAGCCTTATTTTACCAGGCTTGCGCACTGTAACTATGATACTGCGCCATGTAGAATTAGATTCCTCTATCACTTTCATTTCTAATAACCTTTCGAGTTCCCTATAGACTTCTTCCTGTCTGGGAGGGGACAGGGGATATTGTTTGGATTTCACAGGGCAAGCATCGCCCGTATCGATGTGTTGCTCGGGAAGTTGTGTAAGATGGAAAGCTTAAGATAACTTCATCCATCCTACACTTCGAGGGGTCGATTCTGGTTCTATGATAATGTGAAGTGAAAATAAACGTTTCATTTTCGTTTTCATAGCAACTTTTCATACCATCTTTTCACAGATTGCGATTATGGTTCAAGTAATGAAAAAAATGTTTCATTCCAGTGTAGCTGTGAAAAGTTTGTATTCATGTGATTTAACTTTAATTGTCAAATGCAGAGATCTAAGTTTCGCAGTTACGATGCCAGGCTAAGCCGCATGTAATTTTTTTTATTGCTTGAGCAGCTGCCGCTGCTTATATTTATGATTGAATTATATAATCTGGCTTATTTTTTGAGCCTGATTTATTTATTAAAAAATAAATATAGAAATAAAAAAGAAATAGTAATTTCTTTTACAACTACATACATACATATGTAATTTAAATAAGTATGTACAGTGGCATAGAAAACTCTACATACCCAATAAAAACATAAAGGATAGTGCCAACGCAATAAATTTGTATTTGCATATTTAATGCAATATCCCCAGACCTGCACACAACAAAAAGGAAATGTATGGATTATAGGTCTGCATATATATAACTGTTTGCACCAGTTTAACCCTCTTGCGGGTGAGAAGGTCCCTAGGGTCCCGACCCCCACATGTATTCCAGGGAAATTTTATCTAGAATCGTTAAAAAAAATCAAAGCGATCCGACCAATAGTTTAGTTTCTATTGAGATTTAAATGTGTTTGGTACGGGAACGTGTGAAAAGGTCCACTGGGACCTTGTACTGAAATTTCAAGAAATCGTTAATAAATGCACTGTCTTTTGGCTTGTTTTATTGTTTGAACACATCACAAACGTGTTCCTTGAATTTTAGTTACTTTTTGGATTATTTTATTTTGCCTTTCCTTGAAACATAATAAACTTTCCGTCCCTTTTTGAATTTTTGTTACCGTCCCTTTTGAGTTGTTTGAATTTACCCTTACTTTTTACGCATACTCTTACCTACTCTTAAGGCTCAGTTAAGGCTCAGTTAGCCGACTGAAATGTAATGTAACTGTAACGTAGAAAACAGCTGATCGACATTTTTATATGAAAACTAGGTTACGTTACATTACATCTCTATAACCATTTTCATTACTTTTAACATAACAATATCTATCAGCTGTTTCCTACTGTTGCAGTTACATTACATTACAGGCGGCTAACTGTCCCTTTAGCCGACTGTAATGTAATGTAACTGTAACGTAGAAAACAGCTGATCGATATTTTTATATGAAAAGTAGGTTACGTTACATTACATCTCTATAATCATTTTCACTACTTTTCACATACCAATATCGATCAGCTGTTTACTACTGTTGCAGTTACTTTACATTACAGTCGGCTAACTGACCCTTTACTCTCGCATAGACGCAGACGTACAAGCTGGAAGACAGGTAGACGTAGAAAAGTGTATAAAAGCGGCTCTAGTTTCGTAAACCAAATCAGTGAAAGTTGAGATAGTGAACAGTGAGCATCGAGTGCGAAATTTTATTTTGAATTTTATAAAGAGAAATAAAAGTACAATACAATGGCAGAGGAAAATTTAGACATTGCTGAAATTGTGGTACGTCGTAGTACACGCTACCAGCAAATGAGTGAGAATGAAAGACGTGCAGCGGATGATAGATTTGCAGACTTCATGAGTGCGGAGATGAGTGATGACGATGAAGGTGCTATTCCTGCATTTGGTATTGAAGGTGCGGATGATGACGATTTCACATATCAAGCAAATTTTCATGTTGATGATTCGGATGCGGAAACTGAACCACATATAGACATCAATGAAGATATTAGTGATGACGACGATGATGAAGAGGAAGAAACTGATGCTCTGCAAACAAGTGACAATTACTTCATTTCCAAAGATGGCACCAAATGGACTAAAAATGCACCACCGACTTCCCGTACTCGTACTCATAACGTGGTCGACTACACAAGGAGGAATCCGGGACCAGTAGGAATCACATATGATCTCCCCACCATATTCCGCTCGCTCATCACCGAAGACATGGCGTACATCATAATACGCGAATCAAATCGGAAAGGCAGGGAAGTGAACGCTGCATGGAATTTGGCAAATCCAACTAACACAAAGGAATGGAAACCAATCACTTTGAAAGAGTTCGATGCTTTTTGGCTATTATTTTGTATGCTGGACTCACTAAATCGAATAGTGAACCTCTTAAAGAGTTATGGGCCCAACGCGCTGTCCAATATATAAAGCTGCATTATCATTAGATCGTATGATGTGCATAAAACAATGCCTTAGATTCGACAATGGAAATACGCGACAGCAGCGACTAATCAACAGCAAAACTGCGGCTCTTGATGATATTTGGCAAATGTTGCAGTCTAACTTGGCAGCAGTTTACACTCCGCACGGTGCAGTGACCGTTGATGAGCAGTTATTCCCATACAGAGGCCGCACCCGCTTCACACAATACATTCCATCGAAGCCTGCGAAGTACGGTATAAAGATATGGTGGTTGTGCGACTCAAAATCATTTTATCCTGTCAAAGGAATGATTTACTCTGGGAAATTGCCTGACCAGGCACGAAAGGTGAATCAAGGGCAGAATATTGTACTTAAACTTTCGGAGAGATATTTGAATACAGGCCGCACAATTTATGCCGACAATTTTTTTAAACTTTGGATTTGGCGCGTACTTTGATCAGGAAGAAAGCCGCATATGTTGGAACAGTGCGCTCGAATAAGACATGTGTGCCTCGGGAATTCCAAAAAAATCATACGCGTTCTGTCAACAGCACATTTTTCGGCTTCAACGAAGGCGATATAGCACTATGTTCATATGTGCATAAGAAGAACAAAGCGGTAATTTTGCTGTCGACACAACATTATACTTGCGATGTGGGCATGCAAAGTGAAAAGAAGAAGCCGTTTGCTATTTTGGATTACAACGCCACAAATCGGGCGTTGATACAATGGACCAGATGCTTGGCACATATAATTACAATGCAAGCGCTCAGCAAACCGATTGGCCATGTTTTATAATATGGTGGACATTGCTGCATTAGCTGCATTTATTTCATACAACGAGATGAAGCCAATAAAAAGAAGTGACAGACGACGGTCATTCCTACTGATGTTGACAAAACAATTTGGCACTACCAAACATAGAGGAACGAGCGCTGAACAACCGTATATCCAAGGCTACGGAACGCAATGGAAGCATTTGATGTAAAGGTAAGAAAAAACAATTCTAATGTGCAAAAGCAGAATAAGTACATAATTTTGTTCTTTTTAGATATTATAAAGACCGGCAGAAGGAGCTACACCGTCGTTTGCGTCTAGAACGTCATGTCGCCTATGCCGTTCTGAGTATGGACGGCAGCGGAAAACAAGGGCCTATTGCCATTCCTGTAACAATCCAGTTTGTGCAGAGCATTCAACACTTATGCATCGATGCTACACCTGCACAGAAAATATGTTGGACGAGGGACAATCTACACAACAATAGTTTTTAGGCTTTTTTCATATAAAACTCATAAAAAATTAATAAGGTAAAAAAATTTTTTTTCTAACATTCATTATACATGTACAATTAGTAAATAATAATAAATCAAAACAAAAAAAAATTAAAAAAAATGCGTTTTCATATAAAATTCCATACAAATAGAAATAGGTCCCTGTGGACCTTGTACTTTGTATAAGGGCAACGGATGACTCAACCGTCGGAGGGTTAACGTATGTTGTACAGGAACATATGTTATTCAACGTTTCTGTTACTAGTCATAACTTTTCGTTGCAAGCAAATCAGAACCCTATACTTTCTTTTTTCATCTCTCTTTCATAAACTCAGACTCAAGGCGCATTTATTAGGTGGCAGCACTACACCAGGTGACTAATGTCATTATACCAATCTAAATGTCCAAATTGTATTTGGGTATCCATAAACACCTTTCGAATATTCAGTTTTGTATGGTGTTTGACATTTCCTATAAGAAACATGCAGTCTGACGATGTTACCCTGTTTTGAAAAGTTAGAAGGTAAATTATACCAACAAAGTACATGTGGTTATTGCTGTTGTCATATTTGTTGTAGAAATGCGGGTACCTGATTGATGTGCCTTGCTCAGACTTGATTCAAGAAAAACAACCAAGTCTAAAACATAAGTAGTAACAGAAACGCTGAATACCATATAGTATCTGTACATACCAGAACCAACACACGCAAAACTGGAGCGAACAGTTGTATATGTGCAGACCTATACTATGGATAGAGAAATCCAAAGTAAATTTATTAATTGATAAACCTTTAATACGTTAAATAAGTATAATAAAATATACATATATATTTTAATTGTTATTTTTAAATGTCTTGTACACATTTTTTAAGGAAGAATTTATTTAAACTTTTTCACATTTTTTTCTCTACACACAATTGTGTATAAAGCACCCCATACACGTTTCAATTCAATTGTGAATTGAGTCTTTCAATTGAATTGGTTCTTGGCCACACATTTCATAAACTGAATTGAAAGGTTTTCATTCAACTGCCAAATTTATATTTTTTTCACAATTACAAATTTAAAAATTTAAAACTTCTATTGCATTCATTCATCACTTTTTAAATTTTTTATCTAAATTTCAATGAAATAAAATACAATTTTAAAAATACATAACTTTTTCTTACAAAATAAAGCTAATAACATAAATTTTGACACCTAATCACGAAACTCGAGCACACACAGCACAATAGAATTGAACGATTTACTAGTCAACATGAAAAATCAAAATCTTTTAATTTTTCTTCAACCAACTCGACAACTGCCAAACTAATCAATTGACAAAGCCATACACGCTTTGATTTGAACAACAACCGACTCAATTGAAAATTAAATTGATTAGTGTATGGGGTGCTTAACAAACCAAAATATAACAAAAATTAAAAATTTTAAAAACCCCCGACTTTTTTCAGAAAAGATGTTATATCTTCTTTCAAACAGAACTAAATGAAAATCGGTCCAGCCGTTTGGCCTGTACGTGGACACGGACAGACACACAGATACACAGACACACACTACAAACTTATAACACCCCTTTTTTAGTCGGGGGTTAAAAACAAAAATCATTGAAAAATCAACGTGTGAATTACGTGATACTTATGCCAGATGAATTACGCTGCAGCCACACGTTCAATAATGCTATGTTCAGACGGCAACATGAACCACTTGGTTCGCTCTCTGAACCACGATTGCGAACCATGCCGTTCAAACGACACATTCGTGATTCGTTTTGACAAATCTTTTTGATGCAGTGATGCCAACCTACCCATAGTTTCTAACTTAATATTTAAGTACATAATTAGCTAATTTTTACTTAAAATTAAATTTTTTTAGATACGATTTCATTTTTTCAATGGTCAATTAAAGTTCTTATTAAATTACGTTGAAAGTACGACAGCACTAGAAAATGTCCAAATACTATTGAACGCTTTGTCTCTGTCCAGACTTGCAATTTTTGATGCAGAAATTCTTGAGTTTATTGGTTAGAGGGGTAAGAAGATTAGGGAGGGGTACACAATTACATGTGCTCTGCAATTCTCTTTTGATTTGAAATTCGTAATTGTTAATTTCAAGTTGCTAGTTGTATTTGACGTGATTTATAATTTTATTTCTTCAGTTGTATGAAAACCAAAACTATTAGAAAAAGTAAATATAAGTGTTAATTTTTCAGGGAAATTTGTAATGTAATAGAATTTTTTAATGCATAATTGCAAAAAATTTGAATTTCATAATGTGGACACTTATGCAATTTCAAAGAAAATTTTAAGAAATTCCAGCAACAAAAATTGCATGTCTGGACGAGGACTTTCCAAAGAACATAAACAAAACATGAAGAAAATTATAATTACATAAAATATATTTTATAAAACCAAACGAACGTCATAATGCATTTTTCTATTTATTTATTCCATGATATGAAACTATGTATTGTCCTACATATATATTTATGAAATTAGAACGAAATTTTTTTTAATACTAGCACATGCTGTTTTCAACACGACCACATGATGTTAATGTGTATGTTTTCAATAAACACACACACGCATAAAAACAAATGGCACGCTCATAAAACTTAAGTATTACACAAGGTTGGGAATTTAATTATTATTTAAATATGCACCCAAAAACACAATTTCGTATTTAAATATATGTATGTAACTTAAAAGTAATTACAATTTGGTTAACAACTCAAAATATGGGCATTAGCACTTTTCGGGCTAGATTTAACCCGATTTCAGACACTCAAAACGCGAAAAAAAATTGTTTGGTCCCGAAAAACGCGCATATTACCACTTTTTAATATTATCTTTCAGAAGTTTTCTTAGGGCCAATTTCACCAACTCTATTTAAATATCAATTCACATTTAAATGTCGATTTTCATTAATTTTTGTATGGAAAAATGACTTTTAAATATGAATTGATATTTAAATAAGTTGGTGAAATTGGCTCTTAATTTTTGTCCAATATGTATATAACCCCCTGTTTGTGTAAAACGTTTGAATTAAAAATCTTGGCCTTTTTATAATAGACTAAAGGAAACTTGTACAACTTTTCTTTAATCTATTACAGAAACGCCAAGATTTCTAACTCAAAGGTCTTACACAAACAGGGGGTAAGTTATAATCTTTGTGCACTTTTTCTTCCTTTAATCGAATAATATCGACTTTTTACTCATTTAATTTTGCTAGTTTGCTTTATTAATTTTAAAAAGAAGAAGTCTATAGAATAATCTTTTATTTCTTCCAAATTTTTTGTGCTTTGATAAAAACAGATAATGTATGTTTTAGGAAGAGCGAGAAATCGAAATTTTATTTTAAAACTACCAAATTTATATGTATGTACTTATATAAACGTAGATACATACATATGTATATATACTTCTCTTATATATGTATGTACACTGTTTGTAGGTGCCTTATTGAAATGTAATATGATATGTAATATCTCAAGCTATCTATGTGTTGATCTCATGATTTTCTAATAAATTACTGTACAAAAATGTTTTCGATGTTTTGATTTACAACAGAAACATTTTAGTACTAGCCCCTTTTCGCGATTATTCGAAAAATGTTACTTTATTTAGCGCTAAACGTATATTTTTCAATTTAGCCTTTTTCAAAAAATGTCTACGCTTTTTGAGTATCTAAAGTTGGCATCACTGTTTTTATTTAAATATACATACATGCACACATACATACATATGTGAATAATTGGCAGGCAGCGTTGTCAACTCGGTGCTTTTCGCACCGTTTTTAGTGCTTTTTGAAATTTTCGACGCGAAAAATTTTGAAGTTAGTGCTCGGTGCTTTTTTAAAAAAATTTTTGGTGCTTTTCATTTCTTGGCGGTGGCACTAAGCCCGAAATTCAAAAAGAATTTTCCTTATATAATATAGGTATATATATATATATATGTAAAGAAGTCTAACATTTAAAAAACATAAGCACTGAAGTTAAATGGAACACAGCGATGCCAACTTGGTGCTTTCGGCACTATTTTTAGTGCTTTTTGAAGACTCAAAACGCCAAATTTTGAGCGTTAGTGCCAAACTGAGAAATAGCACTAAGTAGTGCTTTTAAGAAATTTGTTTATTTCTTAAAATTACTTTAATAAAAACTTGATGTTTTTTATTTTTTCAGTGTAAAGCATAGCTTTTTCGTCTGATATATTTCATTAAGCATATCATTGCGAAATAGATTTTTTTTTTGTAATGCATGTATTTATTTATTGTATCTTCATATATGAACTAACAATAAGTATTCAAATCTTAAATCTATAAAAAAAATTATTAGGCCCGACCAGTGTCGGACATAAACTTAGTGGTAGTTATAAATAATACATTAGTAGTGATAATCAAAAAAAAAAAAAAGGGGGGGCGGAAATATTTTCAAGTAGTCCCATCTGGAGTGTTAGGTATAAGAGCCCGTGTGTCCCTCTTTTTTAAGCGGACGTGTCCAGTAAAGTTCAAAATATTACGAGCAAGCGGATTAGGATGTGATTCGAATTTTGTTAAATATGTGTATTTTGCAATTTCTTCAGTCACTAGTGGCATATTTAAATCACGATGTATAATAGAATTTTGGATGTACCATGGAGCCGATGTTATTAACCGTAAAATTTTGTTTTGCCTTCGTTGGATTCTCTCGACATTGGAAGCTGAAGCAGTGCCCCATAACTGAATTCCGTAGTGCCATATTGGCTTCAAAAGCGACTTATATAATAAAAGTTTGCAGTCTAGGCTGAGTGTTGAGTTTCTGCCAATCAACCAATATATTTGAGTTAACTTAAGTTTCATCTGAGTTAACTTAGAGTCAATATGATGTTTCCATGTAAGTCTTCGATCAAGGTGTATACCAAGGTATTTCACTTGGGATTGTTGAGGAATATTTTGATTGTTGATTCGAATACAGGCTGTATCATCGGCAAAAGTCGAAATATGGATATTATTGCTCACAGGCATATTACAAGTATATATTAAATACAAGACAGGACCCAGAATACTACCCTGGGGCACACCAGAAGATATAGTTTCGGGCACACTCGTGAACTCTCCTTCCACAACAGTGAACTTCCTATCGATAATATAACTTTCCAAAAGCTTTTGAATGTTTATTGGCAGATATGTCTTCAATTTTAAAACTAGGCCTTCGTGCCATACTTTATCAAACGCCTGATAAACATCAATAAAGAGAGCAGAACAATACTTCTTTTCTTCAAATGTTCTTCTTACAACTTGGACCAGTCTATGCATTTGTTCAATCGTGCTGTGCTGACTTCTAAAGCCAAATTGATGGTCCGGGATGCACCCATTATCAGTTAAAATTTTGGACAATTTAGTCATGAGCAGCTTTTCGAAAAGCTTTGAGATTGTAGATAGTAAGCTTATAGGCCTATATGACTCAGTCTTGGTAAGATCTTTGCCCGCCTTTGGAATCATTTTGATCTTGGCCAGTTTCCAGTTATGTGGAAAATACTGCATTCTTAAAATAGCATTAAAAGTAAATAGCAGGATTCTTATTGCAATATGAGGCAAGTTCATGAGCATTTTGTTACTAATGCTATCAATACCTGGAGCTTTCTTCGGGTTGAGTTCAGCAATTACTTTTTGTACTTCACGCATCCTAAACCTTAAGGGACGAGGGGGTAGAGAAACTACACTCGGTAAATCAGCAGCACCCGTACATGAATTGGGAGTGAATACAGATTTTAAATGCTCAGAAAATAAGTTACCTTTCTCACTATCACTTCTTGCCCAGCCTCCGGTTGCAGTACGCAATGGTGATTTAAGATCAACGGGTCGTTTAATATTTCTAGTAGCGCGCCATAAAGAGTAATTAGATGCGGACGTTACATCAAGACCTTCTAAATACTTTTCCAGTAGTGCAGTTTTTTCCGACGATAGCAGCTCTGTGAGTCGTTTAGTACATTCTTTAAGTCTGATTTTATTTAGGGGTGATCTGTGTTGTTGCCATCTTCTAGCTCTCCTTTTTTCACATACAAGACGTTCAATTTCCGTAGAATAAATTCTGTTAAAGCCGGTCTGCGGATAAGAGGTAGTGGCGTGTTCAGCAGCCTGTTTAATATTTTCGTTAAGATTGGCAATGTTAAATTCAATATCATCGCATGATCTAAGCTGAGTGTTTTCTACGAAGTGACTACTAAGATATTTTTTGAATGCCAGCCAGTTGATTCCATTAATCATCTTCACATATGAGTTAGTTAAATCACTCCTTAGTGGGTTGAAAATTGTAACTATTGTTGGAGAGTGATCGGAGGACAGATCTAGAGAGGCCTCTACATGAATTAAGTCCCTATGAATATTTTTCGTGACGGCAAAATCTATAACATCTGGAATTTTTCTTACGTCAGTAGGCCAGTAAGTAGGCTCCCCACTCGAAATGACATCTAAGCCCATTTTTGAAATTGTATTGAACAAGGCTCGACCTCTAGGTGTAACAAGACGCGATCCCCAGTACGTATGTTTTGCATTGTAGTCACCAGCTGCCACGAAACAAGATCCAAGCGATTTGTAGAACTTCTCATACTGATCTTCGGTAACTGAAAATCTGGGAGGTGAGTAAATTGATGATATCACGAAATTCGCACAAAAATTTTCTACGAAAATATTCGTTGCTTGCAAATATTCTTCACTAGCGTTGTCAAGGACATAGTGCTTGAGTCTTGACTTAATCAGAATTGCTGATCCACCACATGCTCTCTCTCTCGGGTCCTTTGTATCATATAAAGTGTAACCATTTATTTTAAATAAGCTTCTTGAGGTCAAATGAGTCTCAGAAACCAACATTATATCAATATTTTTTTCCATGAGGAAGTGCTCAAGTTCATTTTTATGTTCGCGAATGCCGTTTGCGTTCCAAAAACATATTTTTAACGTGTTCATGGTTTATTAACTAATACTTGAAGCAGTGTATTCTGCATTCGCAGCATTTCTTGCATCATACTTGTCATATTTGTAGTAAAGTTGTCTATAGTTAGCACCAGATTCTCAATAGTAGCTTCAAGGCGACTAAAGTTAAAGCTTAAGTTTGAATTCGTTGAATTATTTGGCGGTGGAACATTTTGCGTGGGAATTGAACTAGTCTTAGCAGCATCAGCATACGATACACGTGAAGTAACTGGTTTGAGTAAAAGTGTTGGATTTCGCGTTTACTTGTAGAGCTGGAGTTAACTTGGGTTTTTGACCCATAGCCAGTTTAACGAAAGAAAATACAAGGCACCCTCTATAGTTAGCTGTGTGATTACCTCCACAATTACTACATTTTTTTTTCTGCTTGATCTTTTGGCTTAGTGCAGCTAGCAGTACCATGCAATTCACCGCAGATAGCATACACTGTAGGCAACTTGCAGTAAGTTTTCGTATGGCCATATTCTTGGCAATTATGGCACTGTACGGGACCTGAACGCTTATGTGGCTCTTCAACTGTGATTTTTCGATGTAAGAGATACTTTACGTTATAAACTGGATGGGCTTAATTTTTTTTCAATTATATGTCATTCGGCTCCAGTTCAACCCGAAATAGGGGTTGGGGGACCTTTTCTCTATTAAATATGTTGGTAACATTTTTTACCTTGAATCCTTGGTCGACAAGTGCACATTTTACTTCTTCGGGTTCAACATATTAATCTATGCCTTTTAATACTATCTGTAGGCCTTTAGCACTCTTAAGTTGGTATGTGTAAAAATTTGTTTTATTTTTTTCGAATTCACTAACAATTTTTCGGAAATCTTTTTCATTATATATTTGGATTTTAGTTTCATCAATATTACCTCGTTTAATTGGAATGATGTGAAAAGTATTTTCACCAATGGTCGACAGTAGTTTTTTTATAAGCGCGTTAGAATTTTTTTCTCTCAGATAAATAGGGGGTGGCTTAAAAGACTTTTGCGATGATGTAGAGGACTTGTCGTCGGTGTCTTGCAATAATGAAAAACGATTTTGACGATTGGTAGATGATGCGCTGTTATCCCTAGACATCTTTGGAGCAGATGAAATTTTTGAAGAATTTGGGCTTCGCCCACGCTTTACCACTGTTATATATCTGTCCATTCCCACTTGTACCTTGGGTTTTGAGCTACTGTTATCTGTAGTGATAACTTGGTTTAGTGATGAAGGCGAGCCCGATGCGGATGATATCGCAGACTTAAATGAAGAAGTACTAGGCAATGGTAATGTTAACGATTCACTAGTTGGCATTGGACAAAGCGAAGTTGATCGCTGACGAAAAATTGGCTTTGCCGTTAAAAAAAGATGTTCATCAGATTTAGTATTTATATTTTTTTCATTAAGAGTTTCAGAACTCACAGTAAAATAAGCATTTCTGCCGTTAGAACTCACTTCAAAATTTTTTTCCTTTGAGGTACTCATACAGAGTATTATTCCTCAAGGGAACTTTGTGTTTACGGTTTTTTTTTTGTTTTTGCTATTTCTTGCTATGTAAAAAATATTAGTAAAGCCAATAAGCTTATTTATCAAGGTGAATATGTATTACGAATATTTTTTGTGTGATTTTTGATTTTGTTATTTTTTATATTTGTTTCGTATGTATGTATGTAAAAAAAATCCGCTTTAATGTCTCTTCACTATGAAGGTTCAACGAGAACTCAAAAAAATAGATAATAGCTTAGAAAATATTAAACATCAAGCTCGTTTTTCTCGTTAGTGCTTTTTACGCTTTTTGGATCTCAAAATTACGCTTTTTGTGCTTTTTCCAAATTTTGATGTGCTTTTAGAGCCAAAAAAGTTGGCATCACTGATGGAACATTTCAAAATATTCTAATAAGATTGTACTAAACTTGGTTGAAGAAATACGTGTATTTTAATTTCAAACTTTCACATTTTAAGAACAATTAATGGAAACAGTGCTATGCCACACGACAATGAAGACATAATGCAAGTATAGTCTAATAGCGAAATATTTTCTAGTATATACAGTAAATAGAGAATAATTCACTTAATGCAATGGAGAAACTTTGAGTTCGCTATCGAGTTTTGGGCAGAAATAAAGCCTTATAACGATTCATTTGATAAACTCGTTTGGGGCATTATCGAAATTGCATTCCCATCAAACTTTAATGTTTACACGCAGAAGTTGATCACGTTTTTACCTTTATTTAAGTCTAAAATACGTAAAAAATTGTCCTTACACTTGGCTTTATATAAAAGCGGTCTGAAACGAGAAAATTGTGTTGCTAATAGAGCTGCCGTTTTAGGTTACATATTTATAACCTACTTCGTTCCTTTTTTCTAAAATAATAGTACATATAACTTAAGTTTATATAACTTGGCTAACTTGCAAATTCCTTTTTTTTAATTTTGTAACTTTGTTATTAATATTGCGTTTGCTGTGAAAGAATATTTCCACAGCATTGTTTAATAAAAATCAAATTTTGAAAGTCTTGATTTTAAAAAAATTAACTACCACTCCCATCGGGTTCAAAATCTAATCAGCAAGTCAAAAAGACTTTCCAATTGTTGCTAATTTGACTAATTTCAGGTGATTTGTTTCTTCGCTTAACGAAAAAAATTAAATTTTTTATAATAACTTAAAAAGGTTTCGTCAAATTGATTTTAGAATTCACTGATTCTCATAGAATCAAAACGTGTATCGGATGCTTCAAATTTGAAGTTTTAGGGATAAAATGCAAGGTCAATCGATTTCTATATTTTTTATATACAAAATTTTTTTTTATAAAACAAAAAATTTTAATTTAGTGCTTTTTTACTTAAATTACGCGTTTTTTTTTCCTGGTTTCAGTGCTTTTTGAAATTTAAAAGTTGACAACGCTGTTGGCAGGAGTTTTATTTTCTGTGTTATTTGCTTTTTTACAGTAGATAAACAAATTAAGCAAAAAATAATGAATAAAATGTGTTCTCTGTTTTTAATTCATACACGCATCCATTTTTTTGGTTTGTTTTTTGTTTACTCATGTGTATGTGTGTGTGTACACTCATTTTGTTTTGATAGCTAGTTCAGATACATTAGCGATAATTTGTTATCAAAACTAGCGATGATAGCAATGTCTTCGTGGTTCGCAGCAAGATTCAAAATGAACCAAGATGGTTCGCTCTCAAAAATTTGTATGGCGAACCATGTTGATTCAATTAAGATTCGACCGCGAACCGTGAATGAGAGTGCGAACCTCGATAATTGCTGTCCGTGTGAACATGGTATAAATGGCTTTCAATTTCATTGCATATGTATATTGTGTCAAAATTCCTTGAAATTGATAACTGTGACACAAATTGATGATAAATTTCATTTTTTGAATGCCACCGACGCACACACGGCAAAAGTAACAATTTAGGTGGACAAAAATATTTAACTTATGAAGATAATTTTTTAAGTAGGGATTTAACATAATATGATACTTTATGACACCTTAAGCATAAATAACGACTACAGAAAGAAAATAATGGGTTGATCCGAAATATTGAATAAATCATAAAAATAAAAAAATGCTAACAAAACTTCAGTTTATTTTTTATTATTAATTACATTATTACACAGCAATAAATGAACATACAAATCATTAGTTACAGCATTGATGAACTCAACTCCAAGTAGTTCTATTATTCAAACTTAGTCCATCGCAATTTTGCAATTATTGTTTAAAGTGATTTTTTTTGAACACGTAGACAAAAACTGCAATAACTTCTAAAGTGATTAAAAGTGATAGCTAAATATTTGTATAGATTTTCTAAAACTCTTGAACAACGTAATTATAAAATTTAAATGCGGGTACTCTGAGATACTTTTGTGTTGTAGTCTATGGAATTGCCGTTTTCAATAAAACTTAATATAGTTTCTTTTAATAACTTCAGCTCCAAAACTATACTATGTACCCTAATTAAAAAATGAAAAATTCACTTGCAAGAAGTCCATCACTGATATAAAAAAAAATTTAAAAGATATATTAATGCAAACTGAAATTAGTACAGAACGAAGATGTATGCCTAACTGAGGTGCGTACGTTACCGATATGCATACATTAAGTTTTGGGTACCGTCGTAAAAATGTGTATAATGTTATTGCTTAAATATTACTGCCACTTAGTCACCCAAACACTTAGAACGTTGACACATATTATCATAAGTATTCAAGAACATCGGTATTACCAATTTTTGTCCACCTAAATCGTTACTTTTGCCGTGTGTGCGACGAAGAAACAACTTAAATTTGTAGCTTCAATCAATGTGTGTTGTGACTAGCTGTTCAAATTGAAAATTAAATTGTCATATAAATGGATAGGTGAATTTGAAAGAAATCTGATTTTCAATTTCAAAAGTTTGATTTTGTGTTAGTGAAAAAAGTGTGTGTATTGCAAATTGAATGGAATTAAATCAAAAATTGAACGTGTGGCCCCCAAGTAAAAAGAACAGAAATTGTGCTGCATAAAATTAAGGCAGAATTACCCGACTGTAAATGTAAACCTGTAAATTTAAATGTGTCAGCTGATCGAATCTGTTGCATGAAAAGCTATGCAAACGCTTACCTGACTGAAATGGCACGTAAATGTAACGTCTGAACCATGATACAATTATACAGGTAACCGCGAATCGACAACAAATTTACAGCAAATAAAACAACAGGGCTTTTTGTTGCTAGTTTATGGTGCCAACTGTCATAGAGCAAGTAATTGAAATGAAAGATAAACAAACAGCAAAGCACATTTGTATTTTCTATTGAGAAGAAAATTAATAAAATATTATTGTGCATGCATTCCAATATTAATGAATGAATATGAATATTATATATGAATATTAAACTTTTTCACAAAACAATTTAAAACACAGATTAAATATTTAAAACACGTAAAATCTCAGCGTAAAATTTGCTCATTTCTAATAAAATATGCAATGTGGTTGCTTAATAGTATGTGTGTTTTTGTAAAACATAAACAACATTTGGCAGATGGCACCACGAAACAAGCAAAACAGCTGGCGTTTCGCGGTTACCTGTATAATTGTATCATGGTCTGAACCTGCAGAAAATAGAATTTCATGACGACGTTACGTGACATTTGTAGACAGTGATGGGATGTATGTATATTGAATGAGAGTGTGGCACAATAGCCCTGATTTGGTACTTTTGTTTCTTTTAATAATTTAAGCTTTTGAGTGGTTAATTTTTATACGTACATGGCATATTTAATAAATTTAGTTTTCTAAAAAAGTTTTTTTATAAAATCTAACCAGAGTTTGCCAATCGTATGTGTTTATTTTTTGTTAATATACATACATACACATATGTATATGTACACATGTATGAATTTGTAAAATATACATACATATGTGCGTACAAACATACATTCAAGCGTACAAGAAACTATTTTTATTTCTAATATAATAATAATAATAAAAATAAAAATAGGTACATATAATCATAATAATTATAATGATAATAAAAATATAAATATTTTTTATAATTATAATACGCTGTAATGTAAATATGTATATACGGGTATGAAGCTTAAATTGTAATTTCACTGAATGTCAAAGTCATTACAATGTTTGTAAGTATAAAATAATGATTTGACACCATTTAAATAATTTTGGTACTTTTTCCATGCAATCAAAAATAATGTGAAGATGTTGAACTCTCATCAATGTTTCGAACAGCTGTTTTCCATTTTATATGATTTTTTTATACTGATAAACACCCAGCAAAAAAAAGTGCTGTATATGTACATATGTATGTATTTTTGTTAAAAAAATCTACATATGTATATTGTTACGGTCTAATTCATAAAAAATATTTTAGGATTATTACAGGTTTATTTGACAAATTTCCCATAGAAATATGTCAAATAGGCGATTAATAAACCTGAAATATTTTTTATGAATAAGGCAGTTAGTAAATAAAACTAAATTATTATGAGTAGGTACGAACATTAATAAGAAGAGGATAAAACGAGAAAGTAAAGATTTTATTGAGGTGCTACTGCAAGCATACACATTCTTGGAAATTAAAGAGCTAAATACTTAGTCTTTCCGATGAAGTTGCTCAAAATCTGTTCTGGTAATGTACAATGACAAATATTACGGTTGATCGTTACAGGTGCTATTAAAATTATTATAATTGAGTTCATTTAAATAAAATAATAATAATAATTTTCAAAACCGCATTTTCGTTCTAAAAGGTGTTATTTCAAAAACTCAATTAGTTTTTTCCAACAGGCTAAATCTTGCCATCAAAAGAAAGTACATAAATTAAAATAGTTTCAGCGAAATTATTAAAAAATCTTGGATTAATTAAAACATTACTATTTTATATATTATTTACTTATAAGTTCTAATACATACATACATACTCGTGTGTATGTCCGTATACATATGTATGTAAATTTCAATCAAAATGAATTTCATGAATTTAAATATTATTCATAAGTATATGAACTTTCGCGTTTGGCTTCAAATAACTCGCAATTTAAAATCAAAAATGCGTGTTTGCTGGGCACAAAGCAATTAGCGTGTATGTATGTGTGCACATAGAAGTTTTTTGTTTGTGTCGAAAACACGACACGTTTTTAAGCATTCTATAAGCGCTCAAACGTTTACATTTACATTACATTTACATTTACCTTACACCTGCGATTTCTACAGTCGGGTAACGGAGTCTTTAGCAGAGATGTGATGTCGTGATTTTATAGTGTCACGTGTGAGTCACGCGTGAATCACGTGTTTCGTGATCAGATGTTATATATAATCACGCGTGAGTGCGTGAGCGTGATTGGAAAAAATTTACTTGTGCGTGAGCTTTTTTTTAATAATCACGCACGAATTCTCACGCTCTCACGAGATAACTGTATTCAATCATTTGAAATAAATTATTTTATAATAATAAATGCATATATGTATGTATAGTAATATGTATGGTAGTATGAGCTTATAAACATAATGAATACCGCCAAACAAAATGTTTCGACTTTTTCTGAGTTCAGACTTGTCGTACCGAATTCGTTAAGACATTTCGGTAGTTTCTCTGAACAATTTTTTTTAAACATTAAAACCAAGGTGTATCTAACTAGGTGGCAGCGCTACTTCAGCTGATAATTTTATGCTCCATGTGCCTTGTAGCTGAAGAATGTCAAAAACTTCGATTTTGTTTTGGTTTTAATACAATTATTTTTGTGCTTTTAACATTCTTCGGTTCTTTACACAGCTATGGTTGCCGTATTTTTGTATAACAAATCCTTACGCAGTCACCTGTATAATTACACCATGATTAAAACTTTGATTTTTGAGTACATAAGTAAAAGTCTGTGAAAATTTTTTTTAAATAAATATGTATATGTTGATAAAAAAAAGGATTGTAACAAATATAAAAAAACGTGCTGTTATTTCGACAATAGCAGCGGTGAAGCGGTAATCTGCTATAAAAGCAAAAAGAAATCGTACCTACATGTCGTTAGGAATTCGTACCGACTTATCGTAACGAATTCGTACCGACATATCTTTACGAAGTCGTGTCAACCATTTCATACAAAAATTGTTACGATTTCGGTAATATTTCGGTGCCGAAATCGGAAGATTTTGTCGACCGGATTCGGAGCATTTTGTTTTGTATACATACACCTTTGTAAGTATGTATGTATGTTTCTTAGATACCCTGTAGGAAGTATCAATGGAGAAACACTACTGATTCAACAGTACCTTTGTCAACAATACTACTGTCGAATTGTACCGCAGAAAATGTTTTTTGCCTTAGGGGCCGTCCATATATTTGGTAACGCTGTAGGGGGGAGGGGTTGGGTTCGAGTTTTATTATGATTTGTTATGGTGGAGGTGGGGGGAGTCTTTGAAAATGTTACGTAACAGAAAATTTTTTAGTAATTTGTATGTTTTCTCATTTAATATGCTTTTCTAATTTATTTTATTATCATTTATTTAATTGATCATACGTCTTACCTTCACATTTATATTATGTATGTATACATACATACATGTGCGGAATGTCAATTTTTGATATATGAGAATTCGAATTCGAATATTTAAAATGATATCCGCGAATACGAATATTTAAAACGATATTAAATTAACTTTGCTTTATTTTAATTTACATTGTTAATTTTACAAAAACACGAGTATACATATATACATAGATATGTATATCGTCACCTAAAATCCAAAAGTCCGTAAGTACACTTTTTACTATTTTACAGGAGAAGCAAAAAACTTCATAAATTTATTCTATTTACATGTATGTTAGATGCCAAATTGAATAATGAATAAAATCGGTATTTTTAAACATATGTGAGTAAAATTTTAGGAAAATATGAATTTTGGTTAATCACATCATGATCAATCAAAAAGTCTATTTTGAATTTTTTGGTTGTTACGGCCTTTTGGATTTTAGGTGACGATATGTAAGAACCTATTTTTCAGCCCAAAAAACATGAAAATTATATTATACATATAGTTTTTCGTGAGCGTGCGTGATCGTGATAAGTTGTAAGCCACTCGTGCGTGATTGAAAATTGTTTATTCGTGAGCGTGCGTGATCGTGAAAATTTTCAAAATCATTCGTGCGTGAAAGCGCGTGAGTAAAATATTTTTCTGCGTGACCGTGCGTGTCATGAGTCAGAAAACACTCACGTGCACATCGCTAGTCTTTAGTATCGTGTGTGAAAGGCCAGTCGGCAAGAATGTGTTGCCAGATAGATTTCATGTTTTTCACGAATTGAAAAGAGTACATAAATATCAAGGCCACTTCTAGGGGTGAAATCGTCCAAAAATACAGATTTCTGTGCAAAAAATCGTCAAATCGTCAAGTCATTTTAGAAAATCGTCAAAAAAAAACGTCAAATCAATAATATTAAATTTTTTTGTATTTTAACTGTCTAATTCATAAAAAATATTGTAGGATTATTACAGGTTTATTTGACAAATTTCCCATAGAAATATGTCAAATAGGCGATTAATAAACCTGAAATATTTTTTATGAATAAGGCAGTAATTGTTTTATTACAATAACTATTACTATGGTTCAAACTTATTAACTATGCTTTCAACAAATATACACATATACATTAAATATATGTATATTACCTAAACATGAAAACTATTAAAATTAAAAATAAAAGTTAAAAAAACTTAAAATGAAATCAGAATTCACATACGTACATATATATATATTTTTAAAACAGATAATTTATAAAAAAATAATTAGCATTTTTGTTATAGAAGCATTTTATGTATAAATATCAGAATTTAACATTTTGAACACAAAAAAATCATAACATAACAAAAAACCAACTCTAAAAATGCAATACTAAAAAAAGTTTCCATATATGTTAAATTTACAAAAATCGTAATTTCTTGACCTAAAATCGGCACTAGTGTATTTTGAGAGGTGAAAATCGTCAAAATGCAGAGAAATCGTCATTTCTGGCAACAGTGATCACGGCACATTTAATACAGGTACATGCATTAGTACAACCCTATGGCAACTCTGTGCTTCTCACATACATAGTTTTACAAAGTAATTGTCAAAAAATTGTATGCAAGGCATATCAAACAGGTACACGTATCAGGCATATTGCTCATCCGCTGATTTTTTGTTTACAAGTTTATAACGAAGAGTTCGTTTGATAATTACTTTTGTGCCTTGTTTCATGCATACAATTTTTTGACAAAAACTTTGAAAAACTATGTGAGAAGCACAGAGTTGCCACAGGGTTGTGCCTAATGCATGTACCTGTATTAAATGTGCCTTGATTGTATGCATCAAGGCAAATCCATGACGGGTAAAGTTAATACTACAACAAAATACAAACAATAAAAACAATATGGTATTTTGTTGTTGCCTTGGAGGCTCGTTTGTCTAAAGCAGCTGATTGAAGTTACTCAAGCAGAGATCTAGGCCATGATGGCTCACAGGCGGCTAAGCCGAGCCGTCGATAATTTAGTTTTAGTTTGTGACTGCTCAAAATATGTGGTTGAAGCATACTGGTGATTTGGCAAAGCACCAATGAAATATATATATAATGCTTAACCACCAGCACGTAAATATCTGCTTTATTTCCTTTTTGATTCTTTTTTATCTTAAATTTTGTATTTCATGTTATTTGATTATCAGCTTCCGCCGACAATTTTTCCAAGAGCTGGTGGCGCCAAAATAAATTTCCGACGCAGGGCTCTATATATAAACAACTTTTGACACACGAGCCAACAGTTATATGAATTCGCCTTGAATTAGGCAAAAAAAAATAGATCAGCTGTGTATTCAACTTTACCTGTTATGAATTTGCCTTGGTATGCATTAAACCAGGCACAAAAGTAATTGTCAAACGAATTCGTCGTTATAAACTTTTAAATAAAAAATCAGCGGATGAGCAATATGCCTGATACGTGTACCTCTTTGATATACCTTGATAAATATTTCATTTAAAATCTTTTTATATGTATTATGCCAATATTTCTCGTGAAATTTTGATAGAGTACCAGGCTTATGCCCATTTTTCAAGTTGGTAATCAAATTGTAATTATTTTTAACTTCTAATTACATACGAAATTGTGTTTTGAGTGCATAATTAAATAATAACTTAATTTTAAATAAAAATTATCCAATTACGTACTTATTTAGTTAAAAACTAGGGGTTAATTAATAAAAAACTCATGTCGATTTTCTTGACGATTATTGGAATTTATATGCTGAAAATGCCGATGATTTTTCAAAAAAGTGCTGATTTTTCAGCAAAATCTTCTGGCAGCCCTGGCCGCCGCCTCTAGCAAAGTACTTTAATTCTTCAGTTACGCTCGTTTAAGAAAGAAGACATTTTTATTTGAAATTCGGTAACGAATGAGGAAGTTAAGTGAAGTTGAAGAAAATAATTATATTTTAAATTAAAAATATTGTGTATAGAATAACAAAGAAATTTTTTTATATAAAAACATTTGCTAATAAACGAATACAGGTAAATGAAAAAGTGAAAATGAATAAAATATAATGAAAAAGAAAAATTAAACTGACATGGAAACAAATGCAAAAAAAATAATCCTTCCAATAAAGTGTGTACACCATTCAAGTCGTTTTTCTAGCTTGTAAAAAAAAACATGAAATGAGCGTCTTTTGCTTCACAATGCGAATAAAAAAATGCAAAATATGTATATATTGCAACAAACTGGATTTTAGTTTTTGGGTTTATTGTAATATCTTTCAAAAGGAGTAAAAAAGCGTGGGTTTTATTTCACAAGTTGGAAAATTAATGTAAAAATGGAAAAAGAAAGGGTCAGGCGTCAAGTAGTCGTATAGTAAGGGTGCGTATTAAATACACATATACTTCTGATTTTTTATGTCTGTCTGCACCTACCATCTATATCCCCCTTATCCCTGTTGATTGGTTGAGTTTGGGTGTGCCTGTCTCAGTTGCGTCGACGCGTTGGCCGCGGCAGAGTAGTAACAGCCACTGCCAGTGCAGCTACCTTTGTTGTACTTCAACCATCTATTTACGTCTGCAGCAAAGAAACAAGGCAATGAAATTTGTATTCTTCGCCTTCTGTTTCTTTGTTTCTGCGCTTCGTTTTTAATGGAGTTTTCCTTTTTTGTTTGCCATTCGTTTGTACAATATTCGGCTTCGTATTGTTTAGCTCCTCGCTTTTATTGTTCATTCGGATTGATGTTTCGGTCGTTCCTTATCAATTTTGTATTTGTGTGTATCCCTTTTGGATTTTTTTTATCCTTCAGTGACTTATTTTCTTTTAAATATTTAAAAGTAAGTTAGATATGTCTATTTTTTGTGGTAATGTCAAATAACTAACTGCACTTTGTTTTCATTTGTCTATTTCAATTTATAACAAATTCCGATTTTTAACAAAAAAATATGAAGTCAAAATATTTTTTCTGAAGTTTGGGTGGAGAACAGAATGCATACATCATATGTATGTATGTACCTATGTACATATATGAAATATGGATACATGGTTTCTCTTTACTGGGCTTAGATCACATTACATTCATCATAAATAATAGCTCAATATAGTACATACTTTTACACATGTACAGATTCATACATGTACTTATGTACTTCCATACTTGTATCAACCATTGAGCTTTTGTTGAAAAAATTTATTGGATTAAATTGATGTTTTTGTCTGTTCATGTCGGGTGAATGGATTCATTTTATTATCATTGTGGCTTCATTTATATATGTACATATACATACTACATACATATGTATGTACATATGGATGCATGTGCATATCCCTGCAGAAAGTGCGAGTAGTGAAATTGTAGTGATCTACTAGTGACATTGTCAGTAGTACTACTGACCAGGTGTACCCAAGCCAATGTAATCATCTGTTGACATTTAACATTAGCTTGTCATTGAAAATCCACCACTAGACTGTAGCACTACTGACTAAGTAGTTATTTTCGGAGCACATGGAGAAATTGGCACCAAAAAAGATTCACTAGTAAATTTTAGGGGCTCTAGGCTACAATATCGATATATCCTGTCTCGTTGTCAATAGTAAAATTATAGTGATTTTATAGTGACATTGTCAATAGTGCTACTGACTAGGTGTACCCAAGCCAATGTAAATGCCTATTGACACATAACATAGTTTTGTCATTCAAAATCTACCAGTAGACTTTAGCACTATTGAGAAGATAGTTCTTTTACGACCATATGAAGACATTTGAACCAAAGATTTACTCGTAGATTTTAGTGACCCTCGTCTACATATATTTTTTAATATTATTGCACAACATAATAATAAAAGAAAAACAAAATATTGACGCGTTCATTGACAATATCACCAGAAATACACTGGAGCTGTTGTCTCTAACGTATCTCTAGTCACGCATAAAATGAAAGTTGTCGACGTTTTAAGTAGTGTAATTGTCGCTGGAGAAAGAGTATTGACATAGAGACATATGGTTCTAGGCTGACTAGAGGGATTGTATGCACATTCATACCTATGTATTTGTATGTACTTATGTTGGAATGTAGGATCTATTTGAATTAATGGTTGCTTAATATGAATTAAATTGTGGACCATTCTCTATATAAATTTTCTTTATCTTCAAGATTGCGCGTTCTGAAGCTTGATTGATTCCATTAAATATAGGGTCCATCAATTATTTTGCTTTATACACACATATATACATATACATATGTATATGCATGATTTAAAAACGGAAATAAGTTGTACATATGTACATATATACATGCATATATAATCAAACTACCCAGTTGACCAAGACTTTCATTATTGATATCAATTGCGAATACGTATACATCGAACATTATAGTGTAAAACTATCGGGAGTGACACTCAAAAATGAATCGAAAAAAGTTCACCAGTCTGCTCAGTGGAACAAATGCAGTTTAGCGAAGCAGCTCCAAATAAAATAAAAAGTAGCCTATGTGATAGAAAATTAAAAAACAAGAAAAAATATTAAATAAAAAATTGGCGGCGAGTTATGGTGCTCTGAGCTTTCTTCCACAGGAAACTGCGAAAAGTTAAAAAAAAAAGGTTTTCTTGTTAAGGCTTTCTTGCATTCCGGCCTTCGGCCAGGCTTAAGGATTTTCTCCACCATGGTGTTTCCAGGCACGGCGCAGCCTAATAAAGATTTTCTGCATTGCAAACTTTTCCGGCACTGTCTGCTATCCATTTTCTCCATCATTGTATTTCCCAAAACAGCGCTGCTCGTGAATAATTTTCTGTACATCTCTTAATTGATTTAAATATTGACCCATCACATTCAGAAATGCAAAGATAAATCACAATTGTCTATGAAAGCTTTAAAGTCCAATAACTCAAGCAATGAAGGCGGTGTCAGATGCAACTTCAACGTTTTGCGTGACGTTTCTAACTTTGGGAAAAAAGCGTGAAGCAAAATGTGTATGACACATTAAAAATTTTGACAACACTCACCGTTTGTTTCACTATTCGGTGTTATGTATAAAGGCAGAATTAGTTTGTACCTGCTTTTCTGTTCTGAATCAGCTGTTTTGTTTCTGTTGAGTTGAAAATCTGTATGTGTGGTTAGTTTTTACTTTTTCGTTCTGTTCTGTTGCGGACTAATCTTAGAAAATAGAATTCAACGTTAAGTGACAGTGTGTATGTATTAGTGTGTTGTGATATTTTATGTACAAGTGGAATCAATTCTACAGGTTGCCAGCTGATTTTTTTCACAGACAAAGTAATTGCAAAATATTTTATACAGAAAGGAACGGCACAGAACAGCAACAGAAAGTAAAGACTAATGAAGCCTTAAAACACAGCACTATTCGATTACGCTGTTGCCACCAGAGTAGCAAGCCGAAACGGCGCGGCTGGCGGCTAGCCACTCAGCCGACTTTTTTCAACAAGCCAAGCCGCCGCCGAACTACTCGGCTTATTGGCGGCTTAATGCTTAGCCGATATTTTGTCTTTTATTTTTTATATTTTTTGAATTATGTTTAATATTGTGTCTACTCAACTTGCTTATAGTTTTTATTTATATTTCGGATTGCATATGATAGCCATAGTCCCTGAAAAATGGTTGATTTTGCTTTCACATAGAGAGAAAATGTGTATATGAACGGTAAGTCCCGGTTCACACACTTCAACTTTTGTTGATCAACTCATAATTCAGTTGTAAGAGAGACGGAGGAAGAAGTTCAAATATCTCTTTTTTTCTTACAGCTGAATTACAAGTTGATCAACATAAGTTGAAGTGTGTGAACCGGGATTAAAGGAGCTGCGACAAAAATTTACGTTCTCTACTGGAGTCCCTTCTTAAATCCATCCACGTTTACATAGACTTTTTGTTGCAGCACTCAGGCGACTTTTTACAATTATTTGATCAAAGCTTTTTATTAGTTCATCCGTAGAGAAGTGTTGCAATAAAGTAACTAATTTTTAATTCAATCAGGAAGCTTAAATGAAATTTATGTATAGTCTAGTTTCTAGTGTTTAACAAATTATTTACGAAGTTATTTTTATTGGCATTTAGGACATCAATTACTGCAATATTCAAACTATTGCAAAATAAATAATGCTACAACGTGGTGATTCAATAATTCACGTACTTTTCTAGAAACAGACTGGGTTCAAAAATTTTTTTTATATGCTTCAACAAATCGGCGTTAAGCCGATCAGCCGCCGCCGAAAATATTTGTCTTTCAGCCGCCGCTGAAATTTTTGGTCGGCTTGCTACTCTGGTTGCCACGAACTCATTTTTTATGTAAATTTAGCGAAATTTTAATAAAAATTTCATAAGTACATGCGAGTTTGGTCAAACAAATTGAGTAAAGTATAAAAACTGATTGTCAAAGCACGCAAAAAGTTGAGAGTTGCTTACTTTTAACTTCGCTTTGCGTTAAAGTTCTTTATGTGACATGTTTCATATAAGCACGTACATTTCATCTTATATGTCAAAGCGAATTTTTTTTCGCAGCCAATTTTTTTACTTGTTTTCTTATTTTTTTAAAACTTTTTATCAGATCAGCTATTTAATATTTTTTTTTGCAGATTTTTCGCAGTTTCCTATGAAAAGTTCAGAGCCCCTTAACTGGAAATAGACGTCGCAGCCAACTTTTTTATTTTTCTTAGTTTTCAATTTTCTATCACATAGGCTGCTTCACTAAACTGCATTTAAGCCTATTTTTTAATTCGTTATAACTTACGCCTACAGTACACGGCATGTAAAAAGCCACATGCGTATGTGGCGATGACGCCACGGTAATTTTCAGCTTGTTGGTTGCATTTTTTTTAAAATTACTAGTGGTGACCACATGCCGTAATATTTTGATAGTATTTTTGTTCAAAGATCTAAATGTGACATATCTAGCCGAATCGAACACATTTTCTAAGGCAGCACATCTGTAAGCATGTGAATATCTACTTGTACATACATATGATACTAGTACACGGCATTTTAGCAAAGGTACTATGAGAGTCAAATGAAACTGTACACCTGGTTCTCTCTTATATCAAAAGTTTTATTTCGGTATTAAAAGATAAAAGTTTTTTAAACTTTTTTTGTCATTTACAAAACATTATAATAAAAATAAATAAATGAATAAAAATTCGAAATTCCTTAACACCAACAACAATTGAAACAAAATCAAAAATACTGCAATTTTAATGCGTCAAAAGAAATTGTAAAGTCTTACAATATGCAAAAACAAATAATGGTTACTACTTAAATTAAATTTAAAATTAATGTATTCCTGAATGTCATTTTTTTCGAAATTGTCAATCACTATTGATGGATGACCCAGGGATGGAGTTTGTAATTTTAAAAGCAACCCAGGGTTGCATATATAAATTGAGTTCGAAAAATAGTATTTTCGACATTATTTATAATAAATTAACTACTTTGAGGTGATTTATCCATATGCAAAATGTATGGTAAATCATGTATGTATAGATTAACATGATTTGCACAAATCATCATGATTTATCTAAATCATGCCGGTGGAAACATACTATTAGTATATACATATATATTTGATAATAAATTTATTTTTTAATAAAACTTTTTAATATAGATTTTTATGAAATTATCTTATCAAACTTTATCAGAAAGTCGCCAAAAGTGGAAATAAAATCGCCAAAAATTATTTCTTGTAAGTTTTTCTCATCCAAATTCAAAACGGATTAATTACTATAATTAATATAATACCCCTTTTACACACGGAAAGTTTACTTTGCAAAGTCTTAATTCAGCTGAGAGAAACACAGAAAGAGAAAGTATTCTTACCTCTGTCTTTCACACAGCTGAATTAAGACTTTGGAAAGTAAACTTTCCGTGTGTAAAAGGGGTGTAAGAAAAATCTACGTCCAAGCCATATGCACAATGTGCAAACTTTTATAAAGAGCTTTTTGTGCTTTCATACCGACGAGATCACAACAGCCGATCAGATCTCGCCGACAACAATGCTTGCTCTTATTTTTGCAAAGAAACGAACAAATTGACCTCAATTTTACCTCAAATGCAAATATCACAGTGTGTGTGTTTGAACTTAGTTGCTCTAGAGTCTAGACCATTGATGTCAGTTTCATAGCACAATTGTTCTAGGTAAAATCACACACATTCTCTTTCATTTAGTCAGCAACACTGTTGCCAATTCAGCTATTTTCTCGTCAAATCTAGCTATTTTTAATTCCATGTTGCGGGAAAAATTATGATTAGCTATTAGCGGCAATTCCAGCTTTTTTGTGCATCATAACTTGCTTTAAAATGTGAGCTTGTTTAGAAGCAGTGAACGTACATGTGTATATATTAGCAAACTATAGAGAAAATTAGATTGAAAAGCGCTACAACAATGCAGGTTTTAAAGCAGCTACTTCCAAACACACACACTGATATTTGCACTTGAGGTAAACTTTGAAAGCTTTAAAAGCTCTTAAATTTGATCTTGTTTTTTGCAAAGTAAGAGCAAGCATTGCTGCTTGTTGTGTTGTGGATGTTGTACTATCGTCGTTGTGAAATCACAAAAAGCTCTTTATAAAAGTTTGCACATTGTGCATATGGCTTGGACGTAGATTTTTCTTACTCCACTTTTACACACAGCTTGGACGTAGCTGTTTTAAAGCCAAAAAAAAAAATTAGCTAATGTACGTACTAACATCCATCCTCACATCCATTTTGGAATGCGCTTTTATACAACCAGAGAAAAAACAGCTTACAATCAATAAAATCCACATTGAATTATTAAGAAACATTAACGAAAGTCTAGTCATGTTGAAATTTCTTATTTCAATGTGGAAAAATATTAATTTACAGTATTAATTTATTAATTTTATTTATTTCTACACACAAAAAAATTCATAGGTTATATTTCCTAAAATTGTGGTATAATTTTAACTAAGTGAAAGTGTAGAATGGCATTTACAAAGTTTTTTAGATAATTCAATAAAAATTTTGGTTGATTTCTATGTTCGAAAAATCAACTAAAATTTTAGTTAAAAGTCTTTGACGACTAGGTAAATTACCTAAGTAGCAAAGTAAATTTATACATATATAATGCGGCAAATTATCATGGATTTGAGTTAAAATAACTATTTATAATTCGATAATTTTTCTAATAATATTCAAAGAATTTTTGCATTTGAGAATAATATATTATTATTTATTAATTTATATTTATATGCATGTACATATACATATATATAATCAGTGTTTATGTCTGTTATTGACCTAACCGCCTATTAGACGGTCATATTTGGTATGTGAACATGATGTGATGATATATACTCGTTTAAAAGATCTGATAGTCTTACACAGAGAGAAGCAAAAGGCCGGCCGTGGGCACTTAGTTATTCTCTTATTTACACGTGCGTTCGTACAAGCATGCATTTTACTCTCTTTTATATTATACATCAGTGGTGTCAAAAATAAAACTATAGTTGTATGTCTGAGAAAAGCTGTCTCATTCGTCTCTGAAGTACATCGAAAAAAAGAAATATTTGCAACAAATGCAGTTTTGTGAAGCAGCTCAAAATATATAAAAAGGAGTCTATATGATAGAAAATTAAAAAATAAGGAATAAAATTTAAATAAAAAAGTTGCGGGCTACCCATATTTTCCGAGTTACGGCGCTGTAAACTTTTCATAGGAAACTGTGAAGAAATTCCAAAAATAAATTTTTAAATAGCTTATCTGATAGAAACTTCAAAAATAAGAAGAAAAAATTAAACAAAAAAATTAGTTTCCAATTATTGGTCCTTTAAGTTTTGATATTAAATGCAGTTTAGTAAAGCTGCTCCAAAAAAAACCAAAATGACTTTAATATATATTCATTTCTTTCCTTAAAAGTTTTGTAACATAAAATATATTGAATGTCGCAAAAAGCATTACTGATCATAGAATATTTTTCGCATACCACTTTCTTCTTTCACTGTATCTGTAAAGAATTTAATACACCCGCTGCGCATGTGTTATCGTCGCTGTTTCATTGGCGACTAAATGGAAGAGAATAAGAATGTGTGTGATTTTAGTTTGCACAATTGTGCCATGAAACTGACATCATTGTTATACATATACATATGTATGTATGTGTTTGCTTGACTTTGGTCTAACAACACAACAGTCTCTCTGATAACACCATGTTCACATACGTCCCATAACCACTAGATCTTGGTCCAACAACATTTAAACATTTATATTGGTTTGATCATGGGTTTGTGCCTAAAATGAACGACTGAACGATTTGGCCCCAGCTCTAATAGCCGCTTCTATTTGATTACACAGTGAGCACTCCTACATAACAAAAATTCATAATTTTCTTCTTCTTTTGCATTTGTATACATACAAACACAAACACAGCAAAGATAAAAATAAGACAACGTTTGCCGGGCTTAGCTGGTTTATCTATAATAATTAAAAAATAATAAATTTACACAAATATAAAACTTTAAATTTCATGTTACATACCTTTTTGCTCAAAAATTTTCTTTTGACAAGAAAATAGAAAACAATTCAATAAAAATAATTTCGAAGAAGATACCTTATTGTAGTAGGTGTATTAACTTGGATTTTAGGTAAAGTGTAATGTACAAATTACCTAACTGCATAGTTAATAAAACCCAAGATTTTTACTTTCATATAAAAAAAGTTACCTATTCAAGCTTAGTTAATATTACCTCTTATATTTTTTTGTGTGTAAATACCTCAATATACATTTTCTATTATATTGAAAATTATTGAATTAAGTTTTGCTGCTTTTCCATGCATAAGTACATACGTTTATATTATTAATCCTTTACATAGTGTCCACACCTGATGAATTTATATCATGATGAATGTCAAATTGATGTGATGAAAATTCATCACGTATAGACTCAATTTATTAATATTTTTGTAGCGTTATGATATAATCATCAGAGCTCACGGCCTGATGAATTCATCTTGATATCAAATGTCATTTTATGTGTTATTGTGAATTTAACGTTTATTTATTACACAATTTTCGTTTAAAAAATGCGACACAACAATTCTTTGTGACCAAAGAATTAAACAACACGCAAATTATTTATTTTTGGCAATTATTTTTCAAATATTTGTTTGATTCATCATAATATAAAACCATCAACGTCTACTCCTTTGTGTTGATATTAATGAAAAAATGACTGTTGCTCTGTCATATTACGAGGTCTGATATAAAATCATCAGGTGTGTACACTATGTTACGCTTTAGATATTTGCTATGTCTGCATCTTTTATTATATGTATTCAAAAAGAGGCGTTTGTGATAAAAAAAAATGCAGTACTCCAAACTGGGAACTCGCCATGCAAATCAGCAGTTATGTCAGCAGTTATGTCAGGCCAGAATTAGTTTGTACATGCTGTTCCGTTCTGTATCAGATGTTTTGTTTCTGTTCAATTGAAAATCTGTGTGTGGTTTGTTTTTCCTTTTTCGTTCTGTTCTGTTGCGGACAAATCTGTAGAAAATAAAATTCAACGTTAACTGACAGCAAAAAATTTTTATGTATTAGTTTGTTGTGATATTTTGTATACGAGTTTAATCAGTTCTATAAGTTGCCAGCCGATTCCTTGCACAGAAAGAATAATTGCAAAATATTTTGAACAAAAAATTACGGTAACGAAAAGTAAAAACTACACACAAAAAAATTCATAGGTTATATTTCCTAAAATTATGGTATAATTTTAACTAAGTGAAAGGGTAGAATGGCATTTACAAAGTTTTTTAGGTAATTTAACAAAAATTTTAGTTGATTTCTATGTTAGAAAAATCAACTAAAATTTTAGTTAAAACTCCTTAACGACTAGGTTAATTCATATTTTTGTTTTCTGTGAATTATCTAAATAGCTAAGTAAATTTAAACATATATGATCCAGCAAATTATCATGGATTTTAGTTAAACTAAATATTTATAATTTAACAATCGTCATGGATTTTAGCTTTCTTCGCGAATATCAAATATTAATTAAAGAATTTTTGTTAATAATTTATTATTAATCTATTAGAAAGTATTCTAATATGTTTTCCATGTTTAGGTATGTACATACATAAATATATTGAAAGTAATCAAATGTCTCCGGATTTATAAAAAAGTTGATTTCCATAGCATTTTAATAAACATATATTTTTTGAATCCTTCGGCATAATTTTAGCCAGGTCTCACGTAATGCATACTTGCCGGCTTCTGTACATACACCTATTTTACGCAAATTAATACCAGTTAAGTAAGTTAAGTAAATTTTATATGAACGAATCTCAAGAATGTACAAATGAGCCTCCTCGTTTGGTGGTGGGAATTCAATTTAACGTTCAATACGACCAGGACGCAAAATATCAATCCGATTTGTGGCCATTACTATTTTTCGTAGCCTCAAAATCATCCAAATGGTTCAGTAACTTTAAGATTGCACGTTGAAATTCAGAGTTCTGAATAAGATTTAATAGGAGAAGAACCAATTGAATCAATTTCATCCATGAAAATAATTGAAGGCGCTTTCCCCCGGTATCAGCTAGCTTATCTATAATAATAATGAAAACAATTACACAAATATAAATATTTATAAAATTTCATGTACATACTTTTTGCTCAAAAATTTTCTTTTGACAATAAAATATAAATTCATTTAATAAAAATAATTTCGAAGAAGATACCTTTCTGTAGTAGTTATATTAACTTGGATTTTAGGTAAAGTGTAATGTAAAAATTACCTAACTGCATAGTTAATAATACTCAAGTTCTTTACTTTCATATAAAAAAAAGTTACCTATGCAAGCCTAGTTAATATTACCCCTTATATTTTTTTGTGTGTAATGGGGCCTTTACTTTTACTTTACTTTACTCTATAATACAGAAGCCTGCTTTATTTGAAGATTTTTTTTACTGGGAATTCCCGAATTCTTTACTAAGAATTAGGTATCAATTCTACTTGCAATAATACTAACGTTGAATTGGTTTAAAATGTTTAGTTAAAAATAATATCGCTTTTAATTTTTTTTTAAATATGTATACAATGAGTCTGTTACATACACTCGTATGTACATATGTATAGGTTTTTTAATAAAATAAGAACTATATTAACCTTTTACATTGCTTTTATTTGGTATTTTATAAAATTTGCAGGAAAATTTGGGAAGTATGAAATAAATTAACACGCTATCGTACCGTAAAATTTTTTAAATAACCTAAACATAAATTTGTTTTTTTTTTAGCTATTTATCGCTAAATTTTCAAATATTTTTGAAATTTAGCTATTTTCTTGTCTACTTTAGCAACAGTGGTCATCAATGAGACAGCAACAGTGGTCGTCAATGAGACAGCGACAATATCACATGTGTAGCGGGTGTATTAAATTTTTTATAGGAACAGTGAAAGAAAAAAAGTGGTATGCGAAAAATATTCTATGATCGGGAATGCTTTCGCGACATTTAATGTGTTTTATGTTACAAAACTTTTAAGGAAATAAATGAATATGTATTAAAAAGACATTTTGATTGTTTTTTGGAGCACCATCACTAAACTTCATTTTCTATCAAAACTTTGAAGACCGATAACTCAGGAAATATGGGTCGCAGCCAATTTTTGTATTAAATTTTTCTTCTTAATTTTTAAGTTTCTATCAGATAAGCTATTTCAAAATTTCTTTTTGGAGATTTTTTACAGCTTCCCATGAAAAGTTCAGACCCTCATAACTCGGAAAATATGGATTGCGCCAATTTTTTTATTTAATATTATTTTCTTATATTTAAATTTTCTATCACATAGGGCTAGTTTCTTACTAATTAGTTAAACTTAGTTTAACATACGTTTGAGTTAACCAAGACAAATTTAAACGGGGTTTAACCGACCATGTTCTTTTTCAGTGATGGATTATCAGCTGTCCATTTAGTCCCTGTCCATACTGCAATTCTTGAGTTTATTGGTGAGAGAGGTGAGAAAATTGGGAAGGGGTACACAGTTTCATGTGCTCGGCAATTCTCTTTTGAATTCGTAAATATTAATTTCAAGTTGTTGTTGTATTTGACGTTTTTTATAATTTTATTTCTTCAGTTGTATGAAAAATAAAAAAATATAACAAAAAGTAAATATAATTGTTAATTTTTCATGGAAATTTGTGGTGTTTTAATTTTTTTTTTAATACATAATTGCAATATTATAATTTCGTAATGTGGACACTTATGCAATTTGAGAGCAGAATTTTAAGAAATTGCAGCAACAAAAATTTCAAGTCTGGACGAGGACTTAGCTAGAAATGCCATACTTTGTTTTCGGTATAGATGTGGCAGTCTTGAAATATTTTACGTAAATAGGGCAACACTTAAAAAGCGGTGTGACAATTCTTTAAGTTTATTTTAAAAAAACTTCAATAAGTCCTCGTCCACACTTGCAATTATTGTTGCTGCAATTTCTTAAAATTCTGCTTTGAAATTGCATTTGTGTCCACATTATGAAATTTTAATTTTGCAATTATGCATTAAAAAAATTATATTGCACCACAAATTTTCCTGAAAAATTAACAATTCTATTTAATTTTTGTTATATTTTTTTGTTTTTCATACAACTGAAGAAAATTATAAAAAACGTCGAAAACAACTAACAACTTGAAATTAATAAGTACGAATTTCAAGTCAAAAGGGAATTGCCGAGCACATGAAACTGTGTACCCGTCCCCAATTGTCCTATCCAAGTTATTCTGGTTTCATAAAACTTTTGTCGTCATAAAAAGCATCAATTTTATTTATGTATGAATATATTTATATAAAATTTTTTTAGTAAAACTTTTTTCAATTGCCTAATATTTGTTTCATACATTTCTCATTTGACAGTTCTAACTTAAGTTTAACTGAGAAATGTTGCTCGGTTAAACCTAGATTATTAACTACATAGATAACCTTTATTTGAAAAACAAAACTTTATGTTTAAGCTACAGTTAACTGACAAGTAGAGTTTATCTTTATGTTAAAAACTAGCTCATAGACTCCTTTTTATATTTTTTTGAGCTGCTTCACTAAACTGCATTAGTCTCAAATATTTATTTTTTCTATGTACTTCAGAGACGAATTACACAACTTCTCTCACACATACAACTATAGTTTTATTTTTGGCACCACTACTCTAGACCTGAGCTGCCCAAAGTGGCACCAGAATGCCGAACATCTTATATAATTGAATAGACTTCCAGAAAAAATATCGAGAAAAGTTCGAAGCTTTAGCGAACATTAAAATTTTTTTAAATACGTGTCTGAATCAAACAGTTTTTTATTAGTAATTAGCGGTTACGCTCTTTTGGGCACATGGCACACATGAAATGCCAGATGTAAACTCAGCCTTTGTGAGTATTCGTTTTTATCAAATCTCAGGTCAAGTGGGTATGATGTCTTTCAATACCCTGAAGTTTAAAATGTGTTTGTGTTAATAATGAAAGAATGTCAATAGTAAAACTCTACATTCGTGCGAACAATGTTTTTTTTTCAAGTACTGCGTAGTTAAGGCCACCGCCCTTGCGCCAACAAAAACAACTTATGCATGTACATTTATTTTTGTATATATTTGCAAATGACGGATTGATTGTCCACACATTTATACATTTGCAAACAACAGATACATATTAAAATAAATAAAATAAATAAAATAAGAATGTTTCTTATAATATTACAGCCTTATTTATAAAACTTATTAAGGCTTTATAAAGGGTTTTTAAAGCAAATTTTCATACAAAATTTTTCCATAAAAAGCCTTTATAAAGCCTTAATAATTTTTATAAATAAGGCTGAATAAATCGTCGCTTGGTTATTGGTTTGCGGCACGGTATATACACTATGCAGCATAAGTCAAGGTACCCCAGCTGAAATAAATAAACTTACCAAATTTTCAACAAGATGCGCTGTTAATTTTTTTTTGTTTATCATTTTTTAATTTATTTATTCTTTAATATGAGAACAAAACAAAAATGATTCTTCCAGAACATAAAAACATATAATTTTAAATTAAAAACTTTGGTGACTTCATGTTTTTTGTACAGCAAAGTCTTGGTACCTTAAAAAAAAAATTATACCTAATATCTAGTGGGATATCCTTTAATACGAAGAACTTCGTTCAGCCTATTTAGGATTGAATCGACAAGTTTTTTTTGCATACTCTGAAGATATTTTTAGCCATTCGACCATGAGCAGAGTTTTGAGCTGATTTTTACTAGAAATTTGGTGACTACGTACCCTTTTTTCTAAATGATCCCACACGTGCTCAATTGGGTTCAAATCTGGGCTTTGTGGAAGTGTATTAAGCATGTGTGGGGTATTGTACGCAAGCCACATCTTGACATCAGCTGCAGTGTGTTTAGGATCGTTGTCCTGTTGAAAATAGAAATCATTTGAAATTTGTAGCTTTTCATCACTGACGTAAATTATTCTTCAGTATATTTAAATAAAAACTGTCTTATTCATAATTTCATCTATAAACACCAGATTCCCCACACCTGCAGCTGACATACAGCCCCATACCATCACACTACCGCCTCCATGTTTAACAGTTTTTCTTGTGTTTTTCGGATTGAGCTCTTCATTTGTTTTTCTCCACACTAATGCGCGGCCATCCGATCCAAAAATATTATATTTTGATTCATCTGAAAAGATAACTTTCTGCCAAAACTCACTTGGTTTGCTGTTGTATAAATTTTCGAAGTCTATTCGCTTCTTCCTGTTTGTTTCGTTAATGTATGGTTTCTTTCGTGCTGTACGTGCATTATACCCAGCTCTTTTGATCGATCTGCGTACTGTATCTGCAGAAATACTTTTGTCAAGAGTCTCACCTAACTCGGTGGCAATCTGTAGTGCACTTTTAAATGGATCCTTCTTGATTATTGCTTCTATTGTTCTCTCTTCCCTGTTAGTAAGTTTCCGAGGGCGTCCTGCTCTGGGATTGTTTTCAATTCTATTTTCTTGTATAAAGCGGTTTATAACTTTTTGGATGGTGGATTTGCTTCGATTCGTTATAATAGCTATTTCAGAATAAGATTTACCCTATTTTGTGGTTATTAACAATGATAGTGCGTTCTTTAGTTGTTAATTCCTTACGAGACATTGTATTTCTTTTTTTTTATCACTAAAACTCAGGTTTTTCTTCTACTTATTTCTAAAAATATTCTTGATTAGTTTTATTTTATAAGTTCCGTTATAAATACAAAAATAAAAGTTCTAAAATAAGCGTTGCCGTATTTTTTCTAAACAGCATACAAAGGGTACCATGCTGTGCATATATATGGAGTTAAAAAATTTTTTTAAGTATAGTTCTTATATTTTCTTATTTTCCACAATTTTTTTTTTTTTTTTTTTTTTGGGATTGTATATAAATTAGAAAATTAATAAAATAATAAATAAGAGTTAATAAATATATATATATATATATATATATATATACTTTTTAAAATTTATAAACTTGCTGATATGATCTGGGGTAGCTTCACGTATGCTGCTCTCTGTATATTCAAAATACATTATGTCTGCAGCAAACCAATAACCAACCGACGAAATTTTAACCAGTTCCCGAAGCATGTGCTGATATGATGAACGCGGTAACTCTAAACAAAAAGGGAGCATTTGTACTTGAGAAGTAAACAAATGTTCTCAAGTTTAATGATGAAACATAATAAGTCTACAATTCTGCGTTTGTTCGCCAGCTTATCATTTTATTTCAAGTTATAAAAAAAATTGTTTGTTGTTTTAGCAATAAGAAAATATTGCAAAGTGAAAGAAGTTGAAAAAAGTTTAACTTTATTTTTTGGCTTAAAATGTAACTTTCTAGCTTATTTTAGCTCTTTTTAAAGCGTGATTTAGCTTAATATTATTTTAAAATTATTTTAAAATAGTCGATACATTCATATTTATACTATACATGTGTGTATAAAGTTAACTTTTGTTTTACCTTTACTTTTTGTATTGTTTTATCTAGGCGCACGGTAGTGCGCCAGCCAAGTTCCGGCCAATGCACGCAGTGTGTATATTTACAGGAAGCCATTCGAGCTGTTTTTTCCCCCCTCATAACTTTGTTCCCCGCAATCGTAAAATTATAAAATTTAAACCATAATTAGAATTAATTCATGTAACCTCATATGCTAAGTTTGAAAGTTTTGCAATGAATGGTTCCGGAGATAAGCAGATGCAAAAAGTGCATATTTTAAGACATAATCACTGACTCACTCATAAATATTATGAAGCACTTCCGCTATAGCTAGATATCTGAAATTTGGTACACAAGTAGACCTAGGTGAGCAATGAACTAGAAAAATCTGAAAACCCGAATATTTTAACAATAAAAATTAAAATTTGCGCTGGTGAGCTGAAATTTGATACAGAATTGGGTATAGGTGAACCATAAACTAAAAAATCTGAAAACCTGAAAATTTTAGCCAGGAGGGCGGGGCTACGCCCATAAAAGTCGGAATTAAGAAAGCAAATCTAAGGCGCTTAATGGAAGCTATTTTATTGAAACTTAGCATATATACTGCGATAATGCAAGGCTATAAATTTTTTATTAAAAAGTGGGCATTAACAGGCCCATACAATTTAAACCTCATTTTCGTGTAGTACGGCTCAGCATATTTAGATATACTATTTATGTATGTATTATTATCCGTTTGCAACGAAACTTGACACGAATAATAAGCACTGGCCGAAAAAATCTTGAGTTTGGAAAAGTGGGCAGGGTTACGCCCATAAAAATTAAAAGTTGAGCTAAGGAGCTTAAATTTTATATACAAGTAGGTCTAGGTGAGAAAAGAACAAGAAAAACTTGAAAACCCGGAAATTTTACTCAGAGGGGCAGGGCTGCGCCCATAAAAACTAAAAATTTAAAGTTCCGTCTATGAGCTGAAATTTGATACACAAGTAGGTCTAGGTGAGAAACCAATTATAAAAATCCGAAAACTCAAAAAATGTTACCAGAATGGGCGGGGCCACGCTAATATTGTTTGATACTAAAACCTTAACATACAGCTTTCAACTCAAGCCACTTTATTGAAACCTTGCATCCACGTTGCACGTATACAATACTTTAAACTATCACCTAAAAAAGTGGGAGTGAATACTCCCATAAAATGTTAATATTGTGTTTAATCTAATTCGGTCTAGCATATGTTAGAATAAAATTAGCATGAATTATAAGCGCTGCTCACAACAAAATTGTGAGTTTAAAATAATGGGAGGGCTAATGCTCATAAAATTTAAAGGTATAACTCGCGCTAGAGATCACTAAAAAAAATCTTAAAAAACCAGGGGGTCTACTCTGTAATTCGAAACGAAAGAAAATGCTTTCGAATTTACATATTATAAGCATACAAATTCGAAAGAATTTGCTTTCGTTTCGAATTACGCAGTAGACCCCCAGAAGTTTCAACCAGGGGGCAGGAACAAGTACTGTAAATTCAAAATTAAGTTCAATGTTGTTGAAAATTTTCATGCACATTGATTGCACTTATCCAAAATAAAAATTTCCTGTTTTGAAAAGTGGCTGTAACTACACCCATAAATCTTGATTTTTCTTTCATGTACAAAACTTTACATGAACCATAAGCACTAACAGATATAAAAGTCGGCGGGGCCAACCCCATAAAGATTTTACTTAAAATTATACTGTAGAGAGCTGAAGTTTCAAAGGTACCACACGACATGTACATGTTTTACAGTGGGAAATTTGACAAGTCAGATGTAAAAAAACATTTCGTCTACGGGGGCTTAAGCTTAAGCTGAGAAAATAGGCGGGGTCACGCTCACTGAAGTTTACGCCGTATTTTACATGTTTCTTTCAAGACGACTGTTACCAAATTGCGTATACACTTGCGACCCGTTGTAATGACACAATAGTGCATTTTTAAGGTATAAAATCCAACACCCATCACGCTCTAATCCATTATTTTATGTAACTATGCCATTTTCAACTAGAACAGTGACCATGAATAGAAATAAAACACACTAGAAATTTTAAGTTTAAAAAGTGTTATAGAAAATTTTTCAACTTGTGTGTATCGCATAGGCTGACTTCATAAATGCTGCTTGCAATCAGTGCTGCCAGAAAAATTATGACTATTGTCCCCAATGTCAAACGTCATGTCCCCAAAAATCCCCATTTCAACAGAAAAATCCTAACTTTTGTCCCCACAAATATATCATTCATAAAAAACGATTATTAAGCCCTATGCGCAGGGATGCGAAATAAGATTTTCACAAAGTTACAAGAAAATTGTACTTTTTTCAGTACGATTGCCAAACTCTTTATTTTTATTTTTTAAATGTTTTTATTAACTTAAAACGTACATAAATTCAATGGTACATGCATATATTTACATAACATATGTATGTGTGCAAAAACTTCACAATTAACAAAGAGGTACTTTCAAGTTTATTTATTACAATATTATTAAATAATACTATCAATTAATATTAATGTTTAATTTTAGAAGGTACCTAAAAGAGTATTAGTTTTTGAGATCAGAATATAAAACTAAAATTTAGGATTTACTTTTCCATCCATTGTTTTGATTCGATTGGAGTCAGTCGAAGTAAACAATCTGAAGAAGATAATAGCAAAAAAAATAATCACCTCTTTCGTGAGCAGTTTTTCCCTTGAAATATTTTCCCCTGAAATGTGTTCCCTTTCTTGATTCCCCTTATCGTGACTAATATTTTTCACATGGATTTTTTCACTTTTCGCTTCATTTTGTTCACTTTATTTTTGCAGGCGAACTGAATTAATGCACTGCGTAATTTCAATACTATACTTGCAATTATATATTAAAATTTATAAATTATAATTTTTAGGGCAAGATCAATAAATAATCCCCGCGATTCATTTCATTGAACATGAATATCTTTGGTTTGCATGCGTAAATTTTATGGCTGTGGTATACTAAAAAAAATTTTGTACGGCGCCAAAAACAATTAAAAACACAACCTTACACTATATTACATTTCATCTGAAACCCAAAATATGTGTATCTCTTATTACTAAACTTAATTTGTTTGATTTTAAATTAATTCTGAAGCTTTACAAGTCTTCTTCCCGTTTTTTTACATTCACTACGCATTGATAGCGGGAACAAACGTTCCCATGAAATTGAAGATTGCAAATTTCTCGTCATGGGGAATGAAAATTTCATTGGAACTAAAATTTCACATTTTATTCACGATAGGGGTGAATACGAATTTATGAAGATATTACATACATACATACATTCTTGCAATCGAAATATTCTAAATAATTTCCCAATCCAAAACTTCATAGACATCAAGTTCGTCTCCATACTCTACAACCCGCTTGTACATATTTTCCGATTTGAACTTTTTTATCATTTCTTCAGGAAGGAAGCTCAAATTTATGGCAGCAGATCTTATAAATATTTAAATGTGATTTTATTCTTATTAAAGATTCTAACATTTCATATTGCAGATTATTCCTTAATTTGGTTTTGGTAGTCTTCATGCATGAAAATATTCTCTGCACAAACGCATTACTTATTGGCACTATCAACAGGTTGAACACAGCAGCTGCAATTTCACCAAAGAAGTAATTTCCGGAATTATCTTCGTACTGATATACTATAGCCCAAAAGCCAAATATGTCTTTAGGAAAACTTTGTTTTGTTTATTTCCGCCAGTCGATATAAGCAATTTTATTCCATTGGCTTACATATACGCTCAATGCCACTTTTGGATCTATAACATTTTTAAAAATTCCATACACCGAATCAAATCTATGTTTTGTAATGTGCTTAAATTGCAAATTTTTAAAAAGTTCAAAGTTTTTTCATATTTTCTGGGAATCACACTTACATAGTTTTTTTTTATGAGTGACACAATAACTAAGGTAGAACCGTGCGTAGAACAATTGTACAATCAAAACTTTCAACAGTCATTTTCCTTTTTCAAAAGAAAAAAAAATGTAAATTAACATTAATTAACAAGAGCTAGTTCTGCAGCTGCGAGCACGGTTTTGCCTATATACATATATATGTTCGCGGTATTACCATGATAGTAATATCATCTTCATTATACATATGTCAACATCCACGATTATTTTCCTGACACATGCAAATTGTTAGAGCTCACTGCAAAGAAATTAATTTACAAGGCAAAGCAATACTTTAAGCACCCCATACACGTTTCAATTCAATTGTGAATTGAGTCTTTCAATTGAATTGATTCTTGGCCACACATTTCATAAACTGAATTGAAAGATTTTCATTCAACTGTCAAATTTATATTTTTTCACAATTAAAAATTTTAAAATTTAAAACTTCTGTTGCTTTCATTCATTAATTTTAATATTTTTTATTTAGAATTCGATGAAATTAAATAAAATTTTAAAAATACATAACTTTTTCTATACAAAATGAAGCTACAAACATAAATTCTGACAGCAAATCAAGAGACTTGGGCACACACAGCACAATCGAATTGAAAGATTTACTAGTCAACATGAAAAATCAAAATCTTTTGATTTTTCTTCAACCAGCTCGACAACTGCCAAACTAATCAATTGACAAAGCCATACACGCTTTGATTTGGACAACAACCGACTCAATTGAAAATTGAATTGAATCGTGTATGGGCTGCTTTATGGTAACACTATTTTGACAATCAATGAAATACCAAGGCACATCAATCAGGTACCCGCGATTCTACAACAAATATTACAACAGCAACAACCACATGTACTTTGTTGGTATAAATTACCTTCTTACTTTTCAAAATAGGGTAGCATCGTCAGATTGCATGTTCATTATAGGAAATGTCAAACACCATACAAAACTGAATATTCGATAGGTGTTTATGGATACCCAAACAAAAGCATGCTTTTAGGCTTATACCAAATTTGACATTTAGATTGGTATAATGACATTAGTCACCTGGTGTTGTGCTGCCACCTAATAAATGCGCCTTGATGAAATACATTTTAGTTCATTTATGAACGCACAAAAGTTGTTTAGTTGTTTCATTGAGTATAAATTTTGTAAAATTAATTTTTTTTAATGAATGTTCAGCAAACATGCGCTAATCTTTTCAAAACCGCTTTCGAATTGGCTTATAATGATAAAAAATATACCAAGGAAAAAGAATAATAAATGAAAATAATGCACAAATTTGACAGATGGTGTGCATTGAAAAGCATTGCCTTGCAATAATGAACTCGCGGCATTGCCAAAAATAACTCTGCTGTGTTTATGAACACTACGCATTTCAGTGTTGCATTGCAAGCTGCATTTATGAAGTTAGCCATATTCTTGAGAATCATTGTTGCCAAAGGACAATTTTTCCCAACAATAAGACAATATGTGTGATGAGAATTTACTAATTTTTTTATTTTCAGAAAATTATTATGGCAAACCAGAAAATTTGGTTTGTCAACGTACATTGTCATGCATGAAAAAACGTGACATGCAAAGGCATTTTTAAGCATACATTTAAATTATTTTAAGAAAATTTTCTACAAAACTATCTCTTTACTCATCTTTACATCTTTACATTGGCCTAGCAACAAGAGAAGATGTATTTCTTCATAAACAAAACTTGAGTGTTTCTTTTGACCATAATAAAATCAAGTTTGGTTTTGGAGATTTAAAATTTCAAGTTAGGGAAATGAGACAAAAATTTAACTGGCAACACCGATTCGTGGTAAGAGTATAACACACACAATTGTAAAATGTAATGGTATGGGTTGCCGACCACGCCCTGTCGGATTTTTATTAGCTAGCTCAAAATATAGGTGACTTTTTGCTAACTCATTTATAACTAGCTTCTGAACTAACTCATAAATGATACAGATGTGAGTCAGTTGTTTTTTGCACAACTGTCTCCTTCCCGATAAGTATTGAACTAACTTTAAGCTAGCTGAAAACTGATGCTGAGATTAGTGAGTTGTTTTTGTACAACTAACATCTCCTCGATAAGTTTTGAACTAACTTTTAGCTAACTCGAAGCTGATGCAGAGATGAGTCATAGTTTATCGAGACGATGTCAGCATAAAATTCATGTTTGTGTTAACTCTGTGCCGTCTTTATAATATGTGGCGCAATAGCAAAGTGTTAAGTATGATAGCTAACAAAAAAGTGATCACGGTTCGATACCAATTCTAGTCTCTAAAAAAGTTTAAAATTGTTTCAAATTTAATTTGACTAAAAATGTTAAACATAATGGTTAGCTAAAAAAATACCTTTTTTTATGTGCAAACATCTATACGCTAGGGGGTAAAAATCTTTTGACTTTGATTTCTTTGCTGAGATTTCTTTGCTTTTCTTTCACAGTATTGTCAAATCGGTGTGAGCTATGTATGAGAGTATTAGTGTTTGATAGACTTGGGTCGAACTCGTTCACTAGTTCATTTTTGCCACAAACCACTGATCAAACGAACGAGTTCGACCCAAGTCTAGTGTTTGAAAGAAGCAATACCAAGCAGAGAAACAAGTCGACCGGCTCGAAGCCGACGGTGCGCCGCCGCCGGTTATTTTTCTGTATATTTCCGTAGACCAAAGGTGAAAATGAACCTTAAGAGCTACGGACTTGAAATTTGGACACAATGTGTAGACATTTGGCCACTACAACAACAAATACATGAGAGTTGAAAATTAAAGGGTGTTCCAAAACGAGCAACGAAAAATGTTAAAATCCCATGTAATATAAATACATACAATTGTATGTACATATATACACTTGAAATTTTAAAAGTTAGTGTATTTTTATACAGACTACAACAATTAACACTAAATTTAAAAAATTTAAATTAATCCATCAGTTAATGCAATTTTGACTTTGAAATTTTGACAACTTGCTGTATCTTGGAAACCGTAAGAGCAAAACTCTTGAAATTTTCAAAAACGGTAAAACTAAAAAATCAAAAAAATATAAAATCGCCAAATATAAAAAAATCGCCAAAAACAAAAAAAATCGCCAAAACGAAAAAAAGCACCAAATTAAAAAAAAAATCTGTAGGACTAAAATAAATCGCGAAAAACTGAAAAATCGCCAAAATTAAAAAAATCCTTAAACAACAAAATCGCCAATATGAAAAAATCGTCAAAATGACAAATTGCCTAAATAAAAAAACCCCAAAAACAGAAAAAATAGCCAAAATGAAAAAAACCAAAAAAAAACAAAAAAATTGCCAAAATGAAAAAATCGCCAAAATGAAAAAAAATTGCGAAAATTAAAAAAACCCAAAAAGAGAAAAAACGCCAAAACGAGAAAAAAGCGATAAAACTGAAAAAAACGTTTAAACTGAAAAAACTTAAAAAAGGAAGAAAGCTAAATCAAAAAAAAAAAAAATTATCAAAACGAATGTGCGCGAGTCAAAGTCGCACTTTACTGAATTTATTTTAATTGCAATGCGTACACAACAACAATAACAGCAACAACTAAACGATGAACAACAGTAATTAAAAATTAAAAAGTAAAAGTAAAGGCATTTACCATAGATGACCACTGCAGTACCACTAAAGTTTCAGTAAAAACAATAAAAAAAATTTTAAAAAGTAAATTTTTACTGATTACTAAAATTTTTTTCTACAATTTTTATAAATTTCCTAAATGATTAAATGAAAGTATTATACAATATTTTGAAAAATATATGAAAAAATATGTGTTGGATATAATGTTTGGAATAAAATCATAAAGCAAATACATGCACCTTCTAGCAGAGACTATTACTAATAATTGTTTTAAAGAATCACAACTGCGGCTTTTTTCCGTCCATAGACAAGACGGCACAATCGTCTAACAGAATTAGGGCATTAATTAATTAATTTAAAAATAGATACTAAAAGCATAAGTACTTCCAACTTAAAACAAAAAAATTCCATTACTAGATGTTTACACATCTCCTATGTCATCGGACTCACATTGCTTTTTTTTTTTACAAAAATGTGTAATTGTCTCAACAAAAATTTGGGAATAAATAAAGCTATATACATAACTACATACATATCTGTGAAGTTTGAAAAGTGATTATGTAATAACTTAATCTCATATTTTTAAGTTTTCTGCTTAATACAAATCTTTCAACTACATTTTCATCTAAGTTTGGCTTTGAGAAATCAAATTTATTGATGTTTTTGATTAGTTGACAATGAATTTTCATTAAATATTAATTGATATTGCTTTTTTTAATCTACAGAATATGTTTCTTGTTGATTGTAACATCCTTTTAAAAAAAATTGTTTAATAACCGGTCAGATCTTTTGGTAAGTCTATTTCACAGATTTTATAGGCTCTTAGCAACTGTTGACGAACACCAGGAAATGAATGGAATTTGAAAAATGCTGCACTCACTCATATTTTTAATTATGCCCTAATTCAGTAAGAAGATTTAGGACGTTCTTTTGATTGAAAATAATTTTCTTGTTTTTTCTTTTTTTTTCTCTAAATTATTTTTTCTTTCCTAATGAATAACAAAAATTAAAAATTTTAAAAACCCCCGACTTTTTTCAGAAAAGATGTTATATCTTTTAAGCGGCTGGACCGATTTTCTTCACCCATAGCTAAGAACCCTCTCGATCAAGTCATCTTTCAAACAGAAAAAACTAAATGAAAATCAGTCCAGCCGTTTAGCCTGTATGTTTACACAGACAGACACACACATACACAGACACACAGACACACACTACAAACTTATAACACCCCTTTTTTTAGTCGGGGGTTAAAAATAGAAATATTATTACCATGTTTTTAAAACATAAAAATTAAATGAAATTATTATACAAAAGTTTGAAAAATAAATGAAAACAAATGTGTTGGATATAATGTGTGAAACAAAATCATAAAGCAAATACACGAACCTTCTAGCATAGACAATAAATAATATTGTTTTAAAGAATCTGCGGCTTTTTTTTCGTCCATAGACAAAACGATACAATCGTCGAACAGAATTAGGGCATTAATTGTTTAATTTATAAATTCTGTATTTTATAAAAACAATTTTGAAATAATTTTTGAATAAAATTTTTTAAACAAACAGGAAACAGAGGGGAAATGCTAAATTAATACAGTAGCACGATTTTAGTGGAAACTTCACAATCCTTATACTTGTCAGATGGTGAATGTCAAGAAAAATTGATAGAATGGTAGTACCTTCTATATTTATATCATGATATATAAATGAATATATGTATAATATAAAATGAATATATTATTCTCATATTTTGGTATAATTTCATGGTTTTGTGTCATATTTGCTCAAAAGTTCAAATTTCCATAAAAAAAAATTATTGACATTATTAATGCAAGACTGTTTTATTGGCAAATTCATTCGCTTGCATTTTTTTAGAATTGTAGAAGGAATGCACAACCACACACGCCTACCAAATATAATAAACATTATCATTTTGATGATTTCAAGAGGAAATCGTCTGCTATTAAAGCCTAAAGTAGTTAAACAAATCTGCGGAAACTTGATATTGTTTTCAAAAATGACAGATTTAAAAAATCTAGTAGCTAGTATTCAATTCACTGTATAGGTTGAGTTAACTAAATATGTAACATCCCAGCTAAAAAATTATATATGGTCCATATATTTTTAATATATGAATGTATATTAGGGTGATTCTATAAAAAAAAAATTAGTTTTTTTTTCTCAGAACCAGGTTTCAAAATTTTGTTTAGGTAAAAAATAGGCCTGTTAAAATATCAGCTCATAATATTAATGATGAGATGGTGCGTTCAAGTTTATACAAAAGCGTACCAAGAAGTTTACTGTATGTCATTCCGTTCTTTACTTATGACAATCAGAATGAATAAAATCAATTTATACCATGTAAATCGTATGAGAAATCGAAAAGTGCAATGCGCACCGAAAAGTGCGATGCGCAATGAATAAAATCCATTTATACCATGTAAATCGTATGAGAAATCGAAAAGTGCGATGCGCACCATCTCACTATTAATATTATAAGCTGATATTTTAACAGGCCTATTTTTGACCTAAACAAAAGTTTGAAACCTGGTTCTGAGAAAAACAAACGATTTTTTTTTTTTTTTGAGAACACCCTAATATACATGTAGATATTCACATGCTCACAGATGTGCTGCCTCAAAAAATGTGTTCGATTCGGCTACATGTGCCACATTTGTATTGTGAAACAAAAATACTATCAAAATTTTACCGCATGTAGCCACTACTAGTCATTTTAAAAAATGGAACCAAAATGCTGAAAATTCCCGTGACGTCAACGCCACATACGCATGTTGCTTCTTACATGCCGTGTACTATAAGTTTTAAGTTTTTTACTCAGAAAAAGTTGACACTTTTTTATGGAACCCCAAAGCCAACTTTTGTACTCATATGAACAAAATTTTCGAGTTGCTTGTAGGGTTTGTGATTTCCCGGACTATTGCACTTCCCAGGAAACGGGAATAAAAAATCGCATTCCCGGGATACCCGGGAAAAGCTACTTTTCTAAATTAAGTACATTTATCAAATAAATGAAAGTTGACGAAATTTCGATTTTTTTATTAGTGTAAGCATTCTTTAAAAAAAAAGTTAATACCAAAGCACTTCTAAGATAAATTTGAGAAAAAAAAATTTAAGTGAATTTAGGCAAATCTATGCTCACGACAGTGCGCCAGGCCAAGTTACGGCCAATGCACGCAGTGTGTATATTTACAGGAAGCCATTCGAGCTGTTTTTATCCCCCTCATAACTTTGTTCCCCGCAATCGCAAAATTATAAAATTTAAACCATAATTAGAATAAATTCATGTAACCTCACATGCCAAGTTTTAAAGTTTTACAATGAAAGGTTCCGGAGATATTGATAGTGCATATTTTAAGACATACTGACTCACTGATCACTCATCAAATTGATGAAGCACTTCCGCTTTAGCTAGAGATCTGAAATTTGATACACGAGTAGATCTAGGTGAGCAATGAACCAGAAAAATCTGAAACCCAGAAATTTTTGCAAGGGGGGGGGGGGGGGGGCTACGCCCATAAAAATTAAAGCTTGTTCTAGTGAGCTGAAATTCTATACGTCTAGGTGAGCATGACATGAGCATTATGACACCCTTATGATTACAAATTTATATAATGCATAGCATATTTCTTGGCTAGGTATTGTGCCAAACAAGAACTTGGTCAAAATTTATATCTCACTACTTTTAATGGCCGAAATTTTTGATAGAAACTTGGTCTTTTTTCACATTTATGTTTTTGTGAGGATAGAATATACATAGCTATTACAGAGTATTACCGCAATCAGTAAACAATTTTATAATAAGACTTTCAAATCATTTTATACAGAATTTTTCTTGCTTGTTTCTCATTATTCTTTAAAAATTTCCAGGATTCTTATCGTTAAGTACTATACAAGCAATTTACAGTACTATATTCAGCTGCACCGAATTTGAAATACCCTGAGCCACAGTCTGTCTAAATGTTTTTAATTTTAATAATTTTATTTCTCCTAAGACATTTCCTTCAGTGTTTTAATAATATAATAAATTTAAGTATTGTCAACTCAGAGTTTTTACAGCTTCTATGAGCTTAGAATTTTCACTACACTTTCCAACATTTGTTCACCAATCCCGGAAAAATCACGTCAAGTTTGTTTAACGACAAATTATTTACTTAAGAAATCGATTTGATCAATGCAATCATTGATATTTATACAAAGTATCCACTTTCTTTACGTTATAGTGATTAAAATATAGTCATTAAGGCTGTTTCAGACTCTAATACAAGTAATAATACTTTTGACGAAAATACCTCCCTCATTTAATTTCTCTTTCAAAAATCTCAACAAAAACAACTCAACATGTCAGAGTTTCATTTCCGACAAAAGTGCTAATACTTATATTATAGTCTGAAACGGCCATTAATAAATGCATCTTGCATGTAGTTTTCGAATAGAACAATAATTCTTCATGTAGTTAGACGACTTAGGAGAAATGGTATAACCTCAATTTTATGAAATTTTTGCATAAATTTCAACATCTCACTCACATTTTTATTTTATATTAAAAAAAATTAATAGATATTTTACTGCTCGTTTATCGGTGTCGAAGAAATTATTTCTTTCTTACAGTTACAATTGAAACAAAAAAAAGAAAATTAGAATTTGCTTTTGTTTTAAATGAAATTGTTACTCTGAAAAATTTCCTTCGACATCGATAAACAGTGTATTAGTGTTTAAATATCAGTATCAACTTGAAAAGATAACTTGAACAATTTCGTTGTGTAAATTTAGTCATACAATCAATCAAACGAACTTTTGTAATAATATTATTAATATTAATTTTAAATATTGTAGCTTTGATAAATCGTAGTAAATATAAAACACGTCAACAACAAAATGCATAAATTTTTAGTTAACTATGCCTACACCATCTACTATACTAAAAACTGTAGTAGATGTTGTAGCTGAATTTATGTACCAGAGTTTGTACAAAAGAAGAACAAGCTACATACAAATTCTGTCAGAGAGTCTCTTTGAATTGAACAATAAACGTTTTTTACAAGTTTACAGAAGAAAAAATCGCTCACGCTTGGATGCTTAATATCGTAGTATATTTAAATGGGTTTTAAATTTAATACGAACAGTGAATTCCGCTAATGATAATTTTGATATTAAATTAAAACACGATTATAAAACAAATTTTTTATATGAATGAATAAATATGTGTGCCACAAAAGTCTATATATTTGTGAAAAACGTGTACTTTTAATTTCCCGTTTTCCCGGGAAAATTTAAAAAATTTCCCGGGAATATTAAGCAGAAATTTCCTGCGATTTCCCGCCCGGGATAGTGGTTGGGGTAGATGGGTAATGATTATTATTAACATCAGCTATTTAACGTAAATTTTCAATGAAATGGAATATGAGAAATGACTGTTGTGTATACAATTGAAGGTTAGCCGCAAATAACGTTGTAAGTGACAAAATAATAATTTTTCAGGAGAGGCAAAAAACGTATTTTAAAGCGATATTATTTTTTTGTTAAATTTTTTTAGCTTATCGAAAATAATAATAACTAGCATTAACGTTTCTCTTTGTATCTCTGTTACATTAACCAATTATTTTCGACAATTCCGTTTCATGATTTTGTTAGTTACTTACAAAGTTCTTTCACTGATTGACTGTTTGTAATTGTATTTCGACGGCGATAAGATGCATAATTTTGGATTGTTTGATGTTGGAACAATGCAAGAGAGTAAATATAGAAGTACATAACACGCGTCAGTTCGTGTACAAGTATCATGCGTTTGAAAACTTTACCGCATGAAAAATGGCAACTTACACAACACGCGTTATAAATGCATTTTCTATCCGCTTTTCTACTTATTTTTGCATTGAAAAAATTGGCTTGGAACATTTTCAAATCCTTTTTTATTCAATACTGTATGTTTTTCAAACTTCAATGAGTTTTTACTCCATGATTCTAGTTTTTTTTAATTTTTTCTTATTTATTGTTAAAAAGTCGAAAGTTAACCAACTTTCTGCGGCAAACGCGTCAAAGAGTTTCGTATGTAACTTGTTGTATGCAAAAACACTATTTCAACTTTTTTGACAGATGCCTACAGGTCGCACGCGCACTAACGCATGTTATGTACTTTCAGCTTAATGTTAACGGTACTCTGTGAAAAAATGGTTTTGTAAAAATTGTCTTACAACGTTATTCGCGGCTTTGCTTCAATTATTGATTTATCTTTGGTAAATATATTTGTAAGTACCACTATTAATTTTTCTGTTTTTCCATTTTTCATTTTCTATTTAGGTTAGCACGAATTTATATTTATATTAATCTACCTAAGTATGTTTAATTATTCTTGCTTATCTTCTCTTGATGATCGTACATCACATTAATTATTTTTACTTATTCGATGTACCGTCGGTACATACCAGTGAAGCGCAGTGAGTAGTGAAAAAGTGAGTAGAGTTGAGTCATGATTTATAACAGTAACCCGCAAGCCATACCACAATTGTGGGGATGTCGTCATTTAGTCGTCACTGAGAAAGCGACGAATGAAGTTGTGCACGCAGGTACGAATTTTTCCCTGGTTTTTTGTTTAGTTTTTTTGAGCACACCGAACGAAATTAAAGTTCAAATTTAATAAATTTGTACAGCAACAAAATATTTAAATAAATTATGGAAGCTAAGAAATATTTCGTGATAAAAAATACTTTTCGCAATATGCAATGCATTTTATGTTATGAAACAATTAAAAATAATAGGGAAGATAGTTCAAAAAGACATTTTAATAGTATCCACAAAGCTATGAATAAATTTAATTTGGAATTTATACACTGCATTGTTGAATGGATTATTAGATTTTAACTTTTCAGTTAAGTTTTTACTAAATTGCTTATTTACAAAAAAAAAAAAAAAAAAATCAAACAATTAATAACCACATCACATTTTAAATTAGAAAACTTTTCTTCATGTGCAAGTTTATTTTACTCTCATTTTTCTCACCAATACAAACATACTTTATTTTGCGGGACATTGGTTTACATACCATTTACACATGCCACTATAGTGGCATGCCATTTCGAAAAACTCAATACACACGATTTTTCACTAACACACTCAAATTTTTCGCAATGGCAGCCCCACTGGCAGCAAAATTTGCATGCGAGTGAAAATTTGGCAGTTGCATGCCATTGAATGTCAAAACGAAGAAAAGTGTTACCCTGTTATACATTTGATGCAAATTTATTGGATTACTGTGAAAATTAAATTAATATTTTAGCTTGTTAAATGTGTTATTATGATTTATAACTTGATTTGTGTGTGAAAAACTGGAGTTTGTTAATTATAAAGAACTAATATTATTAAAATAATAATAATAATAATAATAATAATAATAATAATAATAAGTGTTAATAGTTTCCTCATGAATGTGCCTTTGTGACGTACTAGGTAACTCTATTCTATAAACAAAAGGAAAAGTAAAAATGGAAGCGAGACTGAGCCAGCTCGCTTCGACGACATTTTTAAAATGGAGTGGCAATGGCATGTGTAAACAGCAAAGCAAATGGCAAGAGATTCGACTTTTTCGAACAATTTTTCGTCGATAAATACGTACACAACACTGGCATGCCACTAGTGGCATGTGTAATTGCAGTGTTAATGACTAAAAAATAAATACATACTATAGCATTGCACAGATGCATCTGTTTGCACCAGTTTTGCGTGTTTTTTTTTTTTTTGTTCTTGTATGAAAAAATATGTTATTTAGCGTTTCTTTTACTAGTTGTAAATGTTGATTTTCAAAGCAGTTATTGTATGGTTGTGCAATGACCAAATGAGAAAAACACGTTTTTATGTATTTGTTTTTCTATAACAAATAAGATACATAAAACTGGTTTTAACATAAGTACCACATGGGGTGTTGAAAAAAATCCATGGTTGATGAATGAATGAATGAAAGTAAAATTTGACATACACATGTAAGTAAATGATACATGTACATGAAACACATGCAGAGCAAAATTGTCCCTCTCTCTCTTTCTCTGTATACTTGGCTGCGCCACAAAATAACATTGCGAACGTCTGCACATACATCTGTCCATCATGTATTTGTTTCAACAATGGTTTTTTTCATATGTTTGTATTACAATATGTATTTTTGGGCAAAAACAGATCAAACAGTTGCTCAGCAGCAATACAATAAGCAATTGTTATTTGTTTTCAATTGTATTTTAATTTGGAAAAGCACGCGCACACAATAACTCTTATACTAGTTCTGTCGCTCACACTACAATTATATGGTACATACCATGGTATATTTGTTTTGGCTATACAAACGAGTATACAAATGCAACCCTATAATACATACATGAGTTGAGTGAGCTAAATCAATATGGGTAGTTTAAGTATTTTCCTGAAATTAGAAATCAAACTGAGGTCATTTATGTCGACGTCGCATTCATATTTCTTGCAACCTATACTTACCCAGCAAAAAAAAACGGCAAATCATGTTTTGAATCATGGCTTCAAAGTGATGACACATTGGTTCGATTTAGGTCAAACATGCATGATTTTTACATTAGCTTGTCATTGGAGATCATGTGTTTGTGCGAGAATTTAAATAATTTGATATCCATTGAACTGAATGGAAAAATTTCCCGGGATCCCGCACTTTTTCCGGGAAATTTGTGCGGGGATTCTCGGGATTTTTTATTTATATTTTATTATGGCAACTTTAGTTTGTATGTACACATTCCTTGTTGAGTGTCGTTATTCACTTTATGAATGCGATGATGGAACAATAAGGTGATTGCACTAGGACAATAGCTCTAACTATACAACAACTATAATATATATAACTATAATACAACTAAGGTCGGCCGAAATTCCCGGGAATTCCCGGGAAACCGAAAAGTCGTTCCCGCTTTCCCGGTAAAGGAAAAAGTCCGGGAAAAGAAAAACTCGTAAGATGTATACTAATGATGTAACGAATGTCAAATTTTGATATTCACGAATACGAATATTTAAAACGATATTCGCGAATACGAATATTATATGTGAAATTTTTATACATTAAATAAGGTCCTATTTACGGCTACAAAATGAAAAATTGTTTATGAAATAAAATTCATTCGCGTACATTTAAGTTATTACAAAAAAAATTGTAATGGTCGTTATTAAATAATATTTATTTTTAAAATTCTGTAAATTCATTAATACGGAAAACTATAGCAGACTATTTGGCGAAAAAACAGATAGCAAATGGCGTCGATCATCTAACATGGGTCAAACTAAGTTGGATAAAGAACAGAATTTTTAGTCAGTGTTGGTATTGGTTTTATTTACACACCAGTGAAATGTATGAGTTGATTCACTTTCCTCTCCACTCACTTTTACAATGCTTTTGTTTTGTTTTTTAACATCAATATGCACTAATGATATTTCTTGCAGTGTTGCCTCTCTAACAACTGACTGTCTTTAACTCACTCTCTTTTTTTAAGTGTTGTCAGTAAACATAAATAAAAAATTCGTACTGTTGTTTGATTGTTTTGTATAGTAATCAAATAACTCACAAAATCATGTTGACTAGATGAAGTTTTCAGTTTATAAAACATTGAGTAAATATTTCCACACATAAATAAATAGCGTTAAGAAACTATTAAAAAGTGTTTTTAGAAAATTTAACATAATGTATTCAGAAATAATAAAAAATTTCGAAAATAGGGTTTTTCGTGTAATAAAAAAATTAAATAAAATTAAAAAATCTATCTTTTCATATTGTGTTAATTAATAGTTTTTCTCATATTAAAATAATTTATAAATAAGAATGGGCCTAGCTATTTTATTTTATAATATTACATAAAACTATATTTGTCAGAAGTGGTTTAAGAAGTATTCAAAACAATCATACTGATTCATTGCTTTAGTGAGTCATATGAATGAATCTAAATTGCAAGCAATGACAGGCATTTATTAACAACAGTCTCATTGATATTAATCATGCAATAGCATCATTCATTTTGTTAATGTTAAGTGCTAGCTCAATATTCATTTTAGAAAGTGCAAAATTATGCCGTTTGAATCGTAATCATGCAGATCACTGTTACACACCTCATCGTAATAGGATTGATGGAGAAAAAGTTTCTAACCTTTTATTTTGAAGTAACACATTCCTCTCTTTAGGTGAAGAAAAATATTTAAACTTTTTTAATATTAATTTTACAAGAAGTTTGTGTTTGTTTGTTTGTTTTGAATTGTCTTGTTTGTTTTGAATCGTTTTGTTTGAATTGAAGTAAATTTTTATTTTTAGTTAGTACAAACTAATATGTATACAAATATGCCATTTTTTAAATTTCGTTTAGTATTTATGCATTAATTTATTTTGTTTTTGGGAAAAATGATGCATGCCTGCATACGTAAATTCGTATGTACTAAAGGGCTGCGTAAATCGTTCTAAAAGTTTTGTATTCTATTTCACACTACTGCCAAGCAGTCTGTTTTAGTGCAAACATAAATAACAAAACAAAACTAACAAAACATGACTCTCACTAAAATCAGTCAAGCATCATTCGAATAGTTTTTCTCTGCAGTTTTGTTAGTGCTTGTGTTCTCAAAACAAGTAGAACATCAAAACGAAAAGCGAGAATGAAACAAAACAACAGTAAATCGTAGCAGAAACATCGAGTGCACTAAAACACGAGCACAAATATGCAAGCTATGTATGTATGTATGTTAGTCTCCTGCACAAGATATCTTATAAGAACTTTTAAGACATGAAGGATTTTTCAAATGCTTTGCTACAGCGAAATCTTATAAAACAAACGTTAACAACACTGCAAGAAATTTATTTGAGTATTGTAGGTATAAGAGTAAAGAAGAAAACACTTCGTGATACTAGCTTCTTTCTACGCATAAGCGCTTGTACAAACGTCATGCATGTATGTGTGTATGATGTTTTATTTTTCTGCGCACATGCTAAGGCACACACATGCATTAACATTAGTTGTATGCGGTTAATCACATAATAGCTTACCATCTACATATTACATACACACTCAAACGTACAATATGAAAAATAACAAGCATACACTAATCAACAGTACTTCGTTTGAGTGTTTGTTACAGACAAGCTGTCTTGACGTCATCGCTTGTTAACACTGGTATACACATACACATATAGTACGACAGCATTTATTATTGGTTTAGTATAATACATGCGACGTGAAACATTTAAAAATCATGACGTTTTTACATTTCAAGACTGTTTACGCAGGCCTCTGATGTATATATATATATACATATATTGAAAATAAAAATTAACAAATTATTATATATAAATGTACATAAGTATGTATGATATTATTTCATAGTAAGTAAAACCTCTTTTCAGCTTTCATATTCCTAACGAAGCTCAATGTTTCTTAGCTATCAAAAAAACATGTTTTGAATGTTCTGTGTGAATTTTGATGTTCTATTTCATTTTTGTTTTGAAATGCTTGGTTTTACTTCAACATTCAACAACATTCAATTATCGTAAAGCAAAACACATCTCTCTTGAAAGTTTTGTTATAACGGAGCAATATACACACACATTTTTAAATTAATGAGAGTGCTTGTAAGCCTTTTTTTAGGGCTTTTGCCACGCTCTAGTATGTACATATGTATGCATGCTGGTTCATAAAAAATTGAACTTTGTTATGGGCCAACCGCAATATATGTACATATATTATGCACCGTGAAAAAATGAAGCATGATATTTTTAAAAATTTTCTATTAATGTTTAGGGGGCGCTACCAACCAAAGAACTTTGGTGTTGGGCTCGCTGCCCTTATAACTTTTTCCATGTGGTGTATATTACAAAATTTTAATTTCATTCACACCATTATTGAATGAGATATGTATGTCAAAAAATTTGTTAGATTTTTTGTGACACTATTTATCGACTATTGTCCAATTGTTCTTCCAATTGTCATTTTGTGTTATGTTATGGAATGTAGTAGGTTGGTGATGTGAAAGATGCGACTCTCAATAAAAAAATATGTCGACCACTATTGTACAAATTTTATACTTTGTTTTGATATATGTATGTATGTACATCTATTAAATTGTACTTTCATCATCCTGGAATATTAAATACACAGAAACCGCATAAATAGAACTCAAAAAAATACATGCATGTAGTTTTTTAACAAAAAGTCTCCTATTAAAATATCTAGGCGCACGGCAGTGCTCTAGGCCAAGTTCCGGCCAATGCACGCAGTGTGTATATTTACAGCAAGCCATTCGAGCTGTTTTTACCCCCTCAAATTATGAAATTTAAATCATAATTAGAATAAATTCATGTAACCTCACATGCAAAGTTTGAAAGTTTTACAATGAAAGGTTCCGGAGATATGAAGGTGCAAAAAGTGCATATTTTAAGACATACTCACTGACTCACTGATCACTCATCAAATTGATGAAGCACTTCCGCTATAGCTAGAGAGCTAAGATTTGGTACACGTGTAGATCTAGGTGAGCAATGAACTAGAAAAATCTGAAAACCCGAAAATTTTAACCAAGGGGGCGGGGCTACGCCCATAAAAATTAAAATTTGTGCTAGTGAGCTGAAATTTGGTACAGAGCTAAGTCTAGGTGGGCAATAAACAAAAAAATTTTAATCCAAAAATTTTGGCCAGGAGGGCGGGGCTACGCCCATAAACGCTAGAATTAAAAAAGCAAATCTAAGGCGCTTAATGAAAGCTATTTAATTGAAATTCGGCATACATACTGCGATAGGGCAAGCCTAAAAATTTTTCATTAAAAAAGTGGGCGTTGACACGCCCATACAATTTCAACCTCATTTTCGTGTACTACGGCTCAGCATATTTAGATATATTATTTCTGTATGTGTTATTATCCGTTTGCAACGAAACGACAAAAATAATAAACACTGGCCGAAAAAATCTTAAGTTTGGAAAAGTGGGCATGGTTACGCCCATAAATATTAAAAATTAACAGTTGTGCTAAGGAGCTGAAATTTGATAAACGAGTAGGTATAGGTGAGAAAACAACAAGAAAAACCTGAAAACCCAAAAATTTTAGTCAAAGGGGTGGGGCTGCGCCCATAAAAATTAAAAATTAAAAGTTGCACTTATGATCTGAAATTTGATACACAAGTAGGTCTAGGTGAGAAACCAACTAGAAAAATCTGAAAAACCAAAAAAAATTCCCAGAATGGGCGGGGCCACGCTACTATTGTTTGAACCTGAAAACTTCAGCCATATTAATAAAACTTATTAAGGCTTTCTAAGAAAAATTTCTTCTGTAAATTTGTCTTAAAACCCTTTTATAAAGCCTTAAAAAGTTATATTAATGAGACTGTTAATATACAGCTTTTAACTTAAGCCATTTTAGTGAAACTTTGCATATACGTTGCACGTATACAATAATAATAATATCACCTAAAAAAGTGGGCGTAATCACTCCCATACAATTTTAGCCTTGTGTTTAATCTACTTCGGTCTAGCATATTTTAGAAGAAAATTAGCATGAATTATAAGCGCTGCTCACAACAATATTGTGAGTTTAAAATAGTGGAAAGGGTAATGCTCATAAAACTATAAGTTATAGTTCACGCTGAAGAGCTGAAATTTTATATACAAGCAATTGTAAATGAGTAAGCCGGTGGGAAAATCTTAAAACCAAGAATTTTTATCCGCTAAAAATCTAATTTGCGCTAGAGAGCTGAAATTTCGTACACAAATTAATATAGATCAGAGATCACTAAAAAAAAATTAAGAAACCAGAACTTTCAATCAGGGGTTGGGAGCAAGCACTGTAAACACAAAATTAAGTTAAATTTTATTGAAACTTTTCATACACATTGCACTTGTCCAAAGTAAAAATTTCGTTTTGAAATTGGCCTTGACTACTTCCACAAATCTTAGCTTTTTCTTTCATGTACTTCGGGTTAGCAGTTTTTAATCTATTACTCATGTATTTCTCAATAGCTTCTTCCTACAAAACTTTATTTGAATCATAAGCACTAACAGATATAAAAGTCGGTGGGGCCAACCCATAAAAATTTTACGTAATATTATACTGTAGAAAGCTGACATTTTGTAAACAAATAGTCCTAATTGATTTACTCAATCGGAAAATCCAAAAATTAAAGCACCACCTACTCCATTGAAACTTTGCATGCAAATTGGGAATATCCTTTTGATTTATGTACTTCGGCTAAGCAGACTTTAATATGTAAATATATTGAGAAAATAGGCGGGATCACTCCCACTAAAATTGACGCTGTATTTTACATGTTTCTTTCCAGACAACTCTTAACAAATTACGTACACACTGGCGACCCGTTGTAATAACACAATAATTCATTTTTAAGGTGTACAATCCAAAACTCATCACGCTCTAACCCATTATTTTATGCAACTATATTTCGGCCATCAAAAGCAGTGAGATATAAATTTTTACCAAGTTCTTTTTTGGCACAAAACCTTTCACTAACATATGCTATGCATTATATACATTTGTAATCGTAAGTGATATAATTTTTAGATAATCTGCTAACTTGGCAATATGCGTAGTCTAAACTAGGACTTAATACATGTATATTCCGGTTGGCCCATAACAAAATCCAATGTTTATTTTTTATGAACCAGCCTAATGTACATACTTATATATCGTTACCTTAATATAGAAAGGCCCTAACTCATTAATTTTATGAAATCCGAGATTTTTTGCATTTTACGATACATTAGATGTTCTTCTATCAAAATATACAAAAATCTCGATTCCAAAAAGAAATGAGTTAGGGCCTTTCTATATTAAGGTAACGATATGTATGTGTATCAAAATATTTTAATTGTGTGGACAACACAGAACAATTGTTAATAAATAAAACCCGCATTTTTCTAACATTTTGAGTGTGAATGCGCTTACTATTTTGAACCAAAAGTGATATGTTGTTGTCCTCCCACCCGAATACTCGGCCCGTATTATGTTAAACTCTTGTCATAGTTACTTTTGTGCTTTCTTACTCAACAGATGTTACTTTTTGACGTTTTTAAAATCTTATTCTCAAACAATTAAAAAAAAAAAACTCAGAAACTAATACTGATTGCCCTTAGATTCATATATATGTAAAACCAACTATAACTTCTCCACAAATTATTTATGTACGTACTAACTCATATATGTACATACATACATATGTATATGTGAGTGATTTGTTTTTTTAATATTTTTTTTAATGTGAAAGTACTTGTAAGTTATTTCTAAACCGGAAGCAATGCCGTTATAATTTATAAATTATTAAAATCAGTAATATTTTCTTTTAATATTACATATGTATGTACAAATGTGCAAATGCATACATATGTATGTATGTATGTAGTGTTGTGTTCTTTAACGTGAAGAGAAATGAAGGTGTATTTACTGTTGTGCTTTTAACATCGAGGTGGTTGAAGTAAAAGTCAACAAATTAATATTTAAAATTAAAATAACATTTTAATAATGGAAATAAGCAAAGCGTGATGTCGATAGGACAGTTAAGAAAAAGTAATTAAAAAAAAAGTAAATTTAAATATGATATGAAAGACAGTATAGAAATAAGAATACTAGATTGTAAATTTATTAGAAGGGTTACCCCTAACATTTACATAAACGCAAATTTAGAAAATACCCTGTGGAAAATGTGTGGTTGACTACAAAAATAATTAACTTATAGTTAACTTTTCTTAGACTGACTAAAAGCTAACTGCAATGTTATCCAGAACATATCCAAAATTAATTCTTAAGTTGAGTACGTAATCGAATTTAGGGAGATCTAACAAATTTATTCTCAGCTTGAAACTCATTTCAGTTTTATATTAACATTTTGCTGTTATATTTATTTATTTATTTAGTACATATTCTGCAAAGTAAATTTGCAGAATATGGTTGCACAAAAATGGACAGGTGACTAAAACCATATGTCCATGATGTTGTTAACAGTATTCTTAAAAATGTTTTTGTGACTGACTGTACACGACCTATGCCTTCACATAGGAAGTAGCAACGTGGTTGTTAAGGAAATTCCACAAAAGAACCGCAAGATTAAACGGTAATCCGTGGCAGATCAGTCCAGTCAACCAGTGCGAGTGAGAGGCAAAACTCTCGAAGGCCAATAAACGACAGTGGCCTGGTTGCATTTAAGAAATAATTGCCAACGGCGCGTGATGTTGACTCGCCCAGAGCTGCTTTGCGACTGATTTTGCTGTTATATATTATTTTAAATTGTACCTTAGCTGGGTAGTAGCGCGTTGAGTACACAACGTGTGATGATTCATGTTTCAATCCCAGAAAATTTTTTTAAAGTTACTGACAACCAGGTGATTTATAAAAAATCAACTTTAAGGCCGAGTTTACATCTGTGTGTCATGTGCCAAAAAAAAGTAACCACTAATTACTAATAAAAAACTGTTTGATTCAGACATGTATTTATCGATTTAAACACTTTCCAATCATGTTGGATTCTATAATTGTCTATTAGTTATGTATGAAACTGTTTAACTTAATAAATACGTGTCTGAATCAAACAGTTTTTCATTAGTAATTAGTGGTTACGCTTTTTTGGGCACATGGCGCACTTGAAATGCCAGATGTAAACTCAGCCTAGGTTAGTTGAAAAGTAATGCAGAGTGAGATAATTGACTTACCGCCTAGGACATCGCAATGTTAAAATAGTCAGTTGATTACATTGAAAAGTAATCTTAAGTGTCAGTCAGTACTAGTTGCGAAATAGTTAGCTTAAACTTAGTTTAAAGTTAACGGAATATCCGTCAGGGTATGTACAAATATTCATACATATGCATGTATTTATGTATGTTTGTATTGTATTGTCAAATATAAACAATGGATCTCGCTTGTTTGGTGATTGTTCTTTTGTAAACCATAGTGTTAGCCTTTCTGATGACACTTTCGGATAAATTGTTTCCATAGGTCATAGTCGTGTGTACCCAGGCAGAAATTGTCAACCGTACAAAAATTGTAGCACTGGAAAATCAATTTACTCAAGACACCAACGTTACGGGTTAATGCCTCGTTAGCGGACTGTAGAAATTGTAGATGTAATGTAAATGTAAATGTAATATAAATGTAAACGTTTGAGCGCTTATAGAATGCTTAAAAACGTGACATGTGTTTTCGACACGAACAAAAAACTTCCTTTTGGACACATACATGCTAATTGCTTTGTGCCCAGCTAACACGCATTTTTGATTTTAAATTCCGAGTTCTTTGAAGTCAAACGTGAAAGTTCATATACATATGTATATAATATTTAAATTTATAGAATTCATTTTTATTGAAATGTACACATGTATACGGACTTGTGTGAACATACATACTCTCACACCTTATTTCAACCAGCCTCTTTTAAAAATGTAAACACAATAAACGCGTATGTTCTGTATTCCACACCTTATTAATTTCACGTGGAATACAGTACATTCCCGATAATTTCGAAACGAAACCAAATACAAAATAGAATACATCCCAAATATAAAAAATAAGTTTCATTCAGTCTCAAATTTACATTCTTAATAATTTACAAACTAAAAACATAGGTGCATAAGTAGTCACGAGTCATCCACTCGTTTCTGAGATCTTTTTAATTGGTATCACTCCTCGATTAGCGGTAAACTTTCAAACACTGTTTCGTAATTACGTGAAGTTACAATTATTTGAATAAGCATTTATTGTGATTTCGTAAGTTAAGTGAACCAAAGGTTAAGGTTCCATTCATTACCCGACTGTAGAAATCGCAGATGTAAGGTAAATGTAATGTGAATGTAAACGTTTGAGCGCGTATAGAATGCTTAAAAACGTGTCATGTGTTTTCGACACAAACAAAAAAAAAAAAATTCTTTGTGCACACATACATACTAGAGGCCTGCGTAAACAGTCTTGAAATGTAAAAACGTCATGATTTTTAAATGTATTCACGTCGCATGTATTATACTAAACCAATAATAAATGCTGTCGTACTATAAACGAAGCACGATGGATGTATTGATGTATGTGTATACCAGTGTTAACAAGCGATGACGTCAAGACAGCTTGTCTGTAACAAACACTCAAAAGAATTACTGTTGATTAGTGTATGCTTGTTATTTTTCATGTTGTACGTTTGAGTGTGTGTGTAATATGTAGATGCCCTCTACTCAACCTAGAACCATATGTCTCTATGTCAATACTCTTTCTCCAGCGACAATTGCACTAGTTAAAATGTCGACAACTTTCCTTTTATGCGCGAGTAGAGATACGTTAGAGACGACAGTTCTAGTGTATTTCTGGTAATATTGTCAATGAACGCGTCAATAGTATGTTTTTCTTTTTTATTATGTTGTGCAATAATATTAAATAAATATATGTAGACGAGGGTCACTAAAATCTACGAGTGAATCTTCGGTTCAAATATCTCCATATGGTCGTAAAAGAGCTACCTTCTCAATAGTGCTAAAGTCTACTGATAGATTTTGAATGACAACCCTTTTTTATTTGTCAATAGGCATTTGCATTGGCTGGGGTACATCTAGTCAGTAGCACTATTGACAATGTCACTAGAAAATCACTATAAGTTTACTATTGACAACGAGAGTGGATATATCGATATTGTAGACTAGAGCCCCTAAAATTTACTAGTGAATCTTTGGTGCCAATGACTCCATGTGGTCCCGAAAGAACTACTAAGTCAGTAGTGCTATAGTTTAGTAATGGATTTTCAATGACAAGCTAATGTTAAATGTCAATAGATGATACCATTGGCTGGGGTACACCTGGTCAGTAGTGCTACTGACAACGTCACTAGTAAATCACCACAATTTCACTATTCGCACTTTCTGCAGGGTGGTAAGCTATTATGTGATTAACCGCATACAACTAATGTTAATGCATGTGTGTGCCTTTGCATGTCAGTGATGGGAATTGGAAATCTTGATTTCGTGCCAAATCTGCTTTTAAATAGTGCCAAAGTCACTTGAATAGTGCCAAACCACTTTGTATATAATTTTAATGTTGACACTTGATGTTCATTCAAACTATGGTCCTTGAATGATAATTCATTGTGTTTATAGCTAGAAAAAAAAGCTTAGGAATATCACAAAAAACACAGTCTAAAATTAGTTGTATATACACATTAATACATATCGAGCCCTATTTTGGATTTAATCGTGAGCGACTGTAGTAAAAAATTTACTTTTTTTATCGAAGTTGCAAAATTGTTGATAACTTTTAAAAACAGGCTGTAAAATTTATCGTAAGCGAAAATTAACGTACATATGTACTCGTAAGAACCTTCTCCTAAATCGAAAATAATAATGCTCGATATGCATCATATATTAATAACTTCTACTTGTTTACAATAAATACAAATATATATAATTACTATATTGACTGAAAAAAAAAGTCAGCCAATGTAGTAATGGTAAAGAAAATAAAAAACATGTTGATTATTGAGTTCTTGTTTCAATTTTGTTATTTGTTGTTGAGCTTCTCATTTGTTTAAATGAAAGTTTATAAGATTATAACTCTAGTTGTTCTAAGAAACTTTGGGTAAAGGTTCCCTGATGATCTGCATTAGCAACAGTGAAATGCGCATAGGATCCAGCTAAACCCCTCAACTTTTATCGCAGTTTATCGGCAGTTTAGCTGAACCAGCTATCAAAACAAAATATGTATACATATGTGTATGTATGGGTTTGAACAAATAAAAACAAACCAAAAAAACATAGATGTGAGTTAATTATAAATAAATTTAATTAAGTTATGAATAGTAAAAAAGGAAAAATAAAAAGAAAATATAGGGATGCCTTCAAAAACAAAATTTTGAATGAGTCGAATTTATGTAAGTATGTATGCTTATGTGTATGTATGTATATACGAGCATATGATACGTATGTACCCAGCTGGAAAAGTAGCTATTAATTACATGAAGTATTATTTTCCAAAGCAAAACAATGCATACCTTAGAAACGATAGGGTAATTTGATCAAACACAATTAAAATAATTCATTACTTTCCTAGGACATGTTCTGTGTTAACAGTAATCAATTCAGAAATGAAAAATTATACATGATGTGCATTACCTTATAATTTACTATTCATTACCTTTTCCACTGGGTATGTATATGCGTACGTATGATATGTATGAATGTGTGAATATAAATAAAAAGATGCCACACGAACAGTGATGCCAACTTTTTCAGAGCAAAAAGCACTGTGCCTTCAAAAAAAAAGTACTAAATGCAATAAAGCCATATTTCGATTTTGTTCAGTTATAAGTAGAATATGAGTAGGAAAATAATTTAAGTTCAAGACAAAAGCAAATTAAACAATTGTAATGGGATATTTGATATAATAATTTTGGAAAAATAAAGTAGAACTCGTAAGCTTATATAATCCATAAAACTAAACTTCAGAAACAAAGTAATTTTATTTACAGGATAAAGATTTCAATTAAAATTTTATTTGTACTCTTTTTATATACTTAACTGCCTAAATTAAATCATTCCGTATAGACGAAATATCAAATCACTTGATTAAAATTTATGTGGAAATGTTTTAGGATTTTGGTCGATATCGAGTCCATCAATTTGTTACTGCAACTCCAGTAATTGTAACTAGAATCGAAATAAAATGAATTCTGCGTGTAATTAGCATACAAATCGAAAGAATTTGTATGTATTTATGTATGTGTACATGCGTATAAATATGTAGGTATGTGTCAATGAATTAACAAATACTATTTACTATGTATGGATGTACATTAGGGTGTTCTAAAAAAAAGTCCTTTGTTTTTCTCAGAACCAGGTTTAAAACTTTAGTTTAGGTAAAAAAAATAGGCCTGTTAAAATATCAGCTCATAATATTAATGGTGTAATGGTGCGCATCTGACTTCAATTTCCCATACGATTCACATGGTATAAATCGATTTTATTCATTCTGATTGTCATAAGTAAAGAACGGAATGTCCTACAGTAAACTTCTTGGTACGCTTTTGTAGAAAATTAAACGCTCTATAAAAAAAGTTACATAAAATTTTTTGATAAGTTAGCTGGATCAAAAGTTATTTACAGTCCAAATAAAATGTACCCTAATTTATACGATTTTTCAAGAAAACAACAGAAATATTATGTTATTCGAGAAATTTTTATCAAGTTCCATACAAAATACAAACAGGCCTTTTAAAAAGTGCCAAAGAAGTGTTTTTCGTTATAATAGAGAAATATAAAACAATTTTATAAGTTTTTCAATTTATTTTAGCCAAGGCTGTAATAAGTGAATGGAATGGAATTTAAAAATATTTTTATTTCAGATTTAGTTTAATGTTAAATTTTTTTATAGAGTGTTGAATTTTCTACAAAAGCGTACCAAGAAGTTTACTGTAGCACATTCCGTTCTTTACTTATGACAATCAGACAGAAAAGTGGAAAATGTTTATTTGTTGTTTTGTGTAAAGCCACCATACTATCACAAGTTTATATTTAGTGGATTTGTTAAACGCACTAAAAGCACTAAAGTCAAAGGTGAAAAAGCACCAATTTCAGGCATTTTTATAAAAAAAAGCACCTAGTTGAAAAATTCCGGACTGTTATGAATTAAAAAGCACTAAATCTAGTGCGAAAAACACTAAATTGGCACGCTGCACACGAAGCACGAAGGCGTCGTATAAACGGCTAGATTAAAAAAAAAAAGATTCAGAGAGCGAAGCATGTGATTCAACTCGTCGTCTAAACTCTCTGACCACGATTGCGAACCATGCCTATCAAACGACGCGATCAACGGCTCGTTTTGACAAATCTTTTTGATGCAGTGATGCCAACCTACCCATAGTTTCTAACTTAATATTTAAGTACATAATTAGCTAATTTTTACTTAAAATTAAATTTTTTTAGATACGATTTCATTTTTTCAATGGTCAATTAAAGTTCTTATTAAATTACGTTGAAAGTACGACAGCACTAGAAAATTTCCAAATACTATTGAACGCTTTGTCTCTGTCCAGACTTGCAATTTTTGTTGCAGAAATTCTTGAGATTATTGGTGAGAGGGGTAAGAGGATTAGGGAGGGGTACACAGTTACATGTGCTCTGCAATTCTCTTTTGATTTGAAATTCGTAATTGTTAATTTCAAGTTGCTAGTTGTATTTGACGTGATTTATAATTTTATTTCTTCAGTTGTATGAGGACCAAAACTATTGGAAAAAGCAAATATAAGTGTTAATTTTTCAGGAAAATTTGTGGTGTAATAGAATTTTTTAATGCATAATTGAAAAATTAGAATTTCATAATGTGGACACTTATGCAATTTCAAAGCAAAATTTTAAGAAATTCCAGCAACAAAAATTGCAAGTCTGAACTGAACTGAACTGACTTTCCAAAAAACATAAGTAAAACACGCAGAAAATTATAATTGCATAATATAAATTTTATGAAAACAAACGAACGTCATAATACATTTTTCTATTTATTTATTCCATGATATGAAACTATGTATTGTCCTACATATTTATGAAATTTGAACGAAATTCTTTTTAATACGAGCACATGATGTTTTCAACACGACCACATGATGTTTATGTGTATGTTTTCAATAAACACACACGTATAAAAACATGGTACGCTCATAAAGCTTAAGTGGTATTATATTACACATGGTTGGGAATTTAATTATTATTTAAATATGCACTCAAAAACACAATTTCGTATTTAAATATAACTTAAAAGCAATTACAATTTGGTTACCAACTCAAAATATGGGTATTAGGACTTTTCGGGCAAGATTTAACAAGAATTCAGTCACTCAAAACGCGGAAAAAAATGTTTGGTCCCAAAAAACGCGTGAATTAGTACTTTTTATAATTATCTTTCAGAACTTTTTTTACTTTTTGTCCAATATATAAGTTATAGTCTTTGTGCACTTTTTCTTCCTTTAATATAATAATATCGACTTTTTACTCATTTAAATTTGCTAGTTTGCTTTATTAATTTAAAAAAGAAGAAGACTATAGAATAATCTTTTATTTCTTCCAAATTTTTTGTTTGATAAAAACAGATAATGTATGTTTTAGGAAGAGTGAGAAATCGAAATTTTATTTTAAAACGACCAATTTATATGTATGTACTTATGTAAACGTAGATACATACATATGTATATATATATATATATATATATATATATATATATGTACACTATTTATGGGTACCTTATTGAAATTTAATATGAAATGTAATATCTCAAGCTATGTATGTGTTGATCTCATGATTTTCTAATAAATTATTGTACAACAATGTTTTCGATGTTTTGATTTACAACAGAAACATTTTAATACTAGCCCCTTTTCGCGATTATTCGAAAATTTTTACTTTATTTAGCGCTAAACGTATATTTTTTCAATTTAACCCGTTTTCAAATTTTGTTTACGCTTTTTGAGTATCAAGAGTTGGCATCACTGTTCTCATTTATATATATACATACATGCACACATACATACATAAGTGAATAGTTGGCAGGAGTTTTAAGGCCCAACTATAATATGAATAAGCTGCCTTAAGCTAATGTCAGAATTGAACGATAAGTCTGTCAAATGCTTAAACAATTCAGATGTGACTTTTAGGTGGCCATAATGTACTTACATGCACTTAAGTATTCTTTAGCCACAGCTGCACATCTAGGTATTGTCAATAATTTGGTAGTAATTTTGTTTCTTCTCATAACTCCTAAATGAATGCAATTCAATCAAACTAACTTGAAAGAATGTCCTAATCTATTAAAAATTCACATATAAATATATCCATCACCTTATTACTTGTTTTACTTGTGTTGCCTACTAAAAAGTACAACAGTGAATATACAGGGTGGGCCAAAAGAAACCAAGGGGTGTAAAAGTTTAATAACTTTTTTGTTTATTAACTTTTTTTTATTTTTTCTTTCAGATTATATAATATACAAAATGGAAATTTTTTTACACTAAGTATGAAAAATGATGTCTCTTAAATGACCACCGTTTTCAGCTTCGCACTGATGGGCTCTTTTTAGAGCATTTTCCATAACATCTTTCAAAACTTGTGGCTGTAGCATTCGAATTTCTGCAACAATGTTTGCCTTGAGTTCAAGGATTGTCTCTGGCTTGTTCACATACACTCGCTCCTTCAAAAAACCCCAAAGAAAATAGTCGGGTGCTGTCAAATCTGGCGATCGCACTGGCCAAATAATTTCCGAATTTCGAGAAATTATTCGCTCTCCAAAAATTTGACTTAAAAGTGCCATTGTGTCTCGGGCAGTAAGGGCAGTGGCTCCGTCCTGCTGAAACCACATACCAGGTCTGTTTTCAAGAGCAGGACGTAAAAAATTTTCTATCATAAACCGATACCGCTCTCCATTTACGGTTACAGCACTTCCATCTTCATTCTCGAAGAAGTAGGGCCCAATGACATTTTCAGATGTGATCCCACACCATACTGTACACCTGATGGGGTGCAATTGGCGTTGATGAATGGCTCTTGGGTTTTGAGAACCCCAGAACCTACAGTCCTGCTTATTAACAAAGCCATTGAAATGAAAATGAGCTTCATCACTCATAATCAAATTTTCAATAAAGTTGATTTCATTTCTGGCCAACTCTTGAAATTTAACTGCAAAATTTAGACGTTGCCGATGATCTGCGGGTTTTAATTCTTGGACCGATTGCACCTTATATGGGTATAACTGTAAATCTTTTTTTAAAATGCGCCGTAGTGACGTACGAGACATTTCTAGCTGAGCAGAACGCCTTCTGCCAGATGTTTCTGGTGCTTCGTTAACACTTTGGTGTACTCGTTCAATATTTTCCGCAGTGCGACTTAAACGTGGTCTACCGGTTCGAAGCAAATCTCTTACGCTGCCATGTTGGTGATGACGATTAACTAAGCAACGAATCATCGCTTCAGAGGGCGAAATTCTGACGTTAAAATGTCGACGATATGCTCTTTGCGTTAAAATAATTGATCTCTGGTTTAAATAATAAAATTCTATTGTTCTGGTTCTCTGTTCAGTTGTGAACCTCTCCGTTATAAATTCTCCAAGTGTTGTCTATATAATCTGAAAAAAAAAATAAAAAAAAATTAATAAACAAAAAAGTTATTAAACTCTTACACCCCTTGGTTTCTTTTGGCCCACCCTGTACATAAGTAAATACATGTGTATGTGTGTATATGTGTATTGTAAAACAAACAAGGAAAATAATATTTTTGCTTTATTTTCCGAGTTAAAATAAGAAACAATAAAAAAATATTTAAAATCAATGAATATTTTCTGCTGCTGCTTGTTTTAGTTTAAAAGATGCACAAACAGTTGTTTCCTTACGGAATGTGCGTTCAGTTTGGCACTTTACTTAAGCAAATGACATTTAACGAAACTTGACGAAAAGTTTGTTAAGTACATTATAGTTTGCCACATGCGTTTTATATGTAACCGCACAGTTGCTTAAGCTAGCTTATTCATATTATAGTTGGGCCTTTATTTTCTGTGTTATTTGCTTTTTTACAGTAGATAAACAAATTAAGAAAAAAATTATGAATAAAATGTGTTCTATTTTTTTTAATTCATACACGCATCCATTTTTTTGGTTTGCTTTTTGTTTACTCATGTGTATGTGTGTACTCATTTTGTTTTGATAGCTAGTTCAGATAAATTAACGATAATGTGTTATCAAAACTAGCGATGATAGCAAATTCTTCATGGTTTGCAACTAGGTTCAAAATGAACCAAGTTGGTTCGCTCTCAAAAATTTGTATGACGAACCACCTTGATTCAATCAAGATTCGACCGAGAACATCGATAGAGAGAGCGAACCTCGATAATTGTTGTCCGTGTGAACATGCTATAATGCTTTATTTACATTTAAGGCCAAACCCACGATGTCGACAACGTTCGACTTGTCGCACACATAATTTGAAACAACAACAAAATCTTAAAATTTGTTTTTGTTTTTAATGTAAGTGTGCGACAAGTCGAACGTTGTCGATATCGTGGGTCAGGCCATTATTTTCTTTTTACATACTTTTACAACTACAATTTGAAGCTGAAAAAAGTCAGCCAATGTAGTAATGGAAAATAAAATAAAAAACATGTTGATTATTGAGTTCTTGTTTCAACTTTGATATTTGTTTTAAGCTTCTCATTTGTTTAAATGAAAGTTTATAACATAATAAATCTAGTTGTTCTAAGAAACTTTGGGTAAAGGTTCCCTGATGATCTGCATTAGCAACAGTGAAATGCGCATAGGATCCAGCTAAACCCCTCAATAATCAATTTCAATGTATTTTAATAAAACAATATTTTACTTAATAAGTAAAATATTAATTTGGGATTATTAGTGCGTTTAAAAAATTTTAAACTTAAATTTCTACATAATTGACGAAATAAAAAAGCCCTTTTAAAACTAAATGTAGTCTCACATTTTTATATTACATTTCGATAATTTACTATTTCAAGGACATAAGATAAAAATACATTTTGCTTATATTATCCGTTCAACTATTTAATATGAATTAAGTTTTATCATTGCATTATGACTGAAAATTTTATAATGTGAAGAAATATTTCAAGGGGTCCCACTGTTAAAAGACTATCTGCAACAGATTGACCAGACAACCAACGGTTTGACGAATACTTAAGAATTTCATAAATTTTAGAGTTGAAATATTTCTAAAAATTTATAAAATCATTTTTACGATATGAGCTGTTACAAACAAATTTATATATTCATTTTAATAATTCGTAAATGTCTCTGGACAAACCGTTACTTTTAACTATCAGAACCGAACAGTTGTCAGCCTCAAATCCTACTAAAGGCTCAGCTAGCAATGTAGGAAACAGCCGGCTAACTGAGCCTTAAGTTTTCATTACTTAAAAACAAAGAAGAGTACTTACTATTGCAATAAGAAAAGTTTCCACATTTAATGGACAAAAAGTGCCAGAAAAGGAGCGAGAGTGCCACAGTGCCAGGCAACATTCAATAGTGCCAAAAATGGCACAATTGTGTCACGTTTCCCATCACTGTTGCATGTGCACAGAAAAATAAAAGATCATACACACATACATGTCTGAGGTTTGTACACGTGCTTTTGAGTAGAAAGAAGCTAGTATCACAAATTCTTCCGTCACGAAGTGTTTTCTTCTTTAAGGCTCAGTTAGCCGACTGTAATGTGAAGTAACTGCAACAGTAGTAAACAGCTGATCGATATTGGTATGTGAAAAGTAATGAAAATGATTATAGAGATGTAATGTAACGTAACCTACTTTTCATATAAAATATCGATCAGCTGTTTTCTACGTTCCAGTTGCATTACATTACAGTCGGCTAACTGAACCTTTACTCTTATACCTACAATACTCAAATAAATTTCTTGCAAACGTTGTTAACGTTTGTTTTATAAGATTTCGCTGTAGCAAAGCATTTGAAAAATCCCTCATGTCTTAAAAGTTCTTATAAGATATCTTGTGCAGGAGACTAATACATACACGGTAATTGCTTTGTGCCCAGCAAACACGCATTTTTTATTTTAAATTGAGAGTTATTTGAAGTCAAACGCGAAAGTTCATATACATATGTATAATATTTAAATTCATGGAAATCATTTTGATTAAAACGTACATACATATGTATACGGACATACATACGAGTATGTATGTATGCATTAGAACTTATAAGTAAATAATATAAAAATAGTAATGTTTTAATTAATCCAAGATTTTTTTAATAATTTCGCTGAAACTACCTATTTTAATTTACTTTCTTTTAATGGCAAGTTTTAGCCTGTTGGAAAAAACTAATTGAGTTTTTGAAATAACACACCTTTTAGAACGAAAAAAGGTTTTGAAAATTATTATTATTTTATTTAAATGAACTCAATTATAATAATTGTAATAGCAGCTGTAACGCTCAACAGTAATATTTGTCATTGAACATTACCAGAGCAGATTTTGGGCAACTTCATCGGAAAGACGAAGTATTTAGCTATTCAATTTCCAGGAATGTGTATGCTTGCAGTAGCACCTCAATCAAATCTTCACTTTCTCGTTTTATTCTTTTCTTATTAATGTTCGTACCTACTCATAATAATTTAGTTTTATTCACAAACAATATACATATGTATATTTTTTAACAAAAAGACATACATACGTATGTACATACATATACAGGACTTTTTGTTTGCTGGGTGTTTATCAGTATCTGCCTTATCGTGGTTGGCGTATTTCAAATCCTCACAAAAACATCAATGTAAAAAAAGGCCAAGGTCCTATCAAAAATTTCGGCCATCAAAAGCAGTGAGATATTAATTTTGACCATGTTCTTGTTTGGCACAACACCTTTCACTGACATATGCTATGCATTATATACATTTGTAATCGTAAGAGTGTAATATAATTTTTAGATAATCTGCAAACTTGACAACACTTTTACCGATATAAAGAAATGAACAAATATATATTATTCTCTCCTTTTCTAGAAAGTTAAAAATATTGTCAAGTTAGCAGATTATCTAAAAATTATATGACACTCTTACGATTACAAATGTATATAATGCATAACATATGTCTGTGAAAGTTGTTGTGCCAAACAAGAACTTGGTCACTGCTTTTAATGGCCGAAATTTTTGATAGGAACTTGGCCTTTTTCACGTTGATGTTTTTGTGAGGATCTGACTACTTTTTGAAAAATTTTCTATGATAACACTTTTTAAACTTAAAATTTCTAGGGTGTTTTATTTCTATTCATGATCACTGTGCCAGTTAAAAATTTTATAGTTACATAAAAAATTTTTCTTAAAAGCCTTAATAAGTTTTATAAAAAAGGCTGTAAGTTTTCAGGTTCAAACAATAGTGGCGTGGCGCCGCCCATTCTGGTAAAAATTTTTGGTTTTTCAGATTTTTCTAGTTTCAGCTCATAAGCACAACTTTTAATTTTTGATTTTTATGGGCGCCAGCCCCGCCCCTCTGACTAAAATTTCTGGGTTTTCAGGTTCTTCTTGTTGTTTTCTCACCTATACCTACTCGTTTATCAAATTTCAGCTCCTTAGCGCAACTTTTAATTTTTATTATTTATGGGCGTAACCATGACCACTTTTCCAAACTTAAGATTTTTTTCGGCCAGTGTTTGTTATTTGTGTCAAGTTTCGTTGCAAACGGATAATAATACATACAGAAATAGTATATCTAAATATGCTGAGCCGTAGTACACGAAAATGAGGTTGAAATTGTATGGGCGTGTCAACGCCCACTTTTTTAATGGAAAATTTTTAGGCTTGCCCTATCGCAGTATAAATGCCGAATTTCAATTAAATAACTTTCATTAAGCGCCTTAGATTTGCTTTTTTAATTCTAGCGTTTATGGGCGTAGCCCCGCCCTCCTGGCCAAAATTTTCGGGTTTTAACGTTTTTTTTAGAGTATTGCGCACCTAGATCTACTTGTGTACCAAATTTCAGATCTCTAGCTATACCGGAAGTGCTTCATAATATTGATGAGTGAGTCAGTAGGTCAGTGAGTCAGTGAGTATGTCTTAAAATATGCACTTTTTGCACCTCCATATCTCCGGAACCTTTCATTGTAAAACTTTCAAACCTTGCATATGAGGTTACATGAATTTATTCTAATTATGGTTTAAATTTCATAATTTTACGGTCGCGGGGAACAAAGTTATGAGGGGGTAAAAACAGTTCGTGCATTGGCCGGAACTTGGCCTGGCGCATTTCCGTGCGCCTAAATAAATCGAACTTACTAAAGCATCCAAAAAGCTTTCTTAACTTTCAAGCTTTTCATCAAATAAAAAGAGAGACTGCAATGATTCTATAGGCTCATTAAGGCTTAACAAGTTTTTGAGCTCGGATAATGATCTTAAACCATTTCTCTGCGCAAAATATATATTGATTTTTTCTTCCAGCTTTCTAAAGCTATGTACAGACGGTTGTCAGATCTTACAATATTGCCAGTAAAATTTGCTCAAAATTTCTTACAACCGTGTGAACTGTCAATTTTTATCAGACGTTATTGCCAGAAAAAGCATTGTCAGTCCATTGCAAGACTAGCAGCTGACAACAAATTGTCAGATACCTTACAATCGTGTGAACACATTGTAAAATTATTGCCAGATATTTGTCAGACATTTTATTATTGCCAGATGTGCGAAGTTTATGCATCTGACAATGGCGTCATTGTAAGAGAATTCTTTCTATGGGCAACACTGCACACGCTTGATTTTAAAGAAAAAATCTATAATAAAATATATGCAGACAAAATCATTGCAATTGCTCCTTTATGGTCCATAATAATTTATACTTTCACTTTTTACATTTAACACAAACACAAACGATAAATATTTAGCAATTTCTAACAAATGCTGTCTGGCAACGCATAACAACAGATCTAACAATTTGTGCATATGACAACCGTGTGAACTGACAATTTTTCTACTGACGATTTTGTCAGATGAATTTATTGTCATACAACCGTCTGGCAATAAATTGGAAGATTTTATGCCAACCGTGTGAACTGACAAGGAATATTGTGCTGGCAATTTTCTATTGCCAGTACATTGTCAGCATATTGCCATTTCTGACAATATTGTAAGATCTGACAATCGTCTGTACATAGCTTAGCTTCATATGTCTGACTTCTCTTGAGGATCTTTATATCTGCAGAAATCTGCTGCAACATTTCTTTCACTTCCTTTTTGAAATCTTTAAATGAAAATAAATTAGTTTTTATATACACCATATATATATATATATATATATATATATATATATATATATATATATATATATATATGTATATACGTTTCATATCAAATAAATTTATTATATTACCATCGCCGTTATTTATTGCCTTTATAGGCCCAACTTCTTCTGGTACATCTGGTGTAACATCCTTTGGATATTCGTCTACAGCATCTTTAATTGTCAAATAAATTAATTGATATAAATACTTTATGTCAAATATATATGTACTTCAGTAGTTTTTATAATAATTTATAAATTGTGCATATATTAACCTCTACGTTTTTTACACCATTCGCAGCAGCTTGCGATGTTGAGGGTTCTTCTTCCAAAATGGAGTCCAATAACTTAAAAAACGGGGTATTGGTAAACTGAAGTAAAATTTTTGTATTTAGGGTGTTGTAGCGGTATATAATTTATTGTAAACGGGGTATTGGGAAGCTAACGTCGAATTTTTGTATATACAGTGTTGTAGTGGTATAGGATACTAAGAACACGGTATTTGTAAATTTACCCAGGCAGAAAAAGACAATCAGCATGACGTTGGTACGATTGTCTCCGGGTATAACTAACATCAGTACAACATTCGTTTACCAAAATTTTAATGTACTCATAATATTAAAAAAAAAATGATAACGCCGAATGACCGTCCTCCGACTCTTGTTTTCAATGCTGTCACAATACTCTAAATACATATTTCGTCACAATGTAAATTTCCCAACTTAAGTCAAATTTTTGTATTTACGGTGTTGCAGCGGTAAAGAATTATTGTAAACGGGATATTTGGAGAACTAAAGTCAAATTTTTGTATTTACGGTGTTGTAGCGGTATAGAATTATTGTAAACGGGGTATTGGGAAATTAACGTCGAATTTTTGTATACACAGTGTTGTTGTGGTATAGCATTACTAAGAATGCGGTATTTGCAAACGTTAAGTCATATTTTTGTGTTTACAGTACTGTGGTGGACAAACATTTTGGAAGAGTCGTAATTTTGTATTTACATTATTGTGGTGGTACATGTTTTTTTGGGCAAAGTCACAATTTCTGCCTGGGTTACTTTTTTATGTTTGGTAATTATTTTATAAGCCCTCATTTAAATCTTTTCAATATTTTGCACCATTTCGAAATTATATGGGATTTATTTTTTTAGAAGAGGCTGGTTGAAATAAGCTGTGAGCCACTGTACATACGAGTATGTATTCATTAGAGCTCATAAGTAAATAATATATAAAATGGTAATTAAAAATACAATTTTATTTCACAAGTTGAAAGAATTATGTATTAAAATACTTTCATATATGAAGCCTTTCTTATCTTTTGGATACACCATAATAATTTGTATTGTAAAACGCCCTTTTGAGTGAGACGTTCTTTATGAATCATACTCTACATTTGTATAAAATGTGAATCACTTTCTAAAGAACAATTATAATTTTTTGTACATTTTATAACAGCTGAGTAATTTATTTTTATACAAATTCGAATGAAATATTATACTAAGCATATAAAACGAACTACATACATAAATAGATGTAAAACACGTTTATTATTTTTAATTCATACTTTACTTAACATTATTTTCTTTATGTCCTTTGATTGGATGTTTGGCAGTAAAGTTTTGCACACGACGACCATATAGCAAAATGAAACTAAAAAATATAGTTAAATTTATATTAGATAAAAGAAAGGACACTAAAATAAAAATATTTTGTGCTATTCAATTGGATTTCGTGAGTTTTGTGTCGTATCGTATTGGGAACATTTTTCGCGTCCACGTTCGGGTCGTGTTGTGTTAGAAAAATTCGACATGCGTCCATCTCTATATCATACACTTTCTGCCACAATGGAGCCTTGTTTTTCGAATTTTACTTGGTCTTGCTTTCAGATCTCCCCACATATTCTTAATTTTATTGAGATCGGTGAATTGGCTTGGCTTCTCTAAAGCTAAGGTCCCACTATCGGCACAATGTACAGATTTTCGTCGCATTTCATGTGCCGATGATGTGAACGCTAAAAAATTTTTAAAATGGGACAATCTGCGCCGAAATTGTGCTATCTTCTGAAACTAGTTAAAAAATGGCTAAGCGCCATTGAATGCAAAAATCTTGAACTTTAGCAAAAACAAGAAGGTATTATTATTTAAAGCAAATCGGGAACTTTTTTAAAGTAAATAAAAACAATAAATTGAAGTAATAAATAAAATAATTTTTCTTCAGGTAATCAACAAACTTCGCATATAGTGCAAACTTGCAATACTTGCAGTACGCCTTCTATTTATTTGTACATTCTGCTATTCAGTCTTTAAATATTTGGGTTACTAATCCATTCCTTGCGAAATTTTTGTTTATACTTTTTATTAATTTTCTATTTTTAACCCCCGACTAAAAAAAGGGGTGTTATAAGTTTGTAGTGTGTCTGTGTATCTGTGTGTCTGTCCGTGTCCACGTACAGGCCAAACGGCTGGACCGATTTTAATTTAGTTTTTTCTGTTTGAAAGATTACTTGATCGAGAGGGTTCTTAGCTATGTTTGAAGAAAATCGGTCCAGCCGTTTAGAAGATGTAACATCTTTTCTGAAAAAAGTCGCGGGTTTTAAAATTTTTAATTTTTGTTATTTAAACTTTCATTTAAACTTTAATTTATTTTTTAACCCCCGACTAAAAAAAGGGGTGTTATAAGTTTGTAGTGTGTATCTGTGTGTCTGTCCGTGTCCACGTATAGGCCAAACGGCTGGGCCGATTTTCATTTAGTTTTTTTCTGTTTGAAAGATGACTCGATCGAGAGGGTTCTTAGCAATGTTTGAAGAAAATCGGTCCAGCCGTTTAGAAGATATAACATCTTTTCTGAAGAAAGTCGGGGTTTTTTAAAATTTTTAATTTTTGTTATTGTTATTATTTTCAGTCATGTAAAAAAATGACCCTTGTTTGATTGCAATTGATAGTTTATAATAAACTATCAATTAGACTCGAAAACTTATAACAATATTATAAGAACGTAGTAGCAAATCTAATTGTTACCAATTTAGCCATCTCTTTCATATAAGCGCTTTTAGACTGCTGCAACAAAAATGACAAGTTTGAACCGAGGTTTATTGATATTAATCCGAAAACTATAACATATTACTCTGTTGTGTTTTTTGGTAGTTAATAAATGTTCCTTTGTTGCGAGTTTAAATTTTTTATTAAAAGTCACACAAAAATTTCATGTTTGGAAAAATAGCTAGATTGAAATAAAAATGGCTAAAAAAATAGCTAATAGCAAAACTGACTTCTTCCGGCTTAATGTAATGAAAAATTGCTAAATTTAGCCAGAAAATTGCTAAATTGTCATCACTGACACTTATTAACACAATGATGATCATCATTGCTCGAGCAATCAAATTATAAAATGTGCACCAATTTTTATCGGCCACTTGTGCGCCGATCACAGTCGACAATCAAGGTCGATATATGGGATTGTATAACGAATTTTAGAATTGTACAAATTGGCTCTTAAAATTTTTCTTTTTTAAGCTTTAATTGTTGGAAAAATAAAGTTTTTTAATCTATTATTCATATACAGTACTGTGCAAAACAAAAGCAACAAATGCGTCAAAAATAAATAGAGGTCATATTTTAAGAATATATGTATATATACATATGTATGTACATACATAATATTTGAAATTAAGTACATATACTTTTACCCCTTTTAGACACGCAAAGTTTACTTTGCAAAGTCTTCATTCAGCTGTGTGAAACACAGAGGCATGAATACTCTCTCCTTCTGTCTTTCTCCCAGCTGAATTAAGATTTTGCAAAGTAAACTTTCCGTGTCCCAGCAAAAAATAAAATTAGTACTTCTTTAGAAAGTACTTCTAAATTACTTCCAAAATAGGTTATGCATTTTATTGTGGTTTAATGAAGTTATCTTTAATCACATATCTAAAGTAATGACAAATCACCTATTTTATTATTATCCTCTAAAATAAAAACCCAGTAAAAAAGTGATGAAAAAAAGTAGAAAAAGCACCACAACTACTGTAAAATTGGTATTTTATAAACATTCTCAGCGCAATTCAAATGCAAATGATGGACAAAGCAAGCTAATGCAAAGTAAAAAAAAACAGAAATACAAAATTTTACTCACTTTATACGTCCAAAGAATTTATATTACTCACACTTGTAAAACTTTAAAATAAAATTAATTTTAAATCCATTTTAGGAAATTTTTGTATGAAAAATTTTAAATAAAATATATTTCAAATTCATTTTAAATTTTATGAATATGGAGAAAAGAAAATAAATCAAAACAAAATTTTGCTGGTAAACTCTTTTTAAGTGTTATCGAATATACTTAAAGTATTTATTTTTCTCATCTATGTACATATGTATGTATGTATGTATGTATATATTATTTTGTTTAACCGTTAAATTTTTAATTATTTTATTTTTTCCTTACTTTAATTACAACTTTTTCCCTTTTTTAGTTAATTTTAAATAATATTTTTATAAGTCTTTGATTTTTTTGCAGAAATTTTCTTGATTTTTATTTTTATTTATTTATTTATTATTTATTCCATTGTATGTAATATAAAAGCCCATCAGGACCAATTAAAACTATAGTACACAGTTATTTCTTGAATAAATTTAAAGAAAAGAATATATAACAAAATTGATAAGATATAAAAAATTATTAATATTATTAAAGCTTACTTGTACCCCTTTTAGACACGGAAAGTTTACTTTGCAAAGTCTTAATTCAACTGAGTGAAAGACAGAAAGAGATAATATTCCTTCCTGTCTTTCACACAGCTGAATTAAGACTTTGCAAAGGAAACTTTCCGTGTCTAAAAGGGGTATTATTATTGTTTTTGTACATATGTATGTACATCATAATGACAAACTCTTTTAATCCCCTCTTCAATAAAGATATAGAAAAAAATATATATGTGTATATAAAGGGTGTCCCAACAAGAACGCAAGATTTAAATTTTAAATAAAACACAGATATTTAAAAAAAAAATTATTATATTGCAAAGTAGACAAAATGAGGTTATGTGCGGAACAACAAATCGGGCAGATGGCCGCCGCGGCTTTGCTGGCACACACGCGGCCCTTTAATGAAATTTTCAATGGCCGTTTTGCATAAATGCTGCGGTATTTCATTAATGCAGCGTCCAATTTCCTCTTTTAAGGCTTGAGTCGTAGTCGGCTTATTCGCGTAAACCTTCAAAAAACCCCAAAGAAAAAAGTCTAATGGTGTTAAATCGCACGATCTAGGCGGCCAATTCTGATCTCCAAAACGCGAAACAACACGACCGGGAAATGACTGATGTAGCAATTGAATTGTTTCTCTGGCTGTATGACATGTGGCGCCGTGTTGTTGAAACCACATGCCTTTCACATTCATTTCTTCAATTCAAGGCACGAAAAAACTGGTTATCATTTCACGATACCGGACACCATTGACTGTTTGCGCTTGACCTGCGTTTGAGCGACATCATCACGTACAGCTGCGACATTTTCGGTCGATCGACCTGGTCGAAGGCGCGTTATTGTCTTTACATCACTAACAGACCCAATTTCGGCAAATTTATCCATTAATGTCTTTACAGTTGACTCTTTTGGAGCATTATTGTGACCCCAAATTGATCGCAAATTTGCGAACTGTAGCCGCAAAACTTTCACCATTTTGGTAAAACAATTTCACAATGAGAATGCGTTGTTCATTCGTGTAGCGCTTCATTTTTACTAACCTCGTACCTTCTACTAGCAAACAATAACAATTGTTCAAATGTGAAACAATGACACTTCGAATGGCGCCAAATTTAAATCTTGCGTTCTTGTTGGGACACCCTTTATATATATATATATATATATATATATATATATATAGGGTGTTTTTTTCAGGGGTATAGAACTTTGAATTGAAATAAAACACAAGAAAATCGTTTTAATGTCCATCAATTTGGCTTTATTGGAAGGATAATTTTATGCCATTAATGTTTAAATATGATTTTGGGCATGTGGCCGCCGCGGCTGGCTCGAATAAAGCCAATTCTACAGGTCCAATTTTCAACCACTTTTTCGAGCATATGGGGCCGTATGTTGGCAATAACGCCACGAATGTTGGCTTTCAAGTCCCCTAACGTTTCTGGTTTGTTGGCGTAGACGAGCGACTTCACATATCCCCAAAGAAAATAATCCAATGGTGTCAAATCACACGATCTTGGTGGCCAATTGACAGGTCCATTCCGCGAAATTATGCGCTCATCGAATGTTTCCTTCAATAAATCGATTGTGACGTGCGCTGTGTGGCATGTAGCGCCGTCTTGTTGGAACCACAACTCATCCACATTCATGCCATCCAGTTCGGGAACAAAATAGTCGGTTAGTCGGCTCCAATTGCTGTGCACGGTGGCGAATCGATTCATTCGGGTCCTCTTCAACACTTTGCTCTACAGCGGCAATTGTTTCTTCGGTGCGCACTGTTCGACGTCTCTGCGGATGCGTATTATCACATAGAGTAAACGTAGTGCGAAAACGATCCATGGTTAACCGAATTAATTGCTCTGATGGACGATTATGTCGACCATAAAATGGACGGAGCTTGCGGTAAACTTCGCGAACTGAACCATTATTTTCGAAATAAATTTGCACGATTTGCAAGCGTTGTTCTTTTGTCAACCTGTTCATGATGAAATGCAAACCAAACTAAATATTAATCACTTGACAGCTGACAAAATGGCCGCCAGTTAAAAAAGTCATGCCAACTTAAAGTTCTATACCTCAATAAAAAACACCCTTTATTTAAAAAAAAACATTATTTATTTACATATTTATAAACATGTAGGAACAATTAGTTTTTTATCGTATTCAGTTTATGTATACATACATATACAGGTAAATACATATCGTCACCTAAAATGCAAAACAACGTAAAATCACTTTTCATAACTTTACAGGAGAAGCAAAAAAACTGCATAAAATGAAAACTATTAGAGATAAAAACTATCCGTTTGGATAAAAACTATCCGTTTATCAAAGTAAAAGCTTCATTAGGGCAGAATTTGTTTTTACTTTCTATTCTGTTACGAATCTGCTGACCCTTTTCTATTTATAGAAATTTAATACAAGCCGTTAACTTTTCTGTTTCGTTCTATTCGGTTTCGGTTTAACCTGTGAAATTTTGCTTTTATTCATTCATTCTCAACACATCATAAGTACGGTGACCATGCGTTCTATATTATACAGAACAGTACTATATTTGAGAGTCCTGTTCTGTATAAATTATTCATTAGGAAATAACGTTGAAATGTTCTGTATTTTATTTACTATTCAGTATTTGTTCTGTATCTTCATGACTCAAACTGCATTTAAAAAATTACCGCAGTTTCTGCAACAATACTGTTTTAATCAACATTGAAAAAGGGCTTAATATACGAGTATCAATTGCAAATGCAGCAGTTCTATAAAAATACAGGAACAACATGAGTTTTGTTTCCTTAATTTTTTTCCTTGAGAGCGTGAATATGAAATTTGTCTGTATTAGTGACATCTTATGGTGCTTGGCTTTTATTCAGGTGCCTGGCTTTTATTCGTTCATTGACAAGCTACTTTATTTCATGATTATATAACGCAGATGACTCCAAAGATATATGTATGACTGAAATTTCTCCCATTATTAATGAACTTAAGTTTAAAATCCCACAACGTAGACGTAGATATGAAATATTTTTCCCAATTGCTGTTAAAAAAATCGTAATTGAGCTAAGCCAAAAAAATGTTATCCATTTTATACAGATTGTATTGAATACTTAAATCACACTGCCTACGAAGAAGTTGAAACTCCCACCTGGAAAGTTTTTAAATCCAGTTTTGTTTTCATTATGGATAAAAGAAATGAGTTAAACACAAATGACACCGAATTATTTGATGAATTAACTCTTGTTGAAAGATATACCTCTTTAGAAAAATTAAGTTAATAGAATGAGAATAAAAAATCTGCAGAAGAGCGGTGGGTAAAAATGTTTAAACATTTTAAATAAAGAGACATAAATTTCCACAATAGGTTGAAAGTTGTCGAATTATGTTTATGTTTGTCGGGTTTCAATGCCCTAACCGAAAGAGTATTTTCTGCTTTAAATAATATATGGACCAGTGAAAAAACTTAAATGAAGATGGATACCATCAAACCGTTTTCAATTACTAAACTAAATTATGATTTATGAGTTTAAAGAAGATTTAAAAGGAAATCAATACTTGGTAAAGCAAATTTATTGCACAGAAATGTACCAAATTAGCTGTTTTGTATTTTAACATTGTAATCTAAAACTTTTTTAATACTCTTGATATGTAACGAGTAAATATTAATTTTATAGTTTTTACAACATAGAGTCTAAACACAATGTTTGCGGTGCGGTGCAATTTCTCGTTGCGGGAGAGAAAAATAAACATAATACAACGGAAGACGGCGACGGCAATACTTGTCATTGATTGTTTAAATTTTTATTAATTTTTTTGTGCATACATTTAAAAAAAAAATTACTCTCTCTGTTAAATATTTTGTAATGGCATTAACTAAAAACAAAAAATGATTAAAATTTTATACATTCGTATATATATTTGATAAATTTTTTAAGCTTTTTTTATATTTTATGACAAACATTTTTGAACTTCAAAATCATGTTTTTTGTTGTGAATACCGCCAATTATTCAAAAACTATGGCAACATCAGAAAGAGAAAGAGAGCCAAAAATTGAGAGAATAAGAAAGTCCGCAATGAAAATAAAATAGATTTTAAATTTATGCCGTTCCGCACTGCGGGTTTTTACTTCAAAATCGTATGAAAAACCGCACCGCAATGAATTCTCGTTACATTGTGTTCAGACTCTTATGTGGTAATAATCTACAGAAACTATGTACTGAAACTATTAATTTTTTTGTACTGAGGGTCTACTGTGTAATTAGAAACGAAAGAAAATACATACTTTCGAATTTGTATGCTTATAACGTGTAAATTCGAAAGCATTTTCTTTCGTTAAGAATTACAGAATTGACCTTCTGATATACAAACATACATATAAATAAATACATATGTATGTAGACTAGCGTATGTAATTACATTGTTATGTTACTTTTTGAATTTTTTTGTTTGTGTTTAATTTTGTGTTTGTCAAAAATAAATAAAAATTTAATAACTCCATGAAATTCAATCCCCATATTCATAAAATTTGAAACGAATTTGAAATGTATTTTATTTCAAATTTTCCATACAAAATTTTCCTAAAATGAATTTCTAATTCATTTTATTTTTTTATAAATATGGGGGAATTTGTTTAATATGTCTTTAAGGTTGTTTGTAATTTAGTTGCTGTTTGTTAAATATTTCCTTGTTCTGTATTTTGATTTAAAAATTATGGTCGCCGTAATCATAAGGCACTTATGGTAAAAGCAGTTTTACGTATCTTATTTGTTTTAGAAAAACAAATAGGAATAAATGTGTTGTTTTCATCTGCTCATTGCCCAACCATACAATAATTGCTTAAAAAAAATCAACATTTACAACTAGTGACAGAAACGCTAAATAACATATTTGTTCATACCAGAACCAAAAACACGCAAAACTGGTGCAAACAGATGTATCTGTGCAATGCTATAATATGCATATTATTGATTATTCAATGAAACTTGAAAACTAGATTTCGCCTTTTCAAAAAACACTGCAATGCGGTTTTTTTCTTCTTTTTTTTAAATGAAAAAACGTCTCTTGAGAACACAGTCGTCTGAATTACACTTCGAATTTGCGTGTACAATTAAATACTAATAGAACACATTAGTCTTACTTCTAAATGTCAAATGGTATAAATAAATTCAAAAAAATTTCTGATTAAAAACTATTGTAATAAAAATTGCAAAAGTTTTATTATTTCAGCCAAGTACAGAAAACGACCATTTTTATTTTTATAAAATATTTGAAATTTTGTGTTTTATTTAAAATTTGTGTTCAGTATAAACTTAGTAAATTAACGTTTCTCGGCGATTTTTTTTTAATTTGTCTAAATTGTTCATCATATTGAAATTATTAAATAAGATGCTTTGAATTCGGTAGCAACATTGAATTTTTTTTTATCATAAGAACTTATTTGAATGAAATAAAGGAATCATATGAGCCGGGATGCGCTATTAAAATATTTCACGTGCAGTACCAGCTTGTTAAAATATGACATTTATACATTATACATACACATTTTCATATATTTTATAATATTTCATGAAACACTGGAGCATCTAAAACAGTGACTTTCAACCGGTGGGTCACTGCGACATAAAACATAAACATAAAAACTTGAAAAAAAACCGACTTTATGCACTAAAAAGTAAAAAATAACAAATTTACATCAAACATATGCGTTAACTTAACTAAAGAGAAATGAGAAATTATATAAATGCTCAGTTAGCCAACTGTAATGTAAAGTAACTGCAACAGTAAGAAACAGCTGATCGATTTTGTTATGTGAAAAGTAATGAAAATGGTTATAGAGATGTAATGTAACGTAACCTAATTTTCATATAAAAATGTCGATCAGCTATTTTCTACGTTACAGTTACATTACATTACAGTCGGCTAACTGAGTCTTAACTGATCCTTTAGCCGACTGTAATGTAATGTAACTTTAACGTAGAAAACAACTGATTGATATTTTTATATGAAACGTAGGTTACGTTACATTACATCTCTATAACCATTTTCATTACTTTTCACATAACAAATCTTACTGTTGCAGTTACATTAGATTACAGCCGGCTAACTGAGCCTTAAGATTAATTACTGATACATATCGAACTGTGGTTATTTACATGATCTCTTTTTTATTTTAGAAAATAAAATGGGAAAAGCTCAGAGCAAAAGATCAGTTGACATCACAACCGAAACCAAAAAAGGGACTGAAGATGAAGTTACTGAAAAGATGGAAAAAATCGAAGATTTGGATAAGAAAGATGTTGTAAATGGAGATGCAACTTTATCAGAAAAAAGTGATCCAGAGGTAATTTATATTTGCATTCATATAAATTAGATTAAAAAAAATAATTAAACGGGAAATTGCTTATATCCAAAATAAATAATCACCCTATCGTAAATAAACTGTGAAATTTTTGTTCCCATGAAATTTTCATTCCCCATGAAGGGAAATTTGCTATCGCGAATTTCATGGGAATGTTTGTTCCCGCTATGAATGGCTAATTAATGTAAAAAACGGGAAGACTTGTAAAGCTTGAAAATTAATTGGAAATCAGACAATTTAAGTTTGAGAGTAAGAATTACACAAATGTTGGGTTCCAAATGAGTGCAAAGTTGTGTTTTTAAATATTTTAGCTGGCGTGGAAAAATTCTTTAGTATAAAACAGCCACAAAATTTACTGCATGAACCAAACAGATTCAAGTGTAATGAAAAAAGGCGTTGCAGGGAATTATTGTTGTTAATCGTGGACATTATTTACTGATATTGTCCTAAAAATAATTATTTATAACTTTTAATTTATAATAAATATTGGAGAAAATGGAAAAACTGTACACGATAGGTGTTAGCAAGTAATTACATGATACGTTATACTAGAGATGTGCACGTGAGCGTTTTTTAACTCAAGCTCGAATCATATTGAAAATTTTCACGATCACTCACGCTCACGAATAAAATATTAGCAGAATTCACTTTTCATATTAAATTTAAAACCCTTTTAAATATACTACGATTTTAAGCGTCCAAGCGTGAGCGATTTATCTTCTTTATTGTAAAAAACGTTTATTGTTCAATTCAAAGAGACTCTGAGAGAATTAGAGATGTGCACGTGAGCGTTTTTTGACTCACGACACGCACGCTCACGCAGAAAAATATTTTACTCACGCACGAATGATTTTGAAAATTTTCACGATCACGCACGTATGTATGTGTGTAAATATGTGAATCTTCTTAAGCAGACGCTTTTTTTGTTGTTGTTGCTTTTGCTTGTTTAATCAAGCTAGGCATGCTTATTTAGTTGTTGGCTACTATTCTAGACTATTCCTTGCTTTGACCCTGTAGGAGTATTTTCGCGTAGCACTTACATTAACCCTGTTGGAATATTTTTGTGTAATGCTGCTTAAACCTGCCGACGGCTATTTTCGTAACAATATAATTTTCATGTTTTTTAGGTTGAAAAATAGGTTCTTACATATACATATATACATATCTATGTATATACATATGTATGTCCGTGTTTTTTTTTTTGTAAAATTTACAATGTAAATGAAAATAAATCAAAGTTAATTTAATATCGTTTTAAATATTCGTATTCGTGGATATCATTTTAAATATTCGAATTCGAATTCTCGTGTATCAAAAATTGACATTCCGCACATGTATGTACGTATACATACATAATATAAATGTGAAGGTAAGACGTATGATCAATTAAATAAATGATAATCAAATAAATGAGAAAAGCATATTAAATGAAGAAAACATAGAAATTACTAAAAAAAATTTCTGTTACGTAACATTTTCAAAGACTCCTCCCACCCCCACCATAACAAATCATAACAAAACTCGAACACCCACCCCTCCCCCCTACAGCGTTACGTAATATATGGAAGGCCCCTAAAGCAAAAAACATTTTCTGCGGTACAATTCGTCAGTAGTATTGTTGACAAAGGCACTGTTGAATCAGTAGTGTTTCTCAATTGATACTTCCTACAGGGTATATAAGAAACATACATACATACTTACAAAGGTGTATGTACCCATCAAACAAAATGCTCCGAATTCTTAAAGAATTCGTAACGATTGGTCGACAAAATCTTCCGATTTCGGCACCGAAATATTACCGAAATCGTAACAATTTTTGTATGAAATGGTTGACACGACTTCGTAACGATATGTCGGTACGAATTCGTAACGACATGTAGGTACGATTTCTTTTTGCTTTTATAGCAGAGTACCGATTCACCGTTATGTTGCTGCTATTGTCGAAATAATTTGCACATACTCACGTTTTTTGATATTTGTTACAATCCTTTTTTTTATCAACATATACATATTTATTTAAAAAAAATTTTTCAGACTTTTACTTACATATGTACTAAAAAATCAAAGTTTAAATGTTTAAAACAACTTGTTCAGAGAAACTACCGAAATGTCTTAACGAATTCGGTACGACAAGTCTGACTTCAAAAAAATTCGAAACATTTTGTTTGGGGGGTATTCATTATGTTTGTAAGCTCATACTACTATACATATTACTATACATATATGCATTTATTATTATAAAATAATAATGAATGCTGGAATGTTATCTCGTGAGAGCGTGAGAATTCGTGCGTGATTATTAAAAAAAAGCTCACGCACGAGTAAATTTTTTTCAGTCACGCTCACGCACTCACGCGTGATTAGTTATAATATTTGATCACGAATCACGTGAATCACGCGTGACACGATGAAATCACGACATTTGCACATCTCTAGAGAGAATTTGTATGTAGCTTGTTCTTCTTTTGTACAAACTCTGGTAAATGAATTCTGCTACAACATCTACTACAGTTTTTAGTATAGTAGATGGTGTAGGCATCAGGGATGATAAATGAGAAAACCAATTTGGTACCAATTAGCTTTTTAAAATGTACTTTTTCGAACCCAATAGTACTGAAATCGGTATTTTTGGTATTTTTACCTTTTTTTATTGTATTTTTGGAAGATGTCGCTCATTTACTCAAATAACGCCATAACTCAAAAAAACTATTTTGCCAGATCACAAATTTCAAGTTTTCAATTTACACCCGACTTAATGAAAAACTAAAATTTTGTGTTTGTTTAAAAAAGAACTATATGAGGATTAATCTGCATCATTAACTGAAATTTTATTAGACTTAGAGATAGTGGAACAGGCAGTAAATACATATCGTTGGTCTCAAGTAAAAAGGCTTTAACTCAAATAATTGCTATTTTACAGAAGAAGGTAAAAACACAATAGAAACTGTAATATTCCTTCTGTAATATTTTTGTACAATTGATTGTAAAAGCGTTAGTTTTCAAATTATTTTAAATATATTGGAATCACTGAAAAACTCAATTTCGTAAAAAAATATGAGTTAAAGCCTCTCAATAAGTCCTTTCTTTGTTTGTATTAGACTTTCAAGTCTTCGTTTTGATTATGAAAATACTCTTTCCACATTCGCTGATTAGTGAAGAATTTACAAATTCTCCTGATAACTTTTGAAAGCTCATTAGCTCATCCAATTAATTTTTTAAAGCTCGAAACTCGTTATTTATAGTATTAAAATTTTCATTTTCTTTTGGGAATATTTTTTATTAAGAGAGATGCTATACTACTAACATATTCGGGAGTGAATTTTGTTAGCCAGGTTAAAATTTCGTCATGAAAATTAACTTTATTTAGTTTAGCAAAAGGTTCTATAACATTTCTTTTAAAATCCGGTTGTTTAACATTTCTTTTAAAATCCGTAACTATACAACTTTTTTTTTTTTCATTTCAAAGTAAACTTTAATCGAAATTATAAATAATTTTATTCGTTTACATATGTACTTATGTAGCATACCTAACTTCATTTCATTTCATCACTTAAACGATTGATATGAAAATAATATAGCAAGTTTTTTATTTCTTACAAATTTTATATTAATACAATAGATAAAATAAATGAAGACGGCGCTATCATATTGAAAACGAAACACCGGTGAAGTTAGATGTAGTTCTTTATAATAAACCAATCAAGAGTAATGCACATCTAACAAGGTAGTCGCTCTCAACAACAAATCAAATTCGCCACTTTTCTCTCAAATTGATTATACTTTAAATGATCGCGATTAATTATTTTAGTGAAAATAAAACAAGGGATAGTCTCTCGAAAATTTTTCAAATAGTTCCAAATGAGTCACGGGGGTACTAACGTACTTTTAGGGTTTGAATAGTACCAAAAAAGTACAATTGTACCAGCTTTATCATCCCTGGTAGGCATATTTAATTAAAAAGGTATGCATTTTGTTGTTGCCGTGTTTTAAATTTAGCACGATTTATTACAGCTACAATATGTAAAAGATCTACAATAGCCAACCGTGAATACCGCCATTCTTAATCACGCACGAGTGCAACATTGTAACATTTTTAAAAGTTCTCCGATTTTTAAGATAAACTTGAAATTCTTAAGAAATAATTTCCTAAGTTTTTGAAAGTCTGTACATAAGATAAGAGGTTTGTGATTAATCAAAATATGTGGTTGAAGTCTACTGACGGTTTGTTAAAGCAACAATGAAATGCATATATACTCGAGATGTGCAAATGTCGTGATTTTGTCGTGTCACGCATGATCGTGATCAAATTTATAATTAATCACGCGTGAGCGTGACTTAAAAATAAATTACTCGTGCGTGATCGTGCGTGAGCTATTTTTAATAATCACGCACGAATACTCACGCTCTCACGAGATATCATTCCTAAATAGGTGAGTATCAATATACTATACCATTTTGCACATGCTACGATGCAAGACCATTTGTACAAGATTGTGAATTGGACTATTGTTATAATTTTTTCAGGCGTAGTAAACTGGCTCATATGAAATTCAGAAATACCAATATGGAAAAATAAAATTATTTTAATATATTTTTTTATGGTATACAACTATATTTTCCCTAAATTTTGACTTTTTTCACAAAATCTGATAGGTCAATATTTATGAAAAAGCTCTCTAAAATTTATTTAACATGTTGAAAATTCACCCTTATTCTATTTGGCGTCGGCAACATAACACGACGTCGTTTTTAATGTTTTTTGGCAAATCGGTATTCCCGTAGATAGTATTGCCATTTATCGATGACTTGTCAGCATATGTTTGGTATTCTGTAAGAAAAATTGATGATGTTGCCGTTCATTTTGTCGTCAGTGTTTTTGATGTCGTGTTCTGTTGTCTGCATGCCTCAACGAATTTGAAAAATAATTTAAATGGTAAAAAAGTGAAATATAAGAAACACCAAAGTAGATATAAAAATGTACATATTTATTTGAAAAAATTTCCTTAAAAAAGTGAAAAGTATAATATGGACAAAATTAAAATTAGAGATGTGCAAATGTCGTGATTTTATCGGGTCACGCGTGAGTCACGCGTGATTCACGTGATTCGTGATCAAATATTATAACTAATCACGCGTGAGTGCGTGAGCGTGACTGAAAAAAAATTACTCGTGCGTGATCGTGCGTGAGCTTTTTTTAGTAATCACGCACGAATTCTCACGCTCTCACGAGATAACATTCCAACATTCATTATTATTTTATAATAATAAATGCATATATGTATAGTAATATGTATAGTAGTATGAGCTTACAAACATAATGAATACCACCCAAACAAAATGTTTCGAATTTTTTCGAAGTCAGACTTGTACCGAATTCGTTAAGACATTTCGGTAGTTTCTCTGAAGAAGTTGTTTTAAACATTTAAACTTTGATTTTTGAGTACATATGTAAGTAAAAGTCTGAACATTTTTTTTAAATAAATATGTATATGTTGATAAAAAAAAAGGATTGTAACAAATATCAAAAAACGTGAGTATGTGCAAATTATTTCGACAATAGCAGCAACATAACGGTGAATCGGTACTCTGCTATAAAAGCAAAAAGAAATCGTACCTACATGTGGTTACGAATTCGTACCGACATATCGTTACGAAGTCGTGTCAACCATTTCATACAAAAATTGTTACGATTTCGGTAATATTTCGGTGCCAAAATCGGAAGATTTTGTCGACCAATCGTTACGAATTCTTTAAGAATTCGGAGCATTTTGTTTGATGGGTACATACACCTTTGTAAGTACGTATGTATGTTTCTTAGATACCCTGTAGGAAGTATCAATTGAGAAACACTACTGATTCAACAGTGTCTTTGTCAACAATACTACTGACGAATTGTACCGCAGAAAATGTTTTTTGCTTTAGGGGCCTTCCATATATTACGTAACGCTGTAGGGGGGTGGGTGTTCGAGTTTTGTTATGGTGGGGTGGGGGGAGTCTTTGAAAATGTTACGTAACAGAAATTTTTTTAGTAATTTCTATGTTTTCTTCATTTAATATGCTTTTCTCATTTATTTGATTATCATTTATTTAATAGATCATACGTCTTACCTTCACATTTATATTATGTATGTATACATACATACATGTGCGGAATGTCAATTTTTGATATACGAGAATTCGAATTCGAATATTTAAAATGATATTCGCGGATACGAATATTTAAAACGATATTAAATTAACTTTGATTTATTTTCATTTACATTGTAAATTTTACAAAAAAAAACATGGACATACATATGTATATACATAGATATGTATATATGTATATGTAAGAACCTATTTTTCAACCTAAAAAACATGAAAATTATATTATACATATAATTTTTCGTGAGCGTGCGTGATCGTGGTAAGTTGTAAACCACTCGTGCGTGATTAAAAATATTTTATTCGTGAGCGTGCGTGATCGTAAAAATTTTCAAAATCATTCGTGCGTGAAAGTGCGTGAGTAAAATATTTTTCTGCGTGAGCGTGCGTGTCGTGAGTCAAAAAACGCTCACGTGCACATCTCTAATATATACAATACTTAACCACCAGCATTTAAATTTCAAATTAAAACGTACATATTTATTATTATAAAATAATTTGTTTCAAAAGATTCAATACAGTTAAATATGTAACTATGCAGGAATGATATCTCGTAAGAGCGTGATAATTCGTGCGTGATTGTTAAAAATAGCTCATGCACGATCACGCACGAGTAATGTTTATTAAGTCACGCACTCGCGGGATTAATTATAAATTTGATCACGAGCACGCGTGACACGATAAAATCACGACATTTGCACATCTCTAGTTATTATTTATTTTAATTATTATTCGAACTCCATTTGTTTCTATACGAACCTTAGCCCGTTCAAATCACAAATATTATTTATTTTATTTATTTATTTATTTCATAAATTAATCGAGCCCAATGGGCCATATATGATTAATGTTTTAAAATTCAAGTAATGCTACTGAAAAAATGGGCTTGCGGGCCAACTGTGAAGGACGGACGCAGCCCCTAAAACACATCTTATCACTATGACATTTTTTTATTTTTTAACATAAAAATGAACCGATTTGGGGGGAGAATACAAGAAAAATTTTCCATACAACTAACGGCCACGCTAATGTAGATGCATAAGTAAGAATATATTTAAACTTTTTATTTGCAGAAGAAAGATACCACCACTCAAGTGGAGAATGATAAAGACATGACGACTGAGAAAGATGTTGATGTACAGCCGAGCGGGGATGCAGCGGAGACCCAAAATGTGGCTGAGACACCAAAAGTTGAGGGGGAATCAGCTACGGCTGAAGAAATATCTCCACTTGCCGATGAAAGTATTAAAAAATCAAAAAAAGAAAAGGTTAAAAAGAAATGGTCATTTCGCAGTATTTCTTTCGGTAAAAAGGATAAACAAAAGCCTGCTAAAAGCGAAGACACTGCTGAAGATGGGAGCGCAGCCACAAACGGGGCTGATGATGAGAAAACAATAAATGTAATAAAATTTGCAGTGCCACTTTTAATTGAAAATTTAATTATTTTTTTTACTTAATTTTTGTTTCAATTGAAAGGAGCCTGAAGATACTCAAAAGGACAAATCAGCAAACGAAAACGAAGATAAGACTAAGGAGAACCATGAAAATGGGAACTCTACTCCTCCGGAATTGAACGGAGGTGGTGACCAAAATGAAGACAAGAAGTCTTCTGATGAAAAATCTAATGATATTACTGCCAATACCACTAATAATACTACCACCACTGAAACATGTGAACTAGTACAAAATGAAACTGCCGCTGTATCATCCGAATTATCTGAAAAGACTGAAAGTACAGCCGTTAAAAATGAAACTAAAATATCTGAAAATGCCACCGTCGATGATGCGTCAAAAAATGGTAATGGACTAGATGAAAAAATTAATACGACAGACCAAGAGCCACAAAAAACAGATGTCACAAATATATCCGTTGAAACTCCTTCAGATAAGACAAGCACTCTAACCAGTGCTGTGACAAATGAGACTTCAGTAACAACTAATGGCGAAGTGGTTGATGAAATTCATCAAAACGGCGGTCATGGTGAATCCGAGCAAGAATTTATTGAAAAATCCAAGGCGCAAATCGAGGTAAACTCCAACACTGATAACAAAGCTTCTGCTGCTACCCTAGATTCTATTTCCTCTACCTCCATTAATCCTTCTAATGTCCAAATCCATGCCCAAGATTTGAATGCATCTAGCGAAAAGCCCGATGAAATAATTCAAATCAATACCGATGAATCTGTTATTCAAAAATCCACCGTTACTGAGACAAACAGTTCTAGTGCTGACCAGTCTTCACTTTGTGAAATAGTCAGTATGGTAGATGTTGAAAATAAGGTACAAATCGAACCAGTCTCCGATTTAACATCAGAGGCGATCGATAATGCGAAGTCATCTGAGGATAAGCTTGTTGTTGATCCATCTCCTCCTCCACTTCCAATCTCTCCGCCTCCTTCACAAGTTTCAGTATTTGCATTTACAAGTAACGATGAATCTGTCGACGATTCCATTAAAATTAAAAATTTCGAACCAACGACGAAGATTAACAACCTGCATGAGGAGGAAAAAAATAATGAATTACCTTCAGCATTAAGTGAGCTTCCCATGATAGAAACGATTGACACTCAAGAGACCGAGACGACGATACTTAATGAAAAAGTCGACGAAGGTAGTAATACTTTCCTCAATGAACAAGACACAGAAATTCGCGCTAATGACGAATGTATTGAAAATGTTGAGGTTCAATGCCGCCAAGAGAATAAAGAACAAATACAAGATGAAGCAATTATATGTAAAGACAATGAGGTGCCTTCTGATGGTCTCTTTGAAGAAGAACCACAGATTAAAGAGCAGGAAAATTCAGTTGCTGTTGCAGCTGCGGTGATAAATGAAATTACAGAAGCTGCTGTTCAAATAGTTAATCAACAATTGAATGGCAATGAGGAACGAATATTAGGCGATAATGAAGGACAAAAGGAAGAAGAAAATCTAGTTGCAGAATGCAACGATAATAAAACGCAAAACGAAGAAGAAGAGCATGTCGGTGACCAAAAATATATCCCTGAGATTGCTAATAGTTCAATCGAAAGTGTACCCGTCATTGAACAAACCAACAATTTGACTTTTGAATGTTCCTTAGATTTCACAACATCCGATTCAATACAACAAAACCTAGGCGAGATGAATTCTTTAAAAAAGAGCGAAGATATCTTAGAAGAAAAATATTTAGATCCAACTAAGGTGAATAAACTCACTCTCGTTGTTAAACTAAACTACCTTCTATTCGTTTTAATCAAATCAAAAATTTGATTAAGACATTCTTCGTTGGTTTTCCTCCTCACACTAAAATAAAATAACAAAAAATTGCATACGACTGTTGTCAATGACGGCAATGTTCCTTCATTCATCTGCATGAAAACAAAAATAATAAACTAACTTTTTACTTGAATGTCACTTGCAGTACTTCTCTTGAAAAACCAGAAAACAAAATTAAAAAATAACCAAATTTTACATTGTCAAGTTATAAATAAAGTCTGGAAAAACGGTTTAGACATTAAAAAAAGGCAGTTTTGCTCAAACGCAGCAACCCCCATTTATAAACGTTTCTGATGACTTCTGTGTATCTTTTTTTGTAATTTTTTTTTCTTTTATCGTTTGAAGACTTTCACATTTAGACAGTGATGTTGAGTATTTATTTAATAAACATTTGAAAAGTGCACATTTCAAAAGTAAAAATTACAAATATTTTTATGTATATACTAATATATTTTAAAACATTTGATTGTTTTGTTGTTATACATGAAATCGTCGATACCATTAAACTATAAACGGATTTTTTTTAATTATTTTGTTGTTTATTTCACCTACTTACTTACTCCTTGTTAATTTTGTTGTTCTGTTACATCTATTTATGGCCTTTTTACTTCCTATTTAATATACTTAATTTGAAATTCAGTATAAAAAATGTTTCTTTATTCTATTCTATCTTAACAGGAATTTGCAACTGCTAAGGATATTAAGGACGTCACCGTGGCAGAAATAACACAGGACCTTTCCGTAACATGCGAATAATCCCACTCATAATTATAATATATATTAAAATACATTTTTAACATTTACATATTTTAATCATTTTGTACAACTTCATATCCCTAATCCAAGATTATATGCAAAATAAAGTATACACATAATTTCTAAAAGTTCTTTACTGCTTTTAAGTTTTGGAGCAAAGTATTTTTCTTTTTTTATTATACATACATACATATGTGCTTTTTTAGTTAACTGAATAAAAAATATTTAAAATACAAGAAAGATAATATATAGCAATTTTGCATATACATGTTTATATACATATACAACACATGTGTACATAAGTATGTAAAGGAGACTGGTCCTTATTTTCGAAAAATTCTTGTTTTTATCTGAAAAAATGTTCTGATAATATAAAATATATTTAATTTTAACACTTGCCGCATTGTTTTTTTTTTTATTTAAAAAAATCATAAAAGTGCAATGTATCTACCAAATATATGTACTTGGCATAAATATTCCTGGACCTAGAATGTAGAATTAAGTTTTTTTACTTTATATAATTTTAAGTCGCAACGAGCGTTTAATTTTTTTGCTTACACATTTTTTAATTGGCAGTATAAAGGCAATGTTCTGCCACAGAAGTAATATTAACTGGTTTAATGTCATGTTGTTTTTCTCTGGAGTCTGTATATAAACTCCATTAAATTAAATATAATTTTCATTTTATAAGCAAAAAACAAAGCGAAAAAAAATAATTAATTTTCAAATAAAAATTTAATTAAACTTGAAAAATAACAATTATTTTATAATAATAATTCTTTCTGCAAAAAAAACCGACTTCAACGCAAAGATCTGATAGAAGATGAGAAGAAGTACGTGAAATATAGTATATAGTGAAATATAAAATATATTGGGCGTGCCTCCGCCCAATATTTTGAATGCAAGATTGTGCGTTTTTCATAGCTCAGGGCTAATAAATCAGTCAATGATTATATGTATTTTATTTTTAAATCTTATTTAAACACAAAATTTTGTTTTTCACCCCAAAATTAAATGAAACTTAAATAGCCAATATTAAGTGTTGTTTAAGTTTTACAAACATAGCATACGTTTTGTGTGTTTTTTGAAGGCACCCTGTCGGAAATTGCGTTAACTTTAAACTAACTTCAAGCTAACTATTTCGCAAGTAGTACTGACTGACACTTGGATTAACTTAAAGTTGATTTTTTTAAAATCATTTTTGGGTCTACTGCGTAATTCGAAACGGAAGAAAATGCTTTCGAATTTGTATGCTTATGACATGTAAATTCGAAAGCATTATCTTTCCTTTTGAATTACAGAGTAAACCAACCCCCTGGTAGTCAGTAAATTAAAAAAAATTGTCTGGGGTTCGAATACGTATCATCACACGTTGTGTACTAGAGCTGGGTCCAACTCGTTCATTCATTAATTTTTGTCACAAACCTACGATCAAACCCATTTAAATTACATACGTTTGATCATAGGTTTGTGGAAAAAATGAACGAGTTGGACCCAGCTCTATTGTGTACTCAACGCGCTACCACTCAGCTAAAATAACAAAAGCAAAATATATATATATATATATATATATATATATATATATATATATATATATATAAAACAGGATGTATGTATGTACGTATGGACTCCAGAACGGCTGGGCCGATTTTGATGAAATTTTCAGGGAATCTTCAGAATATTCATGAGGGTGACACTGAAGTCTGATTTTTGATTCTCGGTCTGCGGGCGGAGGGGCGTGGCAAAATCCATTTTTCATATTGCACCATCAATGCGCAACGCTTTCAAATAAATGAAATTGAAAAGACAATGGGAGTAGCGAAGCACACCAGGTGTAGCTAGTTATAAATAAAAAGCCTGTCTTATTTATCCAAAATACAGTTCCAAATTTCTGATATCGTGATCTCTTTTGAAGTTGAAGTTAAATTTTTACGGGAGTATCAAAACAAAGTTAAATTGTATTATTTGCTTAAGTCAAAATTTGTATGGCAATTTTGTTTTAACGTTTTAGTGCATTTTGAATACGCATAGAACACTTGTTTTAGAGCAAATTTCTGGTTTCCCTGGTAATTATCCTAACAAAAATTTGCGAATATATAGTATATGAAGATACATATGTAACTAAATATCTATGAAGTTTAGAAAGTGGTTATGTAATAACTTATCTCAGGTTTTTAATAATATTTTCATCTAAATTTGGCGTTGAGAAACCAAATTGATTGAAGATTTTGATTATTTATTTCTTTATTTAAATTCAATTAACTAACCAAGCCATAAAGGCCATATATGGTTAGTAGGCTAACAATATTGTATATAAAAAATAATTCAATTTAATATAAAATTAATCCAATATTAAAAAATATTAATAGTATTTGCATATAAAATAATAAATATGTATATACATGAAGGATTAACATTTCAATCTGTACATTGATGTTTAGGAAAATAGCAACTCGAGGTTACAAAGTAAAGGTTTTTAAGTTTTATATTCCAATTAAAAAGATATTAGATTATATATAAAATATAATTCAGGTTGAAAGTATATATATATACATATGTATACACACACACACACATATATAGATATAATCTCAAATATATAATATTTACATGAGGATACAAAATCAGTATTTCTGTATGTTAAAGTTCTGAAGGCCACGAGATTAAAATATCAAATCATCAAATGTAAAAAATAAGCAAACAACAAATACCAACTACGATTTAAATTACATATTTCAATTGAATTTAAAAAAAATGATATTATTCCATATGTATGTAAGTCTTAACAAAATCAAAAACTTATGTAATCAAGTATATCAAGACCTAAATATCATTATCGGCCAGGTTCTACATTCCACTACAATATGAAAAGGAAAACGTTTTTAATTCCGTAAAGTCGATATCACTGTGTTCTAGGAAAGTAATGAAACTTTTTCCACGACGATTTCATTCCCAGTTTATTTTAATAAATATTTCAAGCAACATAGAAAAAACACATTTTATGATATAAACACAATTGGAACGAACGGCGAACTTCACATAGTTCGACGAACTTGCCTTCAAGAATTCTTCGCGAAAATTCGTCTTTTAAAGCACAATTAAATTTGTCGATATATGCATTATATGTATATTCGCACCAAATGATTATGAACTTGCAATAAAAATAAATGCAAAAATCTTGAACTTGATTAAAAGTCGAATAAATTACACATTGCGCAAATGTTGAAAAACTAAAAGTGATTAAACTCGCTGAAACTGTAAGGTTAACTCGGGAGAAAGCGCAAAACATTATGATAATTCGCCAAAGCTTGCAAAAATTTAAATTTTAAGTCCCTAAATATAAATAAGTAAAGAAAGCCAAAAACGCTCCAATAATTAAAAACAGATAAAGAAAGCCTTGCAAAAACTACATCTTCCGCAAAAATAACAGAAATTTGCGAAAAATTTCAAAATTTTAAAAAAGCCATAATTTTTATTAAAAATTGCTAAAACTTTAAGGAATGATAAAAATTCGGTTAAAAAAAAACGCGAAAATTCACAAAATCTTAATAACAGTGGCATAATAGCAAAGTCTAATATTGTTTAAAATTTGCGAAAACTCATAGAAAAAAGAACACTTGCAAAAACTTCATTGCGAACAATGCAAGAATTCGCGAGAGGTTGCAAAATCGGAAACAAGCCTTGAAATTCATTAGAAGTCGCCAAAGCTTTTAGAAGGAAAATAAACTCGGAAAAAACGCGAAAAATCGCAAGTTCGCTAAAAAATTTCTAAACGCATTGCATTTAGCTAATCGCGGATTTTTTCCACATATTTTAACAACGCCACCTCACTCCAGGTTTTTGTTCTTACCCCTTTAAAACACAAATAAAATAAACAATAAAAAGAGAATTTATATTAAAATTATTTATGTGCTTAACATTTTCGTATTTTTACAATAAATAGTTACAAATAAAAAAACAAAAAATTCTAAATGGAAAAGGGAGAAATTTTATTCATAATTGCCATGTACGTACTGACTTTAATACATCGCGTAATTTCAATCCTCACAAAAACATAAATGTGAAATATTGCCAAGGTATTGTGTCAAACAAGAACTTGGTCAAAATTTATATCTCACTACTTTTAATGGCCGAAATTTTTGATAGGAACTTGGCCATTTTTTACATTTATGTATGTTTTTGTGAGGATCTGATTACTTTTTGAGAAATTTTATATGATAACAATTTTTAAACTTAAAATTTGTAGTGTGTTTTATTTCTATTCATGATCACTGTGCCAGTTAAAAATGGCATAGTTACATAAAATAATGGTTTAGAGCGTGATGGGTGTTGGATTGTACACCTTAAAAATGCACTATTGTGTCATTTCAATGGGTCGCCAATGTGTACGCAATTTGGTAGGAGTCGTCTGGAGAGAAAAATGTAAAATACGGCTTAAATATTAGTGGGCATGACCCCGCCTATTTACATATTAAAGTCTGCTTAGCCGAAGTACATAAACCAAAAGGATATGTTCAATGTGCTTCAATATGTTAGCTGGTGCTGTAATTTTTGGATTTTCCGATTGAGTAAATCAATTACTATTTGTCTACAAAATGTCAGCTCCGCCGACTTTTATATCTGCTGGTGCTTACGGTTCATGCAAAGTTTGGTATTAAAAAGTTAATGAGAAATACATGAGTAAAAACTGCAAAGCCGAAGTACATGAAAGAAAAAGCTACGATTTATGGGTGAAGTTACGGCCATTTTCGAAAAAGTAAATTTTTATTTTGGATAAGTGCAATGTGTATGAAAAGTTTCAACAAAATTGAACTTAATTTTGATTTTATAGTGCTTGTTCCCACCCCTTAATTGAAACTTCTGGTTTCTTAGATTTTTCTTAGTGGTCTCTGATCTAGATTTATTTGTGTATCAAATTTCAGTTCTCTAGTACGAATTGGAGTTTTAACGGATAAAACTTCTTGGTTTTAAGATTTTCTTACTGGATTACTCATCTACACTTACTTGTGCATAAAATTCCAGCTCTAGCGCGAATTATACCTTTAAATTTTATGAGCATTACCCCTCCCACTATTTTAAACTCACAATTTTGTTATGAGCAGCGCTTATAATTCATGATAATTTTCTTCCAAAATATGCTAGACCGAAGTAGATTAAACATAAGGCTAAAATTTTATGGGAGTGACCACGCCCACTTTTTTAGGTGATAGTTTAAAGTATTGTACACGTGCAACGTATATGCAAGGTTTCATTAAAATGGCTTAAGTTAAAAGCTGTATATTAACATTATTATTGCATAACTTATTAAGGCTTTATAAAGGGGTTTTAAGACAAATTTTAATACAAAATTTTTCTTACAAAGCCTTTATAAAGCCTTAATAAGTTTTATAAATAAGGCTGTAAGTTTTATGTTTCACACGATATTGGCGTGGCCCCGCCCATTCTGGTAAAATATTTATGGTTTTCTGATTCTTCTAGTTGGTTTCTCACCTGGACCTACTTGTGTATCAAATTTCAGCTCATAAGCGCAACTTTTAATTATTAATTTTTATGGGCGCAGCCTCGCCCCTATGACAAAAATTTCCGGGTTTTTAGGGTTTTCTAGTTGTTTTCTCACCTAGACCTACTTTAATATCAAATTTCAGCTCCTTAGCTCAACTTTTAATATTTAATTTATCATTCTATTCACATATTTTTAAAAATTTTTTTATATATCCATATTAATAGCAAAAATTAAAAATTTTAAAAACCTCCAATATTTCTAGAAAACATGTGATATCTTCTAAGCGGCTGGACCGATTTTTATTAAAACATAGCTAACAACCTTATCGATCAAGTCACCTTTCAAACAGAAAAAAACAGATACACATTACAAACTTATAACACCCCCTTTTTTTGGTCGGGGGTTAAAAATATATAACAATAAAAACAAACAGCTTTTACAATATATGCACATATGTAATTAAAAAAAACTTAACCAAAAAATTTAAGAAATTCATTATTCGACACATTAAGTGCGTTCGAGAACTCAAAAATTTGTACAAATTTTTACTATTTTTTACTGGATTGAATTCGAGTACATATAATCCAGTAAATGAGATGGCGAATTGAGAGAGAAAAATGACAGTTCATTTACTGAGTAAATGCAAGTTTTTACTGGACAAATTTTCGCCAGTAAAATCCAGTAAAACGAAACCATGTTTTTAAATATAAAAAGTAAAGGGAAACAAAAAAGTTTAGTTTTTGATGAAATTTTTAAAATAAAAAACAAATGTATTAAGTTATAAGCATTATAACATTTATTTAAGTTTGATACTAGAAAAATATTCGGGTATGTTATGTATTCCACGTGAAGTTAAAACGTGCGGAATTTCCATAGAATGTTTGGAAATATATATGTATGCACATATCGTCGCTGTTTTAACTAACTGACCTAACTGTCATATTTTTGAAAAATGAGTTAAGTCCGCTACTAGACTTTATAAGTCATAATACACATTGTCTACAATTTTCATGACTTTAAGCAATACTTTTGTGCCTATATAAGTAAAAAGATTTCCGACGCAGCCATAAGAATGAATGTATAAAACAACCATAAAAGCTGCCCTCCTGTTAAATTTTTAAAATGTTAGGTCAGCTAGTTAAAACAGCGACGATATGTATGTATGTATGTATTTAAATAACAATTGCATTTCCGAACGATTTAATTTCGCATGGAAATCAGAACATAACCGATTGTTTTTAAACGTGAATAAAGTTAATAGATTATTATACTGAAATTTTTGTTTATACATATCGTCGGCTCGACGGTTCCTGGTTTGATGTATGGAACATTTAAAAAAATTTACTTTGTGTACACACTTGTTTTAAATTCTTTCCCAGTTTTTCGTTGTCTTGAATATATCATACTAATAACTTCTCACGTTCAGGGTAAAAAGCTTAGAAACTTTAACGGCCTGAACCGCGATGTCGACAAGAAAGTTTCTATAGCTTACTTATACATATATAAAACAAAATATAAGAAAGTTTATTTTTGTTTTCAATATAAGTAAGCTATAGAAAGTTTCTTGTCGACATCGTGGACCTGCCAAATAAGTTTAAATAAAAACATATGTCCATATCTATTACTTTTATTATTAAACAAAATATTCTATCTTGTATTTCATATGTATAATTTTTTTAGTGCCAAAATTCGTAATCAGCTGTTGTATATATTTTACTGGATTTTACAATTTTTCCGTTCGCGTACTTTTAGATGCAAACTTTTTTATTGAGAGTAATTTCTTTAAATTACTCAGTATTTACCAAGGTTGGCAAACGGTATCGTAAAAATACCGATACCGATTCAAATACCGTTAAAATTGGGTACCGGTATCAGTACCGATACCGAAACTCATTTCGGTTAGAAAATACCGGTATCGACAATACCGTTTATGTCTATACCGGTACGTACCGGTATACCGATTTCCGTAAAAAAAGTTACAAAACTTAATTTCAATTAACTTTTTTTTGAAATTAATTACAGAAACAAAATTTCTTCCTTTAGACGTTCTTATTCAGCTCTATTCTTACTACTTTTTATCGACAACAAAGTGTAAGCACACCATAATGAAAAACATAAATATGTATAAACTAGAGTTTTTTTCCCCGGACTTTTTCATTTCCCGGGAAAGCGGGAACGACTTTTCGGCTTCCCGGGAAATTCCTGCCCAGTGCAAAACAATACAAAATATTTTCAATTTAATTATTTCAACAAAAAAGTAAAAATTATAATTCATGAGATCTATAAACGTGAGAAATAAAACGTTTTATCAGTCTCTGTCAGGCAATTGCCGAGAAAAGACGTGTTTTTATCGGTTCTTTTTGCGTTTGCAGACTTTGAGTGTGCTTTCTATTCTCTGTGAAGGAACTTTTTTCTCTTGTGTTGCTTTACATTTATTTTATTTCTTGTATTATCATATTCGTAACTTGTAAATTCTGATAAGTGTGTGAGGAACATGAACGGGGTTCACCCCCCGGATTTTAACCGGTTTAGGGAGCTTGCCTCCTCATCCGGTAAAAAACCAAACAGGAACAAACGACCGCGGCCGGAAGATTTTATACCCCTACCAGAAACAACTGAAAATCAGCTCAACTTACCGCGTTATTTGGTAGCATCGACTGTGTCATTGGAAAAAAACGTTGAAGTTCCACCGCTTGCATCGCACAATTTCAAGTGGAAAGAGGTCTAGATTACATATCACGTGACCGAATAGAAGTTAAGGAAATGAGAAGTGGCGATTTACTGATTAAGGTACCAGATAACAAAACAGCTGAAAAGTTCTTAAAAGCTAACTTCATTGACTGTATCGCTGTTAAAATATCTTTGCACAAGACTCTAAACACCGTACAAGGCAGAATCTTTTCAAGAAAAATTATAGATATCCCACAGGAGGAATTACAACAATTACTACGAGACCAAAAAGTAGTTGAGGTACGTAAAATCATGAAAAAAGAAAATGACCAAATAGTGGCAACAGGTGCAGCTGTTATCACTTTTGATCTCATATATCGTCCTGAATATTTGAAACTTGGTTGGGAACGTGTCCCAGTCTCGGAATATATCCCCAATCCCATGAGGTGCGTAAATTGCCTGAGATTAGGTCATACCAAGAAATGGTGCCGGAATGTTCAGTTATGTCGTGAATGTGGACAAAGCCAAGTACATGAAATATGCACTACCAAATATTGTGTGAACTGCCAGATTGAAAACCATCCATCCTACGATCCAGAATGCCCGACATTCTGGAAACATAAGTCGGTCAACTATATTAGAATAACTAGAAAATGCACCACCCGCGAGGCATGGAGAATTTTTAATGATAATCCCACACATAACATGCTCAAACCAATTTCCAGAAACGGCAAACAAAATCCCACATACGCACAAATATTAAACTCCAATACCTCACACAAACAAACTTCTTTAACAAAACAATCAACGATCAACAATATTCAATCAACAGAAAACCAAATAGAAACAACAGTAAACCAAATAGAAACAACAGATAAAACAGAAAAATCAACAAAAAAATCTCTCTCAAAAAGCAATAACATCACCATAGCAACACAACCAACTACTTCATCCAATAATTATGCAGAAACAACCGAAATGCTTGCAGCCAGCTTAAACTTAAAAACAATAACAACAAACACAACAACTAAAACCAACTTAACAAGAGCAGAAACAACGGCTAATGAAACTCACTCGACAGTTAATGATTCTTACAAAACAAACATAAATGAAATTAACGAAAACGACTCTTTTGAATATGATTGGATTTCTAGTGACGACAAAAATGATAACTGCTTCAAACCGGATACCGGCAGTGACATTACTGAGCAAATGGTCATTCAGGACATCACTAACAGCATGGGAATAAGCACCCCAACAGAAAACGCTAACAACATCAACCAACAAAATAATAAATCACCATGCACACAAATGTACGAAAATTTCCCCCAGTTAAATGTACTAATAACCCCTAAAACTCTGAAGAGTACAATGAAACTGTCCCCAAGGGGTAATAAAAAATAATAATAAAATTATGACTATGAGCCTAAATATTTCTATCCTCCAGTGGAATCTACAAGGCTTTTTAAACAACAAATTTGCCCTTGAACTTTTAGTCGCAAGACACAAACCTAATATTATAGTACTACAAGAAACACATATTATAAATAGAAACATGCATTTGTTACATCTCCCTGGATTCCAAGTTTTTCATCACAACAATAATGAATACGATTATGCTAAATCTGGTATAGCAACCTTTGTTAAAAACAACTTGACAGTAAAACAACATATAAGATCCACCAATAACTTGCTTTTTCAAACTGTCGTAATAAGCTCAAATGAAGATCTTCATATCACAAATGTGTACAAAGAAACTCACATTAACTTAACCAACCTGATGGTAAATGATATATCAATCAATGAGAATTCTCACCACATAGTTTTAGGAGACTTTAACTCCCAAAATATTCTATGGGGATCTGAATTCAACTCACCAAATGGAACAATTCTTGAGGAGTTTGCGAATGATAAAAGCTTAGTTATTATGAATGATGGTTCTCCTACATTACTTAACACCAGAAATACGCTGACCGCCGTGGATGTTACCATGTCTTCCACAAATATCGCTCCACATTTTAAATGGACCTGCTTGCCAATGCCAGAGGTTTCCGATCACTTCCCCATAAAAATAACAAATGATGTGGATGTTATTTCAAAACGCTTTTCGCCTCGTTTTAAGGAAAGAAATGCTGACTGGCCTCTTTTTAAAAAGAAGGCAGATCAAGTGAGTAGGCAATTTGAAAAATCATCAAACATTAACAAGGAAGCAGCACAACTAAAACGTATATTTAGAAAATCAGCGAACGAATCCATACCCATCAGCCGCAGGCCAAAAATAAAGAATTGTCCAGTTTGGTTTAATTCTGACATATCAGAATTAATTAGCTTGAAACATGAGGCATGGAAAGTTTTTAAAAGGACACGTAATAAGAAAAATGTGATTATATATAAAAACATTTGCGCAAGAATAAAAAGAGATTGTAAGACTGCAAAGAGAAGTACATGGGAACATTTCTTAAACTCCCTTAATCCCACAATGGATATTCGGGTACTTTGGGGCAAGGTAAACAATTTGAGGGTAAATCGTATTCCGAACTTTCCGACAATAAATGTAGATGGAAATAGCATACAACATCCGTCTAAAATTGCCGATAGTTTTGCAGTATTTTGGTCCTCACTTAGCTCTGATGAATCCTTTAATCCCCGCGTCATTGGAACTAAGAACAATCTGGATATTGATGAACTACAACAAACTTGTTGGAGATATGAAATAATGACCCACACAATCCTGATTTCAGAACTGAATGAAATAATGAAATCACTAAAAGGCACCACTCCATCACGTGACAAGATTACATACACCATGGTAAAAAATGCCCCTGATAGCATCAAAAGTCGGCTCTGCGAACTCTACAACAACATATTGGCAACTGGTGTCTACCCACATGACTGGAAAATCGCCGTATTATCACCAATACCAAAACCGGGTAAGAGCTCAAATAGTTTAGAAGGTTACCGCCCTATTTCGCTGTTGCCAGCCTTATCGAAAATTCTAGAAAAAATTCTGGCAAAGCGTTTTTGGAAGTACACGAAATTAAACCTGTCCAAAATCCAGCATGCTTTCATACCAAGACATGGAGTTCATACTATCTGCCACCAGCTTCCAAAACCTTAAAAATAGTAAACACAACCTAGTCCTTTCAAAAGATATTGAAAAGGCTTTCGATCGTGTTATATCAACATATATTATAATGGAATTATACGCATGGGGAATCCCCAAACATATTTTGAAACTTCTAAATTCATTTTTTCAAAATCGCAAAATAACTGTCAAGGTTGATGGGTATTATTCAAAGACGTACGCCTTGGACAATGGGATTCCTCAGGGTTCACCTCTATCTGTAGTTCTGTATACTGTATATGCCAACTCCTTAGCAAAGGCTGTTGAAAACTTACCCGGAATTGATTATATTGGGATTTATGCCGACAATATATTTGCTGTCGCCTCTGGAAATCCGCAATCCGTTACCTTGAACTTGAATAGATTGAACACCAAGATTCAAACATGGGCAGAGAGCAGAGGAGCTGTGATACCTGATCACAAAGCCGAGATTCTACACGTATGCAGGAAAAGAAATTGCACTGATCGTACTAGCCGTATTGGAGATGCAGAAATTCAGATATCCGACCGTATGAGAATTTTGGGTTTGTATTTCACTAAAAATCTCTTATGGAACTATCATGTTAAACTTGTGTGCCAAAAGTTAAGCAAAATCAACAACCTTCTAAAACTTATCTGCTGTAGAAACAAAGGGCCGCATATAGAAACGGCACTTAACATCTGCCGTGCTTTAACAACAGGAGCACTCTTACATGGGATTACTATATACGGATGGACTTCTAATAAGAATGTCAACAAAATAAATACATCATTAAATAACTGCTTCAGAAGCGCCTCTGGGTTACTTCGCACAACTCCACTGGAAAATCTGAGAAAAGAAGCTAACTTTGTAGATTTTCATAAAATGTTGGAGAATGCAGCTGTTAATATGGCATCAAGGTCTATTGCAATTTCTTTCGATGGCCTGCACGAATCCTTCTGGAAAAAAATCAGTGCTTCAAAGTCTAATTGTACAAAATCATCTTTAAATAATATAGTTTCAACATTAAAAATATTTAATTTATCTTTACCACAAAAACCAGCTACAACTTCATGGTGTAATAATTTTGTCAGAGGAGATGATGGCTTGAGCTGCTTGGCCAAAAATTTTACTGACCCAGCATGCTTTAAAAGGATGTTTCTCCAAAAAATTTCTTCTTTTGCCCCGAACCAAATTTTCTATACAGATGGCTCGTACCAAAATGGGTTGACGTCTTACTCTGTAGTAAAGCAAACCACGAATAAACAATTTGAAACCAAAAGAGAAGCAAGGATACCAGACTACTCGGGGATTTTTACTGCAGAAATTGCCGCCATTAGAACAGCAATTTCTATAGCTGTGGAACTAGGTGGTAAAACGTTAATATGTACTGATAGCCTAAGTGCAACAAGAGCTGTAATAAAAAATCGCAACGGTATCTACGATGATATGCTACGTCTACCGAATGAATCACAACAGATCCTCTTACTTTGGATTCCTTCCCACATTGGAATTCAAGGGAACGAAAGTGTTGATCGATGTGCCAAAAAAGCCTTGGATTTACACCAAGTAACAGAAATTCCATGTTTCCCAAAAGTAATAAAAAATCCGTTCAAAACTCTTCGGCAACAACAAAATACAACCGCCAATAGATCAAAATATAACGAAAATTTAACAAGATCACAGTGTATCATGCTGGCTCGCCTAAGAGTGGGTAAGTGCATCTTTAACTGCAGACACTACTTTGAGAAAACCGATCCAGCGAAATGTACTAATTGTGATGTAATCCTCACCGTAAGCCATATCCTGACCACCTGTCCGATTTCCAAAATTGATTGCCCCCTGGAGGAAATACTCGATTGTAGAAGATATGACAACATAGGAAAAATAAAAAGATGTCTAGATCATCACGAAATCCAAGATATTTAGATTAAAATGTATGTATAATATGTTTGCCTATTTTACATTGTTGACTGATGTCGTCCAGCTTCATGTGGAACAAAAACAGAATTTTAAATCTGTTTTTGTTTCACGTAGTTGTGGGAGCGATCTCGGTTAGCAGTGTGAAATAGGCAGGATATTTCTTCATTACAAGTAATTTATTTTTATATTATGGAAACTCTCATTTTTATACAAGTACATAGGTACATACATATGTACTTATGTATATATTCTTTCCTTTGTAAATAATTTTTTATTTAATTTGTTGTTTATTACTTTATGATTATGTAAGTTTGCATTAAATACCATGTAGAATGTAGTAATATGAGCGCATATGGTCTAGCTACCGGCGCCTTTGATATATATTTTATAAATTGATTTATAAAATATATTGGAAATAAATAAATAAATAAAACGTTTTATAAGCACATTAGTAAAAAAAATAATACCATTTGAGTTCTTTAAATAAGAGTAATGCATATATACCAATATTATATGTAAATGCCAAAAAGAAAATTATTTATTTATTTATTGATACATATTATACAAAAAATAATTGAAATTTATTTCCTGGTAGTTTAGCATGTCTATATACGCATTTCATTGGCGCTTGAACCAAATCATCAGTAGACTTCAACCACAAATTTTTAACAGTCACAAACCTCTTACTTAATGCACTGATTTACACGGGCATAATTGTGCTGGCATAACATGCCAGTTTGTGGGTGAGAGAGGCAAAGAGAGTGGTTTTGAGGTTGTCATAACTTTTCAACCAGCTTCAACCCCGCATTAGCAGCATAAAACCAATACACACACACCTTAAAAAGCAGCAGATGTTAATGAATACTAAAAACACTAACACACACACAGCTGTGTATACGTATACATTTTGTGCCAGATGAATTAGTCTCGTGTAATTTGGAAAAGAACAAAAATTGTGCGGCTTAAAAATTGTTCTCGTCTAAACTACCTTAATGTACAGACTTTCAAAAACTATGAGAATTCATAAAATAATAATATTTTTGAAAATCACAAAAGTTTAGTCTGGTAAGAGGTTTGTGACTGTTAAAAATTTGTGGTTGAAGTCTACTGATGATTTGGTTCAAGCGCCAATGAAATGCGTATATAGACATGCTAAACTACCAGCAAATAAATTTCAATTATTTTATGTACACTTCTGACAATATTTCAAATAATAAATTTCTTTAAACTTCATATTATACAAAGTAAATTTGCATAATATGGTGTTGAACAAACATGGGTGGAGTAACTAGACCATATGCCCAGGATGTTACTAAGAGTATTTTAAAAAAGTTTTGTGACTGACAATACACACAAGCCTGACCGCACTTAAGAAATATATATTATTAAATAAATATTACAAAATATTTGTTTGAAAAAAAGGACTTTAGTACAGAACAGTGATGTAACAAATGTCAATTTTTGATATTCGCGAATACGAATATTTGAAACGATATTCGCGAATACGAATACGAGTATTTAATGTGAAATTTATAGACATTAAATTAGGGTTCTATTTACGCCTGCAATATGAAATATTAAAAAAATTGTTATGAAAAAGAACTGCATACTCCTGTTGGCACACTTTAAAGTTAATGAAAACTACCCAAAAATTTTAATGATCGTCAGTAAATAATAGTTCAAAATGAGCGAAAATTTCTATAAAAAATTTAATGGATTCGTACAAACTAATATTTTTGTCCATTTATTTAAATTAGGTTTAGGATTTATGCATTTATTTATTTAATTTTTTCTTTGAAAAATATTCGTATTCGCCTGAACTTGACGAATACGAATATATAAAAATTGCCAAATATTCGGCAATTCGAATACGAATATTCGTGCATCACTAATACAGAATAAGCATTAATAGAATCGTTCATTTTACCAAAGACAATCTGAAATTATTTTGTAATTTTTCTTTTATTTCCTTGTACATTTTTGTTTTTACTTTTATGAATAGTAGAATAAAATGTTGCACATCGCGTTCTGCTTATGGCAAATAAAGGCCTCTTAGTCTCAGAGCACATGTGTGCCAGATGTAAACTCGGCCTTAATTGTTGTAAAGTTTTAGCTATTGTGCTAGTGCCATGATCTTATTATTGCGCCATCGATTTCATAAAATAAATAGCGACACTCATCAAGTTGCCATAATATCAAAAAAATCCCGGGAATTCCCGCACATTTTGCGGGAAATCCCGTTTGAAAAACACTAGTATAAATTTTTATAACCAGGCTGCCCAGAGAAGCGTCAGAGTGCCGAAAATCAATCGGCTTTTTATAGAAATGAATACACATATGCTTATATATTACTCTCGGTTTTCTCTCTGTGGGCAGCTCTGATCTAAAAATACTTATGCATGTATGTATGTTTATACAAACATACAAGTTTACACTAAACTTGTGTAAATAATCTGTGCAAGATATAAAACTTAGTTTTTTTATGTTACTGTTTACTAAAGACTTTATGTAAAATTACTTACTTTTAACTTAATAAAAAGAGGTTTATTGCTATATACACTGTATGAATTAATAAACTTCACAGTAATAGCGGTATACCGGTATTTTAAACTCGATAAGGTATGTACCGGTAATACCGATACCGAAATTTTTAAAATAATTGTACCGGTATCAATACCGATACCGTTATTTGTTTCGGTTTCCAACCTTGGTATTTACTCAGTTACTGGATTTTACTGGAAAAGTACTCAAACGCACCTATTGTCATAAGTATATTTATTAATTTGAAATTTATTTGCTGTTGGTTCAGCTTTGTCTATATGCATTTCATTGTTGCTGTAACAAATCATCACTAGACTTCAGCCCGAATAAGAAATTATTTCTATTATTAGTATTATTCACTGCAGTTCAACTAAATCTAAAAAAGCTAATATTTCATTATCATTGTTATCATACAACATATTTCATTTCAAATTGTGATATTTTGTAAACTTCCCCTCTAGTCAGCCTAGAACCATGTCTCTATGTCAATACTCTTTCTCCAGCGACAATTGCACTAGTTAAAATGTCGACAACTTTCGTTTTATGCGCGAGTAAAGATACGTTAGAGACAACAGTTCTAGTGTATTTCTGGTGATATTGTCAATGAACGAGTCAATAGTTTGTTTTTCTTTTTTATTATGATGTGCAATAATATGAAATAAATATACATGTATGACGCGCAAAATTGAAAGGGACCTAAGGGTAAAAACCGGTTTTGTTCAGGAGAGCCATTTTAAAGATTTATGTCTAGTTTCCACAATGCAAGCAAGCGACTTGTCTAGATAAATTGTATAGGAATCACTCAAAAATTATAGTGTTTTTCATATATTTTTCCTAGGCAAGTCGCTTGCTTGCATTGTGGAAACAACACATTAATGGCCTGTTTCTACATAACAAGTAAGCCCTCAGGCAAGCATGCGGTACACAGGCAAGTACGTAACAAAATGAGTTTTTATAGTACACTTGTCTAGCTTACGTTGTATTTGGTATCACTTTTTGTATTTTTAATTTCATTATTGCCATGGTATACAATTTGGTATTTGAGTTAATTTTTATCCATATTAGAAGCATAACTTAGTGGCAGCCCTAGGAGAAAATCATACAAAATAAAAAACAGCTGCTTTTAAATTACAATAAAATATTAGGTCAGTTCGTTTATTTATCAAACAAAATCGAATAACTGAATAAATCCTGATTATTTTTCCTAGAAAGCATTAAATAATGTTTGTATAAATAAAAAAAGGCTGCATCGTAGATTTTTAATTAATAACATCGTTAGTGACACTCTTTTCTTATTTTCGGTATATTATAATTTTTTTCACGAATTATTAAAGCATTAAGATTTGACTGAAACAAGTCAAAAAGCTTTCGTGCTTTATGTCTTTCAAGTAGTTCAAATTATTGTATTTGCTTAAATAAACATAAAAAGAAAAAGGATTTCATCCATTATATACGATATGTACATACATATATCGCCAGATAGTTACTAATTTGCTGCATTTAATGGACATGCTCCCAATCTTCTTGCTTTGAATACAGCTAGATCCAAGATAATAATGAATAAAAAACTTTACACTGAAATCTGGTTCAAAGCACATCAATTTATGTATATATGAAAGAAAATAATGGGCTTTATCATGGTTGGCGGTTTTCGACTTCAAATTCAACGATTTGTAGTTGATTAAAGAAAAAAAGCTATATTTTTCTTTAATCTAGTACAATACGCCTGACTTTCGCAGCAACTTTGCCAATCACAATAAGGGGCAATGCTTAGTTAACTTGAAAATTATGGATATGAGACAACTTTGGGGTTTAATATCTTTTAATATATTTGAAATGTAGAAAAATGTATTAGAGATATAAAAAATATATTTCATATACATAAAACCTATGCTCTTTTTCTAATTATGTTACACATCATACAAGAAAACGAAAGAAGAATTTACTTGAAAATAAAATTCACAAAAAAGAAAAATGTAACCGCTATTTTCGGCAACCATTTATTCAGTAAAAACTTGCAATTACTCAGACTCAAATTACTTTCTCAATATTTTGTATAAACGAACGAAATTCAATATAATACAGCGAGGCTCAGTAAAAAGTTTCAAGTATTCGAACAAACCTATTATTACTTACCTTGAACAAATATATGTGAACAAAATTGAAAATAAAATTGTGATGAAAATTCATACATATATGGCATATAATGTAAAAATGTTTGGATTTATGCTTGCAGTTTCCATAATGGTTCCATTAGACGATTGTGTGGACATTAGATTTCTTATTTAATGAGTAAAAACCTATTTTAATTTCCACACAAGTACCTTTTTGTGATTGTCTGTATTTGACATTAAATACAATTGGAATTGTTATGTAGAAACAACAAAATCAAAAAGTATTACGTTTTTTACTTAGAAAAGGTTGACACTTGTTTTATGGAACCCAAAAGCCAACTTTTGTACTCATATGAACAAATTTTTTTAGTTACTTGTAATGTAGAAACATGCCATAAATAAAGTGTATTTACTAGTGAATCGTTGGTGCCAATATCTCCATGTGGTCCCAAAAGAACTACTTAGTCCCTAGTGATACAGTCTAGTGGTAGATTTTCAATGACAAGCGAATGTTAAATGTCAATAGATGATTACATTGACCGGGGTATACCTGGTCAGTAGTAAATCACTACAATTTCACTATTCGCACTTTCTGCAGGGTCATTGCACTATCATGAAGTTAGTAAGTTTCACAACAAAAATTTTCTAGTTTTAACCCATTACTGTGTTAAATTTACGTTGGTGCCACCAAAAATTAAAAAAAAGCAACAAAATTTAAAAAAAGCGCACCACGAACCAACTAAGGAATTTTTCGCACAAAAAATTTCAAGAAGCACTCAAAATGGTGCGGAACGCACCAAGTTGACAACGCTCAAGAATGATAAAATAAAGATTACGCCAGCGCGCAAGAATAAAAATACATTTCTGCGCATGATGGAATTCTGACGTCACTCAGCCTGTGTTCTCATTGGTTAGTAAAATTCAACTATAGAACAGTAACCCGCAAGCCATAGCACAATTGTGCAGATGAAAATCACATACATGCTTATGCTCTTTCATTTAGTCGTCACTGAGCAAGCGACGAATTAAGTTGTGTACGCATGTATTACTTTTTTCCTGGTTTTTGGTTTAGTTTTTTTGAGCACACGGAACGAAATTAAAGTTAAAATTTAATAAATTTCTACAGACAAAAAATTGATAATATAATTATGGAAGCTAAGAAATATTTCGTGATGAAAAATGCTTTTCGCAATATGCAATGCATTTTATGTTATGAAACATTAAAAAATAATAGGGAAAATGGTTTAAAAATGCATTTTAATAGTATCCACAGAGCTGTTAATAAATTTAATTTTGAATTTATACACTAAATTGTGGAATGGTTATTAAATTTTTAGTTTTTACTTAAGTTTTTATTAAATTGCTTATTTAGAAAAAAAAAAAATACAAACAACTAATAACCACATCATGTATTTTATATTACAAAACTTTTCTTCAAGTGCAAGTTTATTTTACTCTCATTTTTCTCACCAATACACATTTTATTTTGCGGGACACTGCTTTAGAACTATTACACACTCACAAACTCACATTTCATATTTGCTCTCTTTCTTATCTCTTTATTTTTATTTTGTTTTTTATTTTTCTTAGTTTTGCAGCTTTTAAGCAACATTTAATTTTTTTCTTGTAGATCTTGTAGATCTCTCTACAACAAAATAAATAAATTTTTTGCAAGAAATTTCACATATGATACAGACTTGGTAACCTTGGTAATCCATGGTACAATTATACTAGGTACATGCACGAATACAACAAAATTACAACACCAAAAAACACATTCATTTTGTTGGTATAAACAAACGTATAATTGTCAGAAACAGATGCCTTTTGTTTTTAAAAATAACAATTACAGGGTAACTAAAGTACAATTGCAGACGCGGCATTCATGAATGATTATAGTCATTCAGTGTTTCCAATAAGTGTGTAATTACACAGAGTGTGCAATTACTCTCATATGTAGGCCATGTAATTACATTCATATATAATCTGTGTGTAATTCTACTTTATGTTTTATTTTTATTTATTTTTGTTTTCATTTCAACTTACAAAAAACATTTGTAGTGTAATTTTCTTCAATATGTAATTGGAAACACATCATGTGTAATTTCATTGGCAACACTGTAATCATTTTATGCACACATATACACTAACATTTTTGTATCTTGTAAACAAAGTTTGACAACTGTAGGTATTGTATACATTAACAGGCTGGGCTTGTGCATGTACCTGTTATAATTGTATCATGGCGTAATCTTTATTTTATCATTCTTGCTTACGACTACAATTTGAAGCTGAAAAAAGTCAGCCAATGTAGTAATGGAAAAGAAAATAAAAAACATGTTGATTATTGAGTTCTTGTTTCAACTTTGTTATTTGTTATTGAGCTTCTCATTTGTTTAAATGAAAGTTTATAATATAATAACTCTAGTTGTTCTAAGAAGCTTTGGGTAAAGGTTCCCTGATGATCTGCATTAGCAACAGTGAAATGCGCATAGGATCCAGCTAAACCCCTCAATAATCAATTTCATTTTCATTTATTTATTTCATTTAATCGAGCCCAATGGGCCATATACGATTAATACATTTTATAAAGCGACGAACAAAGATATGTATGTATGTAAGTATAAATACATTTATTATATGAAGAGTGTGTATTATATACCTATAACATATTGATATGTTTAATAATAATAATAATAATAATAATAATAATAATAATAATAATAATAATAATAGAGTGATATTCATAATAAAACAATTCATTATTATAATCAACCTTGTTTATGGACTTTAAAAAACTACATAAATAGAAAATATTAATATTCATAAATCGATTAGTAGTGATGTAACTATGTTTGGCTATGTACACTGGTCGGACTGTGTAGGCATTAACCATAAAGGTCATATAATTTCCTCTTCAAACGAGAAGTGGAATGTCCAAAAGTCTTGAGTTCGACTGGTAGAAGATTATAAAGTCTACAAACCCGTACTAAAAATCATCTCTCATAAGTTGAATTTCTAATAGCTGGTAAAATCAATTGGGGGTTGCGAGTAGATCTAGAAAAACGAAGTAGATTTGTTATAGACGAGAAAGTGTTCGATTTAACAAAAAAATAGAAGATACTCAAGATCCTTATCTTAACAAAATCCAAAAAAGAGCATTTCAAGAATTCAATAGTATGAGCAGAAACATGTTGAGATATACGCAAATTAAAAATATACCTTAAAATTCGATTATATATTATTCTTACTCGATTTATGTTGTACGACGTACAACCACTATATACTTCCAAGCAATAAGTGATATGCGACATTAGTAGGGAATGTGCCAGTCTGATTTTCGCTGCCACCGGGACGTGAAAGGAAAAATTGTATAATGTTCTTAATACCTTATTTACCCTGTCCGAAATGTTAGATATGTGATTCTCGAAGCTTAATTTAACGTCCAACGTCAGGCCTAAGCACTTCATAGAATCCACAAATGGCACAATGTATCCATTAAAAGATACTCCAGCTGGATTATGGACATGATTACCAAAGAACATTGCCCTAGTCTTTTCATGATTGAATTTAAGTTTATTCATAACTGCCCACTCAGATGCGCACTGTAAGGTGTAATTCAAGATTGCTTTATGACAATCAATGAATTCAACATCTCCCTTTAAGAGAATATTTATGTCATCGGCGAAAAGAAGAATCTTACACTGGGGAGAACTGATAAAACTCGCAAAGTCGTTAATATAAGTGAGAAACAGCAGTGGACCCAATATCGAGCCTTGTGGAACCCCACTAGAGCATAACAAAGTCGAGGATCTATAACTATCTATACCAACATATTGTCTGCGGTTAGACAAGTATGAATATAATAGTCTACATGAGGACCTAGAAAATCCGAATTCAGTATAAAGTTGACTAATCAGAACAGTGTAATCGACGGTATCGAAAGCCTTACTCAGGTCAAGTGATATCAAGGTAGAAACCTTCCCATCAGTATAGTTTTGATTAATTTCTTCAGTCAGGCCAAGCAATAAGTGGGAAGTGCTCCTGCCAGATCTAAACCCAAAATGGCAATCACTGAGTAAATTATTACTAGTCAAGTGATTCAGCATCTGACACTTTAAGACAGACTCGAAAATCTTAGAAACACAAGGTAAAATACTTATTGGTCTATAATCCTGTAAGCCATTACTCGTCCCCCGCTTCCTGATAGGAACTACTCTAGAAGTCATCCATAATATCGGATACTCTGAAGTCATAATAATCGTGTTGAATATATGCACAAGGATTTCCTTAATGTAGGGATAGACAGTTTTTATGAACCTGAGTGGTATATTATCAACACCTAATGCGTTAGATTTAGTTTTAGTAAGCGCAGTATATACTTCATCCTCGTAGACTCGTCTGAAACCAAAACCATTTTCAGAAATGCAACTAAAATCAGGGACTTCATTCTCACGCGATGCCTGAGAGGAGACGAAGTAACGGTTAAAAGCATCTGGATCATGAGTTTCAAAGCAATTCGAATCATTCTTCATCTGTCTATTCATAATATTCCAAAATCCTTTGCAATCAATATTCCTGAACCGAGTTTCCCAATACCTAGCCTTATGCTTCCTCAAGACACTCTTAACCCGGTTTCTGTATCTACAATATATCCTCCAATTTGCTTCACACATATCCTCCTTGTAAGCTCTAAAGGAAAGGTCTCTTAATGACATAGCCCTTTTAACATCCTCTTTGTCCAAAAGACTACTATTACGGGATCTCCGAATTCTCCTAACGGGAACAGCCTCATGTAGTTCATGCAGCAGTTGATAAAAGTAATGCATTTGACCGTCCACATTATTACTAAGATAGATAGTGTCTAGATCAAAATTCTCGATAATGCTGCGAAATAAATTCCAATCGATGCCACCATAATCTCTGTATTCAATCAATTTATCTGATACCTTATGTGGAAATTTGATACAAATAAAAATTAAAGCGTGGTGCGAAAGTGATGGTACGATAAATTGTCCAGATGATTGCAAAGACGCAATGTCACTTATCAAACAATAATCTAATAATGAAGTACTGTTAAGTTGAGGATCAAAATGTGTAGGCAGAATATTGTGAATATAATACAAACTACTAGACCGACATAATTCCTTCACTGAGCTAGATCGCAAGTCACAGAATAGATTGTTATTGAAGTCCCCTAGGATGCAAGTAATGCAATACCTACAGCACAAGTCACCTAGCAACTTTTCAAGACCCAGAAGAACCCCTTTAGGAGCATAAACAACACCAACTAATACCTTTGAACCCTCTCCCTGTAGTTCAATGTAAAGACATTCGAAAGAGTATGGGTCAGATCTTTTCAAAACAACTTTAGACGAAATCCCCTTCCGAACGTATAACGCCACACCACCGCCCCTCATATCCTCACGATCATTCCTTAAGATAGTATAACCTGGTACTCTTACAACACCATCAGGTATATATGGTTTAAGCCATGTCTCAGAAATAGCCACTATATCGGTACCCGAATCCTTGATAACCTGTGTAAATTCATCAAATTTAGATGCTCTGTAAGATGGACTCAAACTTTGTATGTTAATATCTGCAAGCTTCAAGCCGGTATAGTTACAAAAGCTATTTTTTAGTATACTGTTGTCATTAACAATTGGACCAAGATTTGATAAAATATTATTATTTATATTCATTTAATTTTGTAGTTTTTGTTTTTGTAAATAAGAATATTTTTTTTTAACGATATAATATATACAAATAATGATTAATTTATTTTCCAATTGGCTAGAAAATGTTTATAAAAATATATAAAAGAACTATATTAAAGGAACAAGAATAATATCACGATATCGAAGGAGAAGGAGAACCCTCGATCTAACATTAATATTGAAAACAAAGAAAAAAAAACAAACTTGCACATTTTAATGTTGGTTTCAATATAAATTTTCAGTCGAAAGTCCCCCCTCGATATCGTGAACCAGGCAAATTGCATTAGAATGAGATCATTTATAGTCTTAATCTTTATTTTTATTATTATTGTTTGTGTTTTTTTTTCAGACGAACTAGAAATACATCGAGTTCACTCTGCAAATCGAACACATGCAAATGCCTTAGAATTTGTATGTTAATATCACACAAATTCGAAGGCATTCACCCCTGCACCGATTTTAAAGTAAGCCCCTAGTACTGGACACAAATATATTGTAAATTGAATACTGATTTTTTGTAAAAGTTTATAATGAAGAATTTTTATAATACTTATATTTTATGTATCCATAAGAGTATCCATGTGTTGCGTCTCATTGATGTTGAAGAATGAATAGAATTCAGAAAAAGAGAACAACTTGACAGTCTGGTCATTAAAGGTCACTTTAATTTTCTGAATGTTAGAGTTGATGATGCGAAATGTGGCTAATTTGCTCTCTCTCTTTTCAACTTACTGCAATAGAACTGGACTATTCTTGCTTTAGCAGTCAGGTTGTCGTTAAGATATACACGTTTATTTATGTCGGTTGCAAGTATAGATCGAAGCGTAATATTCCGTGTACTCATGTAGTTTTTCATGATCTGGGGGTCGATTCTGGTTCTGTGATAATGTGAAGTGAAAAAAACGTTTCATTTTCGTTTTCATAGCAACTTTTCACACCGTCTTTTCACAGTTTCACAGATTGCGATTCTGGTTCAAGTAATGAAAAAATTTTTCATTCCAGTGTAGCTGTGAAAAGCTTGTATTCATGTTATTTAACTTTAATTGTCAAAAGCAGAGATCTAAGCTTCGCAGTTATGATGCCGCGCTAAGCCGCATGTAATTTTTTGTTATTGCTTGAGCCGCTGCCGCTGCTTATATTTATGATTGAAGTATATAATCTGGCTTATGTTTTGAGTCTGATTTATTTATTAAAAAACAAATATATAAATAATAAGAAATAGTAATTGTTTTTGCAAATACACACATATGTACAATGTACATACATACATACGTAATTTAAATACATGAGGAAAAGTTAAGTTCAAACAACACAGTTGCTTTGCTTTTTTTTCATGCATACTCATGAACATGCATACATATGTATATATGTTATGTATTTTATTCTAGTGTGCATGTTTCTGGCAGATAGAGAAAAGTGTAAAATACCAGCATAAACCAGGATTTCAAAAAAAGGATAAACAAGCTAAACAAAATGCGTTTTTTTACCTATTTTTTTAAGAATGTGCATACGAAGATTTAAACATACATATGTACATATGAATGTGGCAACACCCACAAATTAGCATACGTACATATGTACACATTTATGTAAATACACATAATTTTCATGTAGAAATTGACATATTATAAAAATAATAAAAACTGTTTTTAAAGACTTTGGAATTCTTACATTGATTTCTCTTTTCAGTACTAGAAAGCTACACATTTTCTTTCGCAATTGGAGTTTGCAACTTTTTTCAAGAAAACATATTAATTTTTGTGCGGTATGACATTTTGATATATTAATTGCTATAAAATTTCATAATAAAAACTATTATAAATAACATTTCAAGTTAACTTTCACTCGGCGCCAAATTATTTTTTTGCCGCCGATAATAACTTAACTTATGCCTCCCTCGGCTTCTGATCAATTGCCAAATTATGCAAATATGAACATGAATAAAAATAGAAAATGTCTGGATAAAATGTTTTAATGGACCTATCAGACGAAATTAGGGATGAGGATAGGTGAATTAAATATTTTAAAAGTGTTATAGTAGTATTAGTATGGGTTTTTAATGGTTTTCCATGCTTTTTCACTAATGAATTGTGTGTGTAAAAAAACTTTTCATATGAAAAGGTTTTGACACTTGTTTGCACTTTTTCATAAAACGAGAATCAGTAATGATGTGTAACTGTGAAAACGCTTTGTTTCATTCCGATTGTTTTTTTCATATGAAATCATTTCAATTTGGTTTTTATTTTTTCACTGAACTAGAATCAGAAACACTATGATAAGATGAAAAAAGTTTTCATTTCACATTATCACAGAACCAGAATCGACCCCCTGGTCTCTTTTTTTTACACTGTTTAATTTTACAAGGACAGTGTTGCCTTTATTAACAAAGTAGCAGCAGTTTATGTCGGATGATTCCACTTCAACATTTAAGAACTTGAAAATACTCAAAACAACATTTTCAATTGCATCATGATACTTTGGGATACCATTTATAATTATATCGTTCCTGATTAGGTGCCTTTGTAAAATTTCGTTATTCTCTTGCAGGATTTCAAGTTTGTTATTGATCGATGAATCGATGTCATCAATTCTTTTGTTGCAGTTGCCTATTTCACTTTTAAGCTCAGTCAATTTTTTGTGTAGCTCCATTTTTACTTCAGACAATATTTTGTCAAACTTAGTTTGTATGTCAGCAAGACCTAGTTTTAATTCCTCAATAATACTTGAACCAGGAGTTTTACAAACATCACACAGAAAGTTTAGAGCGCACTTTCCCTTAGCTATCATATTGAGTTGATCAGTAGTAATCCCAATGCAAATAGCATGAAACCATTTACTGCATAGCACACAGGCGATGCTATCTTACGATTTTGTTATATTTTTACTGCAAGACTGCAACGAACATTGAGTATTTTCAGCAAGCGACATGATGGAAATGAGAAAATACGTAAATCCACCACGCTGTCTATCCTTAGTATTTGTAATAATTATTGCAGAAGCATGCACGAAGTGAAGTTATGTTGAACAAGAATAAAAAATGTATGCCACTACTTTACTATGTAGTTCCAGTTAATTTAAAAGGGCAATTTATTGTTAAATTCGATGGGATAACTTTTATTTTACACAGAATAGTTCAGTTTCATACAATATTACACTCTTATTTAATTCTTAATATTTTTACAATATATTTTCCAGGCCAATCGCAAATTTATTTTACTCGCTCATCGCAAGGTTGCCAGATGAGTTCAATGTATTTTTAATAAAAAAAATATTTTACTTAATAAGTAAAATATTAATTTGGGATTATTAGTGCGTTTAAAAATTTTAAACTTGAATTGTAACAATTCCCATAAAAAACACTAATTAAAAGTAATTAATTTACTAAAATTCACCTTTCTGGAAGTCAAACACTTTTACCGGCCTTTGGTGTTTTTGATTTTCAGGAAAAATTCTCGTGGATGCTTGACAACCTTTAGGCAAATTTTTGCTTATTCCAACACGAAAATGTTCTGTGCATTACGTCCAGATACAGTGACAGACCAAACCAAAAGGAAATATCGTTCAAACATCAAAAAGAACGAAAGCTCGTGTTGATTGAAAAATTGTAATAGAATAGCCGTACTGTCATAATTTAGAACGTTGCCATACGTAGTTAGATATGTATGCAGGTAGGGTTTACCGATTCAGAGTATTTATGCTATTATATTGCCAGTTACTTTACAACCAAGTTAGTCGATAAATGGTTAATAAACCAGGGGGCAAATTACGGCACTCGTTATCGAACGAAATTACGAAGTATTTCAATAGAGTTTATATGGAAATATTTCGTAATTTCGTTCGATAACGAGTGCCGTAATTTGCCCCCAGGACTTTTACTTTGATTGTCCAAATTTGATGTTTTGTCATTAATAACTGTTCAAAGACACGTCCCTAAACGCCTATTACATAAACTAGATTATTTTTAAGTTATACGAAAAAAAAGCTTGAAATTTATTTATGAACGAATATCTTTACCGTGGTAGGTGCCTACCAACTTGTCTGGCAGATCTTCTAATATATAGTAATTATTACCAATTGTTTTCTCTGATTCGAGCCTTTATAAACACTGGGGCCAGCTTGGCATTAAAACGTTTCTCAAGGTTGCTTTGAGCAAAGTTTCGTCTAAACACTTCCTGGTTAACGCGAAAAGATTGTGGTTTCGTGCGCAGGTTATACTGATGTTGATTAATTTCATAGGCCTGGGTTATAAATTTTTTTATATCTTTTCTCAGCAGTTGTAAATGGTCATCGCGAGGTATATGCGCCGTTGGTTCGTCTAACAAATGCAGTCTGCGAAGTAAATCAAATGTCGAGCCATGCGTCACCATATCAAACCCGAACAGGGCATGATAAGGGGAGCACTTAATAGCCTGGTGGTAGGAATTTCGGAGGGCACAACTAATATCACTCAATTTTTCGTCCCATTCGCGATGGTCAGTTTTTAGATAAGCCCTTATTCCAGCTAGCAGTGAACGATTCACTCTCAAGCGTTTGACTGAGGTGAATAGTAAGCGGTGTATATATGTTGTACTCCGTAGGTGGTAAAAAATACATTTAGTTCGTTGGATTTAAATTGGCTACCATTGTCACTAACGACCACCTCAGGTACTCCAAATGTATGAAATATATGTTTCTCCAGATAATCTTTTATACTCGAAGCTGCAAATTTGCGCAAAGGACAGAGCCAGTGAAATTTTGAAAAATGGTCAAGTACAATTAAAGGACCGATAAAGCCTGATTTGCTAAGAGGATACGGACCCAATAGGTCAATATGCAGGCGCTGAAAAGGTCGCACGAATACAGCTTGCTTACCCATAGGAGGTTTCATTGTGAAGTTTGGTGCCTTTTTCGTTTTACATACTTTACAGTCTCTTACGAAATCCCGTATATCGCGTATCATGCCCGGCCAATAAAATGTTCTACGTACAATCTCTACTGTTTTTACCATCCCTCCATGAGCTTCTGTGCTATGCACATTTTGAATGAGGTTATGCCGGAGTCGGCGTGGAATCCAGAGCTTCCAGGCTTGTTTTTCTTATTCATTATCGCCAGAATAATGTTCAGTCCGGTAATATATAAACTGATCTACGAATTTCACATCGGTGTACCTAGCTGCATCGCTTCGAATCTTATCTTTTAGTTCTTTATAATCTGAGTCACTAAAACAGGGCGATTCAAGATCAACGGCGGGTTCAATTAAGTCCATGCCTAAAATTTCATCTACCGGACTTCGAGACAGAGCATCTGGAACTACGTTATCCTTGCCCTTCCGGTGACTGGTACTAAAATTATAGCATTGAAGTTTAAGCACCCACCTAGCTAGTCTGCCCGTTAAGTCTGGTTGTCGCATCAACCAAACCAGGCTAGAGTGATCAGTGATCACCTCGAACTCCTGCATGTCCAAATAACATCGAAATTTCTTTATGGCTTCAACAGCCGCCAAACATTCCCTCTCTGTGACGGAGTAATTACGCTGCGCTGTGTTTAACTTTTTACTCATGTATGCAATAGGTTTTTCTTGGTTGTCATCATCTAATTGCACCAGATCCGCGCCAATACCGTAATCACTAGCATCACAGTGGAGAAAAAATTTCTGAGAAAAATCAGCGTCGGGGTCCAGTTAAACTTCTTTTTGTGTGATAACAATTCAGTTATAGCAAACGCTTCCGACGAAAATCTATCTATAAAGCGGCGGTACCACCCTGCAATACCCAGAAATCCCCTAACCTGCTTTATATTTTTCGGAACAGGCCAATCGATAATCGCGTTCACTTTTTCGGGATCAGTAGCTATTCCTCCTCTTCCTATGACAAATCCTAAATAGTTGACTTTGGTCACACAAAATTTGCTTTTAGATATATTTAAGGTCAAATTTGCCTTACGAAACTGTGCGGCCATACGAACTAAAATTTTCAGATGTGTAAGAAAGTCTTCTGACACTATGATTAGGTCATCTAAGTAGCCAAACACGCAGTGGCGAAGATCGGGTGGAAAAATCTCATCTACTAATCTGCACATCGTCTGAGGGGCGTTACAGAGCCCGAAAGGCATCACTACAAATTGGTAGAGAGGTCTACCGGGGACCGTAAATACCGTCAGATGCTTAGATGACTCCTCCAGCCCAATCTGCCAATACGCGTCCTTTAAATCAAGTTTCGTTATTATATTCGCCTTCGGTAACCTCGCAAATATACTTTCAATATTAGGAAGAGGGTAAGCATCCTTCTGGGTAACTGCATTAATTTTACGGGCATCCAAACATAATCGAACCTTGTTTGGCTTTACAACTAGCCTCATCGGGGAACTCCAAGACGAGTTGGATAGCTCTATCACACCCAAATCAAGCATTCTATTGATTTCTCCATATATTAGTTTCTTCACGGCAGGAGAAACCGGGTAGAATCTCTGTTTAACTGGGGTTGCATTCCCTACATTAATTTTATGTTTCAGCAGACTTGTCCTGCCTAGTCCTTGTTTTTCAAAGTTTGGGAATAGGCTGATAATAGTTTCTAGCTGTTGGCGTTGACTTGTATTAAGTGTAACACAATTTTCGTCTCCGTCATTAGAAGATGTAGTAAGCGCAGTCAAATCTTTAAACGTATCCTGTATGTTAGGCGGACTATCCCGAGAATTACGCACATCAACAGACTCTATTACCTCCGACAATAGCTGAAAACACTTCCAGAAATCGAGGCCTAGAATTAATCGTTGTGAGATTGAGGGAATGATGTAGAGCCTAACAAACTTTGAAATATTCTTAAATAATATCTCAACATCAATCCATCCTATCACCGATTGTAAATTTCCATGGGCTGTTCTGACATAGGACTTACACTTGTAAATTCATATTTTGAAAAATCAACTCTGCCCCGATGCAGCTCACATGGGCACCGCTATCGAGCAGCCCGTATTCTGTAAAATCTAAAAATGACACTTTCGCGTAATACCGTTTATCCTCTGGGTTTGAGATTATTGTAGATGTTACCGGTTTTTTTACATATTTTTTATCTTTATAATGCTTTATTAGCCGCAAAGTAGAACGTTTGACTTTCGCTACGGTAGCGCTGAGAGAAGAAACATTAAAAATTGCATTTTTCTTTTCTTGGTATTGCTGCAATCGTATGTGATAGGGTAACCGTGGATAAGGTGTCTCTAAAGCGTTCGTACTGTCGTTGGGCTGAGCATTAGCAAAATTTCCAAAATTCTTTGCTGGTCAGATCAGTTTCTCATTTATACGAACTATTCTGGAGCTGCACCAAATTTTATGACATCTATTAAAAAAATTTTGTAGAACTGAAGAAACAGAGCTATTTCTCGGGCCCCACGTTGGGCGCCATTTTGTAATGAAATGTCGAGATGTGTTGGTGATTATTAAGACACTGTGGATTACAGTCTCAGTTCTCGTGGTACCTTCATAGCGAACAGTCGATTAGCGGAATTTTGTTTACATACTTACCAAACAAAAAAAAATTATATAAAAAAATATTCGTAGTACATATTATTAGTAATAGATACATACTGACTTTAATAAATAAGCTTTGTGCTTTGCTAATATTTTTTACATAGTAGAAATAACAAAAACAAAAAAACCGCAAATAAAAAAAACTTAAACAAAGTGACATTGAGGAATATTCTAACGAGTACCCCAAAAACAAACAATAACAAAAGCAAAAAAAGACCGCAAAAAAAAAACGAAGTACCCTTGAGGAATTCTATGTATGACTGCCTCAAATACAAAAAATTTTGAAGTGAGTTCTAACGGCAGAAATGCTTATTTTACTGTTAGTTCTGAAACTCTTAATGAAAACAATAAAAATAATAAACCTGATGAAAGTCTTTTTAACGGAAGAGCCAATTTTTCGTCAGCGATCAATTTCGCTCTCCCCAATGTCAAATAGTAGTACTTCATTAACATTACAGTTGCCTAGTACTTCTTCATATAAGCCAGTAATATCATCCCCTTCAGGCTCGTGTTCATCACTTAACAAAGTTATCACTACAGATAACAGCGGCTCGAAACTCAAGGTACAAGTCGGAATGGACAGATATATAACTGTAGTAAAGCGTGGGCGAAGCCCGAATTCTCCAAAAATTTCATCTGCTCCAAAAATGTCTAGGGAAAACAGCGCAGCCTCAACTAATCGCCAAAACCACTTTAAAATTTTGCAAGATGACAACGACAAACCTGAGGTATCCTCGAATAAAACATCCAAGCCGCCACCAATCTATTTGAGAGGAAAAAATTCAAAGGCCCTTATTAAAAAATTAATTTCGGTCATTGGTGAGAATAAATTTCACATTGTTCCAATAAAAGGTGGCAGCATCGATAAAACTAAAATCCAAATTTATGACGAAAAAGATTTTCGCAAAATGGTTGCTAAATTTGAAAAAAATAAAACAAGCTTCTACACATACCAGCTTAAGAGCGCTAAAGGCATGCAGATCGTATTGAAGGGCATAGATTTTTATGTTGTTCCTGAATAAATAGAAATAAAAGATGCACTCGTCCTCCAGGGTTTTAAGGTAAAAAATGTGTCCAATATAATAAACAGAGAGAAGATTCCCCAACCCCTATTTCGTGTTGAACTTGAGCCTAATGATATAAAATTTAAAAAAAATGAGACGCACCCAATTTATAACTTAGAATACTTGGTATACCGAAAAATCACAGTTGAAGAGCCACATAAGCGTTCTGGGCACGTACAGTGCCATAATTGTCAAGAATATGGCCATACGAAAACTTACTGCAATTTACCTATTGTGTGCGGCGAATTACACTGCACTGCTAGTTGCAATAAGCCAAAAGATCAAAGTGATAAGAAATGCAGTAATTGTGGAGGTAATCACACCGCTAACTACAGAGGTTGTCCTGTGTACTCTTTCGTAAAGAAGACTATGGTGCAAAAACCTAAATTAGCTCCAGCTCAATCAGCAAACGCTTACTCTGCCACTTTTGCGCAAATGAGCCAACCAGTTACTTCCCGTGTATCGTATGCAGATTCTGCTGAGACAAATTCAATTTCCACACAAAATGTTTCCCCGCCAAATAATTCAAAAAATACTGACGCAAGCTTTAATTTTAATCACCTTGAAACTACTATTGATAATTTGGTGCAAACTATAAACAATTTTACAACAAATATGACTAGCAAGATGCAAGAAATGCTGCGAATGCAGAATACTCTGCTTCAAGCATTAATTAATAAGCCATGAACACGTTAACAATATGTTTCTGGAACGCAAACGGCATTCGCCATCATAAAAATGAACTTGAGCACTTCCTCACGGGAAAACATATTGATATAATGTTAGTATCTGAGACTCATTTGACTTCGAGAAGTCTTTAAAATTTATGGCTACACTATATATGATGCAAAGGACCCTAGAGGTAGAGCATGCGGTGGATCAGCAATTCTAATAAAGTCAAGACTCAAGCACTATATTCTTGATAACATTTGTGAAGAACACCTACAAGCAACAAACATTTGCATTGAAAGTTTTTGTACAAATTTTGTTATATCATCAATTTACTCCCCTCCCAGATTTTCAATCACTGAGAATCAATATGAGGATTTCTACAAATCTCTTGGACCTTGTTTTGTAGCAGCTGGCAACTACAATGCAAAACATACGTTCTGGGGTTCGCGTCTTATTACACCCATAGGTCGAGCATTGTTTAACACTATTTCAAAAATGGGCTTGGATGTCATTTCGAGTGGGGAGCCCACTTATTGACCTACTGACATACAAAAAATTCCGGATGTTATAGATTTCGGCGTCATAAAAAATATATCTAGGGATTTAATTCAAGTTCAAGCTTCTCTTGATCTTTCGTCCGATCACTCTCCGACGATCATTACAATTTGTAGTCCATTAAGAAGTAACTTACCTGACCCATATGTGAAGATGATCAATCGTGTTAATTGGCTGGGGTTCAAAAAATATCTCAGTAGTCATTGTACGGAAAACATTACGCTTAGAACACCCGATGATATTGAATCTAACATTGCCAATCTCAGCGAGAATATTAAACAGGCTGCTGAACATGCCACTAACTCCCATCCGCAGACTGGGTTTAATAAAATTTATTCTACAGACATTGAACGTCTCGTACGTGAAAAAAGAAGAGCTAGAAGGGAATGGCAACAGCACAGATCACCACAAAATAAAATCAGATTTAAGGAGTGCACTAAACGACTCCAAGAGTTGCTTGCGTCTGAAAAAGCTGCATCTCTTAAAAATTATCTGGAAGGTCTTGATGTCACACCAGCGTCTAATTACTCTTTGTGGCGCGCTGCTAGAAAGCTTAAAACACCCATTGAGTATAAGCCACCTCTACGCACATCTACCGGAAGTTGGGCAAGAAGCGATACTGAAAAAG